>OX387246.1:2286386-2396386 GCA_947562095.1 Branchellion lobata
CTGCCATTTGGAGACTCGAAGAAGCGTGCGGGCGGTTATTGACACGGAGGAGGGCGTATAAAGAACGTGATTCAATTTCAGTCTGCGGTGGAGCGTAACTGGGAAAACTTCACTGCGTAAAATCACATCATGCCACCTGAATGGGCTATTATAATGGTACTATTAAGGAGCGGGACGTTGGTCGTTGATGGATGATGATGAGGAGTATACGAGATCTCTTCACGCTGTGCAAGCTCCATTTGTCGCTGAAGGGAAACAAATGAGTCTAAATTGTATTGAAGCAAGATAGCAAAATAGAATTGAGGTCAGCCGGGGCTATGAAGACCTAACGCACCATGCCTACAGGTCGCTCGTGCTCAAGCGCAGGGGATGACTCCAGTCCGAAAGCTTCCATCAATATGGAAGTGTTGTTCGTATTTGTTATGTGGGGGGTTGGATTATTTCTGTGGAGTGTCAAGTTGTTGTTTGGTGGTGGTGGGTTGTTGAGTGGTGTTGGGTTGTTGTGTGGTGTTGGGTTGTTGTGTGGTGAATTTTTTAGTGGTGTTGGGTTGTTTTGTGTTGTTGGGTTATTGTGTGTTGTTGGGTTATTGTATGGTGGTGGGTTGTTGTGTGGTGGTGGGTTGTTGTATGGTGGTGAGTTGTTGTGTGGTAGTGGGTTGTTGTGTGGTGGTGGGTTGTTGTGTGGTGTCATGTTGTTTCGTGGAGTGTTGAACTGTGGTGAGAGAGGTGTGAGTAATAGTTGAAGAATTTAAGAGTTGGGAGTTTCAATAGAAATTAGTCGAACATGAGATATTTCATTTCTGAAAGTGGCCTCCTCGAGCGATGTTGACAGAAGCAATTTCAGAATGTCTTTTTTGTTTTATGAATACCCAAAAAAATTGCATTTTAATCTTTTATAATCATTAATTTAAAATTACTTAAAACGAGAATCTTAAAAAGGCATAGTGTTCTCATTTGCAGTTAACCCACATTAAATCCGAAGAGAGAAGGCAGACATTCGTTACACAGCTTTCCAAGATTTTGAAAATAAAAAAGCTCAAAGGTTGAGAGAACATTTGATAGTTAATTCAATAAATAATAAAGCAAGGAGCTCCGAGTCTTTTCCAGATCTCCAAAATTATTCAAAAAATTATTTTCGCCTGGGTGTTCTTTTGGAAAGAGAGAAAAGCAGTTTTGGCTTGGAGTTTTATGAGGGGGTAAGCCTGAAATATGTTCAAAGTACGTGTGTACATTCAGTGAGGTGTCCAACTTAATTTTCCAGTGAATGGGAATATGTACATTTCACTCGGCTGCAAGATGTTTGAACAATAAAGCATCGCTTATGCCGCATTGTATCTCAAAGAACAAGCCGTGTGGCGTTTAATTTAGTACCGGATAAGAATTGATTGTGACTTGGAAACGTAAGTTGAAAGCCTCAGTCGAGCAGCTTTGATGGATGGACGGATAGTGAGAGGTTTGCGGAGATTGAAAGGGTTGGCCTGGGTGCACTCAGTAATCGTGGCTGATGTGGAACTTTTAAGAGAATGCTCCTGGTGGATGCGACCTTGTGGCTGTTGTGGATTGTGCCACTGAAGCTCAAAGGTCACAGAGAGCGCAGCTCAGTCGACCAAGATCCGCATATGAAGCGGCCTTGCAAAATAATTAATAAATTAACTTGTGTGAAAAGGGTCTTTCCGGTGTGCTATGCTTCCGCTCTTTCGAATGCCGACAACACGGATTTATGAGACGCTTTAGTGCTGGCTTAGAAAGAGAAAAAACTCGCATTGAGTTAATGATAGTATTTAATAAAGATTATGAATTATGAAAAATGCTATAAAATACGAGAAAAGGACTTTGATGACTCGCTCATCCCTGCCATGAAAGACTCACAAGCTCCGTAACACACGGCTTGTCCCGCCGGTCCAACGATTGCAAGGACCACAACAAATTGCCTCCTAATTACTTCCTTTCTTGAATGGAAGACCCGACTGACAGCTTAAGAGGTGCTCTCTTGAAAAGGAAAATCGACTCGCAAACTATTTACGCCACTTGTGATTTTTCTTTGAGAAACAATTTATTGCAAAAGATATCTGTTTAATAATTTGCTTATACGCTGGTGGAGTGTCTTCAGAGGTTGTGACGCCAGTAGCGACTGCGCTGACTGCGAAACATGGTGTGGTGGTCGAACGAGCAGTCAGACGCATAAGTTGGAGCCTTCCATGCGACGCCAATCATGCACCGTGGCCTCGTTGAAACGACATTGAAATGTTCACTGAATGAATTCGAGTTGAACGTTCATTTGTCCTTTTCAATTGAACTTCTATGATTCCAAAAACGGAGATTTATTTGAACTTTTCTTTATTAAAGTCTCATTTTAGTTTCAACCTAAAAACTATCAATCAGTCCTTCAAGGCACAAAACCCAAAAACCACATCAGCCATTGCATCTCACCACAAACCTCGCACCACCGCTTCAACTACAGAAACCACCGAATACCACCACAAAGACTCCAAAGCACAGAGTGGATTCACACCTCTGCGTCATTCAATCAGCGCAAATCCATCATCACTGCAAACTTTTTCAATAACTTTTGATATGGTTCATTTCTGCGTAATTGATTGAAAGATTGCCTCGAAAAGCTTAGAACGCCGCCAGGAGTCTTTTATGTAAGTTTATAATTAAATTTCGCAAGGGCATGTTAGTGGCGTTGTGATAGAAGTCACTGGCTATTAATTTTGTGTGTGACCACTTCAAAAGGACATTAATCAAAGCCTCTTACGGCTCAAGGAGCCTTCTCTTCCTCCTCCTGGTTACACCCCTTTTACCGCTTCAGCTTGCTTTTCACTATGAGGACTTAACCAAAAGTTACTTGTTGTCACTTTTGGTATTCGGCAGTGATAAAGTTCCGCATGAGAAGCTATGTGCAAATAATCTAATCATTTATACAGCGCTGATCACACTGTTCAAAAGCGCCCTGCTACGAACTGCTTAAAAAACAAAGTTTTAAGGGCTTAAAATGGGAGTTTTAAACGAATTTATTTTGAAATGAAATTTTTAATTTTGAAAATAATTAATAAAAAATGTGCAGCCACATAATGAAAATTGAAGTGTTTTGTCAGGTGTTATAATTTGCGGCTTTGTTCGGACACGTCTCTTCACAAGGGCCTACCCTTTCACATCTGTCTGTTACTTTAAGCTAACGGTTCTTATACAATATAAAAAAAAACCTTTTTCAAACTAAAGGAAACAGCTATGCAACTTCGCAACGTATTTTTAAAACATTATTTTCGAGACTTTAATAAATATATGATAAAATTAAACAAACATTTCACTTTTTTTCGCTTGCATTGTGTGCCTTCACGAAGAATGAAGAACGCGTTTACTTCGATGGCTTTCAATAGCTTAAATTCTCTGTCCACTTTTCAAAAAAAAAATTCTGTTTTTCGTCAAGTTATTCAACAGCTGTACCAGGGGTTCTCATTAGCCGTCCATCTCCAGCGGTGTCTGAGTGGACTTTTCTTCTCAGTCTCAGCAGTGTGGCTATTTTCCAAAAGCCATCAGTCTCACAGCATCAAACCACTAGCTCATGCCTCTCTACCTTCTAATCGTATAAAAATATTCTCCCAGCTCGAAACTCTTGCCTTTTAATTATTATAAAAAGAGCTTACATCATGCGGTTCGTGTAACTTTCCAATGGTCGGAAATTCCTTGTGGTTACACACATTAACGTCTTTGCTGCCATCACTACCTTGACCTCCAGCACCACAACCACACGACCTTTCTTCTCTAAATCATCCACCTACTTCCCATGCAACAGCCTTGCTGCCTCATGCAGGTGCCAAGCAAGTTGCAGTGTGAGTCTTAGGCCGAGTTCTTTAGGTGGATTCCCATAATTCAAAAACGACTCCCTACCAGAAATGAAAAATTTTCTTTTCGAACGGAAGTCTTAAGAAGGGTTTTTACTCACGCTTTACGAGTTTTTTCTTCGATTTCTTTCGTAGACTTTATTGAGGAAAATTTAGACGAATGTAGGAAACCTTATGGATGGGATGCTGAAGCATAGTGGAATGATCATAAAACAAACTAATATGAAATTGAACTGGTTTTTAAATTTAAATTTAATTTGACCTCTTGCAACAGACACTTGACAATTCTTATGACATTCAACTTGACAATTCTTATGACATTCAGTTATTGTTGATTTTAGTTTTTTTTCTTTCATTTTGATTTTTCACTATGTTTTGTGCCATTTCCAGCGTTTGTCTGGATTTGATTCAATAAAGACTATAAAAAAATAAAATTAAAAGGTACAAAATCTTTAAACCCGCCGGGAAAGTTTTATTATGATAGATAATCGAAATAATGACGATGAATAATAACGAACTTCAGAAATTAAGTCATCGCCTTAAACGCATTGAATGACTGGGAGAATGCGTCATCTAGTAGATGAGAATATTGTGGTGGTGTTGTGAGCAGTTTTTTTTTCTTTTTCCACCGAGCTGCTTACTCACAAAAGAGTATCTTTGCGGGACCCTTTCACAATTTGTTGCTACGTATTTCATCTTTTGCGTCCTTTTTATCTTTTCGTTTTTGGAATCAGGGTTGTATTCATCTCTTCAATAGCCACTTCTTTCTCCCGTCCGTATTTACTCTGGCATATATATTTCAGATCGCTTCTTATCACATGCCCAACCCCTTTTATCTGCTTAGTTGACAATATTTATTAATTTAGCCAACTTTTAAAATACCAAAATCGGAATTCCATCATTCTACTCGTTCTCTTTTCGAGGCAGCTGAAAAGTTGTTTTTCCTTCGTGAAAGCACCGATGCAGGACTCAGCGAGTGTTGCAGCTGACATTTTGAGTTGTTGAGGAATCAAGGGGTTACTTGCTTGTTGGGCAAGAAGAGAGGTGTGACTGAGTAGCGATTTGAATTGTGAAAGTCGATGATGGCTGATTTTCCACTTGAAAATGTTACCTTGGTTCATCTTTTAATTCAAATTAAAAATGAATTCAGCCGATTATTATTTTGTTCCGTGACTACTTTATTCTTTTTTCCACTTATAAAATTTTCAGCGTCTGTTTGAATGCTCAACGAAGCCTATGGGAAAGATGGAAAGTATGTAGTTCACTTACTATGCATACTAGCGAGGAAGGAGGGGTGAGCTAAGTCTTTCAAAACCAGCGAAAGTTTTTTTGAAATTTTTGAAGTGATTGTAGTTTTATGAGTTTAGACTTAAAATTTAATATTGAAAGCGCTTAATACAATCTTTTTAAACAAATGAACTCAAAACCAGCGTATAAAAGACCATAAACGTTTGAAGGCAACCATGGTAACTAATTAATAAATTAGAGTTTAACAAAAAAACAAAAAACAAATATGGGTGTTTGTCTGAAACAAAAAAAAAAGTCAATTTTTTCAGTATGAATTTTTTATAGCTCAAAGCAAACAGAAGATTCGGCGTGGATATATAAGAAAAACACCAGGGTGGTTTTCTGCGTTGCGTTCGTGTTGACAGAATTGTGAAAGAAGGCATCACACTTGAGGATTTGAAATGGTTTTTTTAGAATTTTACTTTTAAATAAAAAATTGAAAAAACGATTTTTGATTTTTAGTTTTTACAACGAAAAATGAAAAAATTCCGAGCAAGTCTATTACTCATCGTCGTCTTTGCCCTTTCGATCACTCATGCTTCGCTGGGACTTCGAAAGAAAAAACTAATCATCAGGAAACGATTTTCCGATCATCTTCCCACCCACCACTCCCACAAGGGACTTGTCAGTCCTTTCTCGCCTCTCAACCACGCCTACTTCAAACACCAAGGCAGCTCGCCGAGCAGTCTTTCAAGCAATACCAGGCTCTGTCCGCAAGGGTGTCGTTGTCGGCTGCTGAAGTTGGACTGCAGAAGTCTCGAGTGGAGTCAGATTCCCAGGAACACTGCAGAGTCCTTCAAGATGGTTGACTTGGGCAGCAACCAACTAGCCCTGGTGTCCATGGAACTGTTCTCCAGGGGTGGGCTGGTGGACGTTGTGAAACTCAACCTCACCAGGAATGGCATTGAAAGGGTTGCGTTTTTCATTTCAATTTTTTTATTTTCACGAAATATTTTCGCTTAGTTGAGAATCTCAATATGAAAAACTGAAATAAATTTTAAATTTTGAAATCATCTACCATTTTTGGTTCGTTAAATATTTAGTTTAAACTCCAAAATATTGCCTTTTCAGTCTCAGCTTTAATAACTTTTGAAAGTTTCTTTTTGAATGGTCGGATTATATCGCTTTTATTCCAACTCATATACACATTCTGCTTTTACGGCCTGTGCATGGAAGATTTCATGAAATTGCTGGAAACATCTTCATAGAATGTTTACTGCTTGAAGCATCTTTTATAATTTTTGAATCTTTCTACCAGTGACAATCTCCAATTTGCTGACGTTGGCTGCAAAAAAAAATCGGTGGATGATTGAGAACCGTAACAAATGACCTTTTCAGCTCTGTAAACCATTTAGTGGGCATGCAATGTCATAGAAGTTCATAAAATATTTATAAAACACGCGCATTCCTCCCCCCCCCCTCACACACACACACACACACACACACACACACACACACACACACACACACACCCACACACACACACACACACAAACAGGTGTTAGACGGCGCCTTTTTGAAGCTCACATCTCTACAGTTTCTGGACTTGAGTCATAACTTCATTTGCAGACTCAGTCGAAACACTTTCAAAGGCCTCCAACTCCTCTCCTTCCTCGACCTCTCCCACAACGCCATTGCAGCCATCGACGGTTCCCTGAGAGGCATGGGAGAGTTGGTCAGGTGGGTGTAGGACTGCTCTTTTGAAGTCACCCTTACTCATGGCTTGCTGTTGTTTTTTTAATGATATGACTAGTTTTTTTGCTCTCATGTTTCAAGGTATAACTCTTAGAACAGTAACCTGTGAAGTTACTTCATTCTAAACTGCACTGCCTCATTTCTGCCCATCGTGCCATGCTCCACACACGTACGAACCTACGCACACGCAAAAAAAACGCGTGCACACACACAAACACACACACACACACACACACACACACACACACACACACACACACACACACACACACACACACACACACACACACACACACACACACACACCCACACACACACACACACACACACACACACACACACACACACACACACACACACACACACACACACACACACACACACGCACACATACATACATACACACACATACACAAACACACACATATACACAAACACACACACACACACACACACACACACACACACACACACACACACACACACACACACACACACACACACACACAAACATACACACACATACACTTACACTCTTTTAACTGCATCACTTTCATCGCCTCTCACGATACAAGTGGCTCACAGCCCTTCTCCGTGAAGTTTGTTTTGTGAGGCTTGCGCGGTCAATGCACATTATCGTGTCGTGAGTTGTTTGTTTGTGGGTTGAATAGGTATGCAAATTCATTTTCACAAAGCACATGAGACAGTCTTGCAGCTGGGAGATTAGTCAAAGTTGAAAAAATGTTCTGGACAGAAATTTGAAGGGAAACTCAGTCAGATTAATAGCTTATTCATATAGAATAGATAGATGGGCGCATGAGAGATGCTGGAACGTCAAGAATACGAAAACGCAAAATTTGATTGAATAAAATGCTAATGAAGCAAAAGACAGCGACGTTCGTTCTTGCTTCCAGAACTGGAAAGTTGCTCATTGCTTTTAAATTGAGAGGAAACAACCACGTAGACGACTTGCAACACGACACGTCGACTGCTTTATTGCTATCGGAAGCTCATTGCTAACCCTTCAGTCTGCTCACCTACAGTTTTCAAGCACCTAGGAATTTTATAATTAAATCCTCGCTGAAGGCTCAAGTTATTACACGCCCGTGTGCCTTTCCAAGCTTTCAAAAAACAATGTATCCTATAAATTGGTTTAATCTCGTCCTGCAAGGCCACAATCACAATAGATTATGTAGATTAAAATTATATATTAAAAAATAAAAAAGAGCTTTTGAGGTTGGGTGAAACAGTTGTTTCTTAATTCTGAATTAAAAATAACATCTCCTCTACAAAGGATTGCATGCTTCTTTACGTTGGCGTTTTGTTGGCTGGCTTTCGAAAGTTCCAAGCGTTCACGCCCCTCCATGAGTTGTGTTCCGGAGGTCCAAGCTTCCCACAGCAGCTGCTTTAAAGGCTCCATCACAAACGCACTCCAGCGTTTGACGCGTGTTGCGTGCCGGTGTTTGGAGCCTCGAAGCGGGAGAAGGAGCGTTATGGACTGGTAATCAATAGGTGGCGTATCTTTAGAGTGGTGGGGGACCAGTCTTCCAGTAGTTGACTCACAAGCTGCCTTGTCGCACGATGAATCACTCGCGACTATACACGAAAGTACCGTTAACAGCTTATTTTCAACTTCAAGCAACCTTCTTTGAAGTTTGCCACTCGGAATTTTGACCGCGACCAGCATGACTCGACTTATAAAGCATTTTTTGTCGATTTTTTCAAACATGAACACAAATTTGATTATGAAATATATGCCAAATTCATATTTCGAACTGCAACAGTTTTCTCTTCTTAGAAAGATTAATATCTTTCATTCGTGTAAGGTGGATATTGAACATTTCTTCAATTGTGTGTATTTTCTGTTCCATAAAGACTTTTTAAGTTTGGTCTGAACACCAAGAAACACGTGCATACGAATATTTCGGAGATTTAGAACTGCAAGCAAAGAGAATTTAATTTTTAACGGCATGAAATTAGAAAAAAATTAAAATTTTCTTTGTTTGCCTAAATCTACTCATAAATCGTAGAAGGGCGGCATTCAGGAGGGGATGTTTGTTCAAAGAAGTCGATAAAGAAAATACCCGAATTGAAACGCATGCATTCTTTAATCAATCTCTTAAATTCAAATGTATCCCCGGTCGAAGAAACAAATTGGACGCTCTTTCACCCCCTCAAACATTGAAGACCTCAGGGATACTCCATCTGTCGGTGCGTCTCCATAAACAGCTCCAGTAACACCTGCACAACCATCACTACAGACTCAACCTGGCGTCGAACGTCATAAGAGCTCTTATTTCGACCAGCTTCCAAGATTTGGGCAACCTCCGCTTTCTCAACCTGGGCAACAACTCGGTCAGCAAGATTGACAAAAAGAGCTTCAAGAACCTCGCTAAACTTATCAACCTGGTGGGTAGTTGTCGTGATGGTTGTGGTGATGATGGTGGTGGTGATGATGGTGGTGGTGATGATGGTGGTGGTGATGATGGTGGTGGTGATGATGGTGGTGGTGATGATGGTGGTGGTGATGGTGGTGGTGGTGATGATGGTGGTGATGATGATGGTGGTGGTGATGATGGTGGTGGTGATGATGGTGGTGATGATGATGGTGGTGGTGATGATGGTGGTGGTGATGATGGTGGTGGTGATGATGGTGGTAGTGACAACGGTGGGTGAAGGTGGGGGGTGTTGGTTGATGGTGGTGGGTAGTGTTGGTTGGTGGTGATGGGTGCTGATAGGTGCTGGTGGTGTTGAATGACTTCGAGTTAATGTGATGCTATGCTAGTTGAGTTTTCGATGAAAAAATTGAAAGTCTTGTGACATCTGAAAAAACAAATTTTGAAAAAAAAACTTTAATTGATCATTGAACACTTCTCCGCAGTTTTAATTAAAAGAAATTATCTTTTACAAAAGTTCCTTTTCTTCGAGATATTCACAAATCCTTGAAAGAATCAAAAGTTGCTTGGGATGTTCTACTTCACTTGACAGCCGAAACACTTGGAGATATTGGATTGTAGAGGAGTTTTATTAATAGAAAGCGCCGTTAAAGTTATTCACGCATAACAATTATGCGAAATGAGCGGATGAGAATACTTTCAATTGAAGAATTCAAAGTCGACGATTAATTTGGCGTTGGAGGGTCTTGTATTGTCTCAAGCATTGAGCCGTTAAGAAGCAGACGACAAACCCCCTCCCTCCCTCAGTCAGTCAGAGGCAGTCACCAATCAAGCAGACCAGCGTGGTTTCAAATCAAAAGTTTTAAATGTTATTCGTGCGTGGTTGGTTTTACTAACGCCTACAACGCTCAACTCAAATGTTCTATTACTCATCCTTAATTCAGCTGGCTTCCAGACGTTTTTATTTCTTCCAAGCATTTCATCATTCTGTGGTAACATGGAGGGTTTTTCTAAAACCCAAAATGTAAAAATAAAAATAAAAATAAAAATAAAAATAAATTAAAAATAACATAAACTTTCAATGAAACTGATTAAAAAGCCAAAAAGCGTCTTGCAAGAGAGTTACGTTGATGGAGGTAGCTGCAATGAAGTTGGAGAAAATGTCGACATAAGAAGGCTCTTTCGAAAAAAGTCACTCGAGTAAATTAAACAGGAATGGTGGCATAAACTAGTCCGCCACTTACGGCCGAGCTGGCTATAAAACTATCAAAATAATCATGAAATCACCCACCTACGCATGCGTCCCAACACTCACAATAACAACCACTTTAACAACCACTTTAACAACCACTTTAACAACCACTTTAACAACCACTTTAACAACCACTTTAACAATCAATCACTGCAACAAACAACTGACACAACAACCACCCCCGCAACAAACAACCACTGCAAAAAACAACCACCACAACAAACAACCACCACAACAAACAACCACCACCACAAACAACCACCACAACAAATAACCACCACAACAAACAACCACCACAACAAACAACCACAACAACAAACAACCACCACAACAAACAACCACCACAACAAACAACCACAACAACAAACAACCACCACAACAAACAACCACCACAACAAACAACCACCACAACAAACAACCACCACAACAAACAACCACCAAAACAAACAACCACCACAACAAACAACCACTTAAACTTCACCCGCCTCAGAACATGGAGCGGAACCCGTTGCAAGGAAGACAACGACTACACATTTCTTCATACTCCCTCACGCACCTCGACCTTTCTCGCTGCCAACTGAAACAGGTGTTCACCTCTTACCCCCTTTATTATCACCCTTATAACGCTCTGGTACTGTCTTTCCGTCGGTGCTTTGCTTTGAGTTTGTGGCCTCGAAACTCTACGGGGTTGATGCCACTATAATAATATTCGTGTTTGTATCTTGTATCGTGTTTGTATTTTATTGTATCGTGTTTGTATTTTATTGTATTTGAGTTTGAAGTATGTAGAAAGCTGTTGTGGTCTGCAAGGAAGGAACGGAAGGTTAAGATGCATCGGAGGTTTTACGAATGGAGGGGTGGACGCCAACATTTGTCAGGCAGTTTTGAACTTGTGGCAAAAGAAAGGCTATTTTTTTAATAACTTTTCAGAAGATTTTGAGTTTTTAATCAAAATTATGGAGTTTTAATCAAAATTATGAAGTTTTAATTAAAATTATGAGGTTTTAATTAAAATTATGAGGTTTTAATTAAAATTATGAGGTTTTAATTAAAATTATGAGGTTTTAATTAAAATTATGAGGTTTTAATTAAAATTATGAGGTTTTAATTAAAATTATGAAGTTGTACCAAAAATAATTTTATGTCAAAAACTTTTCATAAATGTAAATATGAACGGTGATTTCTTTAAGAAATTGAGAGCACTTTTACACAACAAAGTCTGAATAATTAAAGCTTTTTTTTATAATTCTTTCCACATTTATATAAATACTGCGAGTATTACGAGGTTAGAATATCCAAGAAAGGTTTGAACTATGACAGGCTCGCACGAAGATCTTAGCGACGAATAACGAGACTGAAATAAAAAGAAGTTTTCAATCACACGAAAGAATGGTTAAATATTTGAAAGAAACACCGGAGTGCATTGTAAGGCTGACAATTGCAGTTCACAGGTAGTTAGGAGAGATTATGCAGATTGCCGAAAGATGCGTGTCAGTGCATTGTTCTTGCATCACGTATCTTCGTTATGCCATTCTGTGCTTCTTTCGCCCTAAAGGATTTTCCATGATGACTGCGCGTCAGAAAGGCAACGTCCTTTGTTTCATGCTCAGGTGAACAAGGCTTGGTTCGAACGTGTCAGAGCCAATCTATTCATTAGTAAGCTTCAACAAGCCATTTATCTTCGAGCGTGTTGCCTCGACATGTAAGCACCAAACCACTGGCTGGAGAAGATTGCGAACGATATTTTGATGCTGATATGTTTTTTCTTTCTTCATGCATAGCGTGTGCTGAATAATTCTGTGCACCCACCAGGTTCCCAGGGGTCTGCCAAACTCCATCAAGCAGTTGCTGCTCACTGCAAACTCCCTGAGCAGACTGCGCAAAAATTCCTTTTCCGAAACGCCCCACGTCTTCATGCTGGTGCTGGAACACAACCAACTGGAAGGTGGCTTGATAGACTGACTGGTTACTTTAAATAGTTGAGTGTTTGAAAGTGGTTGAGAGGGGTTGAAAGTGGTTGAAAGTAGTTGAGAGTGGTTGAGAGTGGTTGAGAGTGGTTGAGAGTGGTTGAGAGTGGTTGAGAGTGGTTGAGAGTGGCTGAGAGTGGTTGAGAGTGGTTGAGAGTGGTTGAGAGTGGTTGAGAGTGGTTGAGAGTGGTTGAGAGGGGTTGAGAGTGGTTGAAAGTGGTTGAGAGTGGTTGAAAGTGGTTGAGAGTGGTTGAGAGTGGTTGAGAGTGGTTGAGAGTGGTTGAGAGTGGTTGAGAGTGGTTGAGAGTGGTTGAGAGTGGTTGAAAGTGGTTGAGAGTGGTTGAGAGTGGTTGAAAGTGGTTGAGAGTGGTTGAGAGTGGTTGAGAGTGGTTGAGAGTGGTTGAGAGTGGTTGAGAGTGGTTGAGAGTGGTTGAGAGTGGTTGAGAGGGGTTGAGAGTGGTTGAGAGTGGTTGAGAGTGGTTGAGAGTGGTTGAGAGTGGTTGAGAGTGGTTGAGAGTGGTTGAGAGTGGTTGAGAGTGGTTGAGAGTGGTTGAGAGTGGTTGAGAGTGGTTGAGAGTAGTTGAGAGTGATTGAGAGTGGTTGAGAGTGGTTGAGAGTGGTTGAGAGTGGTTGAGAGTGGTTGAGAGGGGTTGAGAGTGGTTGAGAGTGGTTGAGAGTGGTTGAGAGTGGTTGAGAGTGGTTGAGAGTGGTTGAGAGTGGTTGAGAGTGGTTGAGAGTGGTTGAGAGTGGTTGAGAGTGGTTGAGAGTGGTTGAGAGTGGTTGAGGGTGGTTGAGAGTGGTTGAGAGTGGTTGAGAGTGGTTGAGAGTGGTTGAGAGTGGTTGAGAGTGGTTGAGAGTGGTTGAGAGTGGTTGAGAGTGGTTGAGAGTGGTTGAGAGGGGTTGAGAGTGGTTGAGAGTGGTTGAGGGTGGTTGAGAGTGGTTGAGAGTGGTTGAGGGTGGTTGAGAGTGGTTGAGAGTGGTTGAGGGTGGTTGAGAGTGGTTGAGAGTGGTTGAGAGTGGTTGAGAGTGGTTGAGGGTGGTTGAGAGGGGTTTTAATTTGAACGTATCTAATCATTACATTTTTAACGCGCCCTCTAGCACTATGTTCAAAGGCGCTTCTATGAAAACGGGTTTTCTTGCTGTGGGCTACTAGAGGACTGGACATTCTAGGACGGCATCTGTACTTTACTTGAGTTACCGCTTTTAGAATTTAAACCTGGGCTCACCCGATCACACTTCGAAGCGAAACATTATGCCGCAGGCGCAGAGGTGTTAAACAAAAAACCATAAGGTTACGAGTAGTCAGCCTAAAACAGGGATAAAAATGGTTTGGTTGATTGGTTGAGGGTGGTTGGGTTGGTTGAGAGTAGTTGGTTGGTTTGTTGGTTTGTTGGTTGGTTTGTTGGTTGGTTGGTTGGTTGGTTGGTTGGTTGGTTGGTTGGTTGGGTGGTTTGGTTGGTTGATTGAGAGTGGTTGGTTGGTTGGTTGGATGGTTGAGAGTGGTTGGTTGGTTGGTTGGTTGGTTGGTTGGTTGGTTGGTTGGTTGGTTGGTTGGTTGGTTGGTTGGTTGGTTGGTTGGTTGGTTGGTTGATTGGTTGGTTGTTTAGTTGGTTGGTTGGTTGGTTGGTTGGTTGGTTGGTTGGTTGGTTGTTTGAGAGTGGTTGTTTGGTCGGTTGCTTGAGAGTGGCTGGTTGGTTGGTTGGTTGGTTGGTTGGTTGGTTGGTTGGTTGGTTGGTTGAGAGTGTTTGGTTGGTTGGTTGGTTGGTTGGTTGGTTGGTTGGTTGGTTGGTTGGTTGGTTGGTCGGTTGGTTGGTTGGTTGGTTGGTTGGTTGGTTGGTTGGTTGGTTGGTTGGTTGGTTGAGAGTGGTTGGTTGGTTGAGAGTGGTTGGTTGGTTGGTTGGTGGTGGTAGAATGAAGAGGAAACAAGACAGCTTGGTGGATTGGAGGTTGGTTGGAAGAGTGGCTTAGTGCGTGGATGGGCGGGCGGGTGGTGATTAATGCATTTGAGAAAAAAAGTTTCATAACATAATTAAGTTTATATGAATTTAGTCGAAAAAGTAAATTTAAATTAGAGAAAAACAGATTAAAAGTGAATAAACTTGAAAGTTGCTTTTTGTAAAGTGACTAATTTTTTAATTTCAGCTTATCTATTGGGCCTTGCAGGCCAGAATCCCAGGCATAAAGTTTATGAAAAAACTACAGATAAGCCGTATTTTCGTCCAACGTATTTTTATTATAAGCGAATGCGGCCTCTTCTGTTTTGCAAAACATTTCTGTGACGGCTCTGATCTAATAGAGAAAACAAATGAACTTCGAGATGGCACTTGCGAATAACATGAAGAGGTGTCTGTAACTGAAATAAGGCTCCACCAGCAGTAGCAACTTGCTGGTTTTGTGTAGGCCTTCATTGATGGGCAAGGTTAGAATGCCTTTAAAAAGGACTTTTCGTCGGCTTTAGAAGTTCCGGGAGGAGGAAATTCGAAGACAGTCGAGTCATAAGCCATGCTTATCAAGATGATTCTTACATTCACAGGATATTTACAACATGTTTTGTTGCTTATCTTATCTTTTAAAAGAAAAAAACCACATATTCAAAATGCTTTTGTGCGTTTCTTCATACATTCAGCTAAACTCAACAGTCGGCTGAGCCACTGGAGACTGATAAGAATTTTTTTTCTTTTATGGCTTTTGCAAGCTTATAGCATCACATCACCCTCCTCTAGTCCTCTCGTCGTAAAAACTTGAACTCAAAAATCTGTTTTGCGTATGTTAATTTCAAATACTCAAATTTTTTTATTAGCAAGATTCTTAAAAAAGTAAAAAAAATTTTTAATAAATAATCTTTAAAAAATTTAATTTTTTTAATAAATATAAAACAAAAAAATTCACCAGAAATCGAGCTTGACACCTTCAGCAAGATGACCTACCTGCAACAACTGCACCTCAACAACAACCTCCTTCAGAGCATCACCTTCCGCCTGCCGGTCTTCCTGCAAGTCCTCCTCTTCAACTCCAACCTTCTTCGCATTCTTTTCACCTCTCTCCCGCACAAGTCATTTCCCGCTCTCCACACCTTATCTCTTCGCAACAATTCACTCAGCACCTTGTCAACGGAAACATTCTCGAAGTTCCCAAACCTCAAGTACTTGGACTTGAGTGACAACTTCATCACAGCTATCCAACACAGCGCCCTGCCTAACAACCACCTTCTCAGCACTCTCAATCTTTCCAGCAACCCCCTCCAACGCCTCCACACCAGATGCTTTTCCGGCCTCTACCGCCTTTCCACACTTGACCTCTCACACAACGTGCAAAGTGTCATTCACGTTGACGATGACGTCACGTCGGACTTGCGTCACCTTGACACCCTGCTGCTTGATTCCAGCACGGCTCTAAGCATGGTGGGTTGTTTGTGGGTGAGATATTTGAGCCCTTGGTTGTTGACCAACAATTTTAAGACATGCAAACCAGAATGATGTACATCTACAATGTGAGAGTCTCACACGGTGGAACTTAATTTTATTTTCATTTTCTATCAAAATCAACTTCAGCGCAGAGTTCGTAGGACCATCAAAACCTTGTTTTAGTTACTTCTTCGCATGCCGGATAATTTCATGTGCTTGAGACTCGAAGCCTCATTCGCAAATAAAAAATTGCAATTCTGACTATAAAATAATAACATGGTAAAATTGTCAATAATAGCAACAATAATAATATCAATAATAGCAACAATAATAATATCAATAATAGCAACAATAATAATATCAATAATAACAACAATAATAATGATGAAACACACACACACTCCGCTTAGCCATCGTATGTTATGCTCGTCAGACTTTCACTTTATTTCTTTGAGCCGTTTTAACGAACGCTTCAACACTAAAGTTACTTTTCGGCTGTCACCACATAACACCTTCTTCAAAGCTCATTATTTATTCTCTGAATTTCTCCAACAACAGCGTTTTTTGTTGTCGGAAAAGTTGTTGGGAGGTTTGAAGAGTTTACGAGAGATGCGTGTCCAAAGCTGCGGTCTGGAAAACTATCACGTGCTGGCCAACATCACTCAAAGACTCACGCGTCTCAAGAAGCTGGTGGTGAGTGGCGAACGGTGGAATTGTGAGCGGAGAGGCATGTTGGAGTGGTTGAAGAAGGCAGTGGAAGAAGATCTGCTCGACGTGAAAGTGTTGTCTCTGAACAAGTGAGTGGTTGGCAGACATATAAATGACGAAGGGCGTGGATGGCCTATCGAGTGGCAGCATCCTCGCGAGGAAGACTTTTTGTTGGTTTGTGCTGATGGATGCTTAGGAGTCCGAGCTCTGTGTTGTGGAAGTTGAAAGTTCTTTTGAAATGCAAATACACCCTCCTTCATTCATCGCCTGTTCGCCTTTTTCGGCTTTCACTTCTATAAAGCACACTTACAAGTTCGCTGAATACACTTATTTTTAAATTTTCGGAAACTATTTGATAAAACATGCTTGCATTGATTTCTCAGTAGTTCTAAGTAGACAGATTTTTTATAACCAAATTCAGCGACACTTTTAATAATGCCTTGAATGAATCACACAAAGAAGATCCCAGCAAGCATTTGTATGCAAGATGCTTTGCAGCCGCCTTTAATTGCTTTCAGGTGTGCCATCCCGATGCATCCAAACGGCAAGAACCCTCTCACCTTTGCAGATCTTATCTACTTCCAGTCCAACAGTGCATCGTGGCAGTCATCAACGCTGCAAGAAGCCAACAGCCGATCGCGTCACAACCTCTCTCGATCCCTCCTCGAATATGCACAAAGTCGAACAAACCAGGGCCTTTCGCATCAGCAGCACCACCGGACAGTCGATGAAAGCAATGACGACCTCATGAACACTCACGATAAGTCACACCGAACGGGCATTCGAAACGGGTTAAGAGGCCATTCGGTCGTTTCGAATGAAAACGCCACAGCAAGGTCAAGGCGGCCACTAAACATGGGCGGTGTGCACAAAGTTGAAGAGGCAAACAACTTTGATGAAAAGCCCCTCAACAAAGCTCCTTTTCTTATTTTCGTCATCGTCCTCAGCATTTGCGGCCTTCTAGCGGGCTCGTTGTTGTACTGTTTGTGCAAGTTGCGACACTGGCGCAGGCTGGACAGGAAGCTGCGAGAAAGAAGGCATGACAAAGAAACTCCCAAGCGCTCTTTGATGGCCAGGTGGCTTTCCTGTATGAGACAAGGAGAGGAATCAGAGACCGTGAAAGAGTTCAGTCACGAAGAACCCTTTAAGGCTGGTGAGCAGCAAGAGGTGGTCCTTCTAACTAACAAGCCCCCCACCATTGACCCCCTCAACAACGACCCCCTAGACATCTTCACCACCACTTGCATGCAAGGGGGAGGCAAAAGTGCTGGGTGGTGATGCGCGTGCAAGCCGAATGATCATTTTCAACAATATTTAAAACTGTTTCAAGTTGTCTATCAGGTTGATTAAAGGTGCATTTTAATTGGAAGTACATGGATTTTTATTTAGAAAAAACACCAAAACAACATGTTCTTGGAAGTATGCGTGAAAATGACTTCCTATGGAAGCAAAGTTTCATTGGATTTGCGAAGGCAGAAAGGCGGCAGAAGACAAGAGAACTCTGTCTCCTTGTAAGCCAAAAAGATTGTCGTCTGCGGTCATTAAGTAGTTTGCGTGAGTATTGGAAAGGTTTTTGAGAATGCGTGATTAATAAATCAATAAGGCAAAGGCATTTAAGCAATTTGGAAGAAGACCTTTCGAAACTGCGTTTTTATCTTCAATGCGGAATCTTGAAAAAATTAGAAAGACGAAAAGTAAAAAGATCAAAAATTGATGGACCCATTCACCGCGCAACTTTTCAAGCAACAATCCACCACAAACAACCTAATCTAAACTAATCTAATCATTTATATAGCGCCGATTCCATTATGTTCAAGGGCACCTTTCCAAACAGCCATCAGAAACGCCTCTCTTCTCTCATCTGCCAATAATGACAAAAAAGATACAGAGTTTTTTTTCTTTCGGATCTACTCTTGAAATGTACTTAGTTCAAGTAACATACAATCATTAGCACCTAATTAACTTAATGACTGACAGGGAGTGCCTGGTTCGTTTGCTTTGACGCTTAGCAAATTAGATTTACTTATTCGAAACTTTCTTTTATTTATTCTTCCACCCATCCAATGGACACGTGCAAGCAACGGGCTCAAACGATTGAAACAAGTTATTGCTTCTTACAACACCGGTTGTGAATCGGTACTTGACAGTCAAAAGGTTTCTTCACGGCCTTCAAGGGGCAATTCCCCGATGGACACACGGCCACTCAAAATTGATTTTTTGTGTTTGCTTCAGCGGTCGCCGTGGTGGTTGAACGTTTGAAAAGCTTTCGAGAACCAACCTTGCGTGAACCTTGATAAAGTAAAGTAATTACAAGATCGCATCATGCAACTCACGAAAGTGGTCATTGAAAAGCCATGAAAACGGCTGAAACTTAAAATATAAAAGAAGTTACAAATATTACGATAAGTTTTCTATCTTTTTAATAAATTAATTTTTAAACGGAATACGATTTCTTCTGGAATTTGCTTCTTTAGTTCTTTGGTGAGGACTATCGATTTTTTTTCCAGTCCCGTGACATGTGCAGTGTATGGAGGTGGGCGTGTCTTCTGTGCATATACACTTGTTCCGACTGCATAGCCGTTGTCTAAAGGCAAGAGGTCGCTTGGAAAACAACATCACGGTTTGTCACTTGCAAGAAAGTTGTGAATAACGTTCGAACACCAGAACAGGTTAATGTGATTATATTTTGAAGGACTCGTGAGAGTGTTGATGGATGTGCATTTTAATGAGCTACAATTGACGAACAGGCTAAAGACCTCCACACACATGCACACACCTCCACACACTTCCACATACCTCCACAAACCTCCACACACTTCCACACACTTCCACACACCTCCACACACGTCCACACACGTCCACACACGTCCACACACGTCCACACACGTCCACACACTTCCACAAACCACACACGTCCACACACCTCCACACATTTCCACACACCTCCACACACCTCTTCACACCTCTTCACACCTCCACACACCTCTCCACACTTCCACACACCTCCACACACCTTCAATACCTCTACACTTGCGGCTTGTTGACAATGGACTGACCTGCATACAACCCACAGAGGCATGGGTTCGTTGTATCGCAGTGAGGAGATGGCGTTGTGTCAGTTGTTTCTGCAGGCAGAAGCTGCGTATGCTTGCGTGTCCGAGCTGGGAGAACTTGGACTGGTGCAGTTCCGAGATGTGAGTTAAGTTTCTTTTTCTCAATTATTGGCGCTCTGTTTTACGGTAATAATACCCGCTAATGCTTTAGTGCTAGTAATAGTAGCGGTAATAGTAAACCGCTGAAACATCAACAGCTGAACCCTGACATCAACGCGTTTCAAAGGAAGTTTGTGAACGAAGTGAGGAGGTGTGAAGAGATGGAACGAAAACTGAGTGAGACTTTGAAAATTTGATAAGAGTATCTGCTTGACTGAGCTTTTGTTTCATTGAAAACTCAAGTGATCATTAACAAAGAAGAACCATTACCATCAGAAGATGATGATGAAAAGATTGATGCAGTGGGAAGGTTATTTCCATACTTCTTCCTCAGGATTCCTGGAAAAGGAAATAAAGAGAGCGAACATTGAAATGGTGGAGACTGGAGAAAACCCGGATGCACCCGCTCCTCGAGAGATGATTGACCTGGAGGTGATGGGGTTTCGTGTTAACAGTTGCTATTGGTGTTAATCAATACAATGAACCTTAACGCTTAGTACCATGAACAATTGAACTTAGGATGAACAAGTGAACTTAGGATGAACAATTGAACTTAGGATGAACAATTGAACTTAGGATGAACAATTGAACTTAGGATGAACAATTGAACTTAGGATGAACAATTGAACTTAGGATGAACAATTGAA
This sequence comes from Branchellion lobata, assembly GCA_947562095.1. Taxonomy (NCBI): domain Eukaryota; kingdom Metazoa; phylum Annelida; class Clitellata; order Hirudinida; family Piscicolidae; genus Branchellion; species Branchellion lobata. The sequence continues at coordinate 2,306,800 of OX387246.1, forward strand.
CTTAGGATGAACAATTGAACTTAGGATGAACAATTGAACTTAGGATGAACAATTGAACTTAGGATGAACAATTAAAAATAAAATTAATTAATAAGCAGGTAAGTTTTATACTAATTAATACAAATATTTGTGTTGAAATACTCCAACAATCCCAAGCCAGCACTCATGAAGCCACCAACTGCCTTCTAGGCCACCTTTGAGAAGCTGGAGAACGAGGTGAGGGAAATAGGCTCCAACAACGAGGCTCTCAAGCGGAACTTCCTGGATCTCACTGAACTCAAGGAAATCCTCAAAAACGCCCAGACGTTTTTTGATGAGGTAAGCATTTCATTTTAAACACAGCTTCAAATCTCTTTCCAACAATCTTCAACCGTTTTCATCTACTCTTCAACTTCTCTTCAACTACCCTTCAACCACTCTTTCAACCCCTCTTCAGCCCTTCTTCAACCACTCTTCAACCCTTCTTCAACCACTCTTCAACCCTTCTTCAACCCCTCTTCAACCCTTCTTCAACCCCTCTTCAGCCCTTCTTCAACCCTTCTTCAACCCTTCTTCAACCCTTCTTCAACCACTCTTCAATCCTTCTTCAACCCTTCTTCAACCACTCTTCAACCCTTCTTCAACCCCTCTTCAACCCTTCTTCAACCCTTCTTCAACCCCTCTTCAACCCTTCTTCAACCCCTCTTCAGCCCTTCTTCAACCCTTCTTCAACCCTTCTTCAACCACTCTTCAATCCTTCTTCAACCCTTCTTCAACCACTCTTTTACCACTCTTTCAACCCTTCTTCAACCACTCTTCAACCCTTCTTCAACCCTTCTTCAACCCTTCTTCAACCACTCTTCAACCCTTCTTCAACCCTTCTTCAACCCTTCTTCAACCCCTCTTTTACCACTCTTTCAACCCTTCTTCAACCACTCTTCAACCCTTCTTCAACCCTTCTTCAACCCTTCTTCAACCCTTCTTCAACCCTTCTTCAACCCTTCTTCAACCACTCTTTTACCACTCTTTCAACCCTTCTTCAACCACTCTTTTATCACTCTTTCAACCCTTCTTCAACCACTCTTCAACCCCTCTTCAACCCTTCTTCAACCACTCTTTTACCACTCTTTCAACCCTTCTTCAACCACTCTTCAACCCTTCTTCAACCCTTCTTCAACCCTTCTTCAACCCTTCTTCAACCCTTCTTCAACCACTCTTTTACCACTCTTTCAACCCTTCTTCAACCACTCTTTTACCACTCTTTCAACCCTTCTTCAACCATTGTTCAACCACTCCTCAACCACTCTTCAACCACTCATCAACCACTCTTTCAACCATCCTCTAACACTCTTTTGATCATCTTTCCTTAAACACCACTCCACCACTCTCCAATGCCATCCTTCCACCACCTTCTAACTCAGCCATTCCAACAACCTTCAACAACCTTCAACAACCTTCAACAACCTTCAACAACCTTCAACAACCTTCCAATAACCTTCCAACAACCTTCCAATAACCTTTTGACAATTTTCCAACAACTTTCCAACAATCTTCCAACCACCATCAACAACCTTCCAACTACCATCAACAACCGTCCAACCACCATCAACAACCTTCTAACAACCTTCCAACCACCATCAACAACCTTCCAACCACCATCAACAACCTTCCAACCACCATCAACAACCTTCCAACCACCATCAACAACCTTCCAACCACCATCAACAACCTTCTAACAACCTTCCAACCACCATTAACAACCTTCCAACCACCATCAACAACCTTCCAACCACCATCAACAACCTTCCAACCACCATCAACCATTTTCAATCACCACCATCAACCATTTTCAATCACCACCCATTTTACACCCTTTCAACACCCTTCCAACACCTCCCACAGACCAAGAGCGAGCAGACGTTGATCGAGGAGGGAATGGGACTGGCTTCAGAGGACCTCAACCTCCCTCAGGGACAGTCCCGGAGACTGGGGTTGGCAGTTTTCATACCCCATTAGAAGTATTACTTAATAAACAATTATCATTATAAATCCAATTTGTGAAGCGCCAAAACAAGCTTTTAACGACCCATTTTTTACTCATTTTTGACCTATTTTTTAACCAATTTTGACTCAATTTTGACCCAATTTTGACCCAATTTTGACCCAATTTTGACCAAATTTTGACCCAATTTTGACCCAATTTTGACCACATTTTGAACTAATTTTGACTGAATTTTGATCTATTTTTGACTCAATTTTGACCTAATTTTGATCTATTTTCAACCCATTTCAACCCGTTTTTGCACAGCTTTGTGACGGGCATGGTGTTACGGGAGAAGGTGCCAGCCTTCGAGAAGCTTCTGTGGAGAGCATGCAGAGGCAATGTCTTCTTGAGGTGGTTGTTGTTGTTGTGGTGCTGTTGTGATTGTATTGTTGTTGTGGTGTTGTTGTTGTTGTGTTGTTGTTGCGTTTCTGTTGTTTTCATGTTGTTCTATTTTTGCTGTTGTTGTTTTTCTTCGTTGTGGTATTTTTATTCGGCAACTAAGCACAAGTAGCAGAGTGGAGTAGTGATTCAACAAATGACGTCACTTTCCACCCAGACTGGCAGAGACGGATTCTCACCTCGAAGACCCTGTCACTGTGAGTGCCACTCTCTAGAGTCCCTTGGCACGCATGCAACTAAACAACAATTTGATACTTAAAAAAAACGATGTATTATTCCTAATTTAATTCATGCAAAAGTAAATGTTAAATGATTATAATAAAAATGAAAAAAACAGTGGTTTATTTCTTCTTTTTACCTGGCACGTTGACGACGGTTGCTGCAGGGAGACCGCGTGAACAAGTCGGTTTTCATAGTTTTCTTCCAGGGAGACCAGCTCAAGGGCAGAGTGATCAAAATTTGCGAAGGGTGGGTCCTTCATGACACCAGCCAGTAGCAATTATTCTTTATCTTTCTGTTCATTTACTGTACTCTTGTTGCACCCTCGTGAGGCCAATGAAAATGATCATTTCACAATTTCTTATCCACCTCACCTTGAGTCTCTTTTCATTGTTCCCTTTTGAATTCATTCAGGTTTTCAGTTTTTCATGTCCTTTATTCCATTTCCATACTCCAATTCATTCCATCATTTCAGTAACATTTCCAGTGGTTCAGCGGCTTAGACATAAAATAAAAAAATTTTCATAAAATAATGAAAAAAACATTTAATAAAAATAATTTTGTTACAATTTTTTTCGCCAGATTCAGAGCCACTTTGTACCCCTGTCCAGAGACGCCAGCAGAACGCAAGGACATGACCACCGGAGTCTTCAACAGAATCGATGAACTCAACAACGTCAGCAAGGGCTCCGTGCTTTGGTGTTATGGATCATGAGGGATGAGGGAAGAGGGATGAATGATGGGAGATTGATGAAGGGGGATGAATGATGGGAGATTAAGGAAGGGGGATTAATGATGGGAGATTAAGGAAGGGGGATTAATGATGGGAGATTAAGGAAGGGGGATTAATGATGGGAGATTAAGGAAGGGGGATTAATGATGGGAGATTAAGGAAGGGGTATTAATGATGAATGTAAAATGATGAGTGCTGACACCACACAGGTGCTGAACCAGACCCAGGACCACCGCCACAGAGTGCTTGTGACTGCAGCCAAGAACATAAAGGTTCCTGTAAATGCAGCAGCCAAACTTCCCCTTCCTCCATCCATCCATCCTTTCATCTATCTATCCATTCATCCATCCATCCATCCATCCATCCATCCAGCTATCCATCCATCCATCCATCCATCTATCCATCCCTCCATTCATCCATCTCTTTATTCATCCATCAACTCATCTATTCATTAACTCATCCACTCACCTACCTCCATCTCATAAACCACCCATCCATTCAGCCACCACTACACCAACCATGCATACTACCAAAATATAATCAAAAATAAAAACATTAATCACCGTATGGATCCTTCTTCTTGGATTTAAATTTTTGTATGCAATAGAACTAGCAACTGATATTGAACAACAATAAAAATATAAAAAAAACAACAAAACAAAGTTAAGAATGAAAAAATTAACAAAAAAAAAACATCAGCAACAGTCCAAAAGCCCTATCAACATCTACAACACCATAAAAACAACACCAACACCACAAAAACAACACCAACACCACAAAAACAGCACCAACACCCAAACAATAACAACCACAACACTAAAACAACAACCACAACACTAAAACAACAACATCCACAAAGTAAAAACAACAACATCCACAACAACAACATCAACAACACCAGGACAACAACACAACAACAACATCAACAACACCAGGACTGGTTCATAAAGGTGCGCAAGATCAAGGCCATCTACCACACCCTCAACCTCCTCAACATCGACGTGACGCAGAACGAGTGCTGGTGTCCAGTCAATGACCTTGACAAGATCCAAATGACCCTCACAAGAGGCACGGTGGGTCACTCCCCCTGGGCTAGAGGGGCCGATGTGGAGGGAATGATAGGGATGGTGGTTATTGAAAATAATGAAAATAATAATTACAAATAATTGAAATAATAATAATGATAATAATAATAATAATAATAATAATAATAATAATAATAATAATAATAATAATAATAATAATAATAATAATAATAATAATAATAATAATAATAATAATAATAATAATAATAATAATAATAATAATAATAATAATAATAATAATAATAATAATAATAATAATAATAATAATAATAATAATAATAATAATAATAATAATAATAATAATAATAATAATAATAATAATAATAATAATAATAATAATAATAATAATAATAATAATAATAATAATAATAATAATAATAATAATAATAATAATAATAATAATAATAATAATAATAATAATAATAATAATAATAATAATAATAATAATAATAATAATAATAATAATAATAATAATAATAATAGAAATTGTTATTATTATTTTTTTTTAATTTTATTATTATTATTATTATTATTATTATTATTATTATTATTATTATTATTATTATTATTATTATTATTATTATTATTATTATTATTATTATTATTATTATTATTATTATTATTATTATTATTATTATTATTATTATTATTATAACAAAATATTAATATTAATAATAAAAGTAGAAATAAGGATAATAATTAATAATAATAATAATAACCTTAAATCATATTAGACGCAACAACAACACCGCAGGAGCGCAGTGGCAGCAACGTTCCTTCGATCTTGAACCGCATGGAGACGTCTCAGGTTCCCCCCACCTACAACAAAACCAACAAGTTCACCAGGGTCTTCCAGACCATCGTCGACTCATACGGAGTGGCCAGCTACCTGGAAATTAATCCAGGTGTGCTGGAGTGTCGAGTACTTTTCATTTTCGTTATGAAGCTTATAAGCCGATTTTTAACATATTTTTGGATTTTTTTTATCTAAATATTAATTATGAATATTTGAATTATTAAATTGATTTTAAAAAATTAGTTTATTATAGCATTTATTTCAACACCTCACCCCCTCACCACCTCACCACCTCACCACCTCACCACTTCACTACTTCACCACCTCACCACCTCACCCCCTCACCACCTCACCACCTCACCACCTCACCACCTCACCACTTCACCACCTCACCATCTCATCACCTCACCACTTCATCACCTCACCACCTCACCACCTCACTACTTCACCACCTCACCACCTCACCACCTCACCACCTCACCACTTCACCACCTCACCACTTCACCACCTCACCACCTCACCACCTCACCACTTCACCACCTCACCATCTCATCACCTCACCACCTCATCCCCTCACCACCTCACCACCTCACCACCTCACCACTTCACCACCCCACCACCTCATCACCTCACCACCTCATCACCTCACCACCTCACCACCTCACCACTTCACCATCTCACCACCTCACCACCTCACCACCTCACCACTTCACCATCTCACCACTTCACCACCTCACCACCTCACCACCTCACCACCTCACCACTTCACCATCTCACCACTTCACCACCTCACCACTTCATCACCTAACCACTTCACCACCTCATCACCTCACCACTTCACCACCTCACCACCTCACCACCTTACCACTTCAGCTCCCTTCAACATCATCAGCTTTCCTTTTCTCTTCTCGCTCATGTTTGGTGACGTTGGTCACGGCGTGCTGATGTTCCTGGCGGCCTTGTGGATGGTGCTGTTTGAGAAGAGGTTCATGAAGAAGAAACCTGACAATGAAGTGTGTTTCTGCTTTTTCACACTATGAAAACAGCGCTATACAAATGTTATGATTAGATTAGAATTGCAGTCGAATGTTGTATAAAAATTGAAAAAGGCACAGCAAGCATCAACAACAACACCAACAACAACATCCTCAACAGCAACATCATAGCGCATCTGAGGACTATCCTCAGGCGCTTAAGATAAACAACAACAACAGCAACATCAACAACAACATCATCAACAACAACATCAACCATAACATCAAAAACAACATCAACAACACTCGCAGATTTGGGACATCTTCTTTGGCAGCAGGTACATCACCATTCTCATGGGAGCCTTCTCCATGTACTCAGGTTCTCCACTCCCTTCAGCTGCTTGCTTTGGCGCTTCACAACTTAGATTTTTTCTTATTTCCTACTTTTTTTCTTTCTTTCTTTTTTTTCTTTATTTTTTTTCATCTTCTCTTTCTTCTTCTCTTCCTTCCTTTTTTTTCTTCAATGTATTAATCAAAGCCAGCCTTAAAGAACCACTCCACCTCTGTTATTACTCACTACATGTTTGGGTACATGAGGTGTGAACAGTGTGGTGGCAACGTTAAGGCTTCTTCTCCGCAGGCCTCATGTACAACGACTGTTTCTCCAAGTCCTTTAATACCTTCGGCACCAGCTGGAAGGTGGACGCGGAAAAGTATTCGAGGTTCATTTTATAGCGCGTAATAATGGAATAAAAATGTAATGGCTGTCATTTGTGATTCCACAGTGACTTGCTAGCCCATGTTGACTCAGCAATCTTAGACCCCACGAACAACAGCGACTTCTCGGGAGCTCCTTATCCCTTCGGCATGGACCCGGTGGGTGGCTGAACTCCTATGACTTTCTTCGGTTTTATGGATTTTCAAGTTAAAAAAAATCATTCTTGCTTCTCAAACGTGTGTTTGACACTTTGAACTTCTCAGGTGTGGATGGTTTCAACCAACAAAATCACGTGGCTCAACTCCTACAAGATGAAGCTGTCGCTGGTGTTCGGAGTGGCCCAGATGATCTTTGGCCTCTTCCTCAGCCTCCAAAACCACAGGTCTGCTTTAGTCCAGCCTACACATTCGGTTAACCTAGACTTCAGTAGAAGGACAGGGTGCTAAATGGCTCTTCACAAATGCTTTGATTGGATTAGATTCAATTTAGTCTCTATAACTAAACTCGCTGACCATTATGCACATACGAACCTCCTGTTGAACCATAAAAGTTTACTGCCACGAAGAAAGTTTCAATATGAAAAATTTACATTACGAAAAGATATTTAATATAACAAAATTACATAAAACTTTTCCAATTTTCAGTTTCCATGGAAATGTCAATCATTTGAAAATGTATACCACGGTTCTAATCTAATCTAATCAAATCATCCATATAGCTTCATGTAGTTATATTTTTATTTATATACTTTGTCGTTTCCGAAGCAACCTTGGGCGCATTAACACCTCAAACTCACCAGATTTCGAAAGGACTCGTTGTCGATCGTGTGTGAGTTCGTGCCTCAGCTCATCTTCATTGTTTCCATCTTCGGTTACCTCATCGTCCTCATCTTCTACAAGTTCACCAACATCGATGCTACACAGTCCTCATGCGCTCCGAGCCTCCTTATAGGTTGCTTTCAAAGGAATAATCATCCTTCAACCCTTAGAGCTATAAAACACCCAACTGTTGTATGAGAATATTTTATGAATTATTATTAAGCGCTATATAATACCAACTGTTGGTCGTGGCAGGACTGATCAACATGTTTCTGATGAGTTATCCTGAAGAGCCCTGCAGTGCGGCGCAGTTCTACAGTGGTCAGGTGAGTGGAGATCGCCTCCGTTGACTGTGGATGTGCAATAAGCTGAATATTTTAATTAAAAATTAAAAAGTTTAGTTTGAAGTTAGAAAAAAAAGTTTTCAATTAAAAACTAGAAACTAAAGGTGAAAATTTGACGACCACAACTGCTCTTCTGTCGACACAGAAAGGACTACAGATCTTTCTGCTAGTGGTGGCCATGTTGTGCGTGCCCTGGCTTCTGCTTTTGAAGCCGGTACTGCTCAAAAGGCGCCATGACGCCAAACACGTTGGCAACCACAAGGTGTCGATAATCTTCTGAGTTTGCTCTTTTGTAAGATTATTCTTTAATTCGGGTGGCTTCAGAACTCTACGGGGTTAATGCCACTATAATAATATTCGTTTTTGTATTGTATTGTATTTTATTGTATTCACTACTTTAAACTCTTTGGTCATACTCTGCATTCCGAGTACATTAGACTTCTTATTTTTATTTTAAATTTTTTTAGACATTTTTTTTTACCAGGAAGGAAAGCTGCCTTTCGAGCAGAGACTGGAGGACGGAACGGATGGTCCTGTTGTTGAAGAGGTGATAAGATTAGACTAGATAAGATTTTGTTAGATTAGATTAGATTAGATTAGATTAGATTAGATTAGATTAGATTAGATTAGATTAGATTAGATTAGATTAGATTAGATTAGATTAGATTAGATTAGATTAGATTAGATTAGATTAGATTAGATTAGATTAGATTAGATTAGATTAGATTAGATTAGATTAGATTAGATTAGATTAGATTAGATTAGATTAGATTAGATTAGATTAGATTAGATTAGATTAGATTAGATTAGATTAGATTAGATTAGATTAGATTAGATTAGATTAGATTAGATTAGATTAGATAAGATTAGATTAGATTAGATTAGATTAGATTAGATTAGATTAGATTAGATTAGATTAGATTAGATTAGATTAGATTAGATTAGATTAGATTATATTAGATTAGATTAGATTAGATTAGATTAGATAAGATTAGATTAGATTAGATTAGATTAGATTAGATTAGATTAGATTAGATTAGATTAGATTAGATTAGATTAGATTAGATTAGATTAGATTAGATTAGATTAGATTAGATTAGATTAGATTAGATTAGATTAGATAAGAAAAGATAAGATTAGATTAGATTAGATTAGATTAGATTAGATTAGATTAGATTAGATTAGATTAGATTAGATTAGATTAGATTAGATTAGATTAGATTAGATTAGATTAGATTAGATTAGATTAGATTAGATTAGATTAGATTAGATTAGATTAGATTAGATTAGATTAGATTAGATTAGATTAGATTAGATTAGATTAGATTAGATAAGATAAGATTAGATAAGATTAGATAAGATTAGATAAGATTAGATTAGATTAGATTAGATTAGATTAGATTAGATTAGATTAGATTAGATTAGATTAGATTAGATTAGATTAGATTAGATTAGATTAGATTAGATTAGATTAGATTAGATTAGATTAGATTAGATTAGATTAGATTAGATTAGATTAGATTAGATTAGATTAGATTAGATTAGATTAGATTAGATTAGATTAGATTAGATTAGATTAGATTAGATTAGATTAGATTAGATTAGATTAGATTAGATTAGATTAGATTAGATTAGATTAGATTAGATTAGATTAGATTAGATTAGATTAGATTAGATTAGATTAGATTAGATTAGATTAGATTAGATTAGATTAGATAAGATTAGATTAGATTAGATTAGATTAGATTAGATTAGATTAGATTAGATTAGATTAGATTAGATTAGATTAGATTAGATTAGATTAGATTAGATTAGATTAGATTAGATTAGATTAGATTAGATTAGATTAGATTAGATTAGATTAGATTAGATTAGATTAGATTAGATTAGATTAGATTAGATTAGATTAGATTAGATTAGATTAGATTAGATTAGATTAGATTAGATTAGATTAGATTAGATTAGATTAGATTAGATTAGATTAGATTAGATTAGATTAGATTAGATTAGATTAGATTAGATTAGATTAGATTAGATTAGATTAGATTAGATAAGATTAGATTAGATCAGATTAGATTAGATTAGATAAGATTAGATTAGATCAGATTAGATTAGGTAGTTTAAACTTCCAGTAACCAAAACCTTCCATTAACTTGAAGCTTTGAACTCAATCGTACAATTCCAAATAATTAGAGACTTCTGGTTAATTGGAAACCTTCACAAAGGAACCATTAGTGTCGTCAACCACTCTGCACAGTTCCGACTGGGAGAGTTGTTGGTGCAGCAGAGCATCCACACCATTGAGTACTGCCTCTCCTGCATCTCCCACACTGCCTCATACCTCAGACTCTGGGCTCTGAGTCTTGCCCACGCAGGCAAGCAGATGCTGGATGGGTTTTATTTTTCAAAAAATCGATTTTTGACATTTTTTTCAACAAAATAATATATAAACGTACAAATATTTCAGCAAAAGCAAGCTAGTTGAAAAATATTAAAAACTTTGCAACAAAACTCTTCAACACCGCAACAAAACTCTTCAACACCGCAACAAAACTCCTCAACACCGCAACAAAACTCCTCAACACCGCTACAAAACTCTTCAACACCGCCACAAAACTCTTCAACACCGCAACAAAACTCCTCAACACCGCAACAAAACTCCTCAACACCGCAACAAAACTCCTCAACACCGCAACAAAACTCCTCAACACCTCAACAACAACTGCAGAGTTGTCGGAAGTGTTGTGGAACATGGTCTTCCGGATAGGGCTCAAGCAGACCGGCATGTACGGAACCTTGGGAGTATTCGTGCTTTTCACGCCATGGGCCTTCCTCACCATGGTGATCCTCCTCCTCATGGAAGGCCTCTCGGCATTCCTGCACACCCTCCGTCTCCACTGGTGAGAACTGCGGTGGATTGAAGCTTTAGCTGATTTTTTAAAATATATTTGGAAATTATTTCGAAACTGGTTTGAAATTTGTTTAAAATTAATTCAACAACAACCAAAATTTTTAATGGAAAACTGTTTCAGCCTCTAAGCATTGCGTGTATAACATTCATTTAGGGTTGAGTTTCAAAGCAAGTTCTACACCGGGGAGGGCTACCTTTTCGAGCCGTTCAGCTTTGAACGAATTCTCGAGTCACAAGAAGAAACCATTTGAAGCACTAACTCGTTGTCAAGTATCAACTTCATAGGAATTGTCGTGCATGTGTTTAGCTAATGTTAGAGAGAATTTGTCATTGTTAATGACTAGAATAAGTCATTGTTTCGTAGTTTAGTATTACGGTTAAGATTTGAAATCTGTCTTCAATAGTGCTTATATTTTGAATAAAGTTCTATAAAATGTTGAATATCTCAAAGGATTATTTTACGGAAATATGATCAATTCACATTTAGACTTGACACTTCCAATAATATTTTTTTGTCATACATATGTATAAAAAAAATTTCTTAATGTTCATTTTATTTGCTGTTTTTAGAATATAATAGAAAAAAATATATTTAAAAATGTTTGCACACAATGGTGCGCTTCCGTTTTCCTTGACAACGAGAGTTACATTGTCAGGCGGAATATCTTCAAATGAAATGTCTTCAAAAGTAATTTTTATACTTTTTATATCTTTCATGTTTGAAAATAACTATATAAATGTTCAAAAGTTAATCAAAATTTAAAAAAAAACCATCAACTTAAACAGGACTTTCAAAATTTCGATGACGAAGGTAGGTTATTGAATGGACTACTTCAATGAGTAAATTTTCTATTTCTGAATCACCACCTCATGAAGATGATTTAGAAGATTTTTTAGAGAGTGTTTTGAGTCCACCACATAAAAAAAGTTCGTCTGAACACTCTCACTGCTTGAAAAACAGGAGTAATTTATTTGTCAAAAATATTCATATAAAATCGTATTTTTGAAATAAAGGTTTAATAAAACTTATAAAATAAACCGTGAATGAGGCAGCAACCACATGACAGACTCGAAAAAAAGCGTTACTCCAGCCAAGGGTGATGAAAAGATTGTGACTGAGGGTGCCTCTGACAAGTCGAACAACGCACAGAGCGTGGACAACAACGAACTTGAAGACAGCATTTCTGCAAAAAAGAGTTCGCCCACGTTTGCAGACGAGTTGTTGAACACCCTCGATAGCACCTCATCGAAGGAACCCTTCAAATCCTCCTTGAAGAAGGATGAGCCAGGAGGCAGTGGCAAGAAGAAAGCAAAGACACAAAAACAAAGCTCCATACTGGATGATCTGCTCAACTTTGACGACTATGATATTGAGGAGAAGAATGCCAACCAAAGCCAACACTCGAAGACCACCAGTGACGAAGGGCTGCAAAAGACGAACACTTTTGAGTTTGAAGAAGATTTGGCGGGCAATTATGCAGGTGGTAAGCGACAAGTGAGGTATGTTGTGGTCATTATTATGTTCCTGTAACAACACATTTTATTGCCATTTTAACAACACCATTCAACAATTCTCCAACGTCACTTCAACACCACTTTTACGCTATCACAACACTATCACAACACCATCACAACACCAAAACACCATCACAACACCAAAACACCACCACAACACCACTACAGCAATACTATACCACTAAAAATCTACGCCACAACAACAACACCACAACAACTACACCACAACACCATGCACCACAACAACTACACTACACCAACAACACGACAACAACAACACCAAACCAACGACACCACAACAACAACAACACACCAACATCACAACAACAACACCACACCAACAACACCACATCAACAACACCACACCAACATCACAACAACAAAAACAACACCACAACACCATGCACCACAGATTCCAGCACGAAGGTGACGACAACCCTCTTTTCAGCAACACTGCACCCGCTGCTCTGCTTAGTGACGTTGCCAAAAAGGACTCTCTTGATTGGTTGACTGAAAATCCTTTAGAAGGACTCGGGACAAGTTCACTCAAAATAAGACCTAAAACTGTAGAAGGAGCAACAAAAGCTACTAGTAATGACACGTTATGTTGGAGTGGTTAAACCACTGCTCTGTTAGGTTACTTTGCAAATATCATATTACGCTGAAGCACCAGGCTTTACGAGTGTATTTGATGAGTCTTATTGTTTAATTCCAAACTGAATGTTAATTCGTCAGTTTCATTGTGAACTCAAATAATATTCAGTTAATTAATCGGTATTTGAATCGCCAGCAAGTCATTCGTTTGCTTGCAGAATCCTTCACGGAGTCCGAAGACTGGCTGAATGAGCTGACGAGTGGCGTAAAGACAAAGAACAAGGAGGCCATAGACAGTAAAACTGCCAAAACTGAAGTTTTAAAAGTGGATACGGTTTCAAATGCTAAAAGTGAATTGAATGAAAAAGATTCAAAAAGTGCCAATAAGTTCAATCTGGACTTCTTGGACAGCTTCGGCAAGGAGGCGAACAAAGAGGCCACGAAGCAAAGCACATCAGACGAACCTCACGTTCCTCGTGCAAAGCACCACCAGCTTGAGGAGCTGAAGGAGGAGAACGCCTTTCTGACACACAGCATAGAGCGGCTGAAGCAACAGCATCAGCAGGAACTCTCCTTCGTGCAAGCCGCCCATGAGTTAGCAGCCGCTTACCTCCTTCTTCTCTTCTCATTTCCCTTTCGCTCTGATAAAAACACCTGTGTATTTCGTTCTGTTTTGGTAGACTTTGATTCGAGCATCTTTTGCCCTGCAGGAAACGTTTGAAGCTGGCAGAAGAGAACTTCGAAAGATGCATGGAAACGTGAGTGAGGTGACAGTTATAGTAAACTCACGTGATATTCCATTTCGGTTGAGTTATCCAAGGATAGAACTCAAAAAAGTAACGCAAGAACTCTTCAGCTTTAAACGCCACTGCAACAGCATGCGTAGCTGCTCTATACTATAAGCACTACCACAACTCCATGCAATGTTCCCCTGATTGAGCAGCTTGAAGCAAGGCAACGAAATACTGTCACGTGACTTGACGGAAAAGTTCGAGTTGCTTGGAGGAGAAAGAACGGAGGGCTTCGGCAGAGTGGTGAGGTGCTTGTCGGAGCTGGAGAAGCAGAAAGCTCAAGAGGTGCTTGAGCTCAGAGAAGAGTACCGGTTGGTGGGTTGGTGGTTTGGTGGGTTCGTGGGTTCGTGGGTTGGTGTGTTGGTGGGTGAGTGAGTGAGTGAGTGAGTGAGTGAGTGAGTGAGTGAGTGAGTGAGTGAGTGAGGGGGTGAGTGAGTGAGTGGAAGAGTGAGTGGATGGAAGAGCTGGTTGGGGAGTGGATGAGTAAGCGAGTAGAAAGGTGAGTGTGTACATGGGTGTAAGAGGAAGAGAGACGATGGTACACACTACTGAAGAGAGATAGAGACCTTTTTAGCTTCAAAATGTTGATTAATAAGTGTGGTTGAGTTGCAGGGTTATCAGTGGAGCTGAAAGCTTGCTGGTTGATGAAGTTAGTTAAGGTTTGGTATGAAAATGCAAAAATAATGAAGGTGATGAAGTGACAGGGATGTTGGCACGCAGGAGGAGCCTGAGCGAGATGAAGCAAGACCACGACCAAGCTCTCCAACGCATCATGCAGGTGGAATTCAACCAATTATCATTCATTTTAAAATTAATTAAAACCAAATTAAATGATAATTGGTTGAATTAGAAAATTAAATTAGAATTCAACCAATTATAATTTAATTTCAATTAAGTTAAATTAAATTTTAATCAAATAAGAATCACGTGAGAATTAAATTAAAGAATAAATGAAGTTGCGCCCAAGCTGCCTCTTGTTCAAGCTCAAAGCTGGCGTCGTTAGAAGACGCTCTGCTTGAAGATCGTTAAAAGTTTTTTTAAAGTAACTTTGACACGTACCAAGGACAAAGATCGGGAGATGGAGGTGATGATGGGCGGACGGGCTCAGTTGCAGTGAGTTTGAGTTTTTATTTTTTCAAATACTCATATTTAACTTTTTTTTCAAATTTTTTTCTTCGAATTTTTTATTCATATATTTTTTTTAAATAATACTTCTAAAAGATCACGAAGACACAACGTTTGAATGTTCCACAGGAAGCTGGACACGACATTGGAACAGCTGGAAAGCAACAAGCAGCAGCTGAAGGAGCTAGAGAAGCAGCTGCAGTGTAAGGCAGGAGAGTTGGAGGAGGGAAGGGAGGAAGATTTGAAGACCAGAGAAACTGCTCTGCACAAGTTACATCGAGAGGTGTTGTGGGTGGTGACTCGTGATTCTATGGGAAGCTTTCACGCCAAGTTCTTTACTTTTTTGGATTTCAATATGAACAAATAATTTAGTTTCTTGGATTTCAATACGAGAAACTTATTACAACCGTAGTTATTTCAAGGATTCCAAAACTGTTCCATTCCACACCACTACCGCCCACAGTTGAAGGTTCGAGAAATGGCGCTAGAAGATGAGAGGGCGTCTCAGAGGGCACTGGTACAGCAGCTGCATGAACGACTCTCCAGCCTCCTGTCTCTGCAGGTGACCACTCTTCACACCACTTCACATCACCTCATGCCACCTCACAACATCTCACATCACCTCAAATCACCTCACACCACCTCACAACATCTCACATCACCTCACAACATCTCACACCACCTCACATTACCTTACACCATCTCACAACACCTCACACCACCTCACACCACCTCACAACACCTTACACCACCTCACACCACCTCACACCACTTCACACCACCTCACACCACCTCACACCACCTCACACCACCTCACACCACCTCACACTACCTCACACCACCTCACACCACCTCACACCACCTCACAACATTTCACAACACCTCACAACATCTCACACCACCTCACACCACCTCGTATCCTCTTTCAGTTCATATTGCTTCATATCACCTCATACCATCTCCACTCCCATCATACCACTTCACCTCACATCAACACATCACCTCATATCACCTCGAATCACCAAAATCATCATCTCATGAACCTTCAATGCGGTGAAGTGTTACACCAGTTCGATGTTAAGGTTCGCTGACCTGAATACTGTTGCTGCTTGTTGCAGGAGACTCACAAAACGAGGTTGGCAGAGGTGGAGAGAGAGAGGCAGACGGTGGAAGAGGCCAGAAGGCAGTTCGAAGGCTTGATGAGCAGAGAACGAGCTCAGCTGGACAGCTTGAAGGTAGGTGTATGAATGCTTTGTGGGAGTTGAAGCTACTACCGATGGATGCAACCTTTTGAAGAATGGGCTGGAAAAGGAGAGAACGATGGTGACATTGGAGCTGGAGAGGGAGAAAGAGAGGGTGGCTGGTGAGAGAAGCAGGATGGAGGAGATGAGCAGACAGCAGAGGGAGAATGAAGGCAAGGAAAGACTCAAGAGAGAGAAGGTATGTGGGTTTTCATCCGTGGTGCAATCAGCTACTTTGAAGTCTCATGTCTTCCTTGATGTCTTCAATTTTGTGCAGGAAGAGCGTGCTATGAAGAAGAATGAAAGGATGCTGGAAGAAAAAAGTGAATCAGTTGAAATGAAGGCTCATGAACTGAAAGAGTTGGAAGAGCAACTCAGAATGGAAAAAGGTGAAATTGAAAGAGAGAGGAATGAGTTGAAAGCCGAAAGGAGAAAGATAGCTGCCTTGAACGAGAGCGTGAATGAAGGATCGAGAGAGCTGCTCCACAAATACAAGGTTGTGGCAGGTTTTGGCAGATTTTGGCGAGTTGTGGCAGGTTGTGGCATGTTGTGGCGAGTTGTGGCAGGTTGTGGCATGTTGTGGCGAGTTGTGGTAAATGTTGGCAGGTTGTGGCAGGTTGTGGCAAGTTTTGGCATGCTGTGTCATGTTGTGGCAGTAGATTTGCACTTTTAAACATTCAAGCAGCCACTTTCAACGACTGGTGCAACTCATGGCAGGAGCTACAACGGCACAAGAGCTCAGTGCGGGCCACCAGCAGGGAAGTGGTGAGGCAGCGGGAAGAAGCGTTTTCCAGGAACTCGCTGCTTGAAACCGCTACTGCCCGCTTGAACGCCAAGATTGCCAAGCTGAGCGATGTAGGTGCTTGCAGTTCCAAAGGCATTCAGAGAGGCTATGGGAGAAGAAATCAGCGCTATATTTATGTTTTTTATTAGCTTAGATTAGATCAGATTAGATTAGATTAGATTAGATTAGATTAGATTAGATTAGATTAGATTAGATTAGATTAGATTAGATTAGATTAGATTAGATTGGATTAGATTAGATTAGATTAGATTAGATTAGATTAGATTAGATTAGATTAGATTAGATTAGATTAGATTAGATTAGATTAGATTAGATCAGATTAGATTAGATTAGATTAGATTTGATTAGATTAGATTGGATTAGATTGGATTAGATTAGATTAGATTAGATTAGATTAGATTAGATTAGATTAGATTAGATTAGATTAGATTGGATTAGATTAGATTAGATTAGATTAGATTAGATTAGATTAGATTAGATCAGATTGAATTATTGATTGCACTATCTCCCACAACCCTCCCAACCCGCAGGACTGTCGCTTCTTGGTGGCGATGAGGCAAGAAGTGCAAGAGAAGCTCGAAAGGTCTCTATGCAGCCGTTGCGCCATCCATGTGAACAACAACTACCTTAGTGCTCTTTCCAACCCATACAAGCAAGAGTTGTCACTGTCGATGGAGCCGTTATGAAGCATGTTTGTCGGTGGTGGTGTCGTTGGTGGTGGCGTTGGTGGTGCCGTTGGTGGTGGCGTTGGTGGTGTCGTTGGTGGTGTCGTTGATGGTGTCGTTGGTGGTGTTGTTGGTGGTGTCGTTGATGGTGTCGTTGGTGGTGTCGTTGGTGGTGTCGTTGGTGGTGTCGTTGGTGGTGGCGTTGGTGCAGGTAGTAATCATTTGTTGTTTTGAAACTCTCGTCTTTCCGTCCATGTCCACTTCGCTAGTTCAAACATGGGTTTTCAGTTTTAAAACTAAACTTTTTTTCTCTTTTTTTTTATGTTTTGAATTTTCAATAATAATTTTTAATTTTTGAGAGAGTGAGTAATATATTTACACAAAACTTACTTAGATGCGAATAAATAAAGAATGTGAGAACGATAGAGCAAAGACAACTTTCATCTTCTAAAACATGTAAGAACTGAGCTTACGCGAAGAGAAATCAATTGAAGTCGTTGCTTTGTTGTATGGTGTAGTCCTCTTAGACGGTTATACGAAAATATTTCGAAACTGATCTGCCAAACAACATTTAACAGTTCATATTGACGACCAAACGTCTTCAACTATCCCTGTTGCAACTATTAAAAAAATAATTATACAACACTAGTTTCAACCAAATGAATGTAACACACACACAAACACACACACACACACACACACACACACACACACACACACACACACACACACACACACACACACACACACACACACACACGTACTCAAACACTATAAGAACGATCGATTTTAGTGGCACCAGCTGGCCTTTGACGCTCACACGTACCATTCTTTGACGTCCTTCTTGACAGGTTTGGTGGCTGTGTTGTTTGCAGAGCTGGCGACGTTGGTGAGACCTGCCTGTGAGGTGGAATTGAGAGGTGCGAGTGACTGTTGGGAGGTGGGCACCAGGAGAGGAGAGCTGCACTTTACTCCAGTGTTGCACGCCTCATACGCGTAAGCGGTCTTGCCTGCACTGCGCTGGTGGTCGTTCATGGCCTTAGCACTGGCCACGCCGGTGGAAGAGGTGTAGAATTTACAAGCGGCCAAAACCAGGATGAAAAGAAGAACCACTATTCCTGCTGCAATGCCTGCAATTAGAAGAATGTTCATCTTGGCAGTCAACTGTTGGAATTGTCTGTCCTTGATGTAGGAGGAGGAGGAATCGATGTTGTTACGAGGGTAGTTTGGTTGATTGTTGTAGCTGCCGTAAGGTGGTTGGGACTCTGGAACGTGGAAAGAAATGGTCGACACGCGACTTTTTGTTTTGTCGTGGTTGTTGCCGTATTGATGGAAGACGTTAGAGCTTGAATACTCTGGTTTTGAAGCTCCCTGCAGTCGATGGGTGGTCTTCTGGTATGAGAAGTCATTTTCATTTGTGCCGAAACTGCCATCTATCACTCCTTCATTATCTTCGTCATCATCCTCATCATCATCATCCTCATCGTCATCTTCATCATCGTCATCGTCTCCTTCATCATCATCATCAATGCCATCTTCATCATAGCCACTATTGGAATAATCCGAACTGGAAGAGGTGTTAAAACGTCTCTAAGAATTTTGAGAAAAGAACAATATTATTTTTTTCACTTTATACTTATTTCGGTGAATTACTGAAATTCATTTGATCAATTTGGTAGAACTAACCAAAGTATAGTTAGAAGAAATATTTTTTTAACTTTTTGATATTCATAAACTTTCAAATTTTTGAAATATTTTTTGATATTCCTATTCAAATTTAAGTTAAAGAGCACAATAAAGCTTTCAAAGTTATCGAATACACACACATAAGCAAACACACACAGACACACACATAAACAAACACACACACACACACACACACACACACACACACACACACACACACACACACACACAAAATACATGCACATATTAATACATCTACATTCAGCCATCCCACAAGGGTCCCAAGCACCTCACGGACACACAAACGCACATGCGGGCTTGTCGCTTCTCGATCTGCACGACCGGGTAGATGATATGTCCAGGCTGTTCGGACAAGTAGTCGCAGTTTGGCACCTTGTGGCCGGACGACTCAAGACATGAGACTGGCTTGGTTACGATGATGTCATCGTCAGGACCGTCTTTTTTGTCGTTGGAGGAGGCCTTGGGGCTAGAGGCACCTCTGTGGACCAGACTGTTCAAGGGAGGCTGCTTGTTGTAACTCTTCGCTCCCACGCTTGCCTTCTGGCCGTTCAATCGCTGCATGTGAGTGTTGAGTGTGTGAAATTAAAAAGTTCGTGTTTGAGAGGTTATCATAAAAATATTGACGTTATTACCTGACTGAATTCATAGTCTGGGTATTCTTCTGCCTTGACAGAGAAAAAGAGGGTGGAAAGGACAAAGAATGTCACAAGGAAGAAGCCGAGGGAGTGGCAGTTGAAACGCAGCTTGGCAAACAGACATTTCAAAAGGGCCTCAAAAAGCCAAAAATTACAACAAGCTTTCATGCTGCCTTCTCTGGAGTCACTTAAATAGCACGGTGTTGAAGCTGTTTGAGGTGATTTTGCAGACCATTTTTGAATTCCTATTTTGAGTGACTATCGATTAATCGTAACCTTCCATTGTGTCACAAATGTACTTTAACAGTCTTGTATGGAAAGTAACAATCACCGATCCTTTTGAAGATTGTTTTAAAAAAGACTTCAGCTTGGTCCGGTCGGAAGTGTTAGTGGCCTTTTAAACAAGAGATGTCAAAGTGGCATAAATAATTGAACGATTCACTCATCCATCCAACAAGGCATGTCTGAAACGACAGTGGAAAAAGACGAGAAAAAGCAAATGGTTCTTTCTGAATCTTATATCCTCAAAGCAATGTAACTCTTTGGGCATTAAAAGTACAGTGATCGGCCATTGAACATTTGCATTGCAAGAATTCTGCCTCCTCGCTGCGCCGTATAACAACGTCCATGTCACTCGCAGCTACATGCGTGCACACGCTTCTTAAGTTTGGAAACACCGACATAAAAAGGCATTTTTTTATTTCGTGCATTTATCCACGTTCAAGTAAACATATTGTGTTGAGTTTTTCAATGAAAAACGGTTATACTTGAAATTTAAAATTCTTATTTAATTATGCCATTTAACGAGTTTAAAATTTAAATGTCTGAATAATATTCCGTCTATATAACAGGTTTTAGGTTTTTAAATGGCAAGTCGGGTTTTTAAGAACTACAAGCTTTTTTTTGTTTTTTTTAAAAGGTGCTTCGATGCATTCTTAAGGTCGTTGGGCCCGTACGAAGCCATCATGCACCAATTCCCAGTGGAGTTATTTAATTCTCTGAGCTCAAATTATAAACAAATATCATTTTCTCAAAGTAAAAAAATATATCTTCAACGTTTTTTCATAATGCTTTTTTTGTCTCTTTTT
The DNA here is from genome assembly GCA_947562095.1 of Branchellion lobata. Classification (NCBI taxonomy): domain Eukaryota; kingdom Metazoa; phylum Annelida; class Clitellata; order Hirudinida; family Piscicolidae; genus Branchellion; species Branchellion lobata. The sequence goes on from OX387246.1 coordinate 2,327,986, forward strand.
AACTTCAGTTCATTCTGAGGTTTTAAATTTTTAAATGGTATTCAGATATCTTGAAGATGAAAGAGGGAAGGAAGATCAAAAGACAATGGAACATTATGTCTGCGAGTATGGAGGGTGCATTTGAATCAAAATTTGTTCGCAAGAGCTACAACACCACCGTGAAGAGCGCTTTCGTAGACATTTTGTTCAAAGATCTTAATAAATGGGTCCTTCGGAGATTGAATTAAAGAGACGTTGGTTTAAATAAATTAAGGAACTGTTGAGAGTACCGCATGTAACGATTGCGTCTGAAATTATGCCTTTAGTCAGATTTTCAGCATTCTTCGTCTTCGTGGTGTTTGAAACATTTGTTGTTCAATGAATGTTATTTTATTTCGAACGACTCTTTTAAGCAAGTGCTTGACAGGCCATTTGGCATATTTTTTGGCGCCGCAACGATTTTAATAATTTATAAGGGAGTTTTCATGGCTACACGAACGCATTCGACCAGCAATTTATAATATTTATGAGACAAGTGGAAGTTGTCTGGGTAAAAGAAAGTTTAGCATCATTGAAAATCGAAATTTGTAATTATTATTGAGAATAAAAACTAGGTTGACTAGAGTTATTTTTCTTTCACTCCTGGCATTTTTTCATATTCAGGCCGTTTTGGAAACTGTGCACCTGCAAAGGGTTGAAAAGCTGATCGCTGAATTTACTTATTTATAGCTTGAAAAAACATTTTTTAGGGTGAGTAAAATAATGTTATTTATATATTTTCATTTTAAACTATGTAAAAATTAGCAAACCTTTAATATATCAATAATTAAATCTTTAAATATCTAAAATTAACAAACTTAAAATATCTTTTTGTGCAGGGGAAAGATCTTCAATTTTTGCCTGAAGGCCAGCATGGTGTAGTTTCATTATGGTTTGTTTTACTATGGTTAATTCCATTGAAGTTTTAAAAACATCGGGAAATCAAAAATTGAATAGACTTCTGGTTCTTAAAATACTAACTTGTGAATTTTCTTGTAATTTTCCAGCTCTTGCCAAAACTCTAAGTGTTTCTTCTTTATTTTTTAAAAGTTCCTGTGACCAGGTTTGAAGATTTTCATAAGTATTTATTTTATATATGTTCATATTTTTCAAAGTATGAATATACCATTAAAAATAATTTATATGATAAAAAATTATTTTAAAGTATAATTACTTCCGGAGTAGGAGGATCTGACCTCCTGCCTTGCAGCCAAGCTGAGTTGGTTTTTAAATTTGAACAATTCTCCACAAGTCCGTCAGTTTAAATTTAACGTAACTCAAACAACTCACTCATCCACTCCACAGGAACGTCGGGAACTTCAGAAACATCTTCACTCAAAGGAACAACTTTTCTTTGTCGTTTCAGCTGCTTTTGTTCATCTGTACTTTATAAACATTGAAAAAATTGATTTATTTCATTTTAATTAGTCGTACAAAATAAAATCAAACATTACCATGTCTTCTCTCATAATACTTGTTGCCTAACTCATCTGAGCCTACGTAAACATCTTTTGTGCGATAAATAACTAGAGACTTCTTAAAATGAGTCCACGTCTGTTTTAAAAACCCTCCGTTTTTTGAAGACATTTTTGGAAAGTAACCTCACGGTAAATAATTATAAAAGTTAAGTTATAGCTAATTCTTATAAAATAATGTTGTAGCTCTTGATTTAACTTTGAAATCCTTTTCAGCTAATTTTGAGTAAATAAAAAAACGTCATTATGAATTTTAAAAACAAAAATTACATTTGAATTTTTGAATTGTTCAAATGTCGCAACCTGAAGATAAGGAATACTGTTTAGATAATGTGGACGAATCACCAACAGACAAAGAAAGAAGAAGAAAAATTACAAATTTTCTATGGTACTTGATTTAAAATGACTCTCATTTTTTATTAAAATATTCTAAAAATTTTTATATTTCAAGGTGTTCTGCCAAAACGAATCCAGTTCTTTCTAAGCTCAGTGAAATCAGTTATGCTATAAGAACCGCAAAGAACAAAGCTTTGACACAAACTTACTTCCATCCCATGAACGTCTCATATAAGTATTTTAATGAACCAGGTAATAAACTGTTGAAGAGCTAGCCAATTAATGTTTAAAACAAATCAATGCTTTAAAAATTTACAACTTCAATCGGGATAGAGCTCAGCTATCCTGTGGTTTCATCCAAACTATGAAGAAATTTTTAAAAGTAAACCTCGTTTAAAAATCGAGGTTTCGGAAATGGTTCAATTTTTAATTCTGAGTAATGCCGGCGATGCTGTATGTCTAAGTTTTAGGAGCGTTTGTCTCTATTGAGTCCGCCGGTTGCATGGAGAGGAAAGCCTGCTGCTTGAGCAACAGTCGACCTTCACACTTCACTGCCTAGGTTTAAGAGTTCCACTCAAGTGACACCATCGTCACTTGTAGACGAAAAAATGTCAAGCATAATATCAGCTTCTAATCTAATCTTATCCTTTATATAGCGCTTATTCCAGCTTCTAGAACTAAGCCGTTCTAAAATAAACTCATTGTTAACGAAAGAACGAAACTGGGTTACTCATGAATTTCTTATTGTAAAAACTCACGTACAAATAATTTAAAATAAAAAAAAGGTTCAATCAACAGAGTTCACAAAGGAGAATCTAGAGATGAATACTAAGATAATGAAAACCTACATGGATGAGAACAAGAATGTTACTCCGCCAAGCTGGTTCAAGTCTATTCCTGACAAAAAACTCGACCTTTTTATGAAGGTCACCAAGTCAAAATATGAACTGTACCCTTTCATGGATGCCTTATTGCATCCACCCTTCACGGCTTTGTTTCATTTGGTGTTTGTTTTATTTCCCGCAGTTATTCAATGTTATTGAGGTTCCTCAGATCGTGTCATCCATTCGAAGAGTCTACACGTTGGTCGATAAGCTACAACTTAACATTTCTCCCAGCGACATTGACGACATTCGCTACATCTTCCAGCTCAAGCACAGCTTCCAGTTCATTGACTTTGATGAATTTCTCTACAGCCTCGCCTCCATAGACCTCCTCAAAAGAGTGCGTATTTCAAAATATCAATTTTTTCGTATTTTCATTCAATTGTCAAACCGAATATGCGTTATTTATTTTTTTTAATTTAAATAAATTATTCAAATGTGGTTATACCATATAAATAACCTATATTTTTTGTAGTCCCTTAACGAAGACAAAGAAGAAAACGGTGAGTTTGTATGGTTATAACTAGAATCAATGCGGTTTACGCGGCTTGTTAGAAATGTTCGTTTTAAATGAGTATAAACATTTGTTTCAATTCCAAAATGATAAACTCCAGAAAAGACACCACTTTCGGAGACGCAAGAGATTATCTACAGCGTCATAGTGCTTTTCGCTGTGTCTGCATCCAGCGTATGCACCAACAAGAAGATTATGGGCATACCAGAGAAGGTTATGAACTTCTTCCAGTGCAAATACAACTGCGCTGGCCGCCTCAATTCGTGTCTCTACTCTAAGCTGGAGCAAAGATTCAAAAGGTTTGACAACTACGAAAGCTCACCTTACTACCTGGAATTGCTTTCCAACAAGAAGATCATTAGTGACTGCAAAGATGACGGCAAGGGTGACAACAGTTGTTCGGTAGGCTTGGTGCTATTTCTTAATGGAGCGACATATCTCATAGTGAACACACAAATCACTCATGCATCTTTAAATTCAAAATTTTGCTTTTTTTAATTTTTAAATTCAACAGATCCTCTCGATATCAAATCCAATCAAGCAACACATGAAAAAAACAAAATACAAAACGAAGAGCGTGACGGAGGAATTTATGAAGGTGTGTACCTTCCACACTCCACCTAACATTTTTGTTTAAGATAGATTAGACAAGATTAGATAAGATTGTCATCTTTCAACCGCAAAGGATTTGTTGGCTGTGTATCAGAGCAATGGCTGTCTCGTGGCCACTCTGCCTGACGTCCACAAGGTGCCAATCTTCAGAGAACTGCTAGGTAGCTCCTTGCTTGCGTTGTTCCTTTTCAGTTTCAGCCTTTTATTTTCAATGCAACTTCACTAAAAACTAATTCTATTGATTTGAAACGTGAGTTTTTTCAATTACTCAAAAGTATTAAAAAAACCTGTGTAAAGATCAAATAAATGAGTAGAGCTGTAGAAAAAATTCAAAGAACTCTCATTGTCACACCACCCCGTCACCAACGAAAGGGGTTATTTCGGTCTTCGACCCCATCTGCTCAAGCAATACAAGAGCCAGTCACATCGGCTACCTGCTGAAGAAGTACAAAGAAAATGCAATGAAGTTCAAGGTCACGAAAGGTACCTTCGTCCTTTATCATCGCTTTTTAGAAGTATTTTAACCCTTTCAAATCTGCTTAAAAGTTAAATTGTTCAATCGTGTCAGCCATTAGCCCACTAAGACAACTAACAAACTTGTTGACGTTTTGAAACTTTTGCCACCCAGGCCAGGAAGGCATCAGGTACTCTGACCTGGCCAACTTCAACTTCGTAGGCGGCCGAGTAACTTTTCCCAAGCTTAACTCCTGCTTGCTGAAAGACTACGGCTTCAAACACCTCACACCAGCCCTCTATACCAAGGCCTTCAACCACGTAAAAAATTATTTGAACTTTTCTTTATCAAATCGTACGTACATAAAACAACTATTCTTAATAATCGAGTGTGTTCTTATCAACAACAGATGAGAGATACCGAGAAGAAAAAAAAAGAAATGGTTATAAAAACCATCGCCACGAAAAATGAAAAACTCCGCTCGAAACTCACTAATGGAAAAATTGCTTCCGAATGGATTGAGCCCATGTTGTTAATCTATGACACGTACAACCCTTCGGATCCCTCCAAGATCCACTTTGATCCCATTCAACGAAAACTCACTGTGCTGAGAGGCCAGAGCAAGTGGAAAGACCGTGATGAGTTTTAAAAAAGTTGGCGAATTCAAAATTTCTTCATTTATTTTAAACCATCACTAAAGCTTCTTAAAGGTATTTTTAAAGATATTTTAATATACAAAAAACGTCTATTTTGTAGGAAGATTTAGCTGCGTTTGGTGATTTTTTTGGTTGATATTATTAGATGATTCTTTGTTACTCGACCCTTCGTCAATTTCAAGCACACCAGCATCATCAACGTCAGACTCCTTCATGTATTTTCGCACTTGTTCTCCTTTTGCAGCCAAAATTTCTTCTATATTTTTGTAACTAGAAAAAAAATATTTTATGAAATTTTGAAAATGTTAGTTAAAAATTGCATTTAGTTTATTAGTTTGATATAAAAAAAAACAAACTTGACATCCTTGAACCAACTTAAATGGTCGGCAATTAAATGGTTTGAGTTGCACTGTGGACACCTTACTATAACTACACCTTTCTCGTATGAATGTTTGGAAAACGTTTTGGAAAATCTATTTTGGCATACGCTACATGTACAAACAATCCCCATTCTGGGTTTTTCATGATTCAAAAAAGGGGATTTGTGAAAACATCTTTTTGGTGTTTGATAGACGCATTTCTTGATCTGGTGTGTGATATGATTGAATAAATAAGTATGGTTTCAACCAATAAAAAAACATTCAAATGTTACTTTAAAAAAGTTACTTGATTTCCAGATTTGAGTAGAGTAGTTCTGTTTGATGACAATCCAGAAATAAAACTCAAAAAAACTTTACGATACATTTTAACAGATGAAAAGCTGTCAGAGCATCAGCCTTAAAAAGCTAAAATATTTTATCGTTCAATAACTTTTAAAAGTAAATTTTTACTGATTCAAATTACTTTTTAAATTGTGAGTTTTTTGACTAGTAAATCAATGTTTGTAATTTTTACAGAATTTGTATCCGAAATAAGTTTTGTTCACAATGATAGTGGTTAAAAGTGTATTCCTATCTTAGTTAGTTGAGAATAAGTTTTAATGAAATGAATGGCTGGCTGGAGCTGGAAAGCGATCCTGGTATTTTGGTCATTTCTTAACTAAGCATGATGTATTGAAGTGATCTTTGATCTCTACTCATCTTTGATTCGGTTGTTTCCACAGGTCTGTTTACGCTACTCGTAGAAGACTTTGGTGTCGAGGGTGTGCAAGTAGAAGAAATTTATGATTTGCAAAAACCATTTGAAGGACCTATTTTTGGTTTTATTTTTTTATTCCGATGGATTGAAGAAAGAAGAGCCCGCCGCAAAACCACCCAGGATGAAGAAATTGTCCTGGATGATAAGATCATTAACTCAATGTTCTTTGCACAACAGGTTTCATTTTTTTTTTATTCAATAATTATTTTATTTTGTGATTTTTAAATGTATTTTTGATAATTTAAATTTTTAAATTTACTTGAAAATTTGTAGATGATTCCAAATTCATGTGCCACTCATGCACTACTTAGTGTGCTTTTGAACTGCAAAGACAAGCTCAAACTGGGTTCAATTCTTACCCACCTTAGGGACTTCACCACAGGCATGAGTCCTGAAGACAAAGGTTATGCAATTGGAAACCTTCAAAGTTTATCCAAAGCCCACAATAGCCACGCGAGGTATTAACAGTTCAGCTTTCATACCATGCGTTTTTTTCAAAGTTATTGATTATTTGCTTTCCTACCATTTCTACATACTCTCCATGTTCCATCTCCCAGGCCTGAACCAAGCCACATTCCAGAGAAGCAGTTGGGCTTGTCGGGAGGCAGGACTCAGGAAGCCTTCCACTACGTCAGCTTTGTATGCATCAACAACCACCTCTTCGAACTTGATGGCTTGAAGCCTTACCCCATTGACCATGGTCAGTAACTAAAGGAGGTTCAACCAACACAACTCTCCATTCTTACCTTCATGTTTGATTTTCAATAAATATTATGTATAATTTCTACATTCATAATTATGCTTGCACCAAGGCGTTGGTAAGCGCAATGAGGACTGGACAGAGTTGTTTCGGAGAGTGATTACTGAACGACTGGGCATCACTGCTGGAGGGTGAGTCACTCGGAGTGCATTGATGAATGCCCATCTAACAGACATATATATATATATATATATATATATATATATATATATATATATATATATACATACATACATACATTTATCTATATGACCTTCATTTGAATGTCCATTTCACTTACACTCTTCCATCTCATTCATCATCCTTCAACTTATCATGGCGACTGAATGACACCAGGGAGGCTAGCAATGAGATTCGCTTTAACCTGATGGCTGTGGTGCCTGACAAGAGAAGCCTCTATGAACAAAAACTCAGCACCCTCCGAATCAACCACCGAACTCTCTGCTTGGCTCTAGAACAGGTGTCTCTTGCTGGTCTTGCTGCCTAAAAGAGCTTGGAGCTTTTTCAAGATAACTTAATTTCAATTTTCGTCGCAGAAAATAATTTTTCAAATACTATTAAAAAGCTCATAGTCACCAACACTTCTTTAGCGTTCGAAGGCCTCGGAGGAGCGGTTGAGAAGGGTGAGGAGTGAAGGAGGGCACACAATCATGACCAGATCCGCCCGAAGAGATGCTGCCAAGAATAACGACAACAAGCAGCCAGACCATTGGAACAAATCAGATCATTCAGACAAAGTGTCTGACACCTCCAAAAGCAACGATGTAAAACTTCTTGAAGTTAAAAGTTGCGATTTTAAAAGACTGGAAGGTTCAACTGGTGGCCTCCTGAATGTTGTCTCGGGCAAAATGAGGGACCTTGAGTGCTCGAATGGCACTGAGGAGCCTCAGAGACCAGGCAAGGTTGCCATGGAGACAGGAGATTCTGCAAGCACCTCTGGTGCTGTAGGCATCCATCCTGATCCCAAGCCAGGTGAGACTTTTAGCTTTTTTTTTGATCGAATGAAGGTACCATTTATATAGAGCACATTCGCAAACTAGCTTGCTCTTAGACATTTTTTCTATTTCTTTTTTTTTTCCAACTTTTTTTTTCAATAAAACTTTTGGTTGAAAAGGCCTCTTCAAGAAGCGTCTAGTGTTTATACATAGTTGTCGCCTTCCTTCACAGAGGTGAAGGCTGAGATGGTGGTTTGTGAAGCTCACGAAGGCATCAAGCCATCTGAGGGTTGAGGATTGTATATTCTTGTTATCATCCAATATTTCCCGCTTAAATAAGTATTGTTTTCAATTAAAAGAATAATTTAATAATAAAAACAGTGGGGTTAATGCCACTGTAATAATATTCGTATTTGTATTGTATTGTATTGTAAAGCAATTGTGTTGTATTGTCCTTGCGTTAGAACCACAACCACTCCACCACAGAGGCAGCAGGACAGTCCTCAAGGAGAGACCACTGCACAGATGCTGTCCACAGGGCTAAGAGTGGCCAGGAGCTGCTAGCGGCGAAGGATGACAAGGCGAGTAAAGAGGCGGAGGAAGGTGGTGGTTGTGGTGCAAGGAGCGATGCAGATGCTGCCGACGTTGTTTCCTGCAAGGAAAACCTAGCCTTCTCCAACAAGGTCGCAATAGGCGCGGTTGCTTGTATCAGTGTTGTTTGTATTGCTGTTGATTTGATGCAATGCAACTGGATGGGTCCACTGTGTTTTGTTGTTGGTAATCGTATCTCATGGTCATATTTGTGAGTCTGATTATATGAGCGCTGGAACAACAACAACAATAGCGCATCTGAGGACTATCCTCAGGCGCTTAAGATAAACAATAACAACAACAACAATGAAACCAACAACAACAACAACAACAACAATGAAACCAAAAACAACAACAACAACAACAATGAAACCAACAACAACAAAAATGACACCAACAACAACAACTACAATGACACCAACAACAACAATTACAATGACACCAACAACAAAACAACAATGACACCAACAACAACAATTACAATGACACCAACAACAAAAACAACAATAACAACAACAACAATGACACCAACAACAACAACAACTTCTAGCGCTACTGAGGGTTATCCTCAGGCGTCTTGGGAGATAAACAATAGCAACAACAAACACACGAACATTGCCAGGAGTTGACGACGTTGTTGCATAAAATAGAACATGAAATTGAAGTGTGCAAGGCTGCCCTGAAGGATGAGGTGGATAAGAGGAAGAAGTACCGGGTGGGTGGTGATGATGGTGATGATGATGGTGATGATGATGATGATGATGATGATGATGATGATGATGATGATGATGATGATGATGGTGATGACGATGATGATGATGATGCTGATGATGATGATGATGATGATGACGATGATGATGATGATGATGGTGATAATTGTGATGATGATGGTACAATACAATAAAATACAATACAATACAAACACGAATATTATTATAGTGGCATGATGATGATGCGGATAAGCACATGTAGCTTGAATATGAGCATTGAGCAGTCACGTGACACCACAGATGGACGACAGCAGACGCACCCACAACTACGACGAGTTCATCTGCAAGTTCCTCACTTTATTGGCTGAGCACGGTCACCTTGGAAACCTGATTGAACAACACTCTTACGCTAAGAAACCCAGGTCCGCCATCTCGATCACTAAACTCAAACTGAACAAAAAAAAAAGCAAGAAAAAGAAGAAGCGTTAGTCGCTCTGCTTAAATATCTATTTTTATCTCAAATTATGATAATATTTTTTATTTTTATTTTTATAGATTTTATTTCATTGTGGTGTGAAGCTTCGATTGGCTAAACCATTTAACGACTACTCGTTGTGTAGTCTTGTATCCTATTGTCCATTTATACCCGATTATCTATTTATAGGTCAACTCAAATAGCCATCATACGACACACTGAATTCCCCTGCGATAACGTTCTTTTTTTTAATATATTTTTAATGTTCATCTCAACTTTTGCCCTCTTTTTCATATAGCTTTGATATGTAAGATCGAATCTTTTGTATTGGCGTTATGTCTTTCTGTTCAATAAACAACTTTTATGGCCATGCTCATGCCAATTATGTAACCTTTCAAGACACTGCCGTCTGACACACAGTGTATAAACTTAATATCTGTTTCTTGTAGGCCACTTCAAAACAGGATCTTTATGGGTATTTAGTTAATAGGTTTATACAATGTTTATACAATACGAAATGACGACAGTAGCTTGAACATACACATAACTTCTCAAACTTTCAACTAAAACAAAAATACAATTTTTCGAAGGCGAATGCGTATTATATGAAAGGTTTGGAAAACATCAATGAATTACAATTTGTTAATGCCGAGGAGCGGCGTTGGCGTGCGGTGGCCTGTTGCGATGAAGCACCTAGTGTGCCTAAGGGCCATTTATTCATTATTGTACGATAGCTTATATGTTAATTGGGTTCTAACAGTGCTTTTTAATCAATTTGTTACTGACTATTAGGCGCACAGAAATAAACCTAACTAGATAAATCAATAAAGAAAAAAAATTTTTTAAACTATCTTTCCGTATATTTTAGTTTAATATATATTCGAGTTTAGCTTAGTTTCGTGAATATTTGTATACACTGAAAACCACTGTAGGTGAAATAAATTTACCTTACTAGGTCTGTACACACAACACATCTACCATAAATGTATCGACACCTTATTGTATATAATACTCTGTATTCCAAACAACTGATCTTTCCGAAAGGCTTCGGCTTACGTGTGCCTTGAAAGTTAGAATACTGTGTTTAAAAGACCTCGCAGAAGGCGATTCAAGGTATAGCAAGGAAATGAAAAAGGCAATGACGAAAGAAACAGTTATCGAGAAAATTTCTTGCGACACTCATTTATTTTAATTTTTTATGAATGTGATCTGAAATTCACTCCTCAGTTCCAGGGTTCTGTCTTCCTTTCTAAGACAAGATGTAGGTTTTAAAACGTGTTCTTCAGTAATTTGGACAGGGCAAATCAATCGTTTTCAACATTTGGAATGACAAACTATGCATACAATTTCTGCATTAACTGAAATACAATACAATACAAATACGAATATTATTATAGTGGAATTAACCCCGTAGAATTTCGAGGCAACTGAAAAGTGAGCTTTGTCTGCATGCTTCCATCATCGCTTATTTTTCTGCCCAAACCACTTACATCTACTAACGATTCAAACGTCACAATAAACTTATGTTATTCCTAAATAATAGTTATTTAACTTGTTTGAAGCTTTAAGATACACACTCTAGAGTAATCAGAGGTTTTTCTAGCGTAATCATTCACTTCAAGAACTTTTTTTGTTTTCAAGCTGTAGCAAGTATCCGACATACATTCGCTAGTCATAACTCAAGTTCCAAGTTGGAATTTTGTACAAGTACCTCACTTGAGTCACCCATCTATTAGAAAATTGAATAAATATTTAATTTATTAAATTAGCCACTTTTATTTTGATCACTCAACCTTGATCTGAAATGTCAAAATTTTCACGTAAATACAATTCATCTTTCACTTTCGCGAGATAGTTTACTCTCACAGGCGCTCATACTCACGCACACACGCATATATACATATATATATATATGTATATATATCTCGTTTAAACTGGATTAATTACAGAAGTATGTTTCATATTTTATCTATGCTAATAGAGGGTTCAAAATGATCGTTTCGTTAAGTAATGCACACTCGTTTTGTCATCGTGTTTTTAATCTTAAAATAGTAGTATCATTTTAACATAAGTCGTTTTTGATCAATAGTTTTTAAATTATCTTCTTCAAACTCCGTTTTGCATACTTCTAGAATATACTTTACAAAACCTGGACCAGCTCAATATTTAAAAGAAAATTTTACAAAATCTACCCAAATTTTTTTCTCTTAACAACGAATGGTCTCGAAGCAGTTGTATTTAGAAACGTGCTCGTAATGGGTAATGCTCCGGGTTCACCTACAAGTGACAAAGTTGATTTTGATTCAATTGATGACGGTACAGGTCATTCTGAAGACTATTTTGATGAAAACGCCAAGCTTCCGAGATACAAAGTTTCCCTATTTTCATCTCTAAGATTTATTTTGTAATTTTCATATTTATTTAATTTAAGAAAATAAAACCAAATTTTTAATTAAATTTTGTAGATAGTAAGGAATGAAAGATTGACTCGGAGGCTCTCAACAGGAGATCCTCCAGCTTCTCGTCTCACTGTTCCCACAATGTTCAGATGGAAGGGAGGTGGTAATGAAATATATTTGATGGGCAGCTTCGATGGCTGGATCAGTCGAATTCCTCTATGCAAAGGGTTCATCAAGTTATTTTTTGTATCAGCATTGTTTTTCTTAAGACAGAGCATAAAAAATCTGTTTTGGTTCTGCATGCATTTTCAGTTTGGAAAAATATTCGTTGAATTAAAATATTTCAATGTATAATCAATTATTAGCTTGAAAAATCATCAAAACACTGTTTTTATTTCAATTTCCACACAAAATCTTACTCTGAATTTTCAAAATTTGTCAGTGAAGAAGAGTCATTAGCTGTGGTGGAGTTGCCAATAGGAGAGCACAATTATAAGTATCTAGTAGATGGGGCCTGGAAGTACGATCCTGATGAGGTTGCTTTCCATTTATCTGCTCCATCACACTGGTTGTGTGTTTCATGAATTATTCAATAATATTACTACTACTACTACTAAAAGTAATAATAATATCATTTTCATAATCATCAACTAATGATGATCATATTTTAAATCATGATTTATATTGGGCTGATGATACTAAGAGGACTGCAAGGATTTGATGCTATAACCACCCATCAGCCACATTAACATACCATCTGTTTCATTCTGATTGACCTTCTTCAACTCATACTCAGCATCTTTGTGCTCAATGCATTCAAGCTGTCACATGAAAGCCAAATTTTGATTCAATCATTATTTATAATTGATAAGTAAAAGTTAAAACAAGTATTTTATAACTCAAAATAACTTTAATCTTTAATTTATTTTATTTTCTATGGTTTCTATATTATCCATAACGTTCAAAATAATTTTCAGCCCATAACTCAAAACGAAGTAGGCTCCTACAACAACGTTATCAAGATTCAGGACTCAGACTTTGAAATCTTCAACGCGCTAGCCGCTGATGACAACACCATCAAGGAAGCCGATGGTAGTACTTTGCCTTTGAAACTTTCACCTTCTATATTTTGGAAAAATAACTTGTCTTTAATTCATTTAAAGTACGGTCATTTAATAATCTAATCTTTTTTCCATTGCAGACCTGGGTTTCGGTCACAACATCCCATCTACCAACAGCCCACACCAAAGACCGCCTCTTATTCCACCCCATCTACTGCAAATCGTTCTTAATAAAGAAAACAATATATCGGTAAATGGCTGTCGCTAATGGATCTTCTTGGCCAGCTTTTTGAATAAATTTATTTTACAAAATATATTAATTTATTTTTTTAATGGTTATTTTATGAGTAAACTTTATTCTGTTTTTTCATAACTTTCATCTCCATTATTTGGCACTCACACAGTCAAAAGATCCCAGCATTCTGCCATTGCCACACACCTCTGAGCTCAACCACCTGCACGCCCTTTCCATCCGCGGAGGAGTCATAACCATGAGCTCCTCTCATCGATACAAGAAAAAATATATCACCACCCTCTTCTATCAGCCTACTTCGTAGTTCCGATTGGCACTTAGAATAATCAATTTATGTAAACCCTGTTGTGAAAACAATGCGAAAAAGCCAATGAAAGTAGTTCTTTGCGAAGTTTTAGGCCTCAACCGTGATCATACAAACGCGCAAACAACGATTTCTTGAATATTAGCTTTTCGATAGATTTTTCGATCGTATACTCCCTTGAATTTTCATGTTACATTTTCAAATGATTCAAAATGAGTTATATAACTTTCTAACACTTTTTGTTATCACAAATTTGACTAATGTCAACGATTTACCAAGATAACTTTTGGGTTCTTTGACATTTTTGTTAAGTTGTATAGACTATGGTTACTTGATTTCTGCCAGCTTTTGTTTAATAAAGATATGCTCTTCCAATCTATGTAATGGTCAAACAAATACTGAAACGAAAATACCTGAACGCTTTACAAAGTGCTGAAAGGCTCTTTTAAAATGCTAAAATTAGATACAAAAAGATTTTGGAACCGAATTTCAAAGTCAGTGGACCTAATTTACGGGACAATCAGTCTTTTAACAATTTCAAATCAAGTTCAACAAAATCTTATTGTCGAACTCTGGAGAACATTTTTTCAATAAATCCTTCCCTTAACTCTTTCATCGTAGTAATACTGTCGTATATTTTCTCTTTAAAAACATTTTTTTCAAAGTATTTTTATATTATAATTGTAATAAAGATTTTTGAGTGGCCTCGAAACTACGGGATTAAAGCCACTATAATGATATTCGTATTTGTACTGAATTGCATTCTATTCAGAATGTATATCCTTCAGCTTTTACTTAGTTTAACTCAGACTTCGACTCTAAACTTTCAAGGTTTCATCATTTTGCTTCCGTAGTCAATTTGGTCCTTTTTTACACTGACTCTTCTTAAACTTAAGGTTTTTCGTGCAACACCCCTGCGCTTGTGGCATAATGATTGGCCTGTTCCGCTGTGAAGTGTGATCGGGTGAGCCCAGGTTTGAGTTTTGAAATTGGCAACTCAATTAAAAAGCAGACGTCGTGCTAGAGAGCTTAGTCACCTAGTAGCCCACATCGAGTTTCATTAGGGGTAATGAGATCGAGTATAAAGAGAGAAATAATGATGGTAAAAACTTACTAAAAATTAATTGAGATCGAATTAGCTTGACGTGGAACCGGAGCAACAAAACCAAAAACAAGGAAAATTATGGAAGTAATGGACTAAACCATCGAAGCTAGGAGAATTGAGGTATTTATATAGCGCTAGTAGAAATTATTCAAAAATACTGCGTTCAATGTTTAAACACATGAGTTTTGTGAACTTTACGAAGAAAAAGGAGAGGTGAGGGAGGTGAGGTTAGAAGGTTCCATAAAGGGCTTCAGTAGAAGAGTGCCAAGTTAGTGTAGTATGATTTAGAGGAATCGAAATGAAGTGAGATTAGGTAGAGAATTTGAGTCTTTTGCGTGGTGGTAAATTGATAAGGTCGGTTAATTAATTAGGTGAGAGGGGATAACTGCAAAGTAATTAACTGATGATAAAATATTTTAAAAATTATATAAATTACTTTTTTTTATTTTGTTCAAAATAAAGTTATTTCAAAACTTGAACATATTTTCAGTCAATCCTCCTCTGTTTCTTGATATCTTTTAAAAGTGTTGCGCCTTTTTTCTCAAATCATGGTTTCCCGAGGCAAATTTATCGTTTTTGAGGGATGTGACAGAAGTGGAAAGACTAGCCAGTGCAACTTAGTTGTTGATGCTTTAAAGAAAAAGAATGTTCGGACTGAATATCTCAAATTCCCGGGTTAGTTATTGCAAGTTTTCATAATGCTTGGCAAGTCCTTATATAAAGCCGTAAGGTTCGGGATTCGATTTTCAGCTAAGCTAAGCTTTGAGCTATAAGAGGTAAAACAAGTAAAGAACACGTGTTTTGCTTTCTCACTTAATAGCAAGTAAAACCGTTATACTGGAAGCGCCTTTGAACCACGGCTAAAAAACACTACAAATGCATTAATCGGCTTGTATATTATTAGAATGCATGTATTATTTTCATATTGAATTCACTACTATTTTTTTATATTCATAGTTTTTCATGTAAATATTTCTGTAATACAGTGATACTGGTTTTTGATAATTTTGTGTTTCAACTCATGTCGTTTGAATATTCTTTTTTTCAGAAAGATCAACTGACGTAGGATGTATTATAAATGACTACTTGACAGGAAAGTTGAACTTGACAGATCAACAAATACATTTTCTTTTTTCACTCAACAGAAAAGAACTCATGTTAGTCGCTTTTGAGTATGTTGTCATGGTAGGACTACTCAACTGACAGCTTAGTAATGTCACATCAGGACCAGCATGGAGTCAAAGTTGAAGGAGGGATGTACCTTGATAGTTGACCGATACTCCTTTTCTGGCATAGCCTATTCTTCTATCAAACAGGTTAGTTCTGAACGCCACATTCATACAAAAACTACTTTGAAATTTGTATAATATTCTTCCAATGTGGCAGACACCATTTGTATAACTTCTTAAGGGTATGGACTTGACATTCTGTTGTCTAACAGAGCTAGGTCTTTTGAAACCAGATTTGGTGTTGTACTTGAATGCCTCACTGGAAGTAAGCAGTGGAAGGGAGGGGTTCGGAGAAGAGGTGTATGAGAAGAAGGAGACCCAGTTACGAGTGCGGGAGGCCTACCAGATGCCCATCTTCTCTTGCATGCAGGTGTCCTAAGCCACTGTCTCGATGCCTGTGCAATAATCCAATTCAAGCCTACTTGCTCTAGAACATTCTTCAGCGCTGAGTTGATTCATATTGCGTTATATTCAGTAATCTTCAGCAACTTTCGCACGTTTGTGTACAAAATCATCACCATGACAGGTGATTGATGGGGAGGGCAGTGTGGAGGAGGTGAATCAGAGGGTGCTGGAATGCCTGGACAGCCACCAAGCTTCTGCAACCACCACTGCACCCTTCCAGTATTATTCTAGGCAACATTTCAATGTACGTATTGTGGCCTCGAGACTCTACAGGGTTAATGCCCCTATAATAATATTCGTGTTTGTACGTTTCAACATTTTTTATCTTTCAACCATACTCAGTCAACTTCCATTTGCTGCAAAAATTCTCAGTTGCATGAAGAAGCTGTTGCGAAGGTGAAGGTTGTTGAGGATGTTATGAACAAGTGTATGCTCGTCGTTGAGGTAACTGGGAGTGTTATGGTGTTATGTGGCCTCAAAACTCTATGGAGTTAATGTCACTATAATAATATTTGTATTTGTATTGTATCGCATTATAGTGTTGTGGCTGTATGTACAAGTTATGTGTTTGAAAATTTTAGAGACGTTTTTGTGTCATTGAATCATTCATGAAGTTTATTTTTTGCAGGAAATGAAGAAAAAAGGAGAAGATAAAAAAGTTTTGCTACAAAGCTTGGTAGAGTTGTTGACGAGTGTGCAGTGCTGATGACGCAAAGCTGTTGGTTCTTTAGAGGAGCTGATGACGTAGAACGTGAAGGTATAGACGTTTTGCCGCTGAAGATGAGCCCATCTGTCTACAATTATGTACTGACCAATTCATGCAATCTCCAATCATAAATTTCTTTGATGAATGATGAATTATCTTTCAAACAAACATTTGCTTTGAAGATCATTATTCGAAAAATGGTTTTCTGTACCTTGTATTATATAGATGATCTTTTCCTTGTTTTTGAGTTTGTTAGTTTTCATTAGAACCTACTCTTAGTGGTTTATGCTCAATGTCAATCAAATAACTTCAAACAATCAATTGCGCCCTGTAATTATTTTAAAATAAAAAATCCATTCGGCAATTTCGCTCAGGCAACGTAAAATAATTTTATTAAAAATAAAAGTTAAATATTACTGAATCTAATCTTATCGAAAGATTTCTATAGCGCTTACTAATACTTTGATACTAATGAATTCTATTTATAAAACGCCGTGGCAATCGAGGCGCAGCTAGGCGGCTAAGCCATTCTGGGACGGCGTCTGTTTTCAATCGCACAAAATTGGATTTTGAAGATAGAAGTGGTAGTGCTGAAGGAAAGGCGTAAGCAATTGTTGATTGGTGAGTTTCAAAGAAAGGAAGAGGCTGAGTGACCTTTTGCAAATTTCATAAATGAGGGATTGTGTATAGGTTTATAATTAGATTGATGGAGAATTTTCAAAAAAGTTATTTTATAATTAGTTTTATAATAATTTTTGAATATTATTTTAATATAATCTATATTGAGTCATTTTTAAAATTAGAAAATGAAAAAATATTTAGCAAGAAATTGATAAAAAAAATTTATGAAAATACGAAGTTACTATAAATCAAATTATCGAACTCTAAAAATTTTGAATTGAATCATAACTCAAGGCTTTCAGTTATTGTTGATTTAATTTTTTTTCTCAATTATTTCAATTCTTTATAATGTTTCGTACCATTTCCAGCGTTTTTAACGATTTGTTTCAATGAGGACTATAAAAAAAAAACTTAAAGTCGCATTAAATGACTATCCCGGAGTATGCTCATTGGTCCTGTAGGGGTCCGAGAATATTTTTTCCTTTCTTTTTCATCTTTAAATCATATTCACTGAGAAGATTTTTTGAAAAAAGTACTTCCAATTTTTTCGTCGTGCATTTCATCACTTGCTTGCCTTCCGTTTTTCGGTTAATGAATTCAAAAAATTCTATTTATCTCTTCAATGAACCTTTCCTTCTTGACGAAAAAAATTGTTTTAAAAATTTTGAACTCGCATTAAGTGCGTTGGAAAACGATATTTATGTATCAATAAAAGGTGTAGAAGTAAAAATATTTCAAAATCGAAAAATGGCCGAATTTGTCATTTCTAAAAACCTTCGGAGCAAGCAAAAACTAAAACTATAAACATGTTAATTATAATTTTTTTAATATAAAAACTTTGAATTTCAAATATATACTTAAAAGTGATTTAAAAGAAATAACTAAAATGGGAGGATAAGAGCCAGACACGCTTGCGCACGACTGTAAGTTAAGAACGCCATCTAAAGTTGAAAAATGAAGCTTAATTAATTAAATAAATTTTGATTTAATTCAAATAAAAAGAAAAAATCATATAAAATAGTTTTCGAAAATTTTTTGAAGTACTCGAGGTGCGCTTTATGCTTCAGTCAAATGACTACAGTTTAGGTATTTTGCTTTTCGGGTTGGGTTCAAATGATTTGTTTCGTAACCCTTTTATATTTACCGTTTTGGGTGCTTCCAACTCTAAAATGCTTTAGTCCTAAAGCAACGTCAACTTTTAGTTTTGTTTACGAAATTCTCAAAACAAATTTAGAATTTATTCCAAAATTATTTAAATGCAAAGACGAATATAAATCTAAAAGATGGGTAATGGGTATTCAGAGCCGGTAACAAATAAAAAGTCCCGTAAAATTTCAAACAGCCTTTTTAACTGTGGCTCAAGTTCTATGCAGGGCTGGAGAATGAGTGGGTATTCACTGCGAAGGCATTCAGATTGTACACCTGATACTTCCTCACTTTCTTTCTAATTTCTATATTCCTACTTCACTCATCAGTTCTATGTTCTAATGCAAATTTTAAAAAAATCACGCTGAGCTCATCCAATTTTATGTCAATTCGTATAGCGCTTATTAACTTTAAAAAGCTTTCGAAAAAACCTTCATACTCGTGGTGTGCGACTAGATCGCCTCTTGAATTCGAGTGTGTTTGAGCCTTATAAAGGAGATAAATGTTTAAGGAACCACTGAGTCTCTTTTTAATGTTGACTTTCAAGGAATGGAGGATGCTCACTCACACATTCTCGAAGTAGAAGGGCTAAATCACCTCAGCTTATTCGCCATTTTTGATGGACACGGAGGTGGCTGTGTAGAAAAACCGAATTTATTTTTTTTGTTTTTTGATGTAATTATCTTTTTACTTTTTAGTTGCATTATGTTTGAAATATTTAAAAAACCGTCATAAAAATTTCCTTATAGGTGCAGATGTGGCACATTATGCCAACAAAAGATTTATCAAAATCCTGCTGGAGGAATTGAAACATAGTAAAATATTATTTATTGGCCTCTTCTGAATCACCCGCACGTTTGAACGTTTGCAAGGCATAGCATGAAATTAAATAATTAATTTTTTTTTAATAAAAAAAATAAAAAAATAATTTTTTTTTAAATATTCCAATAGCGCCTATTGAGCGCCTTTGAACATAATGCTAAAGGACGACTTCCACATTTATCGATTAGATCAGAAATTAGATTATTGTACACGTGAGCTACCATTTGAAATATTAAAAAATCCTAAATTTATTTATTTTTTAGTAAAAAATGAAATAATTACTTTTACCATTGCTTTCAAGACCGATTTGATTGCGCGAAGGCCCTCACAATCGCCTTCTTGAAGCTGGACAACGAAATAAAAGGTGCTTCTAATGTGCAACGAATCATTTTTTCACTTTTTTTTTTTCATTTTTGACTGAGATAATAAAAACAATCACAAAATTCAACATTTTTGAGAACTTTTGAATAATTCCAGACTTAGATCTCACCTCCATTGGTTCGACCGCCAATGTGTTACTGATTGTGGAAGACGATATTTACTGCGTTAGTGGAAATAACTTTTACTTTTGAAGCGCCAAAGCAAGAAACTGAAGCGAAACCTAGTAGAGCACTTTTTATTCAAAAAGTTTTAATCCGAAACTCGAGCGGGTTAACACCACTATAATAATAAAAATAAAAACACCGCTACAATACTAATAGTTTTGTATTGTATATCACGTCCATCACTTCCACACCACCCACACAGGCGAACATAGGTGACTCACGATCAGTGGCAAGCGTGGGAGGCATGGCACTCGAGTTGAGTGAAGACCACAAACCAAATAGCGAGAGAGAAGTGGCCAGAATCACACAGGCAGGAGGCTTCGTGTCCAACTATCGAGTCAACGGTTGGTTTTAGTGTGCAAGGTTGCCGAGTACTTTGTTGACAACTTCACAATGGTGCCACAGGAGCACTGGCTCTCTCGAGAGCCTTGGGAGACTTCTACTACAAGTCTAGCAAAGTTTTACCCTTCCACAAACAAATGGTCATTGGTGAGTTCTGAGCGATCGCTTGTCATGTACCTGTCTTTTCAGCACGATGCACCAGCATTGACATGCACTCGTGACATCCACACATTCGGCACCACACATCCACCCCAAACAGCCGTCCCAGACATCACCACTACCAGAAAAGACCACGGCTACGAGTTCATCGTGATGGCATGCGACGGCATTTGGGACGTGATGACGTCACAAGAAGTGGTGAACTTCGTGCGTTTGAGGATCGCCAATGCCATGCAGCCTGATGACGTGGGTGGTGGTAGTGCAAGGTGGTGGTGGGTGGTGGTGCAAGGTGGTGGTAGTAGTGCTAGGTGATAGGACCATAACTGAAATTCATAGCAGCTCATGCGTGAATGCACTGCAGATATGCGAGGAGCTGATGAACAACTGCCTGGCGCCTGACATGCACATGGCAGGCATGGGATGTGACAACATGACAGCCATCGTGATCTGCTTCCTTGAGAACAAGTCTTACAAGAACCTCTCGGCTTCTTGTCGCTCTTTCGTGCCCTTCCAACTGTGTCCCAAACCACAGCCTGTCAACAAACTTCTTATTTCTATCGAAAAGTACACTTCTTTGCTCGCTTTCCCCGAAAGCCCTCAAAAACAAAAGAATAAGAAAAATGACGTGAAAACCACAATTTCCTCCAATAATTCGAACGATTCGTTGGCTGTCGATGCCTTTAGCGAAGGAGTGATTGGTCAGCAAGAGAGAACTACTCAGGAGGGTGCCTATGGTGCTGGTGAAGTATGAATGATAGTGAGGTATGGATGCTAGTGAGGTGTGAATGATAGTAAGGTGTGAATGATAGTAAGGTGTGAATGATAGAGGTATGGATGATAGTTAGTTATGAGTGATAGCTTTTTTTATGTTGTCTAGAAGCCATAGTTGTGCAAAGACTAGTTCTTACATTATGCACCCGTTAACTTAATGTTATTTGAAAACCTTCAAATTAATAACAAACAAAATGCAAGTTGTTTTGATCCAATCCTGTAGTTTTGTATAGCTCTTTGTAACCAATGTCCAAAGGCGCTCCCAGCGAAGCGGTTTTACTCGCCGCTGGACTCCTAGCTGGCTAAGTCACTCTAGCATGGAGTCTGCAGTTGAGTCACCATCTTCACAACTCAAAGGTGAGCGTAGCCGGGAATCGAGCCTTGAGTTTCATGTTTTATAGGTGAACAGTGAATAAAAATATAAAATTGTTTTATTCCACGTTGAAAATGTTGAAGCGATGTTTCGCGAGTGAAGTAAAAATTCAGTTGAAACTTTATTTCAGCCTTTCAAGTTCGTATGTACACTCATTCGACTTGCAAACACTCGACTTTTTCATTTGCAAAAAGAATTCTACAAAGATGATCAACACTCTCTTCAAACGACTCTCCAAACAACACCACCTCTGAACCGTTAGAGCTCTTATCCACTGAATCGTTAGAACACTGCCTCTTCTGCTGCTGCGTCTAGCCGCCAAAGAAGACAACTGAGAGATGCACTAACAGAGCTATGAAAAGCCAGCAAGGTGGAACTCCGGGGTGTCGAAGAGCAGAGGTTTGGGCTTGTAGACGACTTCCTTGCGACTGCGGGAAGCGTTCGAAAGTTTTGGAAAGTTGATTGAAAGGCAAGAATATGTTTTTCAAATTCAAGATGTGATTGGTCAGCGAGCAGTGACGTAATTTGAAGCGGTTACTTTTAACCATGATTAAGTGGTTATTTTTAACTTTGGCCTGATTAATTGACACATGATAGGAGGCTAAAATATTTTTTAAATGAAAGGACCAGGCACAAACTCGTGGAGAAGTTGAAAGGCTCCCGTGCCTATCTTCATGGGGATGCCCATGATGATCGACTCACTCACGCCTGGCAGTGTCCATTAAAATAGAATATATAGTTTCAAGGAAAAAAAATATTAATAAAAGAAAACAAAGATGAAATGATACTGAAATTTTAAATATAAAAAATTAAAATGAGAAAAAAAGAGAAAAAGTAAAAAGAAAAAAAAGGAAAAAAAGATAAAAGATAAAAAGAAAAGGAAAAAAAGGAAAATAGAAGTTGAGAGTGATGGAAAGAGGAGGGTGCACCAGTGATGGCGTCCCGCTGGCCATGGTAGGCTGCCTCGAAGAGGTGGTCTGAGGTCTTCTCGAACTGATGGTGAGGCGCTTGATTATAGAAAATTAAAAGTGGACTCGAAATAAAATTTAAATAACGTTGATAGAACTATCAAAAGGATAGAGATAAATAATTGAATAAGATTGAAAATAACTTAAATAAAAAAAAAAAAAAAATAAATAAAAAAATATTGAAAAAAAATAAAAAAAACTTTAAAATAATTAAAAAAAAAACTTAAAATAATTAGAAATGATGTGAATAAGATGAAGAAGAATGAAATGCAAGGAGGGCTGACAGAGGCAAGTCCCAGGGCGGACTCCCTCATCTTGGCGAGACCTCCTCTATTGATTCCCAGCACCTCTCCCTGGCGGGTGGTGTCTGAGTGACTGACGAATTGGATGGATGAATGAGGATGCATGAGAATGATAAACGGAGAGTAACAAATCGAACGACTCTAACTCATGTAATGGTCAATCCCTTCGTTGGATCAATGGACAATGTAATACAATATAATGTAATACAAAACAATATGAAAAAAAAAAAACAAAAATACAATAAAAAAAAGAAATACAGTGAAAAACACAAAAATACAATAAAAAAAACGAAACAATAGAAAACAAATGAATACAATACAAAACAATAAAGAACTAAAAAAATACAATACAATAAAATAAGATATAATATAATAAAATAAATTAAAATATAATACAATACAATACAAAAAACTAAAATACAAAATAAATATGAATATTACAGCGGCATTGAGCCCGGGGAGTCGTGAGGCTAAAGCGAAAAGGAACAAAAACGAACGAAAACGGAGGATCGAAGATTAACAACTGGAAGACTAAAAGACTATGAGTGGCAGTAGACTAACGGTGTGACACATACGGTCGGCCAGCAGCATGATGTGACGCACGTCAAGGCTGATGCCATGGGCTCCCATTGTCTTGCACATCTCCGCTATGATGGTGGCCCTGTGTGCGTGCATCGCAAACCAACTTATTATAATAATAATAATTATTTATTTTTATAATTGTTATTATTATTATTTTTATAATTAGTAGTAGAATTAGTAGTAGTAGTAGTAGTAGTAGTAGTAGTAGTAGTAGTATTAGTAGTAGTAGCAGTAGTAGTAGTAGTAGTAGTAGTAGTAGTAGTAGTAGTAGCAGTAGTAGTAGTAGTAGTAGTAGTAGTAGTAGTAGTAGTAGTAGTAGTAGTAGTAGTAGTAGCAGTATTATGATAAT
The DNA here is from genome assembly GCA_947562095.1 of Branchellion lobata. Classification (NCBI taxonomy): domain Eukaryota; kingdom Metazoa; phylum Annelida; class Clitellata; order Hirudinida; family Piscicolidae; genus Branchellion; species Branchellion lobata. Next base: position 2,351,985 of record OX387246.1, read on the forward strand.
TACGAAATTCTAATGGTTGAAACGGCTGGCACTGCGTTCTTGGCGTCTCACCTGGCTGCCTCAATTCCCAGGGTGTTCTTCACTTCGACGATGTTGTTCGACGACACCTCTTTAGCCACGATGCCTGCAGCCCCACAGGGGGAGGATATTGTTTTGTTAAGTTTAAAATATCGAAATATGAATATTGAATTAAATATTAAATTTAAAAATTAAAAATTAAAAATTAACTTTTAAAATTAAAAATTAAATGTTTAATATTTGAAATTGAATTTTAATTGTCAACCGTTGTGACTTCAAAAGATAACAACGACCAGTGCACATACAATGAGGGAGGCTCTCAAAGCGCTAATACCACATCATTTGTATTATTTTGTATTGCCCTAGCTGGGCATTGTATTGTATTGAATTGCTATCGTTTGGTATTGTATTGTATTGAATTGCTAACGTTTGGTATTGTATTGTATTGAATTGTTATAGTTTGGCATTGTATTATAGTTCCATAGTAGTGTATTGCATCGCCATTGTATCGGGAGCAATTTAGAGCGAGGGCGACCTCTGGTGGTGATGATGGACCTGAGGTCAGTTCCTTCGACCACCAGCTCGTAAGAAGGCTCTGCCTTGTTGCCCTTGCTGTCCAGGATCTGCATCACAGCCCTCCTCACGCTGGGAATCCCCTGGAGGGGTGGTTGGTGGAAAGGTGGCTGGTGGAAGTGGTTGGTGGAAAGGTGGCTAGTGGAAGTGATTGGAGTGAGTGGTGTGGTGTTGCAATGATGATTGACTACTATGAAGAAGCAAATGAAAGCTGTAGCTAAATCTTATATTTTCCATCTTCGTCGTATCAGCCAACTAGACCTTTTTAAGTTGCCTCCTCGTAAGAGATTGAAATCTTCTACCTATTCTCATTCTTTAGGGTACCAACTAACAATAATCATTCTAAAGCTACACTTTCCAACTCTCATGGAACTCTCTTCCTCCCGATCTCACCTCTGTCACTTTTCTACCTTGTTTTTGTGAAGCTCTTAAAACTGTTGTTTTAACAGTTTGTAGCAGAGCTTTTGAATAGTGTGTAATCAGCGTTATACAAATCCTCTGATTAGATTAGATTATTATTACTCAACTTTATGCTATCCGTATCGTGTTGATTGCCCATTTAGTTGAGGCGAGGCGGAAATTCAAACTGGACAGTCAAACCATCAAAATTTCAAAACCTCAACACCCCATCAACACCTCAACACCTCATCAACACCTCAACACCTCATCAACACCCCACCAACACCTCATCAACACCTCAACACCTCATCAACACCTCACCAACACCTCATCAACACCTCATCAACACCTCATCAACACCTCACCAACACCTCATCAACACCTCATCAACACCTCATCAACACCTCATCAAAACCTCGCCAAAACCCTCATTAACACCCCACCAACACCTCATCAACCCCTCATCAACACCTCATCAACACCACCAATCCACACCTCATCAACACCACCCATTAACACCTCAGCAACACCACCCACCAACACCTCATCAACACCACCCACCAACACCTCATCAACACCACCAATCCACACCTCATCAACACCTCATCAACACCACCCACCAACACCTCATCAACACCTCATCAACACCTCATCAACACCACCCACCAACACCTCATCCACACCACCAATCAACACCACCCACCTTGATGACCACAGACTGCAGAGCCAACTTGAGTTGTTTGAAGGTGTAATGGAGGTCTCCTTTGGATGCACAAGGGTTGTTGATGACGATCAGAGACTTTCCATGACACTCAATCTCGTGTGGCTGTGGTGGAAGGTGTGGAGAAAGTGTGGAGGAGGTGTGGAGGTGGTGTGGAAGGAGGTGTAGAGAAGGTGCGGAGAAAGAGGTGTGGAGAAGGTGTGGAGGAGGTGTGGAGGTGGTGTGGAAGGTGTGGAGAAGGAGGTGTGAAAAAGGAGGTGTGGAGAAGGTGTGGAGAAGGTGTGGAGGTGGTGTGGGGGAAGTGTGGTGTAGAAGAGGCGTAGAGGTGGTTGGAGGTGGTGGAAGGAGGTGTGGAGGTGGTGTGGAAAAGGTATGGAGGAGGTATGGAGATGGCATGGAAGAAGTGTGGAGGGAGGTGTGGAGGAGGTGTGGAGAGAGAATGGCAAGAGGTTTGAAATCAATATGAAAAATTTTCATGAGAAAGTAATCAAAACTGGATGAAAGTTGTGGAAAAAAGCTATAAAAAAACTAAATAACAATAAAAAAAACAAACAAGAAACTGAAAGCAATTCTTAACTGCCACAAAACACAGCTAGCAAGCAACTAGCAAGCAGCTTGCAAGCAGCCAGCAAGCAGTAACCAAGCAACTAAGCCACAAAGCAAGCAGGCATCAAGCAACCAAGCCACAAAGCAAGCACGCAAGCAGGTAGCCAGCCGGAACCTGCAGCTTGATCTTGAGGTTGGCAGCCAGAATGGCCTTCCTGACGGCACGAGCGTCGAGCTGCAGGTTGAGGAGGTGGAAGCGCTCGGTTTCCAACTCGACCAGGATGAAGCTCTCGTCCTTGTGGTACACCTCCCTGATGTTCTTGGAAATCTGTCGGACGATCGAGTCAATGTGGCGGCGCTTTGAGAGTTTGTTAGTTCGACTAGTTAAATTTTCATTATCTTTAGTTTCAACTTTATTCTCACTGAGCATTAAGCGCCTGCCCAAATGCAGAAAGCATACACCTCTATGAGAGGAAGACACAATCCCAAAAGTACCAAACACACATCACAAACTTCAAACCCTCACGTGCACAAACTTCAAACCCTCACGTGCACAAACATCAAACCCTCACGTGCACAAACATTAAACCCTCACGTGCACAAACATCAAACCCTCACGTGCACAAACAGCGTACACTTTCGTGCATACACACATACACACGCACCTCTCCGAGACAGGTTCTTTCGATGCAGCCCTTGATGAGCCTGGCGAAGTGTTTGTCCTTGTTGTTCTCGAGGGGACACACCATGATGGGCGTGCTGATGTTCTTGGTGGCGTTGATGATCTCCAAGATGCGAGGAACTCCCTGTGGCGGTGTGGTGTCATGTGGTGTCATGTGGCGGTGTGGTGTGATGTGGTGGTGTGGTATGGTGTCATGTGGTGGTGTGGTGTGATGTGGTGTGATGTGGTGGTGTGGTATGGTGTGATGTGGTGGTGTGGTATGGTGTGATGTGGTGTGATGTGGTGGTGTGGTATGGTGTGATGTGGTGGTGTGGTATGGTGTGATGTGGTGGTGTGATGTGGTGGTGTGGTATGGTGTGATGTGGTGGTGTGGTGTGATGTGGTGTGATGTGGTGTGGTGTGATGTGGTGGTGTGGTGTGATGTGGTGGTGTGGTGTGATGTGGTGGTGTGGTATGGTGTCATGCGGTGGTGTAGTGTGATGTTTTGTCATGTGGTGGTGTGGTGTGATGTGGTGGTGTGATGTGGTGGTGTGGTGTGATGCGGTGTGGTGTGATGTGATGTGGTGGTGTAGTATGGTTTGGTGTGATGGTGTGATGTGATGTGATGTGGTATGGTGTGGTGTGGTGTAGTGTGGTGTGATGTGGTGGTGCAGTATAGTTTGGTGTAGTATGATGTGGTGGTGTGGTGTGATGTGGTTTAGTAAGATGTGATGTGATGTGGTGGCGTGGTGTGGCGTGGTGTGGCGTGGCGGTCGTGTGGCATGGTAGTGGTTAGGTGCGATAAAAGTTCATAAGTTGTGGTGGTGAAAGATGAACAATTTTTCAACTTATTAATACAAAACCATTCAATTTACCAACCCATCAACCTACCTACTCACTCCAACCCACCTCTCACCCATCAACTCTCGCCCACCTCTCACCCACCCACTTTAACCCACCCCTCACTCATCCACCCTCACCCACCCCTCACCTGGGTGATATTCATAGAGGCGACGCCAGCGAAGTGGAAGGTCTTGAGGGTCATCTGGGTACCTGGTTCTCCTATGCTCTGGGCTGCCAGTGCTCCCACTGCCGTGCCTGAAGTCACGTGACATCGATGGGGGTGGGAATGGTTATGCGGAGTGATGGTTGTATAGACGGACGCAATAGTGACATAGATAAAGTAGTAACTACACGGACAAATTTAGCAGCTAGGGTATTAATTAGGAATTCAGTTGTGGCGTTGTGGATATGGTATAGAGAGAATAGAAAAAAAAGAGAAAGAAGAAGAGGGAAAGGAAGAAGAGGAGAAGGAGGAGGAGGAGGAGGAGGAAAAGGAGGAGGAGGAGGAGGAGGAGGAGGAGGAGGAGAAGAAGGAAGAGAACGAGGAGGAAGAGGAGGAGGAGGAGGATGTCGGGGACGTACTGTAGGACAGGGTAGCGTGCATGAATTTGTTGTGACACTTGTTCAAAAACTTCTCCAGCTGCGTCCTGGTCACCCTGTTGTGCTTGCATGTGTCTGTGTGCACGTGATGATGGTGGAGGTTGTGGTGGTGGTGGTGCAGATGGTCGTAAAAAGTTGTAATTGTGGTGAAAAAGCAAAAATTATTAATAAAGGAAGAAGAGTGTAGGTGTTGAACGTTTGGGAGCAAAACTATGATTGAGTCATTTTGCAGACGATACTAGCATCGTCTGCAAAATGACTCTTCTAAGCGTTGCTTCAACGGTGCTATGATGGAACAGTGTTCAGACGAGTTTTGGTGAACAAAAATCTTCAAAAGATGAAAATAGGTCACCATTCCACATGACGTAGTCCTTCTGGAGGTTTCCCGAAAGAGAGTTGATGAACTTCCTGCCGGTTGAAATATCACACGTCAGTGAAGTTGTCACACGTCAGTGAAGTTGTCTCGCGCCAGTGAAGTTGTCACACGTCAGTGAAGTTGTCTCACGTCAGTGAAGTTGTCATACATCAGTAGAGTATCACATACCAATGAGATAGAGATAAAAGCAATAACAACAACGAACCGTAAATGTCTTCCGAAGTTGTTAGCTCTCTCGGCGGAATGGATGTTGCTGCCTTCATCAACTTCCTCTCCAACACCTTCCTTGCCACCTTCCCGAGCCCCGTCCTCACCATCATCCCCCCCTACACGCACACCATTCTTATCCCTTCCACCCCCCCTGCGCTGAGGTCGACGCTTGACGACTTGCATGTTAAGCTTTTGTCCTCTCATGAAGGCAAACGTCTCCTCTTTCAGCAGCGTTCTGAACACTTTCTGCACCTGCTCCGCAGTCAGTGGCACCTCGTCCTTGCATGGGTGTTCCCGCTGTGGTGAAGCAGGTGGAGTTGGAAAGGATGTGTGGCTGATGTAGTAAATACAATACAATACAATACAAACACGAATATTATTATAGTGACATTAACCCCATAGAGTTTCGAGGCCACTAAAGGTACTACATAGTAAATGTACTAGTGATAATTAAAAAGAACATATTTAAAAATAATGAGTCCGGCTTGAAAGCCTCAAAGCAAAAAATTGAGTCGCCTGTAGTTAATGTAGTCGTTTTAACCCTCATGTGGTCATGCATTGGCCACAACGACTACAACCACAACAACACCAGCCACAACAACTACAACCACAAAAACAACAACAACAACAACAACTACAATCACAACAGCAGCCACAACAACTACAACCACAAAAACAACAAAAACAACAACTACAATCACAACAGCAGCCACAACAACATCAGCCACAATAACACCAACCACAACAACAACAGCCACCACCAGCGGCAGCAGCCACCCACCACGATTTGCTCGAACACTTGGTGGAAGTCAATTGGTCGGTTGGCCTCCACCCCAGTGGGCTGCTTGGCTCTCGTCTTCTGGTATTTGGCCTCCATTGAGATGGGGTCCAACCCGTCCGAGCCATACACGAACTGAACCACCTGCAGTAGGGAGGGGTAGAGAGGAGTAGCGAACGAAGCGCTTGCTGGTAAGACAAGCGTAATAACACCAAACCTGATTCTCGCTGTTTCTGATGGTGCTGTCGTAACCACAAGCCAAGTCCTCCAGAGCCTAGGGGAGGCAGAGGAAGCATATAGGAGTAGGAAAAACATATCAGGAAGCTTCAAAAGATGCTCCTCACCACACCTTCATCAGCCTCCTCTGCATGTAGCCGGTCTCTGCGGTCTTGACTGCCGTGTCCACTAGTCCCTCCCTGCCTGCCGCGGTGTGGAAGAAAAACTCCGAAGCGGTGAGGGAAGAGAAGAAGCTGTTGGCCACGAAGCCACGAGCCGATGGGTCCTTTGCTGGAGTGGTGGAAGGAGAATGGGAGGTTGGTAATGGTGAAAGGAGAGGGGTGGAAGGTTGGTGATGGTGGGAGATCAGTGGCGATGGAAGAATTGATGGTGGAAGATTGGTGGCGATGGAAGAATTGATGGTGGAAGATCAGTGGCGATGGAAGAATTGATGGTGGAAGATCAGTGGCGATGGAAGAATTGATGGTGGAAGATTGGTGGCGATGGAAGAATTGATGGTGGAAGATTGGTGGCGATGGAAGAATTGATGGTGGAAGATCAGTGGCGATGGAAGAATTGATGGTGGAAGATCAGTGGCGATGGAAGAATTGATGGTGGAAGATTGGTGGCGATGGAAGAATTGATGGTGGAAGATTGGTGGCGATGGAAGAATTGATGGTGGAAGATCAGTGGCGATGGAAGAATTGATGGTGGAAGATTGGTGGCGATGGAAGAATTGATGGTGGAAGATTGGTGGCGATGGAAGAATTGATGGTGGAAGATTGGTGGCGATGGAAGAATTGATGGTGGAAGATTGGTGGCGATGGAAGAATTGATGGTGGAAGATCAGTGGCGATGGAAGAATTGATGGTGGAAGATTGGTGGCGATGGAAGAATTGATGGTGGAAGATTGGTGGCGATGGAAGAATTGATGGTGGAAGATTGGTGGCGATGGAAGAATTGATGGTGGAAGATTGGTGGCGATGGAAGAATTGATGGTGGAAGATTGGTGGCGATGGAAGAATTGATGGTGGAAGATTGGTGGCGATGGAAGAATTGATGGTGGAAGATCAGTGGCGATGGAAGAATTGATGGTGGAAGATTGGTGGCGATGGAAGAATTGATGGTGGAAGATTGGTGGCGATGGAAGAATTGATGGTGGAAGATTGGTGGCGATGGAAGAATTGATGGTGGAAGATTGGTGGCGATGGAAGAATTGATGGTGGAAGATCAGTGGCGATGGAAGAATTGATGGTGGAAGATTGGTGGCGATGGAAGAATTGATGGTGGAAGATTGGTGGCGATGGAAGAATTGATGGTGGAAGATTGGTGGCGATGGAAGAATTGATGGTGGAAGAACTGTTGGTGGGTTCTTTAAAAATTCATGGAAAAAAATAATTGGAGCAAAACGAAGCAAGCAGCAAGACTCACAAGCCCTTCCGAAGTGCGGGAGAGCCCTGGCCTCGAAGCCATGAGGCACTCTCTTGCCACTCACCGACTGCTGTCCCACGCAAGCGATCATCTGTGAGATGTTGATGTTAGACCCCTTCGAGCCACTCACCGCCATCACCAGAGGACTGAGGGGTGAAAATGCTGCTTGAAGAGAATAAGCGGGTGTTTGATAGATGCTGTGAGTTGTAGCCATAAAAATTCATGGGTGGCTTCCACACAACTTCAAAGGTGGGAACTACACAAACGAATGAATGAAACGCAACGGCACGGTAAAACCATGGAACACCACGCAACACTATGCAACACCATGAAACACCACGCAACGCCACGCAACACCACGCAACACCATGCAACACCACTCAACACTATGCAACACCATGCAACACTATACAACACCATGCAACACCACGCAACACCATGCAACACTATGCAACACCATGCAACACCATGCAACACCATGCAACACCCCGAAACACCATGCAACACCATACAACACCACGCAACACCATGCAACACTATGCAACACCATGCAACACCACGCAACACCATGCAACACCACGCAACACCACGAAACACCATGCAACACCATGCAACACTATACAACACCATGCAACACCACGCAACACCATGCAACACCACGCAACACCACGCAACACCATGCAACACCACGCAACACCATGCAACACCACGCAACACCACGCAACACCATGCAACACCATGCAACACCACGAAACACCATGCAACACCTGTTGTTCTTGGGCAGTTGCATGAGGCAAGCGTCTGCCGCCTGTTCTCGAATGTTCGACAGCACCTTCAGAAGCACACTCTGGAGGCGTGGTGTGGGGTAGCAAGGACAATGTGGTTCTATGATGAAAGTCGAAACAAACAACAACGTCACACGGACATCAGTGAATCATGGCTGTTTTAACATTGTAAACAAAAAAATATTGAGAATAATGAAAAAATACAATAATAATGAAAAAAATACAATAATAATGAAAAAATACAATAATAATGAAAAAATACAATAATAATGAAAAAATACAATAATAATGAAAAAATACAATAATAATGAAAAAATACAATAATAATACAAAGAAACAATAAAAATACAAAAAACACAAAAAAAAGATTGCATGGCAACCTCAACGGTCTCTTCTTCGGAGCAGCCAGGCATCAGCTGCATGTGGCCTTGTAGCAACTGCTTGATGAAGGCGTCACACTCCTTGTAGCTGTGGTGAGATGTGGTGTGGTGTGGTGGGCTAAGGTGTGGCGTGGTGTAGTGTGGTTGGTGTGGTGTGGTGGGGTTGGTGTGGCGCGGTGTGGCATGGTGTGGTGGGGTTGGTGTGGCGTGGTGGGGTGTGGTGTGGTGTAGTGTGTGTAGTGTAGTGTGTGTAGTGTAGTGTGATGTGGTGTAGTGTGTGTAGTGTAGTGTGATGTGGTGTTGTCTGGTGTGGTGAGGTGTAGTGGAGTGTGGTGTAATTTTGTGTGTTTTAGTAAGGTGTAGTGTGGTTTGATGTGATTTGGTGTGGTGTAGTAAGGTGTAGTGTGGTGGAGTGTAGTAAGGTGTAGTGTGGTGGGGTGTAGTAAGGTGTAGTGTGGTGTGGTGTAGTAAGGTGTAGTGTGGTGGAGTGTAGTAAGGTGTAGTGTGGTGTGGTGTAGTAAGGTGTAGTGTGGTGTGGTGTAGTAAGGTGTAGTGTGGTGTGGTGTAGTAAGATGTAGTGTGGTGTGGTGTAGTAAGGTGTAGTGTGGTGTGGTGTAGTAAGGTGTAGTATGGTGTGGTGTAGTAAGGTGTAGTGTGGTGGGGTGTAGTAAGGTGTAGTGTGGTGTGGTGTAGTAAGGTGATATTAAACGACGAGTTAAACATTTAGAAGGTTTTGAATAATTGAAAATTCTTTGTGATATTTTGAATAAATCTAAAAGCAATCGAATTATAGTGAGAAAGATTTATCAGGGATTGTATCAGCAATGGTGATGTGATTGAAGTTGGAAAATAAAGGTTGCAATAATAAATAGAGGAGGGTGTTGCGATGGTGGAGTGTGGAGGATGTTGCGATGGTGGAGTGTGGAGGGTGTTGCGATGGTGGAGTGTGGAGGGTGTTGCGATGGTGGAGTGTGGAGGGTGTTGCGATGGTGGAGTGTGGAGGGTGTTGCGATGGTAGAGTGTGGAGGATGTTGCGATGGTGGAGTGTGGAGGATGTTGCGATGGTGGAGTGTGGAGGATGTTGCGATGGTGGAGTGTGGAGGATGTTGCGATGGTGGAGTGTGGAGAGTGTTGTAATGGTGGGGTGTAGAAAAAAAGGTCGCGATGATGGGGTTATACTAATGGACGATGGAGGGATTGTGAGAAGGGATTGATAAAAACCCCTCGGAAAGGAGTCTCAGCTTGTCGTTGATGAGTTTCTTGCCTGGAGTGACGTCTTTGATGGAGATGCTGAAGCCTCTATAGCCTGTGTGAGATGTGGAGGAAAGGAAGGGGAGGAGAGAAGACAGGTGGAGGGTGATGAGGGAAAGATTATTCCATGACGTAATTAAAATTTGGAACTATTTTTATATTTATTTTTGTAATCTTATAAAATTTTATCCTTGATGGAAGACGAGAGTGGATGATGAGAAGAGAAAATATGACAACCGATACAGAGACGAATAAATTTTAAATTTAAAACTTTAATCCGACCTAAGCTAATCAATCAAAGATATTTTATAGCGCTGTTTACTTAAAATTATTCTAACAAAAAAAAATAAAAAACAATTCCGACAGAGAAAAATAGTTTAAAAGTGCACTGCGGCACGCACTCATGAAGTGGGTGGCGACCCTGGTGAGTCTGGACAAGGCGAGTACTGTTTCCTCTTCTCCGTAGCCCTTGAGGACCGTGAAGAAGATGTTACTTTTGCTGCCTGAGCCCAGGTTGGCCTTGTCCATGTATCCCGCCAACAACTGGCTGTTGTGCAGCACCATGACTGGAGATGGAATGAGTGTAGTGGTGGGTGTAATGGAAGAGTGAGTGTAGTGGTGGGTGTAATGGAAGGGTGAGTGTAGTGGTGGGTGTAATGGAAGAGTGAGTGTAGTGGTGGGTGTAATGGAAGGGTGAGTGTAGTGGTGGGTGTAATGGAAGGGTGAGTGTAGTGGTGGGTGTTGTGGAGAGGTGGGTGTAGTGGTGGGTGTTGTGGAGGGGTGAGTTTAGTGGTGGTAGTTGTGGAGGGGTGGGTGTGGTGGTGGTTGTTGTGGAAGGGTGGGTGTAGTGGTGGTAGTTGTGGGGGGGGAGTGGGTGTAGTGTTGGTAGTTGTGATGGGGTGAGTGTAGTGGTGGTTGTGATGGTGATGATGGTGGTGTGGTGGTGGTGATGGTTGTAGTGGTAGTTGTAGAGGTGGTGGAAATTGTGGTGGTAGTTGTGGTCGGTGGTTATGGTGGAGAAATGAGTTTTGAATATAAATATATGAAAAACAAAGTTTGACAGTTAGTTTAGCGCTTGAAATGAATGAGTGAGTGAAAGGGGATGAGTGAATGAGTGAAAGGGGATGAGTAAATGAGTGAAAGGGGATGAGTAAATGAGTTTAAGAGAATGAGTGAAGGAGTGAAAAAGGATGAGTAAATGAGTGAGTGAAGAAGTGAGTGAAAGGAATGAATACAGTTGTCGTTGGGGTCCATCTCTTGCCGTTTGCAGTGCTTGTGGTGGTACTGGCACTTGCTGCACAGGGACACCTTGTGACGTTCCAGCTGCTTGCTGTACTGTCTGCCGCAGCTGCTGCACAAGTTGAAGCTGTTGCTGGTCTGGACGTCTTGTCCCTTGTCAGCTATGAAGTTCTTCATCGCCACCCTGCAGTCGCCACACGCCTCTGCTGCGAACAACTCCGCCATCTTGACGTTGTGAGCACTCTTGCAACTGTGGGTGGAGCTTGAGGTGTCAATCAAGACATGATGATGATGATGATGATGATGATGATGATGATGATGATGATGAAGGAAAAGAAAAAGAGGAAGGAGGGGATGGCATAGTAACCTGACACAAGCGTACAACTTCTTCTTGTCCTCCACCCTCTTGCCTCCACACTTGGCCCTCAAGTTGACGAGCACCTGACACACAGGAGCAAGTTGGGAGGAAATTAAAACAAGCGAGTCTGAAAATTTAACTTTGAAAATAAAAATTTTGAATTTAATTTTAAAAAATTGGAATTTTTTTTTAAAAAGCTATTTAGATATATTTAACGGAGATAAATTTTAATTCACTATCATTTTCACGATTGTGAAAATGAAATGAGCAAAGATACAAAAATAAGGTGCAAGACAAAATGGATTGATACAACGATGACGTATGAAGGAGGAGGATTGATGACGTATGAAAGAGGAGAATTGATGACGTATGAAGGAGGAGGAGTGATGACGTATGAAGGAGGAGGATTGATGACGTATGAAGGAGGAGGATTGATGACGTATGAAGGAGGAGGATTGATGACGTATGAAGGAGGAGGAGTGATGACGTATGAAGGAGGAGGATTGATGACGTATGAAGGAGGAGGAGTGATGACGTATGAAGGAGGAGGATTGATGACGTATGAAGGAGGAGAATTGATGACGTATGAAGGAGGAGAATTGATGACGTATGAAGGAGGAGGAGTGATGACGTATTAAAGAGGAGGATTGATGACGTATGAAGGAGGAGGAGTGATGACGTATTAAAGAGAAGGATTGATGACATATGAAGGAGGAGAATTGATGACGTATGAAGGAGGAGTGATGACGTATTAAAGAGGAGGAGTGATGACGTATGAAGGAGGAAGAGTGATGACGTATGAAGGAGGAAGAGTGATGACGTATGAAGGAGGGCACCTTGCACTGCTTGGATGGCTTGAGGATGAGGCTAAACAGCTGCTTGCCAGTCCACAAGCGGATAGGCTGAGAAGGGGATGAGGAAGATTGAGATGAGGTGGAGTGAAGTGATGAAGATAATGACGAAATAATAATAATAATAATAATAATAATAATAATAATAATAATAGTAATAATAATAATAAATAAAACTTGCAAAGCGCCAAGGCGAGCGACTGAGTCATTCAGACAAATCAAGTATGAAAGATTAAAAGCGAGTTTAAAGAAAGGTGTTTCAAGTTTAGATTTGAAAGAAGAAATTGAAACGGAATTCCTCATTGTTGCTGGTAAGGAGTTCTAGATAGCAAGAGAATCATTTTTGAAAGCTCGTTTTGATATGTTGTTTGAGGAGTGGGGCAGTAGAAGAACGGAGTATTTTGGCATTTGGCTTTTGTTGGATAAGGTTACATAATTAGACTGGTTAGAGGTCGAGAGATTTGAAAGTTAGCGATGCAATCTTGAAAAATATTCTTGTTTTCACTGAAAGCCAATGAAATTGCTTTGTGAAGAATGTTGGATGTAGTGGTCGAGTGAGTTAATGTTTATCACAAATATAGCTGCTTTGTTCGTTATTCGCTGTAGACGTGTTTGTTGGTGCTGTGTACTTTTGTAAAACATAGAGCTGCTGTAGTCAAACCTTCTGATGACTATAACAGCGAGCCAGGGTTGAGGCCATGTCATTTGTGAGGAATGAACGAATGTGAGAGATGGCACAAAGAAGATAGTTACAAGAGCGAATGGCAGACGTTATGTGCTGATTGAATGATAGTTCATCTTCAAGGGCGATGCCGAGAACCTTGAGCGTGTTATTGATATTGATGGGGAAGGAGCAAACGTCGGTGTTTGAAATACTTGAAAATCTCTTGAGTTGTTGTGAGGTACCAAGGTTGATGATTTCAGTCTTGGAGGTGTTTAGTTGTAGTTTGTTTTGAGAAGCCATCTTTCGACTATTTTGATGCAGTCAATGAGTGTGGTTGCAGTATTAAAGAAGTTGTAAGGATTGATTTGTTGGAAAATTTTTGTATCATCTGCATATTGGTGACAGGTTAGGTTGGAATTGTTGAGAAGGGTGTCAATGGGTGATAGGTATGTTGTAAAAAATAGTGGTTCAAAGACTGATCTTTGTGGAACACCATGCTCGATGGAGACTGTAGATGAGCACCAAGTTTGACGAATTGCTTTCTTCCTGTGACATAAAACTCTGACCACTTCAGCGCCAAGCCTTCATCATAAATGTTCCTGAAGCCCGGCCTCAATGGGTGGTCCTGATGGGTCTTAAGGAGTCGGAGGCATTGAAATGACCACATATATTATTGAATTTTTTGATTTCATCACTGATTAGCCAGGAGAAACCTTCACAAAGGCTGACATGGAGCAGCTGGGTGGTCTGTATCTTATTATGATGTGGAAGGGTTTAGTTGTGTTCATTAGTTTAATTATGACGTATTCTATTGTGGATGTTGCTTTGGCTTTAAGTTCAATGCATTTAATAGGGTTTTTATAAATCAGAGCAATTCCTCCGCCTCTCTTGTCATCGTAGCTGCCTCCATGTTGATGAATGCCAGTGAAGCCTTTCGGAGCAGTATCTGACTTAATGGTCTCATGTGCGTTCAACTTTATCCATGTTTCCGTGAGAGCAAGAAGATCCAGTCTGTGCTTTTGTATTGTTTGGTTAAAAAGAGCAGCCTTGTGTACTGCTGAGCTAGTGTTGAGCACTCAAAAACTGACTGAACAAGATGTCTTCTTGCTGTTTTTGTTGCATCTGGGTCTTCATATTTTGTGTTTGAAGAGTTGGTCCTCGACCGATGTTTTGGTTAACGATAAGCTTGCAAGTGATTGGAAGGGGTGCATACGATAAAGGTGGTGCCAATGCACGAAGGTGCAGACAAGACCACAGTAACCTTGAGGATGGCGGGAGGTGGGAGGTCGACGTGGTGTTCGGAGGAACCCAGGATGCAGGCTGCCAAGTCCTGTGCCCTGTGTCGGTCGAGGAAAACGTCCTTCTGGGTGAGCAAGAAGGAGCCTGTGTGGTGTTGGGTTGTTGTATGGTGGTGGGTTGGTTGTGTAGTGTTGGGTTGTTGTGTGGTGGTGGGTTGTTGTGTGGTGTTAGGTTGTTGTGTGGTGGTGGGTTGTTGTGTAGTGTTGGGTTGTTGTGTGATGGTGGGTTGTTGTGTGGGGGTGGGTTGTTGTGTGGTGTTGGGTTGTTGTATGGTGGTGGGTTGTTGTGTGGTGTTGGGTTGTTGTGTGGTGGTGGGTTGTTGTGTGATGGTGGGTTTTTGTGTGATAGTGGGTCATTGTGTGATGGTGGGTTTTTGTGTGATAGTGGGTCATTGTGTGGTGGTGGGTTGTTGTGTGATGGTGGGTTGTTTCATAGTCTTTATTGAAACAAATCCAGACAGACGCTGGAAATGGTACAGAACATGGTGAACAACCGAAATAATTGAAAAAAATTTCTAAACTAGTTTTTTGTGTTGTGTTAGTGTTGTTTCGGAACAATAGTTGTTGTTGTTGTTGTTGTTGTGAGTTCGCATGCGTTGAAATTTTAAGCATCGGCAGTGGATGGCTGATGGCAGCAGTGACGTAACGTGGTGTGAGATGGAAAATATGATGTAACGTGGTGTGAGATGGAAAATGTGACGTAACGTGGTGTGAGGTGGAAAATGTGACGTAACGTGGTGTGAGGTGGAAAATGTGACGTAACGTGGTGTGAGGTGGAAAATGTGACGTAACGTGGTGTGAGATGGAAAATGTGACGTAACGTGGTGTGAGATGGAAAATGTGACGTAACGTGGTGTGAGATGGAAAATGTGACGTAACGTTGTGTGAGATGGAAAATGTGACGTAACGTGGTGTGAGATGGAAAATGTGACGTAACGTGGTGTAAGATGGAAAATGTGACGTAACGTGGTGTAAGATGGTACCAGTGATGAAGTCCTGGATGGCTGCAATAAGAGGCTCTCCGTTCCTAGGGGTCCTGATGTTTGACTTGGACTGGTGTTGGGTTGGTGTTGAAAACAATTTTTAAATTAAAAAGAAAAGAATGAAAAAAAAAACAACAAAAAAACAACAAAAAAAACAAAAACGATTAAAAAAAAAAAAAAAAAAAAAAAAAAGAAAAAAAAAAAAAACGAACGCCCATGAGGATGATGGCCTCGGCTCGGGCCTCTTCAGTCTGAGGCAGGTGAATGTTCATCTCGTCACCGTCGAAGTCGGCGTTGAAGGGGTTGCAGCAGCACTCGTTGAAGCGTAACGTCTTGTGGGGAAGCACCTTGGCCTGGGAGAAGATCAGGAGGGTAGTTTGAAATTTTTTGAATTAAAAAATTAAAATAAAATATTTTTATTAGTTTTTAAAAATTAATTTTTGTAATAAATTATTTTTAAGTTAATTAACTTTTTAATTAAAAAAAAAAAATTAATTTATTTTTCAATACTTACTTTTTAAAATCGAAATTTTCGAAAAAAAGTCACATGGAAGGCTTGGATGGAGAGTCGATGGAGGGAGGGTTGTCTGTTGAAGAGGATGACGTCACTGTCGACCATGTGCCTCTCCACCACGTCACCAACCTGCAGGTCACGTGCTATCTCCCGCTTGTACTTAGACTGAGGTCTGAAGCTGTGGAGTGGGGTGGGGGTGTTCGTTGTGACGAAGTGAAGTGTTGCTTCCGTCTAATCTAATCAATCTAATCAAAGCATCTTCATAGCGCTGTTTCATCGGTAACTAGTAGGAACACTCGAGCATTGATGCTGCGACCAGTGGCAGTGGCAAAAGTGTGTCATCTCTTCATCACAGCCCCACCAATGCACCAACCCTTCCACCACTCTTCATCCACCCATTAAGTTAACTCCACCTCTCGGCCAATGATCAACCAAATATCCACCAACATTCCAGCCATACAAGCACCACCACCCACATAATTCCATTCTTCTTGACCACCCTGTTGGCTCCAGGGTGCACGTCCACCCCATTCAGCACCAGTTTCTTGAGCCTCTCCTTGTTCCTGTGGGTCACCATCTCTGGGTACGTCAGCAACTTCGCCATGTGGATCGGTACACCCACCTGTGTGTGTGTGTGTGTGTGTGTGTGTGCATGTGCATATGTATGTATGTATGTGCGGTGTTTCAGAGGCACCTGGTCGATGCGAAGGTTGGGGTCGGGAGAGATAACAGTCCTGCCCGAAAAGTCAACCCGCTTGCCAGACAAGTTTCCTCTGAAACGACCCTGCTTACCCTTCAGCCTCTGCACCAGGCCACTCAGCTGCTTCGACGTCTGAGGGGTGATGGCGTGATAAGCAGCGAGGTAGTTGTTGATGACCGTCAAGGTTGATGAGCCCCAAGGGGTATGTAGGTCAAGGTGGTGGCTGATAAAATTGAAAGTTAGGGTGGTCAGATGGTGGTTGATAAGAATCTAGTTGAGTGAAGTGTGGTGGTGGTTGATGGTGGTGCTTGGTGGTCGAGTGAGTGAGCAAGTGTGAAGACGCATTCACGAAACAACAACTCACATCCTGGGCAGCCTTGGGAATGCCAGTGAGTTGGCTGTTGTAAAGCTGAGCCACCTGCAGCTGCAAGAAGTCCCACATTTCCTGCCGGGTCACATTGCCCTGCTAACAACTGGTCGAGTAACTCAAACTCTTCCACCAACTTCAAGCTCCTTTGTTCGAGGCCTCAGACAACTTCATCTGACCACCATCATTCTCCAAATAGCAAAATATTCATACGATCTGAGCTGATCTAATCGAAAAATTTGAATAACGCTGATAAAATCAATGAGCTAATTATTTAACCAACCAACCAACCATCCATCCATCCAACCAACCAACCAACCAACCAACCAACCATCCAACCAACCAACCATCCATCCAACCAACCAACCAACCAACCAACCAACCAACCATCCAACCAACCAACCAACCAACCATCCAACCAACCAACCATCCAACCAACCAACCAACCAACCATCCAACCAACCAACCAACCATCCAACCAACCAACCAACCAACCAACCATCCAACCAACCAACCAACCAACCATCCAACCAACCAACCAACCATCCAACCAACCAACCAACCAACCAACCATCCAACCAACCAACCATCCAACCAACCAACCAACCAACCATCCAACCAACCAACCATCCAACCAACCAACCAACCAACCATCCAACCAACCAACCAACCATCCAACCAACCAACCAACCAACCAACCATCCAACCAACCAACCAACCAACCAACCAACCAACCAACCATCCAACCAACCAACCAATCAACCAACCAACCAACCAACCATCCAACCAACCAACCAACCAACCAACCATCCAACCAACCATCCAACCAACCAACCAACCATCCCTCCAACCAACCATCCATCCAACCAACCAACCAACCAAACAACCAAAAACCAACCAACCAACCAACCAGCCGACCAAAAACCAACCAACCAACCAACCAACCAACCAACCAAGCATCCAACTAACCAAAAACCAACCAACCAACCAAAAACCAACCAACCAACCGAAAACCAACCAACCAACCAACCACCAACCAACCAACCAAAAACCAACCAACCAACCAACCAACCAACCAAAAACCAACCAACCAACCAACCAGCCAACCAACCAACCAACCAACCAACCATCCATCCATCCAACCAACCAACCAACCATCCAACCAACCATCCATCCATCCATCCAACCAACCAACCAACCATGCATCTGAGGATGTTGTTTCCACTCTCGGTGGCGGAGATGAGGTTTTGATTGCTTCTGACGATCTCCAGCAGCCTCATCGTTATGTCGTCCTCTGTGCTGTCGCAACAACAACAACAGTCGTCCACTCAACCACCAAACGCCCCAACACTTCCATCAAACACCACTCTGAAACATGCGCTCTTCTATGCAATCACACCACTCAATCCTCACATAAGCACATCTCTCATGCAATCCTTCACCACCACAGAGCCAACCACCCACGTTCCAGCCTTGATCTCAGAGACAACAGAAGGTCTGATGATGAGGGGAGGTGCCAGAAGGCGGGTGATGATGAGGTCTTCAGGCCTGCCCTTGTCCATGATCAGGAAGGGTAGGTCCTGCGAAGTGAGGTGGTGGCTTATTTGTGGTGGAGTGCCAAAAATAGTGATTTAACATTTAAATTATTTATTTATTTATTGATTTAACTGATTGAGTAATTAATTGTGGTTTTAATTCTTTTATTTATTAAATGAAATATGTTCAGTGTAGTTTGCATCTATTTCACTTTTAATTAACTTATATTTCAGGTCACTCTAACGAATTCTCTGCAACAATGAAAAGTTGTTACTTCTTCCAGCATGTTCCTAAACAGGTTAAGCACTCGATCAGGCAACAACAGCTCCTGTGTGGCGTGTGGCACTGATATGTGGCGGTGGTGGCATGAGGTGGCGGTGTAAGCATGTGATAGTAGTATCATGTAGCATTGGTAGCATGTAGTGGCGTCAACGATGACATCGTTGATGACGTCAATTATGCATCCGACTCTAAAAACAAAAACAAAAAACAATAACAATAACATGGGCCTGAACCTGTCCCTTGGAGAGGTGTGTGGAGATGTCCTTGTTGACACTCATGGCCTGGCTGAGGTCGTTGAGTTGTTGCTCACTCAGCTTCTTCTTGGCAGGGTACTTCATGTGCACAATCTTCAACAGCGCTGCCTTCTTCACTGTCCCTGTGGTGGTGGTGGTGGTGGGGGTGGTGGTAATGGTGGTAGTGGTGGTGGTGGGGGTAGTGGTGGTGGTAGTGGTGGTGGTGGGGGTGGGGGTAGTGGTGGGGGTGGTGTGGAGTTCCCAAACTTGAAAACGAGTCTCAAATTTTAATGTTTTCGTTCAATTTATTTTTTTCTCATGCTTCGTAACATCTCCGCCTTCACAAGATTTGATTCAATGAAGCTTATTAAAAAAACAAATGTGTTAGGAATGTCATTGGTACGTCAAGGGTTAGAGAAGTCGGTGGTGCAACAAGGGTTAGAAAAACCATCATCAGAACAAAGGTGAGAAGAGCAAAGCACCATTGTAGTCGCCACAGTAGGGACACAAGGACACCTTCTTGCACTTGACGAGGATCTGCTTCTTGATTGACTTTTTTTCCAGGTATGTCAGGTGGGCCCTCTTTGAGCGCCGTAACTCCACTGCCCTGTCCACTGGCTTCAAGAGAAGTCTACTGCAACTCTTTGGGTTAACAAGGCCAAGATCAACAGTACTCAGACTTGATAATATACAAACACGAATATTATTATAGTGGCATTAACCCTGTAGAGTTTCGAGGTATTGATAATAAATACTCACTAATTGAAACTTTCTGATTCTTGTCAAAATGTTATTGTTATTATTTGAAATCTTGTTGTTTCTAATTATAATTTTGTTTTTAATTTAAATTTTGTATATTTTTGAATTTAATTTTGTTATTTTTTAATAAATTCACTTTATTTTTTAAATTAGAAAAAAAGTTCCAATGGTGTTTTGGGCTAAAAAAGTTGACTCACCTTGCAGATGCACTGGAGAATGTTGAGAATGTTGTTGAAGAAGCCGATGTGGAAGCAAGGAAGAGCAAGGTCGATGAAACCAAAGTGACCAACACACTCCTTCATCTTCTTGCCACATGTGCCACAGTCTATATCCTTTGAACTTGTGCCCTGCAAAGCAGACGAGAAAAAGGCATCGTAATAACTAAATAAAAATCAATAGGAGAAACTTATCAAAAAATTGAAAAAAAATTTATATTATAATTAATACATGTAATGAAGTATTTTTTTGGAACCAACCATGCGGGTATCAAGAATTCCAAACTTGGAAGGAACTCTGGTGTTGGTGTCATATAGATTGACTCCCACCACATTCAAATGACTCATCTTCCTCATCTCGCCTTCTGACATGATTCCAAACTTTATCTCGCATCTGAGTGTATGTCAACATGTTCATGCACAATGTTTAGTCTTTTGGGTTTGTCAAACACTTCTTTGAGTTATTTTATTAAAATGGTTTATTCAAAAATGCCTTCAAAATATTTCTAAAAAGAATTTTATCATTTATTTTTATATTGGTTATTTAACGTCAATCAGCTAAATCAGTAATGATGTAAGTATTACATTTGTTTTGCTGTATCTGTTCCTTTGTATTGCTCTTTCATTGCTAATTTAATCAAAAAAAGGAAAAAACAAAATTCAGATTATTTTAAACAAAAACTGTACGCTCTTATAATAAACTTGGCACGAACAAATTCAAACTGATACATTTATATATATACATGTATATATTCATGTGTATTACGAACGATATAAAATATTATTGATAGTCTATGGATAATTACTTTGAGCTAAATAATATAAAACAATCGTTTTAAATTTTATAAATTTTACTAAATTGATGAAAGTATCTAAAAAATTGTATAATAAAGTTTCAACATATTGAAATAAACTAAAAAATTACTTTTAAGCGTGCTGATTGTGATTTTTAATGTGGTTTTTAAATCAATCTAGTAGATAACAAATCTAAGTATAAGGTTGGTTTGAGCATAAGAACATGAGGACTAATCTGAAAGAACATTAAAGTTTCCAAGAAGTGTGTTGAATGAGAAATATAATATTTATTATAATATTATAATACTCCAATAGATATCAATGTAGCCAACCGTTATGGGGTCATCTTATTCGCAAACGTGTAACGAAGACGATATAAAGCCATCGCAAATAAGACAAGAATGGAAAATCAAGAGAAGTGACAGTTTGCGAAAAGGTGAAAAACTCAATTTGTTTCAGTACTACAATTGCACAAATTGCATGTGTTGGAAAACTTACAAAGAGAGAAGAAGATGTGTGAGGGATCATATGGAAGAAAGTTATTTTCTAAAACAAGAATCTGTCAGTTTGCAAAAAAAATCTGAAAATACCATAACTGAGAATGAACAATCTTTTAAAGACATTTCTATTCAAAATGACAGTGAGTCAAAAATAATATCTGACAATGAAATTGAAATTGTTGACTATCACAACTATAAAAGGATCCATTTCAAGGTTGACAATATAGAGTTGAATTGTCCAAAGAGCAATGTGAACAAAAATGACAACAATGGTGACAACAAAGACTTTACAACTACCTACACCGATTTAACTAACCTCTCTCATAATGTCCAATCATCACAAGCACTTGAAAACAATTTTTCTTATTGCATTCATATAGCCAATGTAAAAGCCAGTGAGAAGGACCAAAACAACAACACACTTAATGACAGCAACACTGAAGCCTGTGACAACAGTAATTATGACAAAAAAAATAATAATGTCAACAATAACAACAACAATGATGTTAGTTATAGTGGTGATGAAGACAGAGATGTGGGGAGGTTTTCGTGTGAAAAGGATGTTCTTCTCAACCCAATGTACCAGCTACAATTCAAGCAACAAAGCGTTTTAAAGATCGGTAGAAGCAACAGAAAACCCTCGGTCAGCAATGGAACTCGCAGGCTGTTGAAGCAGGCTTGCCTCACCAGCATGAGCAGTCTCGACTACATCGACGACATTTATGATGACGATGATATCTGTAATAAGAATAATAATAATAACAATATCACCACTACTACTAATAATAATAATAGTAAATGCTATAAACCAAACAATAATTGCAAGTTGCAGTGCGATGTGGACTTGGAGTATCAGTTTGAGCCTCTGTCGAACAACTCATGCATCTACAACTTCACATACCACACCAACCCAGCCAAGAGTTCAAATAATGACGTCTCCAGCAACAATCCAACCAACAACAACTTGACCAACGTCAACAACGGGTATGGTTCTAGTGAGTTGTACGAAGAGTCCATCTTGGAAACACCCAGCTTCGACCTGGCTCCACTGGCCAGCATGGACACCATAGACATCGGAGTCTCCACAGAGAACCTCGACATGAACAAGGAATCTAAGCGAGAAATCACAGCATCTTTTGACGACATCGACACCAAACTGATGGGATGCGCCTCCGTCAATGATACCTTTGGCTACTACAGAGAATACGTCAAAGAAGCCAAACACAACGTTAGTCCTGCTCTCAAAAGTGACAATATCACCGGTATTCAAACTGCAGGCGTTTCCACCATCACCACTTCTTCCTTGGTCTTCAAGCAGAACCTCAGTGAGCAGGCCCGCAACACCAAGCAGACACGTGACCCCACCATGGTGAGCACTCACCACCCACTGCCAGCATTCCACAGCTACTTCAAGGCTTCTGGTCTGCCCTGCAAGTCTCTTTCCACCATTCCTCTTTCCCTCCTCGGCAACAACGGTCCTTCTTCCTCCACTAAACCACTTCCTTCCTCTATCACCATGTTGCCGGTGGATTTGAGGCCAAATTGGAGGTACAGCGACCATTCGCGAGCAACACTCGTAGGCTCTAACTTGTTAGACTCTCAACACACCCTCCACAACTCCAACACGATGGTGCTTTCTTCAACGTCCATTCTGCCAAACTCTTCGCAAGCGTTGCTCTCTTATGGCGTTCTACAGCCTAATCTGGCCTCACCAACTTCGCCCACCTCATCCCACTACTACTCGGCAGAAGGCTTTAGGGACTCACAGCAGTGCTCACCCGATAGAGTCTCCAACCAGAACAACGACAACAACAACAACAACAACAACAACAACAACAACAACAACAACAACAACAACAACAACAACAAAAACAACAACATTAACCATAATGACACTTCATACAACAAAAATAAAGAGTCAAGTTATGATGCAATGACTACTACTAGCAATCATAACGAAAATATTGATCATGACGATGATTTCAATAATAATAATCTAATTATTATCAATAATGAAGAAGGTTACGTGAATAACATCACTACCAACAGCACCAACAACAACATCAACAATAATAATAATATAAATAATAATTTTAAGAAGAAAAATAGTTCTTATGCTTACAACGACGGAAAACACGCCTATCTGATTGACACGCACTCAAACGCGCGCCACAACCTGCGCAACGTTGAAAACATCATAACAAACAGACACAACATCGTCATCGAAGGTCAAAACAACGTCTTCATCAAAAACAACAACAACAACAACAACAACAACTCGCGCAACACTGAACTCATGAACAGGAACAACAACTACGTGAGTCATTACAACCGCAACGACGAGAGGGATATAGTCAATTATAACGGAGACTACGTGGAGGAAGATGACAAGAACTTTGTGTTGATGAGTGTGGGCTCGTACGTGGGTCTGATGAGGGAGTTGGTGGGCTTCAAAGACACCCTCAAGAAGCTCCAGACCATCATCAACACCGACGTTTGATGTGGTGTGTGCTTGCTGTGTTGTCGTGCTGTTATTTGTGCTGTCATGATGTTGTTGGTGTTGTTATGTTGTTGTTATTTTTGTTAACGTTTTCGTGCTGTTGTCGTGCTGTGTGGTTGTCGCTTTGTGATAGTTGTTGTTGCGTTGCTTCTTTTGTTTCGTTGTTGTAGCTATGTTTCTGTTATTGTTGCTGTGGGGGTGATTGTTGATTATTGCCGTGCCACTGCGTTTGTTCAGGCTTACGAGCACACCACACTGATATACATAACCGCTTTCCAAATTCTCATTAAATCAATCCTTTGGTACAAAATCTGAGTTTTAAAATCGCCCGTTGGGCTTATGGTTTTGTCTATAATCACTCCTTCGTAATCTTTAACCACTGTGTTCGCTGGTGATTTAAGCTTTTTTGAAATTTTTCTTTCATTTAACTCTACGCCATTTTGCTGAATCATTCTTTTTTGCATTTTCTTTTTTACTTTTCAACGCTTTTTTGTTCGTTATTTTCGATTGTTTGTTTTCGAAGCGTATTATCCGCCATAATAAATCGTCCATTGTTGCGCAGTCCATGACCACGTTTGATTTACGTGGTGGTGGTGTTTATATCGCACACGAGTCAGTACCTCTCTATGCGTTTGTATTGCTTCCATGCTTCCGAGAGTTTCCATACCAACCAGGGTTGTCATGGTTCCGTGACCTTCGAATCGCCACCTCCGAAGCACCTCTTCACACCCGTTGAGCTGTCAATGTTCCTGAATGGCTCAGGCCTCCAACCTACATATTCCTGGTCTTCGGTAGCTTTGAAGAAACGTCAATCTATTGCGATGTTTGAAAACTTTGAGGACAGTATACAATCATTGGATTTTAAAATATTACCATATACCCTGACAGTCCTTCGTGTTCATTGATTGGCGTGCTCGTTGAGGATGTTGTATACCTGATCAACGGTTCTCCGATCGTTCATTCTTTTATTCTAACCCTAGATCTCTTCCTCCTTAACTCTCAATTATCTTCTCTAATCATTCATTCTTTTCTCTTATCACTCATTCTCTTATCTAGACATTTATTATTCTAACTTATCATTCATTCTTTTATCTACTTATTGATTACCTGAACCATTAATCGTCCAATCATTGAATCTCATTTCGGTGTGAGTTGAGAGTTGACGACATATCTTTTAACCTTCGGAATTTTCCTCTCGTGCTAGTCCCGCGTTGTATCACATCAAGCCAAGACGCAATGTTGCAGACGCTTCGCAACGAGTCTATAAGCAATTAGCACTGGAGAGAAGGGTTAAGACGTTTTAAATGCTAACAACTCACGTGTCCACCTTAAGGTTGAGCTTTTCGGCATCTGCTAGGCCACCGCATTATAGCAATTATATATTTTATACTGTGCTTTATATACTTTCGCGTCGGTAGTGAACGTCGCTACACTCGGGTGTGGTCAAGAGCTATTTTTATTGCACGTCTCTCCGGTTGCTGCTGCCACCGATGTGCAAGCAGGTGCTAGTCTGTCAGCCTGGTGTATGGAGTCCCGTCCACCTACCCGCTTGGAGGATGGACTTTTTATCGCCAGGTGGCCAACCTTTTTCTACTCATTTCTTCTTTATTGGCGAGTCATTTTGAAATCACGTGAAAATAAAAACGTCGTTATTAATGATTTATTGAAAGCCATCACGTGTGTATAGAGACACGACAATCACCTTGATGATGTTGTCAGCAGACGAGCAGATGCGGAGCGGCACCAGTGGCATATAGAAGTTACATGCACTGATGCATGTGACAGCATGCAGGTGGCCCATACGGACACATAAATTCAACACGTTCCAAAAAGAATTTAAAGATGACGAACACACTCCAATGATCGCGCGGAACTTGAAAAAGTGTTGTCAAACATTGAACGCTAAAAACATGAACATAGAATTCTGAAGTAAAAAGTGTAATACTGAGAGTTCAAGAGAATTGGCATGCTTCATGCCAATTTGAAAGCATGTTGCCAAGGCGCTTCTGAAATGCAATAGCGAAGGTGCCCAGTAGGAGCAAACAAGATTCTATCATGATAAATATTCTAATATCAATATCACTATCATTCACGTGGTTCACTACAATCAGCGAAAAGTTTTCGTGTCTGATTGATGGTGATGGTGGCGGCGGTGGTGACGATGAGAAGGATGATGATGATGGTGGTGGCGGTGGTGACGATGAGGAGGATGATGATGATGGTGGTGATGAGAATGATGATGATGAGGATGATGATGGTGGTGATGGGAATGATGATGGTGATGATGAGAATGATGATGGTGATGAAGAGGATAATGAAAGTGATAATGATAAAGATGTGACGATGATGAAGATGACGACAAGGATGACACACGAAAGATCATGGGGAGTTGAGGAGGACGTAGGAGACTCGACGAGGAAGGACAGATGCCGCTTGAGGGGCGCAATAAAGGCTCGGTGGGACTCATAACACTGAAGTTTGCAACACAAGAGTTGACTTTGATACTGGCGATGACTATTATGCTTAAAAGTCCATTAAAGTATCGACTGAATAGATGTATGCACGACAGATTGAACGACGGAAGAAAATGAAGGAATAAGATTATATAGCGCATTGTGCGAGAGTTCTAAGCAGTAAGGAGGTTAAGTTGATTCGAAAGGTAAATGTAGCACAAATTATGATTTCATGTTCGAGGTAAAGAAGTTATAGACTCGCTCGCGAATGTGTATATATATATATATATATATATATATATATATATATATATATATATATATATGTGTGTGTGTGTGTGTGTGTGTGTGTGAGGTTGGATGCTACTGAGATAAGGCACTACAGTTGGCATGGATAGAAAAGCAGAGAAGACGTCGACAGCAGTGACGTCATGGTGTTGCAAAGATCGAGTGTTGTTGTTGTTGAAAAAAGAAAATATAAATTAAAAATTTATCAAAAATTGAAAAAAAAAAACCAGAAAGTGCAGTAAAAGTAAACGTAAATTGAAATTAGTCCGTTCAATAGACATACTTGTCGAACAACAGCGAACAACAAAGAAAATTTTTTAAAAAAAGAATTGAAAAGAAAGATACATTAAAAAAAAATAATAATAAATTTGAAAAATATAAAAAAATAAATTTGAAAAATACAAAAAAATAAATTTGAAAAATGAAAAAAAAAAAAAAAAAAATTTTTTTAATGAAAAACGAAATCAAATAAGAATGAAGAAGATAGAAAATGGCAAAGGACTGAAAAGACTGACAAGGGTCAGAGGAGTGCACAGGACTTCATTTCTTGCTTCCCTTGACTCCCTTACAGATCTTGTGGCTAGAACTATTACTATGCTTATTATTATTATTATGATTATTTGATTTATTATTATTATTATTATTATTATTATTATTATTATTATTATTATTATTATTATTATTATTATTATTATTATTATTATTATTATTATTATTAGTGGTAGGGGCACCTTTGCCTTTTCTCGCTTCACTTTTGGGAGCGGCTTGAACCACATTGTTGTTGACACTCTTCGACACATGTCTTTGCATTTTCGTTTTATTATTATTATTATTTCTATTATTATGGGTATGATTATTATGATCATTATTATTGATGATGTTTTTATTTACGTTGTTATTGGTAACGTTATTTTTGTCACTATGATAATTTATAATCTTTGGTTTGACGTCATTCACGCCAAGTTCAGAGGTGCTTTTGCATTTGTTGAATTTATTTTCTTTGTTACTGTTACTGTTGCTACTGCTTTTGTTGTTGTGAGTACTAATGTTATTATTATTATTATTATTATTATTATTATTATTATTATTATTGTTATTATTATTATTATTATTATTATTATTATTGATGTTGTTGTTTTTGTTCTTGGCAGCGTCGGAAGCGTTGATGAGGGTGGTGTCAAAGTCGAACTTGTATTCAGAGGAAGAAGAGGCTGATGACGATAATGACGTCGAAGCGAAGTGAGAAGCGGAGGAGGATGAAGAGGAAGAAGACGAAGAGAGCGCCTGAAAGCCTATGTTGAACGTTCTGTCGGTGCCTTTGTTGCACGTGGTCTCTTGCTTGGAGGTGGTGATGTCCTCCTCACAGCTGTTGGAGTGCTTGCCACTGCTGCTCTCAGTGCCACTCCTACCCCAATTATTATTATTATTATTGTTATTATTATAATTATTGTTGTTATTATTAGTATTATTATTATTATTGTTGTTGGTGGTGGTAAGTTTGCTGATGTCAGGCAAGAGTCTCTTGGTGATCTTGTTGGGCGCCTGTGAAGTGGTGAAGTCATCATGACGTCATGCAACTTGACCCACCGTCCCACTAATGCATGCACAAAATCACGAAAAATGAATAAGCGACAAAAATAACAATAATAAAGATAACTACAACAGTAAGAAAAATATACTACTACTACTACTACTACTACTACTACTACTACTACTACTACTACTACTACAACTACTACTACTACAACTACTACAACTACTACTACTACTACTACTACTACCACTACTACTACCACTACCACTACTACTACTACTACTACTACTACTACTACTACTACTACTACTACTACTACTACTACTACTACTACTACTACCACTACTACTACTACTACTACTACTACTACTACTACTACTACTACTACTACTACTACTACTACTACTACTACTACTACTAATACTACTACTACTACTACTACTACTACTACTACTACTACTACTACTACTACTACTACTACTACTACTACTACTAATACTACTACTAATAAGAATGATAAAGAGAAAGATGACCTCATCCATTCCATCTATCCCATCCATCCTGCCCCTAACCTCATTCATCTTCCCATCCATCCTGCTTCTAACCTCATCCATCTTTCCATCAGCCCTCAGCATTTGTTGGAAGCGCTCTTCGAAGTGGGTCGGGAAGGATGCTTGGGTGAAGAGGGGGTGGAGCAAGAGGTGGGAGGTGGTCGGTCTGGAGTGAGGATCCAACGACAAACATACCTGTGAAAGAGAAAAGTGGTGTATACGTAGAATGGTGGATGGATGAGTGGAATGGTGGATGCGTGGAAGGGTGAATAGATGAGTGGGATGATGGATAAGTGGGAGGGATGATGGATGGATGAATGAAAAACATGGAAAAAAAATTAAATGGTGATGATAATAATAATGACGATAAGGATGATAATGATAATGAAGGTGATGGTGGTGGTGATGATGATGATGATGATGATGATGATGATGATGATGATGATGATGATACCTTGATGAAGTTGTATTCTACTGAAGAACAACGTTTCACTTTGCTTTCCAAAGGAGTGGCCACTTTCACCTGGTATTATTGATGATGCTGGTGATGATAATGATGATGATGATGATGATGATGATGATGATGATGATGATGATGATGATGATGATGATGATGATGATGATGATGATGATGCAATACAATACAATACAATACAAACACAAATATTATTATAGTGGCCTTAAGCCCGTAGAGTTTTGAGGCCACATGATAATGGCGATAAGGATGGTGACACGAAAATTGAATGAAATATTTCTAAATTAGCACCATTGAAGTAACAAACTGGCGTTACGTCACAACACTTCTCACCATTGAAATGTCAAAGGGAAAGACACAGGCGTCTGTGAGCTTGCTTTCATGGCGGGAACACAGAGGGCCTGAGAATGGTGAAGTTGAAATACAATACGAAACAAAGCTCAAAAAACAATACAAAGGCTTATATTAGAATGGCTGATGTTGGTGAGTGAAAGCGTTGAAAGCACAAAACAATGAGACATAAACAACACACCATTTCTGTGGGCCATCATTCATGAAAAGAAAAAAAGAAAACATAGTTTAGAAAAAAAATTTAAAAAAAAAAGAAGAAACATGAATCAATGTGAGACCGAGGCACTTGACAATGCTGAAGAGTTGGTCAAGGTCGGAGTCTCCGGGGAAGAGTGGATGGCCTGACCTCATCTCCGAGTACAAACAGCCCAGTGCCCATATGTCCACTGCCCTGGAGGGAGGCGGTGTTGTGGTAGCCGGGTGAAAAGATGAATGATGAAATGGAGGACAGAGGAGATCAAAAAGTAGTTTT
The DNA here is from genome assembly GCA_947562095.1 of Branchellion lobata. Taxonomy (NCBI): domain Eukaryota; kingdom Metazoa; phylum Annelida; class Clitellata; order Hirudinida; family Piscicolidae; genus Branchellion; species Branchellion lobata. Next base: position 2,381,691 of record OX387246.1, read on the forward strand.
GTTGTGTTAGTGTTGAACCTGTCATATCTGGCTTCTCCAACCAGCAGTTCTGGGGCCCTGTACCATCGGGTAGCCACATACTCAGTGTAGATCTCTGATGGCTCCCTGGCCAATACCCGGGCAAAACCAAAGTCACACAACTTCACCACCCCTGCCTTGCTGATCAAGACATTCTCTGGCTTCACATCCCTATGAATTATCTGGTGGGTGTGTGTGGTGAATTGTCGTTGTGGCCTGGTGTTGTGATGATGGCCAGTTGTGGTGGTGGCCAAGTGATGTTGAGACAGGGTGCTGTGGAGATCATGAAGGTATTCACAAAAGCACAAAACATGACTCACATTGTGGAGATGACAAAACTCAAGAGCTCTGATGACCTGGTATATGATCACTTTGACCTCATTTGCAAGCATGCCATTGGGGGAAGCCTCAAGCAAATCTAACAGCGTCTTTTCCACAAACTCAAAAACCAGGTAAAGATGTTGCTTGCGTCTGAACACCTCTAACAGGTTCACCAGGTTTGGGTGCCGAAGTTGCTGCAGCAGTGAGATGAGCAACGATGAAGTTTCACAAATAATCAAGATGAATTGCATAAGTTTCTTTTTATAAATACTTTTTCTTAACTAAAAAAAAATGTATTTTCAAGATAGGTAAGCAAAGATACAAAAGTGGAAGAGACCTTGAGCAGGTGGATCTCTCGCAGGGCAATTTTCCTTACCAACTTGTCCTCCTCACTCTCTATGAACTTCTTGATAGCCACCAGCTGACCAGTGGTCGTATCCCGACACTTCATCACCAAGCCATAGCTTCCCTCCCCCAGATTACCCAGGTGTATAAACTTGGAGCTAGACTTAGTGATGGAGGTGGTCATAGAAGTGGAAAAGATTGTAGACATTGGCGAGTTGGTGGTCTTTGATGGAACTTTTTGTGAATTTTTGTGCTTTTGATGGTTGTATGTTGTAGTATCAGCAGCCTGGGTTTTTTGATAGTTCAAATGTTCTTTTTCATCAGCTTTTCTACCAACTGTATAAAACCCATTCTTGTTATTTTGTGACACATTGTTGGGAAGGCCACAGTAAGCATCAACAGAATGTTGGTTGTCTGGTGCACTGTCTTTGAAATGTCCATGGAACGAGTTGCTCATATGAATGTTGTTCTGATGGTCATTATTATGAGACACAGTTACGTTGCAACAGCTTCCGTGGTGGTTGTTAATGTAGAATGGTTTTCCTTTTGTAGAAAAATAGTTTTTTTTATTAATATTTTGGATAACCGCTCCACTTTTTGAATCAAAATTTGCATTCTGGTTATAATTATCTTTCATGTGTTGAACTTTTGACAGGTTAGAGTGGAAGGCATCCGACTGTTGATCAGAATACGAACAAACAACGGTCGCCATTACGAGTGTCTGTTAGTTGACAACTATAATTTAAATGAATTATTCAAAGTTATTATAAACATCACGTTTAATCGAACTTCACGCCAAAGTTTCTTGAAGATAAATTCTAATCCCGTTATTTTTCAAACAAAATTAATAAATCGTTTTAAATGATCCAAGAAATACAACAGTAATTTAAAACTCGAATTGAAAATTATTTTTCAAGTACCCATATTCGTTCATTTCTCAGCCTGGGTTGATTAGCATTCAAAAAGAAGCAACAGCATCAACTTTTTGAAAACTAATAGAATACGTGCCTTCACTATTAAATAAATCTATAAACATTAATGTATATAGTTCGACTTTAAAAATAATTATTGTAAAATTAATGAATTATTTAAAGTTTGAATTTAATGATTATTTTTTTGTTTCGCAATTTTTTTCAACTTTTCACAAATTAAAAAAAAAAACTTTATCTCATATTTACAGCTTCATTATTTGATTAAAAATTTTCACACTTTTTTGCTTTTCCCATCTTTCCCTTTCTATAGCCCACCTCTTACATTCACACATCAGCTTAGTTTGCTACTTTTAAAAAATATACTTTCATTTTATTGAAAACTTATACTATTTTATGAATGGAAAATGCTAAATTAAATAAAAAGTTTTCATAAAGAAATTTGTCACTGCTGGTGATCGCCTATTTCAATCTGATCTAGTCAATGGGTGTGTATGGTGATTGCACACTGTTCAAAAGCGCTCATTTACAAACTGTTTAAACAAAGAAGTTTCAAAAGCTTTACGAAACAAAAAAGAAAAGTAACAAAGGTAAAGTTAGGAAGGAAAAGAGTTCCGTAAAAAGAGACCACAGTAGGAAATTGCAGAGTCTATAGTAAAATGGTACCCCTAAAAATTAGGATCATTAGGACATTTGAGTTCCTAATCTTATCAAGGCATTTAATCAAGTTTCCGGTTTCGCGAAAGCGTGTATGGCCGTTACTTCAATTTTCTTTATTTATAGTTTTTTCAATTTTTATAGTCTTTATTAGATCAAGTCCAGGCATACGCTTGATATGTTACTAAAAGACGGCGAATAGTCGAATCAAAAAAGAAAACATTGAAATATACGAGAACAGAATGTTATCAGTCATAAAAGTCGGCATTGAACCTACGGAACAAACAAATCGCGAGAGAAAGAGTTGAAAAAATATTGAACACAATGAAATATTAATTTAAAACAATAAATCAATTGAAAAATTGAAAAAAAGATTAAAATAGTTAAATTTGAGGAATAAAAACTCAGCGGCGATAACTGGCATCACGTTGGCAACGCATACATAGAATTAACATAATTTACATAAAACATGGACCTTAAAAAAAGAATATAATAATTGCTTATAATCACATCTTATAAAAACTGAAGAATATTCCATTCTTGTGAGATGAGCTTGATGTAGGTCGAGGAACTTTATTTTTTTCAACTTTTCCTTCAGCCATACTCCAGAGCCACAGAAAAGCCCTTGGTAGAGGATTTCAGCCCACTGTTACTCATTTCAAACAAACAATTGAGAAAACTAAAAAAAATATAGGTTTCAAAAAAAAAACAAAGTTTTTCATTACCAATTTATATTATTTACAACTAATATTCAAAACTAAATTTTAACGTGTTAAATAAATGGAGTAATTAAAAAGTGCATAAAAAATGGCCATACCGCAACCAAAGACCCCTACCGAAAAAAATTACAAAGTTGAAAAAAAAAGACAAAATTAACCTATTTCTAGGCAAAAAGGCTGTTTTCGAAATTCATTATTTTTTGTTTTGCGACCATTTTGAAAAAGTGAAGACACGATTCCGTTTGAATAATTTTTTAAAAACACAAAAATGGTTTTGAAAAATCTGTTGAATTAATTGAATAAATAAACCGAAGCATGCAAACAGTAATTTAAAAATACTAACTTAAATCTTTATGAAATTAATATTTTGTTTTTGGTAACTATTTAAATTACTCGCTTCTTTAATAATTAAAGGGTTTCCAAATATTTAGACGAATTAGTGTTGGATAAAGTTGAATGTAAGTTTATGCATATATTTGTTTATTGAATCTATAGAATTTTAAGTTAAGACATGTTAACAAATAAAAATATTGACCCTTATATACGAATAGAATAAGGCACTCATACCAACAACAACAACAATAATAATAGTAATAATAATAATAATAATAATAATAATAATAATAATAATAATAATAATAATAAGAATAACAATGAATATAATACTTGGAAATCTTGTCAGGCTCTTAAATATTGTATCAAAAGTTATTATCATTTTCTGAATTCTCAAGCTAGTGATTACCGATCTAATGTTAATTCTTTATTTTATTTCAAAAAGATGAAAAAAGGAGAGAAAGATAAAAGTTTGTATTACTTGCTCAACTTGCTTTTCAATTCACAAGCGCCTTCACTCAGAAGCAATAAAACCTACTTTGTGTTTTAAAGACGCTTTATGAGAACCCGGATAACCTTGGAACGTTTTTCGTTTCAATGGCCTTCAAATCGAAAAAAGATTTTCAAAACATTTTCAATTTCAAAAACCCCCAGGTCAAGCTTCAGATCAGCCAGGAACATCTGAGTCAGAAAAAAAATCCAAAAGAGGTACTTCCAAAACTAACACCCAACTACTTAGCTGACCTTTATAAGTTGCCTCCTCGTGAGGGACTGAGAGCTACCTACTCAATTTTTAAGGATACCTTCCAATAGTTCTTATGCTAAAGCTGCGCTTTCCTGCTGAAGGCTCTTTCCCTCCAATCTCACCTCCATTACTTATCTTCTTTTATTATGTAAAGCCCTTAAAACTTTGTTGTCTTAACAGCTCATAGCAGAGCGCTCTTGAACAGTGTGGAATCAACGCTGTATAAATGATTTGATTAATTCTAAATTTTTCAAATTGAAAAAAAAATCCGTTAAAATCAAAGTAATTTGATTTTTCGTACTTAACGTGTCTGGAAAATTAAAAAAAAACTGCGTCAAACTGCAGAAAGCGATGAAAAGAAAAACAAAAAATTGAAAGACAAATCAATCAGAGATGAAGAGGTACCGCCAAAAGACCTGGCCAGAAAGTTCTTTCTTCAAATGAGTGAGTTTTCGTTTGTAGCCATGTTTACGCAAGTCTCTCCATAACAATTCCTACTTTACCGAATGGTTTTCATTCTGTATTGGAACGTTGCTTGAAATGTGGGTACTATAACCACCACTACCAACACTTACACCACCATTACCATTACAACAAACCACACCATACCACGTCACACCACACCACACTACACCACACCAAACCACACCACACTACATCACACTACACCACATCACGCCACACTACACACCACCACACTACACCACAGCACACCACAGCACAGCACACCACGCCACACAACACCACACCACACCACACCCCACCACACCACCACAGGCAAGATATGGTCCACAAGGGCCTTGCAGGAATTGCACAACTTCGACAGATACGTCTTTCTCAGAACCTACCTGCTGGAGTTCATCATCTACCTAACCTTCCTGGTCGTTGTCGTCTTCTGTAGGTGCCTTTGCGTTCTTTGGATAATGTTTTTTTCCATCACATCCATACGTTCCAATCACATCCATAAGTTCCAATCACATACATAAGTTCTAATCACATACATGCGTTTCAATCACACACAGAATACACAAGCGAACACACAAGCAAATACACAAAAAAATACACAAGCAAGCACACAGGCAAACACACAAGCTGACACACAAGAAAACACACAGGCAAACACACAGGAAAACACACAAGCAAACAGACAAGCCAACACACAAACAAACACACAAGAAGCCAAGTAACCACACACAACTACAGTGACGTTGAACCTGAGGCCCATCAGCAACTTTTACATGTGCAACGCCCTCAAGACCGTCTTTTTCGACACACCACTCAGCGGCGGCAAGCACATGATCAACTTCAAAGGCATCGCCACCAAGCAACAGTTCTGGAACGTCAGTACACCCTTCATTGTCGCTTCTTTTTCAAACAATAACAATCAACCCTTTTCCTCCTCTACCTCCTTTTCCTCTTCCTCCTCTTTTTCCTTATCCTCCTCTTCCTCCTCTTCCTCTTCTTCCTCCTCTTTTTCCTCTTCATCCTTTTCTTTTTTTTTTTTTCTTCTTCTTCTTCTTCTTCTTCTTCTTCTTCTTCTTCTTCTTCTTCTTCTTCTTCTTCTTCTTCTTCTTTTTCTTCTTCTTCTTCTTCTTCTTCTTCTTCTTCTTCTTCTTCTTTTTCTTCTTCTTCTTCTTCTTCTTCTTCTTCTTCTTCTTCTTCTTCTTCTTCTTCTTCTTCTTCTTCTTCTTCTTCTTCTTCTTCCTCTTCTTTTTCCTAACTTCCTCCTCTTCCTTTTCTTCCTCTTCCTCCTTTTCTTCCTCTTCCTCCTTGTTCCCTTCTTCCTTTTCTTTCTCCTCTTTCTCCTCTTCCTTCAAAGACATTGAGACCACTTGAGTGTTCAAGTTATGTTCTATTTCATCATTTATGAAGTTCCAATATAAGCATAACACTAAACACACTCTACACCGCCATCATCACCACAACCATCACGATCATCATCAGCTTCACTACCACCACTTTCATAAAAAAAAACTCCCACCATCGCCATCACCACAACCATCACCACCACTTTCACCACAACCACCACCACCACCCTCACCACAACCACCACCACCACCATCACCCTCACCACAACCACCATCACCCTCACCACCACCACCACCATCACCACAACCACCACCACCACCATCACCTTCACCACAACCACCACCATCACCTTCACCACAACCACCACCATCACTTTCACCACAACCACCACCAACTCAGTACATGGAAACGAACTTCATAGACGGAATGTTCGGTAAACCCTACTTCACTTCCACCGACAATCATTGGGTTTTGAACCAGAACATCCTGATAGGAGAAGCTCGCATGAGACAGGTGATGGTGGATGTCTGGTGTTCTTTCTTCTTCACACTTACTTGCCATTGTCGCTACCAGCATCATTTTCATACTTATAACAACCACCACTACCATTGACTCCCTCTTCACCACAAATCCCACTAAAGTCATCGCTTCTACCAACACCGTCACCACCGCCACTACCGCCACTACCGCCACCACCACCGTCACCACCGCCACCACCACTATTTTCATCACACATCACATAAACCACGTGTAGTACAATCACCACCTCCAATCACCGCCACACCATCTCAATCACTTTCCACACAATTATTAAATTCGTACCAGTACAACCCCACACAATCACCACTTCACCACTTCCACAATCCCACACTCATCCCCACATCACCTTCCCAACACATCACACCACACCACACCACACCACATCACACCACACCACACCACACCACACCACACCACACCACACCACACCACACCACACCACACCACACCACACCACACCACACCACACCACACCACACCACACTACACTCACCCAGGTGCGCGTGAGGAACAACAGTTGCGTGCTGCCCTCTAACGTCAAGAGCAAGATTTCCACCTGTTACGGCCCCTACAACACTGGAAACGAGGAATTCAGTCGCCTCGACACCAGCATTGGAAAGTATGAGTCGAATCATCAATCATCATTGCTATCTATCCTGGCCGAGTATCAATTATCGTCATTAATTCCCATGAAATATTCTTATATTCATATATTAATATTATTATTATTATTATAATTATTATTATTATTATTATTATTATTATTATTATTATTATAGTTATTATTATTATTATTATTATTATTATTATTATTATTATTATTATTATTATTATTATTATTATTATTATTATTATTATTATTATTATTATTATTATTATTATTATTATTATTATTATTATTATTATTATTATTATTATTATTATTATTATTTTTATTTTTATTATTATTATTATTATTATTTTTATCATTATTATTATTATTATTATTATTATTATTATTATTATTTTTATTATTTTTATTAATATTAATATTATTATTATTATTATTATTATTATTATTATTATTATTATTATTATTTTTATTATTATTATTATTATTATTATTATTAATATTATTATCATTATTATTATTATTATTATTATTATTATTATTATTATTATTATTATTATTATTATTATTATTATTATTATTATTATTATTATTATTATTATTATTATTATTATTATTATTATTATTATTATTATTATTATTATTATTATTATTATTATTATTATTATTATTATTATTATTATTATTATTATTATTATTATTATTATTATTATTATTATTATTATTATTATTATTATTATTATTATTATTATTATTATTATTATTATTATTATTATTATTATTATTATTATTATTATTTTTATTGATTTTCTATTAATTATGAAAGAAAGAAAGAAAGAAAGAAAGAAAGAAAGAAAGAAAGAAAGAAAGAAAGAAAGAAAGAAAGAAAGAAAGAAAGAAATAAATAAATAAAAATAATAATTTAAAGGGTTTACGTAGACGAGAGCAAGGCCTCTGTCACCAAGTACGAAGGAGTCCTCAACGTTTATTCGGTGACCTGCCCACTAATTATTCATTTATTTATTTAATTATTTAAATAATTATTTATTCATTTATTCAATTATTTAAATAGTTTTTCATTTATTTATTTAATTATTTAAATAATTATTCATTTATTTATTTAATTATTTAATTATTTATTTATTTATTTATTTATTTATTTATTTATTTATTCATTTATTTATTTATTTAATTATTTAATTAATTATTTATTTCTATAAATTAATATTTGTTTGATATTTCCGGGATATTAATAATATTACAAATAATAATAGTGATGGTAACAATAATAATATTTAAAAAAATTATTTTTATCAATAATAATAGAAAATTAATAAAAATAATAGAATAATAAAATAAAAATAATAATAAGAATAATAATAACAAGAACAATAATAATAATAATAAGAATAATAATAATAAAAATAATAATAACAAGAATAAAAATAATAATAAAAAGAATAATATTTAAAAAAAATAATAAAAGTATTGATACTAATAAAATAAAAAATAAATGAAAAAAAACTAATAATAAAAACAATAATTTGAAAAAAATGATAAAATAAACCATAAATAATTAATATTTTTTGTTTTTTTACTAAATAAAATTTTTATTAAAATTTTAACAAAAGATTTTATTTAAATTTTTTTCTTTTTCATTTTTAATACGAAACAATATATTTTTGTTCGGCAGACGTCTGGCTACCTAGTGTACATTCCCAAGACGAAGAGTTTGACGATTGCCCAGATCGAGCTTCTCAAGAAGGTTTTTGAATGGGGAGGGTGGTGGTTGTTGAGGTGACAAGAAAAAGGGTGTTTGCTCGTGACAACCCCCAGTAATCCACCACTCATCTGTCATTCCACCCCCACCCCACTACACCACCACCACACCACACCCTACCACCACCACACAACACCACACCACACCACACCACACCACACCGCACCACACCACACCACACCACACCACACCACACCACACCACACCACACCACACCACACTACCTTCAGGAGAACTGGATTGGCAGAGGAACCAGAGCGGTTCTCATTGACTTCCACCTCTTCAACCCCTCCATACGAAGCTTCGCCGTCGTCTCGTGCGCATTTCATGCAAACATTCATTGCTCAATGAAACTTTAAATTGAAAATGAGATAGAAAACACATAAATAATGAAAAAAATATGAAGTTGAAATGATTGAGGGAATAGATAAACAAATAATAATAACAATAATAATAATTGAAAAAAAAATTAATAAAATAAATAAAAAAAATACTACTACTACTACTACTACTACTACTACTACTACTACTACTACTACTACTACTACTACTACTACTACTACTACTACTACTACTACTTCTACTACTACTACTACTACTACTACTACTACTACTACTACTACTACTACTACTACTACTACTACTACCTCTACTACCACTACTACTACTACTACTACTACTACTACTACTACTACTACTACTACTACTACTACTACTACTACTACTACTACTACTACTACTACTACTACTACTACTACTACTACTACTACTACTACTACTACTACTACTACTACTACTACTACTACTACTTCTACTACTACTACTACTACTACTACTACTACTACTACTACTACTACTACTACTACTACTACTACTACTACTACTACTACTACTACTACTACTACTACTACTACTACTACTACTACTACTACTACTACTACTACTACTACTACTACTACTACTACTACTACTACTACTACTACTACTACTACTACTACTACTACTACAACTACTACTACTACTACTACTACTACTACTACTACTACTACTACTACTACTACTACTACTACTACTACTACTACTACTACTACTACTACTACTACTACTACTACTACTACTACTACTACTACTACTACTACTACTACTACTACTACTACTACTACTACTACTACTACTACTACTACTACTACTACTACTACTACTACTACTACTACTACTACTACTACTACTACTACTACTACTACTACTACTACTACTACTACTACTACTACTACTACTACTACTACTACTACTAATAATAATAATAATAATAATAATAATAATAATAATAATAATAATAATAATAATAATAATAATAATAATAAGTAAGAATTTTAATAATTGCTAGCAGTGCTATGATAGGCTTTAAGCCCTCTAGGCCTCGAGTCATTATACTTGTGTCGACCATTGTGTTCGAGAGCCTTCATGACGTCATTCACTCACGTGGTTGTCAGGATGGCTGCGGAGTTTTCGATGACAGGAGGAGTGTTCACGTCCTACCAGGTCCGCACCATCCGCTTCTTGCAGATCACTTACGAGTCGTTCCTCTTCTACGCCCTCTTCGTCTTCTTCGGCTTCATTTGCTACTTCATCATCGAGGAAGTCATTGAGGTGCCCGCATGTCTGCTTGAAGCTGTCTGCTTGAGACTGTCTTCGTGAGACTGTCTGCGTGAGACTGTCTGCGTGAGACTGTCTGCTTGAGGTTGTCTGCTTGAGACTGTCTGCTTGAGACTGTCTGCTTGAGACTGTCTGCTTGAAACTGTCAGCTTGAAATTGGCGCTTTCACTTTGATGCTACATTCTCTACCTTCTGTTTTCTTCTTCACTCTCAAAGTTTCAATGTATCGCCACACCACCTCATTTTATCACACCAAAACACACTATCTTACCACACCACGCTATATTACATTACCAAACCACCACACCACACGCAGATGATCGTGATGCGAGACTTGTACTACCGTCGAGTGGCGGCTCTGACGGACAATCTCATCATCGTCACAGGCATTTGTATCATCATCACAAACGCCTTCGCCATCACGCGCCAAAGCAGCATCTCCAGAGAGATCTTTGAGTCTCAGGACTACCACCACAACATGCTCTACATGGGCAAGATGCAACGTTTGGTGGATGTCATATTGGCTCTGCACGTCTTCATTGTCTTCGTCAAGGTGTGTCTGGATGCTTAGTCTTCTAGCGGAGGAGAGGACTTGACCACTTCATCAAACTCCCTCCCTGCAGCTCTTCAAGTACCTGGAGGTTAATGAAACCATGTTCCGACTGAGCCACACCATCTACCAGAGCAGTGGAGACCTGGTTGGCTACTCGGTTCTCTTCTTCTTCGTCATTCTTTCCTTCGCCCTTCTCGGCATGCTGCTTTTCGGCTACCAACTCTCCATCTTCTCTTCCCTCAAAGACTCAGTGTTAGTCGTGGCTGCATGTTCTAAGGACGACGTTCCGTTGTTGTTGTTCGAATGTTTCATCTTTCAACCACTTGATCTTATCGCTACATCAACCACTCACTGCCACCCGCCACACCAACCACTCACTGCCACCCGCCACACCAACCACCCATACCCACCTCACTCTTACCCTCCCATTCAGCATCTCCCTCTTCCGCATCTTACTCGGAGACATAGAGTTTGAGTACATAGACGACAAGCACAGCATCATAGGCGCTGCCTACCTCATCATCTTCATCGTCACCATCTATTTCATCCTCATGAACGTCTTTTTGGCCATCATTTTCGACTCCTACAACACGGTTCTCATTTTTTCGGCAACTAATCAACTATCTTTCTACTTCTCCGTTCCGAAAAACCTCTTTCATGGTTATGAGACACAAACGTCTATACAGCTATAGATTACAATATGGATACAAATGTCAATACAGATACAAATGTCCATATGAATACGAGCTTTAATATATACAAATGATACCAGTTTGATTCAATGATTTCATGCTGACAGGTGAAACTTGAGTTGTCCAAGCGACCTTTTGACTTCTACTTGACCGACTATATCAAAGGCGTTAGTTATTTAATCAATTTCAATTTCTCGCCTTGACTCACTCACTCACTCACTCCTTCACTCATTCATTCATTCATTCACTCACTCACTTATTCACTCACTCACTCAATCCCTCACTCCCTCTCACTAACTCACTCAATCACTCACTCACTCACTCACCCACTCATTCACTCACTCACTCACTCACTCACTCAATAACTCATTCACTCTCTAACTCACTCCTTCAATCACTCAACCCACCAACCCACCAACCCACCAACCAACCAACCCACCAACCAACCAACCCACCAACCAACCAACCAGCCCACCAACCAACCAACCAACCAACAGAAGTTCGGAAAGAAGAAGAAGATGTTAGACTACAGAAAGAAGTGCAGCCAATGGGTGGCTGACATGCTCAAGTGGGCGCATGCTTCTTTCACTCCACTATCTTACTCAGTATCTCTGTGTCCTACTCAGTATCTCTGTGTCCTACTCAGTATCTCTGTGTCCTACTCAGTATCTCTGTGTCCTACTCAGTATCTCTGTGTCCTACTCAGTATCTCTGTCTCCTACTCAGTATCTCTGTGTCCTACTCAGTATCTCTGTCTTCTACTCAGTATCTCTGTGTCCTACTCAGTATCTCTGTGTCCTACTCAGTATCTCTGTCTCCTACTCAGTATCTCTGTGTCCTACTCAGTATCTCTGTGTCCTACTCAGTATCTCTGTATTTTACACAGTATTTCTGCGTTTTTTATTCAGTATTTCTGTGTCTCCTGCTCAGAGTCTCTGTCTCTTTTACTCAGTGTTTCTGTATGTTCTCTTCAGTATCTCTGTGTGTTCCACACGGTTTTTCGTGTGTTCTTGCATGTCCTCCTCAGTCTCTTTGGGTCTTTTTGCAATGTCTTTATGAGACGTTTTATGTTCTGATCAATATATGCAACATACCTTTTTTTTCGTTCAAAACAACCTTCCAATATTTGAAATAACTTTCGAGTTTTCAAAGGAATTTTCAGCTTTCAATTAATTCTGGTGAAAATTCTAATAATTTCAGTAGTTTTGCTTTTTTTTTTCTAAAAAATCTTATTGAAAAGCAAATAGAATGTTTTTTAACAAGACGAGACTTCACGCCACAACACAGCCTTTTTCTATTATCCCTATCGCCACCACTGTCTCTATAACCACTCAACAACCACCATCACCACTCAACAACCACCATCACCACTCAACAACCACCATCACCACCACACAACCACCATCACCACCACACAACTACCATCACCACCACACAACCACCATCACCAACACACAACAACCATCACCACCACACAACCACCATCACCACCACTACAACCACCATCACCACCACACAACCACCATCACCACCACACAACAACCATCACCACCACACAACCACCATCACCGTAGTCAGGGCTATGCAGACAAGATGGTGGAAGGTGTGTTGACTAGCCACAGGAAACAGGGCCTCAAACTCGACTCAATCCTCAACGACCACCAAGTCCAAACCCTCACCCATGAACTGGAGTCAGCCATCTCGGTGCCTTCCTCATTCTTTGACCTTTTTCTTGACCTACTTTTCAACGCTATTTAAGTTTTGCTGATGCTATTTTATTTTGCTGACCTACTTTTTGACGCCGTTTAAATTTTTTGACCTACTTATTGACGCAATTCGAATGGCTTCTGACCTACCTTTTGACGCCATTTCACCTTTATTTTGAAACAAAATTATTTCACTTTTTTGAAGTTGTTTCCAAATAATTTTTTAATTTTTCAAACTTTCATAGCCTTTCTTCCATGAAGCCAAATAACTTGTCCTCTTTGACGTCATGACGTATCTAGACCGTCATTCATTGAAAGTGGACCGCACACACAGGAGACCTTCAACTACGAGTACATTGCGCAGCTGGAGAAGAGCTTCAAAGACATGCAGGAGAGTCTACAAGTGGTCATCAACGACCTGGTCAAGAAGCAGAACGTTCACAAGCTGGCCATGGTGAAGCTGCTAGAGGTGATCAAAAAGGTTCGTGTGTGTCGTTGTTGGTGGTGGTGTCGGTGTTGTTGTTGTCGTTTTTGGTGGTGTTGTTGGTGTTGTTGTTGTGTCGTTGTTGGTGGTGGTGTCGGTGTTGTTGTTGGTGGTGGTGTCGGTGTTGTTGTTGTTGTCGTTGGTGGTGGTGGTGTCGGTGTTATTGTTGTCGTTGTTGGTAGTGGTGTCGGTGTTGTTGTTGTTGGTGGTGGTGGTGTCGGTGTTGTTGTTGTTGCCGTTGGCGGTGTTGTTGGCGGTGTTGTTGTTGGTGTCGTTGGTGGTAGTGTTGGTAGTGCTGTTGTCGTTGTTGGTGTGCTGTTGTTGTGATGTTTTTTTGTTGTAGTGTCTTTTTTTTTGTTGTGCTGTTTTTGTGTTATTGTTAAGCTGTTGTTGATGTTGTTGTTGATTTTTTCATTTTCGTTGTTACTGGAGGTGATCAAGAAGGTTTGCTCGTGTTGTTGTCGATGTTTTTGTGGAAGTGTTGTTTGATATTTTGTAAAAATTCTAATTGTTGTTGAGATTATTGTTGCTGTCGTTGTTGTTGTTGTTTTACATCGGAAACAGGTTTAAGGAACAGAAAAGTTGAAAGGTTGTGAAGTGGATTTGAAAGAGGTGGTCCTTCAAAACGAAAAAAGGGAGGTTTAGAGAGAAAGTGGCAGTTTTGAATAAAAACTGTAGACTTGGGGGGAAGATGGAAGTTAAAAGATGGCATGGCTGATTGATGAAGTATTGAGGTTGGATGGAGTATTGAGGTGGGATGGAGTATTGAGGTTGGATGGAGTATTGAGGTGGGATGGAG
>OX387246.1:2401386-2403886 GCA_947562095.1 Branchellion lobata
TTCTGTAAACAAAAATTAAAAATAGGCACTAAATAAGGCGAATGTGCGGAAGAGAAGGTTGAAAATGCAATATTGAAAAAGAAGATTTTGAAATCTTCTTTTTTCAATTATTTTTTTTCATTTGGCATTGTTTTATGTTTGGTATTATCCGGCTTACAAACACAATACGAAAATGTGGAAATGGCTCTTATAAAATGATTGTACATGGGTGTTTTTGGACGTGTGGCAGAAATGTGCAATAAAAGATGAAAAAGAGGAAGAAAAGCAAGGAGAGATTGAAGAGAAGTAAAGAAAAAAAACAATAAATCGATATTGGAGAAGAGGAAGAGGAAAAAGAAGAATGAATTTTTATCTTTTACGGCCTTCTTTATTCGTACAAACTGGTGCCTTCGAAGTTTTTTTTTTCAAATTCCACACTTTCTTTTTCAAAATTTCAAGCAAGAAACTCCGCCATTTCAGCACATTCTTGATGTATCATCAACTTCCAGTTCACAAAAGCCGCTTCGATAAAAGTTAATTTAATAAAATATCACAATTTCTCTTTCACTCCGATCTAATTACCACCATTAATTATTCTCACTTTTCAATTTCACAACTATTATCTTCACAGCCATCTTCTTCTTCTTCATCATCATCATCCTCTTCATCAGCCCGAGAGCGTAGCAGACTACGTTCTGTTCTTGAATGAGAATTGCATGAATCTGGTGCGGTGGCGTGAGTTGTACGAAATAAAGTTGCTTCAGAGTTTTTGAAAACATTCAGGCGTAGTTGAATGTGGAAAGGCCATTTTGTGTTATCTACCGAGCTAGTGCAGGAGGAGTTGCAAATTAAATAAAAGAAAAAGTTGAAGGAACTTTCATTGAAGCCCAAGCAATAGAATCCCACAAGCATTGCTTCGAAGAGATTTTACTGCAGATTCAGTAGAGAATAGTCTTGATTATAAAAGCCGGTGGAATTATTAGACCTGCAATTCTTACGATGTCCGAAGTCGAAACCAAGCCTACGGTGAGTTTTTGGTTGTTGTTAAAAAATAACTATGTTTAAAAACTGCTAAAAAAACAAAGAACTGTGGAATTTTTCCAATTAAATCAAATGTCGTTCCGCTTATTTTCTTTTATAACGCTTGCATTATTCATCCTTTGCCTGGTTACCCCATGAAAGTTTAATCAGACACGAAAAAACAAATTTTCAAAAACCCACTCGTGAATGTAAAAAATATTCCAATGAATGCCTATTTGACGCGCTAATGAGGCACGAGTAGTTGCTTTCTTCAATTGTTTCGTTTTGTGAAGGGTTTTAATTGCTGTTGAGTTTCTGTAATAACAATCACTGTAGTTATAGTTGGATTTCATGATTGACGAATGATTCAGGAGCCTGCAGATGTAGAAGTAAACACCTTCGTTAGTGTTGTTGTCAAAATGAGAAACTCAAAAAAACCTTTCGGACTTCATAGGCGCTTCGTTTAAACTCTCTCGACCTAGCTTGCCAGCAATTCAAATACTGCTTTCATTGGAGGATAAACAAGGAAGTTGATGAGGATTTGGAAGTTGAAACTTCAACAGCAAAAATTTTTCAGAAGTTCAAAAACTGCACTTGACCTTTGTACCGCTTTTGCTTGCGCCTTTTAATTTATTTATCTTGTGGCGATGGAAGCTCGACATTGGCTATCTTGTTCCGCAGCATTAAGCACCAGAGCGCACAGGATATTTAAAATCATTTATCAAATTTAAAAACCGAAATTTCTCGGATTTTCTTGAAATTTTTTCCACCGATCATTAAAACTGTTTCAATGTTACAATATCGACGGAGCTCCATGAGGACTTGAGTGCTTACGCGGCGCATTGCAAGCCTGATAAAGAAACCTCCTGTCAAGTCCGCCTCAGATCTCTCTCAGTACGATACAAGTTCTCGGACACATCAGTCGGCCAAATAAACTTTTCAAGCACGTCAGGTTTTTTTTTGTCAACATTTGAATCGCATTGAAAATGCTTGCTGTTGCCTGTGTTGCGACTGGCCGCCACTTCAAACGCCATGCCGTGCAGACTGGCGGTTTTTTGAAGAAAACTTGGTCGAAACGTGGCGTTGGAGCTTTTGAAAAACTTTCGAACACTTTTGGAAGGTAATTGAGTCTGCTCAACAACTTGCGAAGATTCCACGGTTAACTGGAGTGTGAAATCTCCTATTTTTCAATGTTATTTTTTTCTATTTTTTATTTTAAAAATAATTTAAAGATCGATTGTTATTCACTTGATTTTTTACTTGAAACAAAGTAGCTTTGCGACAAAAAATTATGAGTCTAGTGCTTAAATATAGTGGCATACAAACAACTCAAACAGTTCAAACATACAAACAGCTTAAACATACAACCAGTTTAAACATACAAACAGTTTAAACATACAAACAGTTCAAACATACAAACGGTTCAAACATACAAACAGTTCAAACATACAAACAGTTGAAACATAAAAACAGTTGAAACATAAAAACAGTTAAAACATAC
>OX387246.1:2413886-2431386 GCA_947562095.1 Branchellion lobata
CAACAGATTGGAAGCACTCAATTGAGTCAGCAGTGGTTTCTCCGTCCTTCCGAACTTGAAGTCGACTGCCTCTGAGTCATGGAAAAGTCATCTCCGTGGGCAATGAAAATGTGAACAGCTTTATTGAGTGGCTTGTCTGGAAGGATAACGACCCTAATGCGAATGACGTAATTTCGTGATATGTCAGAGAAGAACTAATGAAAAAACAAATATTTGTGCTGGTTGCGAATCAAAAGTGAAAGTATGAAAGATAAGATGAGAAATAAATATCCGAAAAAATATTATGAAACAAAAAAAAAATAATAATAATGGAAAAAAAAGTTGAAAAAATGAAATTGTAAATATGAAAAAAAAATATTTGAAAAAGTGGGAAAGAGAGAGCGGTCGATGTTTCATTGAAACTCAAGAGCAGTTATTGCCTCAGTGAGGCAATAACTGCTCTTGAGTTAAAAAGCACCAAAAAGTAACATTCAGAATGAATAGTGAGACTGTGTGTGTGTGTGTGTGTGTGTGTGTGTGTGTGTGTGTGTGTGTGTGTGTGTGTGTGTGTGTGTGTGTGTGTGTGTGTGTGTGTGTGTGTGTGTGTGTGCGTGCGTATGCGTATGTGTGTTTTGTTACCATTTTGTCATTTCTTCGCCGAAAATCCTTTTTCATGACATTGTCTCAGTTTCGAATGACAAACTTCCAAGTTTAGCATCACTCCATTTAAGGGATATAACATTTATGATTAACTTTTGATGATCGAGTCATCAACGCTGTAAGTAGACAATCAATAATTCAATGGTCGCCATTAAAAGCTGCCTTCAATGGCTGCCTTCAAAATAATTGAACAATCTTTCAACCGCGTTTGAAGCGCATTTAAGCCATATTAAAGTCACATGTGGAGGCCATGTGGAGCACATGTCTACACAAGCATATGTTCATTGCAGAGTGAAGGAGGTGGTGTGCTTCGGAGAAGGAGCAGGAGCCAACATCCTCGCCAGATTCGCTGTACGTCGTCGTGATGTCTCGTTGTCACCACCACCACCACCACCATCACCACCACCACCACCACCACCACCATCACCACCACCACCACCACCACCACCATCACCACCACCACCATCATCACCACCACCACCACCACCACCACCACCACCACCATCACCACCACCACCACCACCACCATCACCACCACCACCACCACCACCACCACCACCACCACCACCAACACCACCACCACCACCACCACCACCACCACCACCACAGTCATTACTTCACCACCACCACCACCACCACCACCACCACCACCACCACCACCACCACCACCACCACCACCACCACCACCACCACCACCACCACCACCACCACCACCACCACCACCACCACCACCACCACCACCACCACCACCACCACCACCACCACCACCACCACCACCACCACCACCACCACCACCACCACCACCACCACCACCACCACCACCACCACCACCACCACCACCACCACCACCACCACCACCACCACCACCACCACCACCACCACCACCACCACCACCACCACCACCACCACCACCACCACCACCACCACCACCACCACCACCACCACCACCACCACCACCACCACCACCACCACCACCACCACAGTCATTACTTCATCACCACCACCACCACAGTCATTACTTCATCACCACCACCACACCACCACACCACCATAGTCATTACTTTAATCGCCATTACCATCACCACACCACAACTTCACCACTACCAAAACCTTACCACCATCAAAACATCACTACAACCACAACCATCACCAGATGAGCCACATAGACAGAGTCTTGGGCATCCTCCTCTTGCATGCCACAGGAACTACTGCAGGCTTCTTGGGCTCTCTGAAGGACAAGGTCACACACACTTTCCTGTTTTTTCTACTCTGCCTGTGCTTTTCACTTTTTAGTTTTTTTTATAATTTTTATTATTTTCTCTTTTTTTTCTTCTTCATCCTCTTCCTTTTCTTCCTCCTCTTTCTTCTCATTTTCCTCTTTATTTTCCTTCTCTTCTTCTTCCTTTTCCTTTTTCTTTTTTTCCTCCTTCTCTTCCTTCTTTTTTTACTCCCTTTCTTGCTTCTCTAACGTTTTCATCTTTCCCACAATAACATTGCTAGCACAAGAGTGATGTGGCCTGTTGGCACGCAGGTGGTGAACAAGAAGTTGGACCAGATCGGCATGAACCCCTCTGCAGAGGCCTACCTGGTGCTCCATCGCTTCGGAGCGGTTTGTGTCTGCGCCTTCACTCAATCATCCTCACCCACTCATCCTCACTCAATCATCCTCACTCACTCATCCTCACCCACTCATCCTCACCCACTCATCCTCACTCACTCATCCTCACTCACTCATCTTCACCCACTCATCCTCACCCACTCATTCTCACCCACTCATCCTCACTCCCTCATCCTCACTCAATCATCCTCACCCACTCATCCTCACTCACTCATCCTCACTCACTCATCTTCACTCACTCATTCTCACCCACTCATCCTCACCCACTTATCCTCACCCACTCATCCTCACCCACTCATCCTCACTCACTCATCCTCACCCACTCATCCTCACCCACTCATCCTCACCCACTCATCCTCACCCACTCATCCTCACTCACTCATCCTCACCCACTCATTCTCACTCACTCATCCTCACCCACTCATCCTCACCCACTCATCCTCACCCACTCATCCTCACCCACTCATCCTCACCCACCCATCCTCACCCACTCATCCTCACCCACTCAACCTCATTCATTTCTAGTATATTATAATCTATTGTATTATATTATATTATATTACATTATATTATATTATATTATATTATATTATATTATATTATATTATATTATATTATATTATATTATATTATATTATATTATATTATATTATATTATATTATATTATATTATATTATATTATATTATATTATATTATATTATATTATATTATATTATATTATATTATATTATATTATATTATATTATATTATATTATATTAAGTCTTGGGTGTTTCAAAGTTGTCTGGAAAGTCATATAAATTTGTTAGCTTGTGCAATCAAGATAGGCAAAGTTAATCGTTACCTTCGTTATACCCACGCGTACAGGCCGAGGTAAGAAGTCGGGTTTGAAAGCCATTTTTGAGATTATTTAAAAAATTCAAGTTTTTTATTTTTTTTAGTTTTGAGCATTTTTAATTTATTTTTACTTTTCAACATTAGTTTTGCTAAATAATACCAATCCGTTGCGATTCTTGCATGTTTACTTGGCCATTGTGCAAACCCAATCAATCTAACCGGTTTGAAAAGAGTTTGCAAAAACTGTAAAAAATTTAAAAGTAAAATAAATTTTTTACAGTTTTAAATTTTCCAAATATATTGGAGGGCTTTTTGTAAGGCTTAACTGTGTATCAATCAAAATGAAAAAAAAAAATTTTTTCTTTTAAATTTAATATTTGCCGAAAATTAAGTATTCAAATGTCAACTTGTCAGTTTTCGAAGGCGAAAAACACAGAGCAGTTGAACTCGGCAATTGAGTTGTACCAGGACAAGCTGAGAACCAAGGCGAACGCCAGGAACCTCAGGAAATTTGTGGAAGCTTTTTTGAAGTTGGTGATGGTTGCATGGATAATGCAATAGAAGGCTCATAGGTGCATGTCTGGATGAATGGATGGGTGGTTGGATGGATGGATGGATGGGTGGATGGATGGATGGATGGATGGATAGGTGGGTGGATGGGTGGAGAGGTGTATAGGTGGGTAGATGGATGTATAGGTGGGTAGATGGGTGAATGAATAAATGGATGAATAGATGGGCTGATAGGTGGGTGGATGGGTGGATGGGCGGGTGGATGGTTGGATGGATAGATGGATGGAAGAATGAATGAATGAATAAATGGATGGATGAGTGTATATATGTTTGCATGTGTGTATAAATGAATGGGTGGATGTGGTGATGGGTGAGTGTGTTGATAAAAGTATTGAATAATTAAGCTCTAGATTTATTGCTCCGCAGTTGTTGGCTCTTTCGTTTTAATATTGTCAATATTAGCTTTGACGAGTGCATCGAAGAGAGATTAACTGATGGATGCCAGGCCAGATTAGCTAATGACGCGACTTAATAGGATAGGAATGAAGCAGCAAAGAAGGCAGTTTGCAGGCCGGTCATCGACGGGACGGACCATGTGGTGGACGAAGACGAAAAAGATTGGAGAAAAATAAATTATCTTTGGAAAAAAGAATAAAAAGTCTATGAAAAAAAATCTAAAAAAGAAAAGTTAACTTGCATTAGGAAATGGAAAAATAAAAAGTGGAAAGATACAATCTCCACTTAATAAAAGCCTCGTCAGCAGCCCAGCCACCGATGAGGCGCACACTGGCAATGATGAACTCAGGCACCAGAATGTATTTGCATGCATTCGTGTGTGTTCTATCGTAATGGCCGCGAAAGAAAAAGAAATTGATTCGCCATTTGAGGAAGATTGATGCCGACTTTTTTGAGCATTCGAGCCTTTCTTCTTTCAGTTTCGTTTTAATATTTAAATTTTTTTTCCAAACTGATGAGCCTAATAGCAAAGAATCTTCAAAATAAATTCTCAAGCAATAAATGTTTTTCGAGCAATAAATGTTTTTCGACAGGAGAACCAACATCGCCGAAAGTATCAAAAAATTGAAGTAAGTTTTGAAACGAAATACAAATATTCCTCAAACTATTCTCCCTTTCGTGTCGCTGTTCCATCATCCCTTCATAAACCACCCTAATCTTTAACTTCATACTTTTTTTCAAACAAACACAGTAACTTAATGCCCGCCATTAATCAATTTTTCATAATCCACAACTCCTGACTCGTTTTTTCAACACCTCACATAATCACACTTCTCACACTTCTCATAATACCTTAAAACCTCTTGAAACTATACATCATGCAATCATCACGCGCCATAAAACCATCACTTTGCAAAGCACCTCAAAATCAGTCGGACCATACAAACAAAAGGCCGCACCACACCACACCACATCACATCACACCACACCACACCACACCAAACCACACCACACTAAACCACGCCACACCACGCTACACCATACCGCACTATACCACACCACACAGATGTCCAGTGCTGTTGATAACAGGGCAAAAGTCTGTTTTCAACCACACCACCAGGAGCCTGCACCACGCGGTGCTCAAAACCTGCTCAGACAAGGCCAAGGTGTGTCTTTTTGGGTGTGTCTGTGTGGTTTGGTCTGTCTGTGTGGTTTGATGTGTGTGTGTGGTTTGATGTGTCTGTGTGGTTTGGTGTGTCTGTGTGGTTTGATGTGTCTATTTGGTTTGGTGTGTCTAAGTGTTCTGATGTGTCTGTGTGGTTTGATGTGTCTATTTGGTTTGGTGTGTCTGAATGTTCTGATGTGTCTGTGTGGTTTGGTGTGTCTGTGTGGTTTGATGTGTCTGTGTGGTTTGATGTGTCTGTGTGGTTTGATGTGTCTGTGTGGTTTGATGTGTCTGTGTGGTTTGATGTGTCTATTTGGTTTGGTGTGTCTGAATGTTCTGATGTGTCTGTGTGGTTTGATGTGTCTGTGTGGTTTGATGTGTCTGTGTGGTTTGATGTGTCTGTGTGGTTTGATGTGTCTGTGTGGTTTGATGTTTCTGAGTGGTTCGGTGTGTGTGTGTGTGTGGTTTGGTGTGCCTGTGTGGTTCGGTGTGTGTGGTTTGGTGTGTCTGTGTGGTTCGGTGTGTGTGTGTGTGTGTGGTTTGGTGTGTGTGTGCGGTTTGGTGTGTGTGTGTGGTTTGGTGTGTCTGTGTGGTTTGGTGTGTGTGTGTGTGGGGTTTGGTGTGTGTGTGTGTGTGTGTGTGCTTTTGTGTGTGGGGTTTGGTGTGAGCTTCTAACGCTGATTACGCGGGCCTTGTGAAACAGTTCCAAACGTTTAAAAGTTATTTTTCGAGGTATTATTTGGACATCTCCCCATAAAAATATTCACTTTTCTATTGTTTTTTTCTATTTGCTGGCGATAAACACTGCAGAAACTCCGTATGTATTCTTTTCTATTTTTTTAGTGCCTAGAAGGGTGATTAAACGTATATGTGTGTGTGCTCAAACGTATGTTTGTGTGTGTCTGTGTGTTTGTGTGTGTGTGTGTGTGTGTGTGTTTGTGTGTTTGTGTGTGTGTGTGTGTGTGTGTGTGTGTGTGTGTGTGTGTGTGTGTGTGTGTGTGTGTGTGTGTCTGTCTGTCTGTGTGTGTGTGTGTGTGTGTGTGTGTGTGTGTGTGTGTGTGTGTGTGTGTGTGTGTGTGTGTGTCTGTGTGTGTGTGTGTGTGTGTGTGTGTGTGTGTGTGTGTGTGTGTGTGTGTGTGTGTGTGTGTGTGTGTGTATGTGTGTGTGTGTGTGTGTGTGTGTGTGTGTGTGTGTGTGTGTGTGTGTGTGTGTGTGTGTGTGTGTGTGTGTGTGTGTGTGTGTGTGTGTGTGTGTGTGTGTGTGTGTGTGTGTGTGTGTGTGTGTGTGTGTGTGTGTGTGTGTGTGTGTGTGTGTGTGTGTGTGTGTGTGTGTGTGTGTGTGTGTACATGTATGTGTTCGTTTTTGTGTGTGTGTGTGTGTGTGTGTTTGTATGTGTGTGCGTGCGTGTGTGTATGCATGCGTGTGTGCCTGCGTGTGTTCGCATGTGTGTGTTCGCATGTGTGTGCATACGCGCATATCGGTGAGTTGATGAGTATTTCAGAGCATAAAAAGTTTTCCTTGCGACTGCCTTGAATATTGATAGGAACATCGATATTTCACATTGATAGTTTCTGGAATTTAATTAATTCCGCCATTCCAGCAAGAGGCGTACTGTCTTTTTATTGTTCCTCTGGTGACCTCTCCTTTGTTGCCTCCCCTCAATTTTCCATTGCACTTCCTTCCACGCCGCACAGAAATTCTCTTCTTGATGAGCCATCAATACTTGCACCCTGCCAAAAGATCCTTCAGGCGCTAACACTAACCCACCCGCTTTGTTCCTGTTGCGTTTATTTAATTGAAAACAACTTTTGGAGAATTTTTTTTTCACAAGAACGTCGGAATGCTTTTAATAACCGGATTAGATTGCGCAAGGAAATCTACATAACGCAATTATGTTTATTCATTCAACCGCGAAAAAAGCTTTTGCATATTAAATAAAAATAGCAGGAGTAATAAATAGCGAAAGTGGAATTTTTCGAGATTTAAAAAAAATTTAAATAATCAATTTTGGAGTTCAAAACTGAATGAAGTCATTTTTTCTTTGAAAATATTTATTCCGATCGAATGAAAAGCCGGCTTATTGGTCGTAACGATACACTTAGAGCGGTGTAAAAGTGTTAGAGACATTAAGGCCGAATAATAGGATAATTCAACAGTGTCACAAGGCGGTGTTGTACACCTTGAGCGACTTGGCCAACTCGACTGCTCAAGGGGTAGATTTTAATTAAATCAAATACTCAACACAAGTCTCTAACCGCTCAGTTAGAGCACCAATCAGCACGCTGATTGGCCATTGGTGTTCCAATTTGTTAGCCACTCAATCATAACGGCTAATTTCCAAGCAATGAGAGGCCGCAGGCGATTAACGAAGCTATAAAAACACCTTAATGTCACTTCAGTTGAATGCAGCTTCGGCTGTTTGTTGCTTGCAACTCTCTACGCTGCTGCCACACCACAGGTGGAATTCATCGAGGTGGTTGGAGTGGCGAATGTTCTGGAGGAAAAGGTGGGTTTGGCGGTGTTGTTGTTGGTGGTGATGATGTCGTTGTTGGTGGTGATGATGATGTTGTTTTTGTTTTTGGTGTTGATGTTATTTTTGGTGTTGATGATGTGTTTGTTGTTGTTGGTGTTGATGATGTTGTTGTTGTTGGTGGTGAGGGGGGTTGTGGTAATGGTTGAAGCTGCTTTCTTGCTTGAATGGCATAAATAGAAGAAGAGTTGAACGAGTAGAAAAGGTTTTTGAGGTCGATGAGGCAGATGGTGCCGGAGTGATAGTGACGCTGAGGAAGGTACCAACGATGATGGATTAATGACGGTTGAAAAATCAAGTTACAGATTTTTTCAAATTTTCTTTTACACAAACTCACTTACACACCTCTATACCTTGCCATATTCACTTCCACATCTTCATTCGACCCCTGCAGCCAGACAAGATGGCAGAGAGTTTACAGTACTTCCTGCAAGGATTGGGACTAGGTGGGCGTGGGGGAGGGTGTTGTGCACAACAGGACATATGTGTGTGTGCATGTGCGTGTATGTGATGTACTCGTGTGTGCATGAACGTGAAAAATTATTTATGTGGAGTTATACGTCTTTGTGTTTGGAGCTATATGTTTGTGTGTGTGTGTGTGTGTGTGTGCGTGTGTGTGTGTGTGTGTGTGTGTGTGTGTGTGTGTGTGTGTGTGTGTGTGTGTGTGTGTGTGTGTGTGTGTGTGTGTGTGTGTGTGTATGTATGTGTGTTTGTGCGTGTGTGTGTGTGTGTGTGTGTGTGTGTGTGTGTGTGTGTGTGTGTGTGTGTGTGTGTGTGTGTGTGTGTGTGTGTGTGTGTGTGTGTGTGTGTGTGTGTGTGTGTGTGTGTGTGTGTGTGTGTGTGTGTGTGTGTGTGTGTGTGTGTGTGTGTGTGTGTGTGTGTGTGTGTGTGTGTGTGTGTGTGTGTGTGTGTGTGTGTGTGTGTGTGTGTGTGTGTGTGTGTGTGTGTGTGTGTGTGTGTGTGTGTGTGTGTGTGTGTGTGTGTGTGTGTGTGTGTGTGTGTGTGTGTGTGTGTGTGTGTGTGTGTGTGTGTGTGTGTGTGTGTGTGTGTGTGTGTGTGTGTGTGTGTGTTTATAGTTGTGAAAGGATTCACTCGGGTTCACTTATGGGAAGAGGGATGGGTGTTTATGAAATGTAAAAAAAAATTATGAGTTGGCGTTGATGGAGCTTTTAATCAAATTAAAAACAGAAAAAAAATCAATTCTCGTTTAATGAAGCTGAGCAATGGTTTCAACGTAACCGAAATCTTTCTTCTTTAAGTTTTTTGTTTTCAAGTCAATTAATTTTTTTATTTTTTCGAAAATTCTATTTAGGCATAGTTGAAAAAAAGATTTCGCTACTTTTTGGTTTTATAAGATTCGATTATAAATTTTTATTTCAAAAAAAATACCAACTCATTTTTTCGTAAATGAGATTTTTAGAGAGAGGTCTATCAATCAAAGGTGTCGCAATCAAAGCGTTTATTCACAATAACTGCTCTTTAACATACTTTCTCAATGGCCTCTACTCACCCCATCCAAACCACCCACCCCATCCAAACCACCCACCTTACCCACCCCACCCACCTCACTTACCCCACCCATCCTGCTCACCACCATCACCTTCTCATCCCACCCACCATCACCACTATCACCCTCAATACACCCACCACTAACATATGCTTTCCACCCCATCTAAGCTATTCAGAACAATTGTAGCGCACCACTCAGCACTTTGTAAAAGGTGCATCCACCTGACTATTCGAGCACCAACCACACCACAGTGTCTTCCCTCCCGATGCACAACGTATCTCGCACAGTGCCTCCCCCCTTGAGAATGAGGTCAATGTCGATGGTGGAATATGACACTCCTGCCAGCCAGCGCAACGCCAAAGCCTTCGGACCTTCTTCACCCCTTTCTACCACTCCCGTCGCCGAAGAACACGCCGAGAAGAAGCAGTGATGGCTGCATGTGGCAGGGTGAAGCGATTGTTGGTTTGAAAAGCTGTGGGGGTGGCGAGTGGCTTGGAAACTGGTTGCTTGAAGCTGGTTGTTTGAGGTTGGTTGTTTGAGGTTGGTTGTTTGAGGCTGGATGTTTGAGGCTGGTCGTTTGAGGCTGGTTGTTTGAGGTTGATTGTTTGAGGTTGGTTGTTTGAGGTTGGTCGTTTGAGGCTGGTTGTTTGAGGTTGGTCGTTTGAGGCTGGTTGTTTGAGGCTGGTTGTTTGAGGCTGGTTGTTTGAGGCTGGTTGTTTGAGGTTGGTTGTTTGAGGTTGGTTGTTTGAGGCTGGTTGTTTGAGGTTGGTTGTTTGAGGCTGGTCGTTTGAGGTTGGTTGTTTGAGGCTGGTTGTTTGAGGCTGGTTGTTTGAGGCTGGTTGTTTGAGGCTGGTTGCTTGAGGCTGGTTGTTTGAGGCTGGTTGTTTGAGGCTGGCTGGGCAAACAGTTAGTTGAAGACTAGCAAATAATTTTTGTGGAATGAGTGGATTGAGCGGAAGAAAGCACCATCCACTACTACAATTCAATGTACTTAATGAGAACGTTAGTTTCGAGATGGGTGACTTTAGAGAGACTCGGCACGAGACCTTTGAATAGGGAGGACATTAGTGATAACTGATGCCTAATAAAACGAATCTAGTCGGTGTATGAATGATCCATAACGAACAACCACAATGAGAAGTGGTGAAGGTAATCGTCAGCCATTATGGGCCTGATGTGTGCTGCGAGAATGCAGCGTGTTCAAAGGGGAGCTGACACGTGGACAAATTGTTCAGCACTTGTTCTGAGTTCTCTCTATTGCTCTCCCGTTCAACTCTAACGAACGCTTTTCACTTATTGATGTTGTTTCTCTGGTCCGAATTCAAATGTCGCCATGCTTAGCTCGAATAGTGCATTCATGTAAAAACAAGCAGAAAGCGATTTTTTAAATTCACCACACTCTTGAGGAGATTTCAACGAGGAAGCTGTCAGCTTGCTATAAGGCCCAGTCGATTTTCGCATCATTAACCATGAAAAATCCGTTAGTTTATTTCTTTGTGTGCTTTTAGTTACTTGGAAAGAACTCAAGCCTGAATCAACTTTTATCATTGAATCATTAGCGCTTGACCTTTCTTGAAGAATTCATCCTGTCGAGGTGACGTTCGACGTACTTTATGTATGTGTCAAGATGGTCTGTGTCATGACCGGCTATGTCATGAGGTCTCGCAGCCTCAGTGCTGGTTCTCAGAATAATTTCTTTGTTGTCCTTGCGACGTTGTGCCACAGAGCACTGTGAAGAATTTGTATTTAATATACGCTTTGACTGTGTAGCATTGTAGCTTTGTGTTGAAATAAGTTCGCTGAAAAGTCTCACTCTATATTTTCATTTAATTGTCAATTGCCGTTGAAAAATATTTTTCACTTTCTATGGAATTCTTGGTTGGAGGCGATATTTGCCTGCATGTGTTCATAAGTATATTTTCACAATTTCTAAAGGTTTTTTTGTTCTATATTTATAAGCTGGTTGTTGTTGTGCTGACATGTGTTGAAGAAGACAATAACACTTCCACCGATCTGCATATACATTCTTCAACCGCCAGTATTCAAGATATGTGCATCAACACGATGAAACGACAAAACTGTGCAGGCTAATCTAATCTAAAATTTTTCATAGCACTGATTACCCACCGTTCAAGAGCTCTCGACGTAAACAAAGATTAACGAATGGCATAAATTTATGGGGCAATTCCAATCCCACAGAGGTGGAACAGCCAATTGTATGTGCTTTGTCAATTATTCATTTTGGCATGCTTCTATTATTTCAAGCACTTCTCTACTTCATGAGACATATTTCTATACTCTTAAACTTTCTCATACGCTAGTTCAGACTTCAACCTTTCAAGAAAGATTTTCAATTTTAACGCATCTAAGGCCAAGCACTCAAAGCTTTAGTTACTTTGCGAATAATATATTTTAAAATAAACTTGCTAGAATCTATTTTCGAAGCAATAGGGCTTTTTTAGTGTAATATTTTCATGAAATTCTATTTTTAACTTTTCTAAACTCATTAATATTTCTTGGCTATTTTGAGCGCCTCTGAAGCATTTAATGTGCGCTATAAAAACTTTAATGTTCGTATTTTTTGCGTGGCATACGTCGGACGCCCTCCATAGTTCTGTAGCTTAGTCATCAATCAAGCGTTGTGATCTTGTTTTGAATAAAGAATTCTGGAAGCTTTGATTTGGGATGAAATACAAATATTGTTTATTATGTGGAAAATCCTTTATTTCGTAAAGCCCTTAAAACCTTGTTGTTTGAACAGTTCGTAGCAGAGATCCCTTAAACAGTGTGGATCAGCGCTATATAAACTATTTGATTAGATTAGATTAGAAGACTTAATTAAAAAAAAAATTAAGACTTGATGGTAGGAATGTAGCAGATTGGTGTGTATCAGCATCGCGTGTGAACTCGAACCAGTCAGCACAGCGTACAAGCGGCTATGAGAAGGTGTGTTCGTAAAAGACCTCAAAGTTGTTTGCGTGCTTGACGTCCAAGCAGACGCCAACAGCCTTGGCGCCCAGAAAGGCAGCTCCGTGGGTGGAAGGCTTGAGACACCTGAGGAGTCTTAGCTTCTTCGGGAAGCTTTTTTCTTCGCCTCCTCCCGTCTTCGACTGCCCCGCTCTACCGAACGCCTCAAGGAAGCCTGTGTGATGGAAACTGGCGGTTGAGCAAGGTTATTGAGTTTGAATAATAATTATTAATATAAATAATAATTACTATTTATAACTGACTTTTTTTAAATTAATTAATAAAGTTATGAGCTTGGATATGCAACTTAGTTGTCAGTTTGAACCGACTGCTGACCTGGCTTCAGCAACTGCCAAGACTTCCATACGGAGCCTATGCACAAAACGTCCAAGCCTTGGTCCAGAAGGCTCTGGAAAGGTGGGTGGTGAAAAAAGAAGATTTATTGAATTTTCGTGATTAATTAAGTGAATAATTGTAAAAAAACTAAAAATAACATTATTATGTTGTCATAAAATTAAAAAAAAATTAGAGTTGAAAAGTAAAAGAAAAAGATAAGAAGATGGTGAGAAAGAAGGAAAGGAAAGAGGAAGAAGAGGAAACGGAGATGGAAAAGAAAGAGGAGGAGGAGGAGGAGGAAGAGGAGGAGGAAGATGAGAAAAAGGAGGAGGAAGAAGAGGAAAAGGAGGAGGAGGAGAAAGAGGAAGAGGATGAGAAAGAAGAAAAAGAAAACGAAGAAAAAAAAGAGAAGGAAAAAAAGAGGAGAAAGGTAAGCAGGAAGAGCAGGGAGAAGAGGAGGTGGAGGAGGAGGAAGAAGAGGAGGAAGAGGAGGAGGAAAAGGAGGAAGAGGAGAAGGAGGAGGAGGAGGAAAAGGAGGAAGAGGAGAAGGAGGAGGAAGAGGAAGAGAAAGAGGAGGAGAAGGAAGAAGAGGAAGAGAAAGAAGAAAAGAAAGAGAAGGAAAAAAAGAGGAGGAAGAAAAGGAGGAAGAGCAGTGAGAAGAGGAGGTGGAGGAGGAGGGGGAAGAAGAGGATGAGGA
Source organism: Branchellion lobata (assembly GCA_947562095.1). NCBI lineage: Eukaryota > Metazoa > Annelida > Clitellata > Hirudinida > Piscicolidae > Branchellion > Branchellion lobata. The sequence continues at coordinate 2,427,153 of OX387246.1, forward strand.
GGAGGAAGAGGAAGAGGAGGAGGAGGAAAAAGAGGAAGAAGAAGAGGAGAAGGAGGAGGAGGAGAAGGAGGAGGAGGAGGAAGAGGAGGAGGAGGAGGAGGAGGAGGAGGAGGAAGAGGAGGAAAAGGAGGAAGAGGAGGGGAAGGAAGAGAGGGAGGGGGCACCTGGTGGGCGTGGGGGATGAGGGCAATAACATGTTGAGCCAAGACAAGGCCTCCCTGGTGGAAGAACCACTCTATCAAAGCATCCTTCGAGGAGGTGTGGTCTGAGGGACGTTGAAGGAGGTCATGTTGTTGTTGTTGTTGTAAGAGAAGGATGGTGTGGTAGTTGTAGGAGGAACATGTTGTTATTGTTGTTAATGTTGTAGGAGGAGCATGTTGTTTTTGTTGTTATTGTAGAAGAACCATGTTGTTTTTGTTGTCAAAAGTTCATAATGTTGATGTTGTTGTAAATTATGCTGTTAATGTCAATGTTGTTGTTGTAGAAAAGTAAGAGAAAAAATAGATCTTTGGAGTGAAAAGAAAGAAAAAAAAGTGTGGAAGTAACAAATAAGGGGAAATAGTTTTTGTGCGGTGATGTGAGGGGGCTGGTGATGGGTTATTGCCACTCTAATAATAATAATAATAATAATAATAATGATAATAATAATAATAATAATAATAATAATAATAATAATAATAATAATAATAATAATAATAATAATAATAATAATAATAATAATAATAATAATAATCGTATTTGTATTGTATTGTATTGTATTGCGTGGAGCAGGCCCACCTGCTGCTAACTGGCCACACAGGCCTGCAAAGAACTTCTTGCTGAAGGTGCTGTATAGATGACCCAACATCTGGAAACGGTCTGTGATCTTGAAGGTGGGTTGGTTGATTGTGAGGAAATGAAGTGTACGTTAAATTTCTGGCACATGGCTGGACTTTGGAGATTATGTAAGACATGGAAGGAAGTTGCAAATATCAAAAAGCAACTAACATTGAAGTACTTAAAGATGATATTCTGTACGTTAGTGATGTCATACGGACAGACTGCCATGTTGTCCACGTGGTCAAAATAGGTCTTGACACACTTTCGGCTGATCCAGAAGGCTGCCAAATGTTACACTTTGATGCATTAAACAAAACAATACAATACGGTATGGTATGAGGCCTCATTATACAAACATTAGCTACAAAGTGTAATACGAAACAACCCAACGAAAGAATTGATTTCTTAAGAAGCAATGTTTGTAGAGGTCATTACATTGAATAGTGGCTCAAAGTGTCATGTATAACAAATATTGGTTACAGTTGAAATAAAAAAACTCAACGAAAGAAAATGACAGGAATAATTGTGGATGCAGATTTTATAATTTTATGAAGTGTTTAAACCCTTGGAAAGGGTGAGTAACGTGTGTGTGTGTGTGTGTGTGTGTGTGTGTATGTGTGTGTGTATGTGTGTGTGTGTGTGTGTGTGTGTGTGTGTGTGTGTGTGTGTGTGTGTGTGTGTGTGTGTGTGTGTATGTGTGTGTGGATGTAGCTCACTCACCAGACCCTTCATCTCCAAGCATGTGACCCCAACCACCACAGCGGTGTGTGCTGCCATCTGGATTGCTCAGCAGACAACTGGAGCCTGTTCCTGCTATCAACACCAAGCCTCCTACAGTGCAAGGAGTAAGGAAGGTGGTGGAATAGCAGAAATTATTTAGAATTTCATACTGAAATAAGAAATAAGGATAAAAATGAATATGCTTTATACAGTGCAAAAAAAACAACTGAAGCACTCCATTAATACTTGTTGAGTTACCTTTGGCTGATACTGTAGCAATGGAGCCTACAGTATCACAGTAAACCTCATAGTGGGAGCTGAGAGAGGAAAAATGCTGTTGAAGATGTTGCTGAAAGGATTTGCAATCTTCCTGGTCATCTGCACCACTCAGTGCCAGGCCCTTGTGGTGTTTGAAAATTTCATTTTTGAATATATAAATGTGTGCTTATGTGATGTCTGAAGGTAGCAGTGGGTAGAGTGTTAGTTGCAGTACTACTCAACGACAAAATATAATGAATTCTTGAATAAAAACCTTTATGTTTACAAAATGAGTGTTTCTACCATTGCTTTTATAAGGGTGTCTGGCTTTAAACCACATTTTGACTTTGCTTTGCTGGTGAGTTCGGAGATAATAGTTCCACACTTATCATAGCCAACAGTCTGCATTGAGAAATAAATGGATTTTACATTTATTTCTCTAAATACTGATCAATAAAAATGGATAATATTATGTTTAGTGATAAAACCACAACTAAACTAGCAAAAAAAACTTACGAGAAGATTGGTACATTTGTCACATGATTCTTCGGCAAGAACGCCTCCCTTGGAATCCAACAAAACAACTAAACCACTTGATCCCCCTCTGACATAAAATTCAAATATTTATTAAATAATCATTTACCAAGAAAGTTGGTTGCTTAGCAAATTTAGCAGGTAAAAACATGTAATGTGAATTACTTTGAAAATTTAACACAACAAAATGAAAACTAGAACAAAAATAAAAACATCTAATAATTTACAGTTCCACTAACTCACCCCTCAAAGCCAGCGTAGACGTCCATAAGAAATAGCTTGACAATGTAACAGCAGTTAACTTTTTTTCCACATACGTTTTAATTAAAGTTATATGTAGCTTTATGAAAGAATTAAAAATAAAATGTTCTCAAGTCCATTTATATGCCATGTGAAAAAAAATAAACTTACCAATGTTTAACATTGTTAAATAACATTTTAGGAAAATCAATAAATTTTGTTGAGTAAATAAAAATTATTTTTGATAAAATTTAATAAAATATTATTTTTCGTCTATTGTGGTAATTTCGATTTGTAATCTTCCTCTTTAAAAATGTCTTAATTATGAAAAACATCAGGGTTTTAATTTGTATATTTTTAAAATTCTGACAAATAAACAAGTTAAAAGATGCTTTCACTTCTAATATCAAACGTTTGCCTATTTCATTAATGTATATTTCTGCAATACATCCCACGTCTTATTAGCTATTCTACATTACAATTAATAATGTTGACGGTGATGTTCAAACCACTCTCAATGGAGTTCTTATAAAAGTGGAGTACAACTGAATGATTTTTGTACAGAATTCTCGCGAAACTTGAACTTGCAAGCAAAATGTCGCACTTATCTCTCGCATCGACACACTATCCTCGTCTGCCGATGCTGCACTCTATAGGCAGGTGTCCAGGCATTGACCTTGAAGAGCCTCCTCCTGAAACGGAGACGGAAGAGGATGAGCTCGAGCTTCTAAAAGCCTCCAGGAATTGCAGTGTTCAAAACATAGATTCCGTTTTCAAGAAACTCAACGAAACGTTTTCGGTTTCAAATCCTGGTTTTAACTATTGCAACAAATTTGATTCTTCAAAATGGTCGAATTTCAATGGAATTCTGCACTGTTGGAAGGGGGCTGAAGTTGCAGGAAGGCTGAAGCAAATAGATATGTTGATGGTGAAGAGAAACATACTGGAAATGCAGCGGCAAATGAGTTGTAGCTTGCTGTCAGGCAGCAACTTCAAAGAATTTTTGGTGCTTTTGTTGAAAAAAGAACATAAAATGTGGAGCAACATCTGTGCCAACCGAGTATCTGAGGCAGTCAAGACGAACTTGACATGGCTAATGGAGTTGTGTGAGGAGATGAGGATCCAACTCAACCAGCCTGAGTCTATTTGGAATTCCCTGTACTGCAATCCAAGATTTAAGCAGTTCTCAAGGGATGCATACAGCATGATGGCCAGGTTTGAGAAGAAATTTGATGCTCTCAATCGGGTGTGTCTAAGGCTTATGGGCAGTCTGATCCGATTAGGTTTTGTGGTGCTTGGTCACTGTGACCTTGATCGGGTGGACTATGAGCAACTGTGCAACATCAGCAAGGGAATTGAACTCTACAACCACCTCGTCACTAAATTCAACACCTCCAACAATCAATCACTAGGCTCTTTCACTACAGGATCTTCTCCACTTCATCTTCCCAATCTTTCCATCTCCTTCCTCCTCTCCATTGTGTCAAGGGAGCGCTCCAAATATGCAGCCATGGCTTGCAAGGACTACCTCTTTGGCTCCGATGATGTCATCAACCTGTGCAACCGAGTAGAGTCCAAGTGCCATGTGGACTGGCACACCATGAGTCTGCATGAGAGCCTTCTCCTCAACAGCCTCGACACAGCCACCAGCTGGCATGACTTC
>OX387246.1:2436386-2473886 GCA_947562095.1 Branchellion lobata
TACTGTCTCTCTTCCAATAGCAACTACTGTCTCTCTTCCAATAGCAACTACTGTCTCTCTTCCAATAGCAACTACTGTCTCTCTTCCAATAGCAACTACTGTCTCTCTTCCAATAGCAACTACTGTCTCTCTTCCAATAGCAACTACTGTCTCTCTTCCAATAGCAACTACTGTCTCTCTTCCAATAGCAACTACTGTCTCTCTTCCAATAGCAACTACTGTCTCTCTTCCAATAGCAACTACTGTCTCTCTTCCAATAGCAACTACTGTCTCTCTTCCAATAGCATCCACCAGCTCTCTTCTCCAATTGCAACTTCTTTGGCCCTCACCACAACCACCACCCAACCCTTTCCACCAATCAGGAGTGGAGCAAGCGAATGCCTACGTGCTCAAAGGGGCGGAGCAAGTGTTATTTCCTTTGATTGACAGCTGTCAACGCTTGAACGACCACGAGGCCATCTTGAGTGTGGTTTCTATAGCAACCGAGGAGTTTTGCATGGCTTGGTTGAACGTCATCCTCGAGAAGGGTATCAAATTCAGGTTGGTGTTTGGTTGGGTGAGTGGTGGTTGATTGACGGTTGGGTGGGTGGTGATTGATTGGGTGGTTGGGTGGTGGTTGATTGGTGGTTGGGTGGTGGTTGATTGGGAGGGGGTTGTTGTTGGGTGGATAGATGAGTTGTTGTTGATGGTGGGTTTGGTGGGTTGTTTATTGATTGTTGGGTGGGTTGTTGATGGGTAGTGTATGATGATGAGGAGGAGGAGTGTTCTGGGTGATGAGGAGAATGACGAGTGTGGTAGATGATAATGACGTTGAAGAGCAATATGGATCACCACCAAGACAGTCACCACTACCACCACAGCCACCTTCACTACCACCACAGCTACTACCACCACCACCCCAGCCACCACCACCACAGCCACTATCACTACCACCACAGCCACAGAGGGGCCTGTCTGCTGGAGAGGGATGTACACTGCTTCAAGCACTGGATCCTTTCACAACTCACTACCCCTTCCGACAAACAAGCGACTACATATCAAGCCCACCAACTTACCACTCAACTCATCAATCACCCAATCAACCCATCAAACACCCACCCAATCAACCCATCAAACACCCATCCAATCAACCCATCAAACAGCCACTCAATCGCCGTGGCTGTTCTCTCCAATAGTGTTTTCCACCAGTTCAACAACGTCCTCACACTCCTCAAGCAACAACCCAGCAACAACAACAAAAACAAAAGTAATCGATGTAAAGATTCCGAAAACAATAACAACAACAACAACAACAACAACAGTAGTGGCAACAAGAGTAATAGCACATTATTCTCTGAAACGAAGCCAAAAGGTGCCTACCGTTTGTTTTCATTGCCTCCTTTTGATGTACTTTATGTACTGAGTTCCAATGTTCTGTACTCTTTTGTTCTGTTGTGTGTTTTACTGTTATATAACGTGCTGCGATTCATGGTACTCTCTTGTACTGTCTTGTGATGATCAGTACAAAATAGTACACGATCATAGTGGCACGTTTAAGTTGTTGTACACTTGCTCAATTATTCATTCAGTCACCAAACCACCCCAGCCTTGTTCCTCCGTACACCCTTCCATCCACACCTCTCCATCCACACCCTTCCATCCACACCCTTCCATCCACACCTCCCCATCCACACCCTTCCATCCACACCCTTCCATCCACACCCTTCCATCCACACCCTTCCATCCACACCCTTCCATCCACACCTCTCCATCCACACCCTTCCATCCACACCTCCCCATCCACACCCTTCCATCCACACCCTTCCATCCACACCTCTCCATCCACACCCTTCCATCCACACCCTTCCATCCACACCTCTCCATCCACACCTCTCCATCCACACCCTTCCATCCACACCTCTCCATCCACACCTCTCCATCCACACCCTTCCATCCACACCCTTCCATCCACACCTTTCCATCCACACCTTTCCATCCACACCTCCCCATCCACACCTCCCCATCCACACCTCCCCATCCACACCTCCCCATCCACACCCTTCCATCCACACCTCTCCATCCACACCCTTCCATCCACACCTCTCCATCCACACCCTTCCATCCACACCTCTCCATCCACACCTCCCCATCCACACCTCTCCATCCACACCTCTCCATCCACACCTCTCCATCCACACCTCCCCATCCACACCTCCCCATCCACACCTCTCCATCCACACCTCTCCATCCACACCTCCCCATCCACACCCTTCCATCCACACCTCTCCATCCACACCTTTCCATCCACACCTCCTCATCTACACCTCCCCATCCACACCTCCCCATCCACACCTCTCCATCCACACCTCTCCATCCACACCTTTCCATCCACACCTCCCTATCCACACTTCTCCATCCACACCTCTCCATCCACACCTCTCCATCCACATCTCCCCATCCACACCTCTCCATCCACACCTCTCCATCCACACCTCCCCATCCACACCCTTCCATCCACACCTCTCCATCCACACCTTTCCATCCACACCTCCTCATCCACACCTCCCCATCCACACCTCTCCATCCACACCTCTCCATCCACACCTTTCCATCCACACCTCCCTATCCACACTTCTCCATCCACACCTCTCCATTCACACCTCCCCATCCACACCTCCCCATCCACACCTCTCCGTACACATCCGCCTCTTTTCAGATCTTTTTTTACTTCCACGTTTCTTTTTCATCTTCTTCTTTCATTCCATTTACTCCTTTTTCGACTCCCTCCTTCATCCACTCTTCCTATCCACTGAATCTCTTTCCATCCATTTCGTTCACCCGCTATCTATCACCACCACCCACCATTCATCACCACCACCCACCATTCATCACCACCACCCACCATTCATCACCACCACCCACCATTCATCACCACCACCCACCATTCATCACCACCACTCACCATTCATCACCACCACCCACCATTCATCACCACCACCCACCATTCATCACCACCACCACCATTCATCACCACCACCCACCATTCATCACCACCACCCACCATTCATCACCACCATTCATCACCACCATCCATCACCACCACCCACCATTCATCACCACCACCCACCATTCATCACCACCACCCACCATTCATCACCACCACCCACCATTCATCACCACCACCCACCATTCATCACCACCACCCACCATTCATCACCACCACCCACCATTCATCACCACCACCACCATTCATCACCACCATCCATCACCACCACCCACCATTCATCACCACCACCCACCATTCATCACCACCACCCACCATTCATCACCACCACCCACCATTCATCACCACCACCCACCATTCATCACCACCACCCACCATTCATCACCACCACCCACCATTCATCGCCACCACCACCATCCATCACCACCACCCACCATTCATCACCACCACCCACCATTCATCACCACCACCCACCATTCATCACCACCGCCCACCATTCATCACCACCACCCACCATTCATCACCACCACCACCATTCATCACCACCACCCACCATTCATCACCACCACCCACCATTCATCACCACCACCCACCATTCATCACCACCACCCACCATTCATCACCACCACCACCATTCATCACCACCATCCATCACCACCACCCACCATTCATCACCACCACCCACCATTCATCACCACCACCCACCATTCATCACCACCACCCACCATTCATCACCACCACCCACCATTCATCACCACCACCACCATTCATCACCACCATCCATCACCACCACCCACCATTCATCACCGTCACCACCATTCATCACCACCACCACCATTCATCACCACCATCCATCACCACCACCCACCATTCATCACCGTCACCACCATTCATCACCGTCACCACCATTCATCGCCACCACCACCATCCATCACCACCACCCACCATTAATCACCACCACCACCATTCATCACCACCACCACCATTCACCACCACCACCACCATTCATCACCACCACCACCATTCATCACCACCACCCACCATTCATCACTACCACCCTTTCTTAGACGACACCCACTCAAAGAGCACTTCAGACAGCACCGAGTCTGACCACTCCTCTTCAGTGAACACCTCTTCTCCCGCTTCCTCCCCCACCAAACTCCTCCCCACCACGCCCCCTCCCATCGACGCCCCTCTCCCCAGCCACTATGTCCCGACCATCAACACCCCTCGCCTCAAACTTTCTTTCAAGAGTAAGCTTCTCAAACCAGACAAATGTCCCCTTTCCAACAATAATAATAATAATAATAATAATAATAATAATAATAATAATAATAATAATAACAATGACAATCGTTATAGTGATCAGAACACGCGCGACGAGAAGATTGATAATAGTATAAATAATAACAATAACAACAACAATAACAATAGCGGCTTAAGCAAGTCGCATCCGGAAGCGTCCTTGTTCAAGTTCTTCAGGTCCGCCAAGGTGGGCATGATGAGCAACGAAGGCGCCATGGGCAACAACAACAATGAAAACAATAATAATAATAATAATAATAATAACCAGGCACCCGCCTCACAGGCACTAGAGGGTAAGGGAGCCTATGAGGAGGTGTTCTTTGTTGGCAGAGCCAGAAAAATTAGTAAAAATGATAAAAGTAATAATAATAATAATAATAATAATAATAATAATAATAATAATAATAATAATAATAATAATAATAATATCAACAAAAATAACAATAATAATAATATTAATGATGTAAATAGTAATATTGACCAAACGTTAGATCATATCAGTGTGGCATGCAGTGAAGAGCACAGCAATCAGACCAATACACATCTCGTACATCAAAATATTTTCAACCTCATGAACAAAACCAACAAAAACAACAACAACAACAACAACAACAACAACAACAATAATAACAACAACGTATCGTTCAAGCATAATAGCGCGCGCATGTGCAAAGACATTTCCATACTCCGACGCAGTGATTGGCTGGCCTTGCGCGTGCGACGAAGTTCAAGGTCGTGGCCCAAGTTGTCCTTGTGCTTCTCTGGCTCGCTTGAGCTCTAGTCGGGTCGAAGCAGAATTAAAATAACTCAATTGACGCGAGTAATAGTAGTAATTATGAAAACAACAACAATAATAATAATAATAATGATAATTATAATAATAATAATAATAATAATAATAATAATAATAATAATAATAATAATAATAATGATAATAATACAAGCTTGGGCGTTTGCGTCGGGAAATTGCAAGTTGACGCGTGTTGAGGGTGTGACGTAGTTAAGGCATCGGCTTTTGCAAGCCACTGAGTGATAGTTTCGTAGTGCGCTCAGTCAACAGACGACCAGCGTTCCAAGGTATAACCCGCCTGTGCAGACGCTGGTGATGGAGATTGGCGGGAGATTTCGGAGGTCTTTATTGGGTACTGCAGTTTTATGATCATGTTCGATCGATCACAACTTTTGAAATTTTATTAATCCACTGGCCGCACGAGGCGCGGTGTGATGGCGCCGTGGCGTCGTGTGGCGACGATCTCGCAGCGTTTCGATTGTTTGTGATAGTATTTTGTATACCTGAACAATCATCAACAGTGTGTTACCGTGATTTGACGACCTTTCGAAGATTTCAAACCTTTTTGTATTTTCAATCTGGTCGTTTTTCAATTATTTTCATTCATTTTTGGTTTTGTCGCCACTTACCTCACGTGTTCGCAGCACGTCATCATCACTCAGCAGTCAACTTTTGTTCCACAGCCTCTCTAGTCCCTTCCTTTCATCGAGTTTGTCTTTGTTTGTATCAACTTTTGTTGCTTAGGGAATTCATTTTTGTTGACGTTGTCGCTTTTGTTGGAAATTTAATTTCATTCGCTTGAGAATGTTTGCAAGTCGGCATTGTTACTCAAGATTTCCAAAAAATTTTTGTTTCAAAACTTTTTTTTTTCAATTAGTTTAAATTTTATCTTTTTTATTTTATTTTTTACAAAAAATTATTTTTTTTCCTCTTCTCCCACCACCTGCCAACGTTAGCTACATGCTCCATGCGGCTTTCAACACACCATATGCAGTATCTATCTAGTATTGACTAAGGACTGTCCAAACACAACTTTCTCTTCGTCACACTCACCTCTGTACCCTAGCTCTTTGCACTTATAACCCCATAAGCATCATCATCTTTATCTTACACATCATCATCATCTTTATCTTACACATCAACATCATCTTTATCTTACACATCAACATCATCTTTATCTTACACATCAACATCATCTTTATCTTACACATCAACATCATCTTTATCTTACACATCAACATCATCTTTATCTTACACATCAACATCATCTTTATCTTACACATCAACATCATCTTTATCTTACACATCAACATCATCTTCATTTTAATCATCATCATCATCATCGTCATCATCATCGTCATCATCATCGTCGTCGTCGTCATCATCATCATTATTGTCGTCATCATCATCATTTTCGTCATCATCATCATCATCGTTGTCATCATGTGTTGTTTACTTGTTGCATCATGCACGATCGTGTGGCTCGGAGTAGTTCGGCGTGGACTGTTTGCCTGGCTAGAAGACGTACACATTGATTTAGTCATCTCTCCTTCGTTCCCAGTGGGTTGTTGATAAAGATTCAAGAACTTGACTTGTCTTCGCATCGACTCAAAGAGGCTGCCACTGTGCGGTGTTGTGCGAGAGACGAATGAAAGCAATTGCATCAGAATGAAGCTATTTTTCATTATTATTGTTCTTTTATTCTTTTTTATTATTTTTGTTGTTGTTGATATTGTTTTTATTGTTTGTTGTTGTTGTTGATGTTTTTTTTATTGTTTGTTGTTGTTGTTGATATTGTTTTTACTGTTGTTTTGAGTGCTTGGTTGCCATGGCAGCATTGTTTGTTTGGTGCTTGATGACAGTCCTTCATCGACCCTGCAATCAAATTTGATAAGTTGTGCCAATAGAGACGCTGAAGGCATCCGTGCATTCAAGACGCCACAGAGGTCCGCATGGGATGGCGTGAGAGTTCTGAGAGCCCCAATGACCTTTCGTCCTCTGCGTGGTGGCGTTACGTGATACATGGCACGTCGTAAGGTGATTAAGGTCGTTGAAGGTGGGTGGAATGATGAGTGAATGAGAAGCATGCGATCAAGCGTCTTATGTGTCATCAAGTTGTAGACCTTAGTGGGTCTTTGGGACGTGACAAACGACATTCGGTTAAGTGTCAACGTATCGTCAATGGAATGAACTTCAAATATCAGAGTGCCCGTAGGTTTGTGATAAGAAATGTTAGCATGCTTGACATATTGGCAACTAGGTACAACCCAATCTACATAAAAATGTATGCAAAACAAAAGGCGGTGAGTGAGTTGGAGAATGAACGAGTGTGCCTAATGAGCTGCACGGAATATTTGATGGCTGACTAAGCTGTTTATAATAATGTGACTACCTGTCTTTTTTTGTTTCGCATATTTCTAACATGCCGCTTGAATAACACTCAAAAATTATTTTTAAAAATTTCCTTTTAAATTTTTGAACTATTTCAAGTGACAATGAAAATATGTGTTAATCTCTTGGTAAAGAAAGCCATACGCCTCACACTGTATTACAAAATCACCTACATGAGTTTTGAGCCTTGAAAAAATCTCTTAAAAAACACGAGAAAAAGTTACAATTTCTAAGTTGATGAATGCATTTGAACATGGTGCACATGTTTTCAACAAGTGCTTCTCATGAGAACTTCCTTTATGACTGAGTCAGCAGCCCCGGTGCACTGCCACAAGCCGTCACGACGCCTGGCTGGGCAGTTGAACATTGCCGTGTGTTGTGAGAACAGACGGTGGAAGGAAGAAGAGGAAACTTGTGTGCTACACACGGTGAGAAACGCAAGAGAGTATCGAGTGAATCTCAAAAGCTCCTTCATTATTCACCTCTAAAGCACAACCACTTTGGGTTGAATTGACTTTTCGTTTTCGCGCACTTTTAAGCCTTTCTTGAAATAGTTCGTCAAGAAATGCTTCAAAAAGCGTTTTAATGTAATATTGTTGTGATTACACACTTGACAGCTCGTGAGTGGGTGTTTTTGATTATTTTTGAAGGTCATCTTACATATCGATGAATTGAATACAATGAGGCAGAAAAGATCCAAAAAAAAAAGATTTTGTGGAAAATGGAACACAGATTTTTGACTCGAAAAATCTCGTCAATTTCTTTTGATATTGAAAAATACATAAAAGTTCAAAATCTTCACTTGCTTATGAGACAAACTTCTTCAAAATTTCATATGTAAATTAATTCTAAAAACAAAATAGTCAATCTGATGAGAATGTGAGCAATGTAGGATCGAGGCTAATGGAGGCAATCAGAAAAATAAGTTTCAGTATCAGTCTCAGTCAACTAAGACCTGAAAGCTTGAAAGGAGGGCTTCTTGCATGAAACTGAGCGTTAATTAATTTAATCATTTGTTTAAGTAATTTTGTTTCGTTTCTCTATAATTATAATTTATTTAATTTTACCTAATTTCAAAGAATAAGAATATTTTTCATATTTACACCGAAGCTGCATGGACCGTATTAAAGCGAAATTTTTCTATGCTTTATAAACAAAAATTTTTAGCGTTTAAAATCACAGCTTCAATTAATTTCTAATTCGCCATTCATTCCAAGGAGTTAGGTACAGACTTAGCTTATTCAAGCTGTCACATGAGTGGTTGAATTGTTGAACACAATCTATAACCATTTTCGTCATTTGACTACAGCACTTTTGAAAGACTGTATGGAAGGCGGATGAAAACTGAAAATATTAAAGTTTAGCGCTATAGAATTTTGGGCAAGCTCAAACCCTGAAAGCGAACAGCTAACTAAACGTCAGCTTTGAAATTTTTGAGTAACAAAATCGATTTTCGAAACTTATCACAATTATTCAGAACATTCACGTTTTACTAGGTGCACAAACCCACAATCATCCGCACACACACACACACACACATGCACACACACACACACACACACACACACACACACACACACACACACACACACACACACACACACACACACACACACACACACACACACACACACACACACAAACACACACACACACACACACACAAACACACACACACACACAAACACAAACACGAACACATACATGTACACACAGCACACCTTTACTGAGGTTGACAGGAGGGAGAGTATAAAAGTGTAATGCGTAGTTGGGAACACCTAACCGAACTTTAACAACAGTTGCGCATGCTTTGCTGATCCCTTTATCGTCACTTCGAAAGCTTTCATTCAAGGTAGTGACGCTGCATAGTTTTACTCTGAAACCTCGTTTTCATATTTTTGAAAAGTTGTTTCAATCGATGAAGACCAGCTTAAATTATAAAAATATTTTAAAATGTATAAATAAATAAACCGAAGCAAAGAACTTCATGATACTTCTTGTTCATCTACCACCTGACCTTCTGTGAAGTCCTTGCAGGTTAAAAGGTTAATTTCAACACTATCTCCACCTTCCTCACAGACACCACAATGGAAGGAAACAACAAAGAAACCTTCGCCGAGACCACCACCACCACCACCACTTCCGCTGAAAACTACGAACCGTCAGGACTTAGGTTGGAAGCGCTTTGGTGATCAAGGGATTAAGATCACACAAGTCGAAACTTTGAATTAACATCGGTGAAAACAACAAATCTAGCAAACAATCAAAATCATTAGTAGAATACAACTTCCCCAAATCCCATGATACACATACGTCCAATAGATGTTAAGCCATTAAAACCAGTCATTTGTCTACCTTTCTCGCATTTTCAAAAGCCTCAACAACAACCAACACACACACAACACCCACATAAAATCCTACAACACTATAAAACAGCCTCAAAAACCACACAACACACCCCACCACATCTCACCACGCAAAATCACACAGCACTAACTCATCCAACTACGCAACACCAACCCAACAAACCAACGCAACACCAACGCAACAAACTACGCAACACTAACACAACAAACTACGCAACACCAACGCAACGCAGGTTCAACACCAGAGTAGTATCGGTTCAGATTCAACGTTCTTATGCCCACTACAAGGGCAAGGTGATGAAAAGAAAATATAAAATTTAATAAAAAGAATAATAATAAAATCTTAATAAAATCATAATAATATAATAATATAAAAGATAAAAACCACTATAATGCCACTATAATAATATTCGTATTTGTATTGCATAACAGTATCCTAACACCCACTATAATAACATTCATCCTCCTATTGTGTTGCAAGGTGGCTCTGGTGACAGGCCTGCTGCAGATCCTTCTCGGTCTCTTCACCATCGCCCTGGGGATTTCTCAGCCAATCATCTTCACCACTTTTGGCAAAAGCGGCATTGGCATTTGGTGCGGAGTCATTGTAAGTTGCCCTTCTTGGCACCTTTGAGGACCTTGAAGTGTTATAATCTATTCTGGTCAAGGCCTTTGTGTGGCGTCGATTGAACACTGTTCAAAAGCACTCAGCTTAATACAACACAACCACGAATATTAATACAGTGGCCACAGGTTACATAAAACCTTTGCAATAGAAACTACACCGACGCAAGTTTCATGCTCGTGAAGCTACCATGTAAGCAAGCTTATCGACAGTTTACAAGGCACTCGATAGAAGAGATCATAATGGCACTCGTTGGAGTTTTTATAAAGGATGATTGTGCTAGAAGGACATTCATCAGTCTGCCAAGACAATCATCAAGTGTATACTTCACCAGTGCATGCAAGCTTAACGTATTCATCCCCTCACACCAGTTCTGTATTGCTGGTATAATGGGCATCATCTCCAAGAAGAAGCAACAGCCTGAAGTGGTGAGTGGCGCTTGAACCTCCTGTCTTCGTGATGCCTTCAAATCCCGTCTCACTATAGTGCCATCAACTTTCAAACACCTTTTTAACATATTTTCAAGTTTGACACCTTTTTCTGACACAATGTTTTCAACTTTTCGGTTTTTTTACTTTTTTCTAATTTAAGATCTTCAAGCTCACAATTCACCAGCCTTGCCTACATCCTTGTTCCTATCAACCACCAAACCACCCAACCACCTCCAGCACCCTCCTACAAACAACACCCACTTCTTGTAACATGTTAACCCTTTATCTAACCCAAGCAAGTTATTTTCATTGCGTCGACTGCAGCCCACTCAGCAAAAACCACAATCTCACTTTACAGATTGTCACTCACATGGTCTTCAACGTGTTGGCTTCAGTGGCTGCAGGCCTCTTGTTTGCGGTGGCGGTGGCAGCGGCAGTGTACGACAACCTTTCCCACCTCTCTGGCACCCCAGGATACTACGTGAGTGGTGGTGGCCGCTTCTGTCTTTCTTCCGATGTTTCTTTTTCCTCTATAGCCATGTTGTTGTGGTTTTTGTTGTCGTTGTTGTTGATGTTGTTGTTGTTGTTGTTGTTGTTGTTGTTGTTGTTACTATTGTCTTTTTAGTCGTTGTTGTTGTAGTTGATGTTTTAGTCGTTGTTGTTGTAGTTGATGTTTTAGTCGTTGTTGTTGTAATTAATGTTTTTGTCATTGTTGTTGTTGTAATTAATGTTTTTGTTGTTCATTTTCATTTTCTTTGTATCATTTCATTTTTTAAATCATTGTACGCTCAGCTCGTGCATGATTCTGCCTTATGCCCTCATGGTCTATTCATGCAAACATTCATTCGGTCTTTGCCCCGAAAATGACGAAGGAAAATACAAATACGAATGTTATATGGCGGCATTAACCCCGTATAGTTTCGAAAAACTGCTCGAACACTAATAACTTCCACACACGTCGATCGAAGCTGATTCACTTTCATCACTTGATCCCCCTCATTTGCATAGTATCAATGGCCTTTCATTCAAAGCTTCATTAACCCTGCATAAAGTTTCAATCGGCATGTGACTCATCTACAACCTCCTTCCATAACTCCTCCATCAACCCGCCTGCTTCCATGCTAGAATATCCGTTGAGTTATTTTATATAAAGTGTCGGAGGAAAAGCCAGTTGGAAATGTTACAAATCAAAGTTTCATTTAGGTTTAATTCTTACTTCTTCACGAAAGAATAACTCACCAATCCTTCCTCTCCACTCACCAACCCTTCCTCTCCACTCACCAACCCTTCCTCTCCACTCACCAACCCTTCCTCCACTCACCAAGAGAACAACAGTAGCTGGGGGCAACACAGTGGCGGTGGACTGCTTGCTGGCCATAGCTGCCTTCTTCGCAGCTGTCGTCTCCATCGTAGCAGCCGCCATCAGCTGTCAAGTCACCTGTTGCAACAACAACTTCCTCGCCTCACAAAAAGTTTGTTCCCTTCACAGTCGTTGTTGTTGTTGTTGTTGGCGTTGTTGTTGTTGTTGTTGTTGGCGTTGTTTTTGTTGTTGTTGTTGGTGTTGCTGGTATTGTTGGTGGTTGTGGTGGTGGAGGTGGTGATGGGGGTGGAGGTGGTGGTGGGGGTGTTCCGCTTTTTGTTGTTGTGGTTGTTGTTTCAGATCGGCTTTTCTGTAGTTGCTGTTACTGGTGCTGATGTTATTGTGTTGTAGTTATTATTGTTGTTGTTATTGTTATTTTTCTTGTTGGTGTTATTGTTGTTGTTTTTTTTAATACTGTTGTTATCGATGCTATTGTTTTAGTTGCTTTCATTGCTGCTGTTATTGTTATTGTTGCTGTTGTCGTTGTTGTTAGTATTGTTGTTTTTGTTGTTATTATTGCTGTTGTTGTTGTTATTGCTGTTGTCATTTTTAACAAGGCTTTCTACTTCAATAACTTGCTTCTCATTTGAGCTACTTATTACGACTTTCTGCTGTCGCTTTCAGGAAGTTGACAACCCCAACGTGCTGAGTTACCACGTTCACGAGACAAAGAAGTACACCGTCAACCCATCCACCTACTGAGGCAGCTAACCACCGAGACATCCCTACTAACTTGAACATTCTCTCAATTAAAAGAATTCTTTATACTGCTTATTAAACTTTCAAAACTTCGCAAGTATTTATTTCGTTAGACTTTTATACAAAAACTTGAGTATGAATGTGGATTTTTCAGCGTCTGTTCTCTTCCGTTTCAGCGTCTGTTCACTTCCGTTTCAGCGTCTGTTCTCTTCCGTTTCAGCGTTTTTTTCACGTTTGCGTTGGCTTTCTTGCATGATTTTCCAATTTTTTGATGTGATTTTTGAAGTTATTAATTTGAATTCACTTTTAAATTTCTATTCGTATTGTTGCTCCGATCTTTCGAAAAGCCAAACTGGGAGGGGTGCCTTCAAGCTTAATCTCTTTCCTTTGAGGTTCAAGCTTACCGCTGGACATTGTGATTCTATGGTAAAGTACCAACCTTAAAAACTGCCAGCTTGCCAGACGCTCTGTCATATGTCCAAACTATTTAAAACGCTTTTAAATTCCTTATCATGTGTCAACATTAATAAACAATTCTGCACAACGAGCTTAGTCAATTCACAAACTCGTCTCTTTCACTAGCGCAGTGAACCTCGCTATAAAAGCAACACTTGAGATTTTGAAGAAACATTACAGCGGTTGATGGGTCGTTTGTGAAGAGAGTTTCTTCATAACCTTGCAATGCACACTGAAAGTTTATCCTTGATGTAAATAAATTGGACGATCGCCTTCAAACACTTCCAATGTTTTAGAGATATCGTCTTTTTGTTTCTGGTGGTTGGGAGTGAAGTAGAATGTAGGGCGCCTGAAAGAGGGTTTCAAGTTGTTGTTGTGACATGCCATAGAAATGTTAATTTCGTCTATCGTTGTTTTCACGTCATTGTTGGTTGTCACTGGCAACCAGCTCAACATCGCAACATACCACGTCACAACGAAGCACAATGACGAGGATATTTACCGATACAACAACAGTATATTGAAAAACAACAACAACAACAACAACAAAACCAACAACAACAACACCAACAACAACAACAACAAATACACTAACAAACATGCTAACAACACAAACAATACATTCACCAACAACACCAACAGCAACATCAAGTTTACTAGAGAAAAATACATTTACAACTTCAAAAACAACACCAACAGTATTTTCAACAACAACAACAACAGCAACAACAACAACAACATTATTTTGAGCAACAAAAGTATTTTCAACATCGACAACAACAACAACGACGACAACAGTATCATGAGCAACAACAGATTCAACAACAACAACAACAACAGTATTATGAGCAATAACAAAATCAGCATCTTTAAAAACAACAGATTTAAAATTGAAAACAAAAGAATCAACAACAACAACAACAACAACAACAACAACAGATTCAACGACAACAACAGCAACAGATTAAAAAACAACAAAAAATTCAACAACAACGACACATTCAACAACAACAACAACAACGATGACAAGAGTAAAAAATTTAACAACAACAACAACAACAGATTCAACAATAACAACAACAACAGATTCAACAACAAAAACAACAACAACAACAACAACAACAACAGAGTCAACAACAACAACAACAGATTCAACAACAACAACAACAAATTCAACAAAAACAAAAACAACAACAACAAGAGCGTTTTCAACAAAACTAAGTTGTCCAATGGCAGCTCACTTAACATGCTTCGCCACAAAGTCACTTCCGACGATGACCACCGTTGGAACTTCAAGCGCAAACAGAAAGAAAATTTTATAAAACAAAAAATACCTTCACCAGACTACAACCACTACAACAATCATAACACTACGCACATAAAATATTATGATAATAATAATAATAATAATAATAATAATAATAATAATAATAATAATAATAATAATAATAATAATAATAATAATAATAATAATAATAATAATAATAATAATAATAATAATAATAATAATAATAATAATAATAATAATAATAATAATAAGGATAATAATAAGGATAATAATAATAATAATAATAATAATAATAATAATAATAATAATAATAATAATAATAATAATAATAATAAAAAAAATAATAATAATAATAATAATAATAATAATAATAATAATAATAATAATAATAATAATAATAATAATAATAATAATAATAATAATAATAATAATAATAATAAAAACAATATGAAAAATGATAGAAGGAGGAACAAAGAGCCTAAAGAGCCTTGTGAAGTTGACGACGAGTTGTTAAGTGCTAACAGGGAGGGTGGTGACGGTGGCAGGGCCTTTGAAAGGAAAAAGCTGTTTGTCAAACAGCCTGCCGTCGTGAGAGGCAGTACAGGCATCAGTCAGAAAAGAGGAGGAAGAAGAAGAAGAAGAGGAAAAGGAGGAGGAGGAAGAAGAAGAAGAGAAAGAAGAAATGAAGGAGGAAGAGGAAGAGAAAAAGAAAAAAAAGAAGACAAAAAAGAAAAAGGAAAAAAAGGGAAAGAAAAAGGAAGGGAGGAGAACGTTTCGAAGCTGCATTTGAATTCGATACAAGTCAATGAGGTCATCTACACTGACGTCATCAGACCACCCAAGTACACAAAGAACAACATTAATGAGGCGGTTAAACATGAGAATAAAAGTGAACTCGATCATGAAATGAAGTTGGACAACTTAAAGTTTATGAACAACACAAACATCGAAGACCACGCCCACAATTATGATGAAAACACCAACCACACCCACAAAACGAGTGTAAACAGCCACAACCAGGCACAATTAAAAAACACCAAAAGCACACAAAAACAACACAACAACAAAAACAACAAACAAAAACAACACAACAACAAAAACAACGAACAAAAACAACAAAACAACAATAACAACAAACAAAAACAACACGACAATATTAACAACAAAAAAGAACAACACAACATAAAGACCACAAATAACAAAACAAACAACAAACTGAACCAAACAAACAACAAACTGAACCAAACAAACAACAAACTGAACCAAACAAACAACAAACTGAACCAAACAAACAACAAACTGAACAAAACAAACAACAAACTGAACCAAACAAACAACAAAGTGAACCAAACAAACAACAAACTGAACCAAACAAACAACAAACTGAACAAAACAAACAACAAACTGAACCAAACAAACAACAAACTGAACAAAACAAACAACAAACTGAACCAAACTAACAACAAAGTGAACCAAACAAACAACAAAAATAAGCAAAAAAACAACACAAACAGCACACCAAGCCAACTTAGGAGCACAAAGAAAAGATTTCACAACACACGCCCTTCAACAACTTCCCACAGAGACACGGTTTGGACTTATTTCACTTCACCAACCTCCTCATTACGTCACCAAATTATTTAAGTAGGAATCAGCGCTATATGAATTATTTATTTATTTATTAAATTGGATACGCCAGATTAGGTTATAGTGTGCCTTAGCAGTTTTTGTGACTTCTAAGTAGGTGGTTGAGTGTTATGATAGACAGATCCTCTTTGTATGTGTTGTTGTATGATAGACAGATCCTCTTTGTATGTGTTGTTGTATGATAGACAAATCTTTCATGTGTTGTTGTATGATAGACAAATCTTTCATGTGTTGTTGTATGATAGACAAACCTTTCATGTGTTGTTGTATGATAGACAAATCTTTCATGTGTTGTTGTATGATAGACAAATCTTTCATGTGTTGTTGTATGATAGACAAATCTTCCATGTGTTGTTGTATGATAGACAAATCTTCCATGTGTTGTTGTATGATAGACAAATCTTTCATGTGTTGTTGTATGATAGACAAATCTTTCATGTGTTGTTGTATGATAGACAAATCTTTCATGTGTTGTTGTATGATAGACAAATCTTTCATGTGTTGTTGTATGATAGACAAATCTTTCATGTGTTGTTGTATGATAGACAAATCTTTCATGTGTTGTTGTATGATAGACAAATCTTTCATGTGTTGTTGTATGATAGACAAATCTTTCATGTGTTGTTGTGTGGGTATTTTTATTGTATTTATTTAATTTTTTTTTCCAAAAGTCAAAAAGTTGACGCCTTGGTATAAATTTTGGACTTTTTTTTCCTTTCACGACATAAAGTTAAAGTTATTAACGTTCGTTCGTGATTGTTGCAGTTTTTGAAGGGTATTTTTAAAGGCAATAATGATCATCTCATACTTTCAGATCAAACCCAGCAGCCACATCGCCACCTCATTCTCCTCTTCATCTTCAAAACCATATTCCTCCTCTTTGACACCGTCAACACTGTCATCTTCATCTCTACATCTTTCTTATTCTCATTTTTCGTCTCCTTCGTCTCCTTCTTCTTCTTCTTCTTCTCCTTCTTCTTCTTCTTCTTCTTCCTTTTCTTCTTCTTCTTCTTCTTCTTCTTCTTCCTTTTCTTCTTCTTCTTCTTCTTCTTCTTCTTCTTCTTCTTCTTCTTCTTCTTCTTCTTCTTCTTCCTTTTCTTCTTCTTCTTCTTCTTCTTCTTCTTCTTCTTCTTCTTCTTCTTCTTCTTTTTCTTCTTCTTCTTCTTCTTCTTCTTCTTCATCAACATCATCATCCATATACACAACATCCTCGTCACCATCTCCTAATTCATCCTCCTCATCATATTTATATTCTCTTTCTTCCTTTTCCTCATCATCATCATCACCCCATCCTTCTGGATCCGTTTTTTGGAATAGTATAACAGCCAAGAAGAAAAAAATAAAAGATAAAAGTTTCAAAAATCACTCTGTTTTTCAGTCAAATTTAAAAATTACAACTAAAAATAAGAAAAAAATAAAAATTCTAAAAATTTTAAGAAAAAAAATGAAGATGACAAAGATGACTGAGGTGATGAAGATGACGGAGATGATGAAGAGGATGAAGCTGACGAAGATGATGGAGATGATGAAGAGGATGAAGATGACGAATATGATGGAGATGATGAAGGAGTCGATGACGACGTGTATGAGTAAAGAGAGTGGTAAACAAGACAACGCCCAATACAATAATATCAACGAACATAACGGTAATAAAAAGCATGACATCAAAAAACAATTAAAAGAAAAAGCTGCCATAAATATGCAGAGCGCTTTTGAAGGCGTCGATGGTGATGAAAGAAGGAGGGATGACGGAGCCCTCAGTGGTGACATGGATCGTTTGTTCCACCATAGTAAATCTTCAAGGCTTCTCAATAAAATGTCGAACACTTCCAGTACAGCTTCCAGTACTGCTGCCTTTATTCCCTTCACTGCCACTTCCACAAGCATTCTTATTAGTAGGATTCTTGACTATAACGGTTATAAAAAAAATATTTCTACACCTAACCCTTCTTATTCTTATACGACTGCTATCAAGACTTCCTTCATCACTAGCAATATGACCTCTGGGACCCATTATAAGAACAAAGCTGAGCTTGTCGCAAGAAATAGCTATTATGAAAATAGATTGATGAAAGCAACGTCAAATATTCTCCCAAGGAATGACCAAGTTGATGTAATAATGTCTCACTACAACCGAAAAAACGAAACGTCGAGGATAGCCCCAAATGACACTGTTGACTTCATAAAAGAACCAAAAAGAGTCCTTTCAAGCCATTCCACTTTGAATTCTTCAAAAGATGTGGTTCCTATGCTCATTTCTCTTTCCAATCCCTCCAAACAAGAAGTTGAAAAGCCAATTGTAAGAAGCAATAACAGTAAACACTATCAAATTGTGGGTATCCTCAGTGGTATTAGCTTCGTTTTAGGTTTACTAACTGCAGTTGGCTGCGTTTTGTTCAAATTAAAAAGATCTCGCATACTTATTTTATGAAATTAATGAGAATTGTATATGAAAAAGTTAATTTTTGTTTTTAATTTTTTTATTATTTTCATTTATCTTGTAAAATCCTTTAATTAAATAAACAAAAAAAGTTTTTGATTTTCTACAACAACGTAATGTAACGTTTCAAAAAAATAAACATACAAAAAAAGAAAGACAAAAAAAATAGCAAAAACCTAAAAAGTAAGTTTTTTTCTGGTTTTTATGCTTTCTTAGGTGTTTATTCTATGCTATCGAACTTGACTCAACATTCTCGCTGCTCTTCGGCTGGTTTCGGTTACGAAAATAAGTGGACGGTTCTGTTGAAGTAAAAGTTTTGAGTAACATCTACCACATATTTGAAAATTATTTTGATATATTTTGATATTTTATTTGCACAGAAAATAAAATGGCTTTACGACAATTAGTTGAAAAAGTGGCGGCTCCGTCTACCAGTTTACTAAAGAAGTTTTCTTATCCCAGAGCTCTCGGCAGAACAGCTCCACTGAGTGGATTTTCAAAGTCTGTTCAACTTTCTTGCACCAACAAAAGCCCTTGTGTTTTGAAAACCTCTAAGTCAGTTTGGGAAAAGACAGCCAGCCTCCAGCCCAAAAATTTTAAACGTTTTTGTTCTAAAGCTCACCCTCATGTAATTGACGTACAAGATGCGTCTGATTTTCGAAAGAGAGTTTTAAACAGCCATTTGCCAGTTGTGGTGGATTTCTATGCCGAGTGGGTAGCCCTTTGTATCTTCTAGTGTCATTTTCAACTAATCTAATCAAGAAATTTATAATGCGCTTTTCAGCACTCTTTTTAGAAGCGTTCCTACGAAACCGTTTTCTCTCTGTGGGTTACTAAAGGGCTAAGCTCTCTAGGATGATATCTATTCTTTAGTTGAGCTGCTATTTCTAGAGCTTGAACCTGCGCCTGCCCAGACACATTTTTTCTAATTTTCATTAACTTTTAGTTTGAATTTGTGTTGAGATTCCAATTGGCTTTTTCTATATATATATATATATATAATTTTTTTTATAAATATTTTTTCATACATTAAAGTAGTTGCATTTGCAAGTTGGCATATGTGTCAGAGACTTGTCTACATGAAATAAAAATAACATTTGCTTCATAATCAATTGAAAATCTTGGTTGAATTCATTTGCCCTTGAACTTCAATTCAAAACTGAATTCAATTTTTAGCAACTTCAACAATCATCTTTCAAAGTTGGTGTGGTCCTTGTAAGCTGTTGGTGCCAAAGTTGGAAAACCTGGTGAGCAAGCATCATGGAAAGCTGGTGTTGGCCAAGGTGAACATTGAAGAGCAGACGGAGCTGGCTGATGAATATCAGGTGCTTGTCTCATGTTGTTGTGGCTCATTTTGTGTCTACAAAAAGTTTTTTTGCATCAAACTTTTTTGACAAAAACCTAGAAAAACGCTTGAAGTGTCAAAAATAGAAGAAATAGGTTGCAAAGTTTTGATGTAGAATTCATCATGGAATGTTCTCATTAAGGTACTTATTATCCCCTGTATTGAGCTGGCGTCTTATAGATCGTAATTAAGTCAATGCATACGACACATTCCTGCGTGAGTGGTGCTGACAGCAAAATCAAGCTGAAAAGAGGTGATTTTAAAATATTAAATTTAAATGAGAACGCTTCACTACGCAAGTTATTTTTGTTAAAAGTGAAATTATAAACTATTTTGACGTTGTTTTCATTTTTGAAGTTTTTCCCGCATAAATCTGCTACGCCTGCCTGATATATGCATCCTTTCGTCTCCCCTCCTTTTGTGACTTGTTTATTTGCAGTTGGCTAGGATCAGAGTTTAGAAACTTTTTAATTGTTATTAATAATTATCCACTTACAACCCTTCACCACTCCATGATTTATTATTTATGCCTTTGATGACTCCTCCTTTTGTCATTTACGCTATTTTCAAATCATACATGTGTTAAATTCTGTTTCCTACTCCACTATACTACTTGTATTGTTATCTTCTTCACAACCGCATTACCATTTAATACGGAATGGTCACAACTATGAACAGCTAGTGTGGAAGCATCACAGCTTGAAACACAATCTTCCAACCCGCAGGTGATGGCGGTGCCGACAGTAATGGCGATGAAGAATGGCAAGCAGATTGACAAGTTTGTTGGCTTCAAGGATGACGACGCTTTGGACCTGTTCGTTGACAAGCTGGTGCAATGAGGCGTGATGCCTGAAGGTGGCCTTGAGTGCGTGCGCCAATGCACAAACATAGTGCACAAACCATTGAAACAACCATTAAAACGCATTCAATCAACTTTGTACATGACATGGCATTACACACGTAGTGGCTGTTGAGTCTTAAATAATTATCTGGAGGTATCATATCCAACAGTCTACGTAGGTTGAAATGCTTGAGGACTTCTCTATAACGCAATACCGAAAGTTAATTGACGTTAAAGGTGTGCTTCAAATGTTCTCATTAAGATAGTCACACGCTTAGATCGGGATCATCACAACGATTAAAAACGCAATTGATTATGTTTATAAATGGCTTTTCTAGTGATTCCAAAACCCATTTTCACTATTCCACATCGTTGTATAAATGTTAATATTTTGTTCTAGAAATTTTCGGAATAAAAAACAACTTTGTAATTTTTGTCTCAATTTCAATACATTGTTTTAAAATGAGAGTGAAATAGACATAACATTTGAAATGTGCACGGAAATTAAAATTTATCTTTAAGTGTTAGCAATGAATGGCATGTTCTAAGCCAGTGTTGAAGATCTCTTGCAGAGGTCAAGACCTTCCTGACGGTTGATACAACTTATACATACCTTCCCATCATCCTTTTAACGTTATAGAGGCCTGCAGAAGGAATTAAGTGGTATATTTTGATGATGGACTCGAAATTCAGAGTTTTGTCCTTGTTTGTGCTTTGTGACTTCTCTGCTGGATGTCATTGTTCATGTTAGTACTATCAGCAGCCTCAGTAAAAAATTTCGCTAGGGTAGTTGTTAATGGTTTTGGTGTTATAATTAACTATCAATTTATCTTTGTTGTGTGCCCAAGTGTCCTTTTTCAAAGTGTACCATCAAATGCTTGGAAAGACTGAATTTGTTCTTGAAGGTCTTGTTGCATCTGACACATCCGTATTGTTCTTCACATTTCTCATCAAAATTTGAAAGTGGATTCACATTGCCAATAACTTTATTTGGTGAGGTAGCAAATTTTTCAAGTTTGTTCACATCTCTGGACTTCTCATTCACACTTTTCACAAAAGCTTTTTTTTTCAGTACAATTGTATTCCTTCAAAGTGAAAAATGTTGAAATAATTCAATTGAGCGCTATATGTGTGATCTTATTCTATTAATTTGAGAATGAGAAAAGTATTTATACAAACATAGTTTAAATAATTTTTGTTCGAAACTATCGAAATTTGAACTAATTGTTTATTGACCAGAAAAAAATTTAGACGAACCTGACTTGCTCACTGCTGATTACTGAATGAGCTTTCCACAGATGAACCTTAATGGAATTCCAGTTAAGAAAGATGGCTTTGCAAAAACGACAAGAAAGTGACCTATTTTTGTGCAGACGAGAATGTGTTTCAAATATTTTATAATTCACGAAGGAAGCACTACAAGTGTCACATTTGTAGGGCTTTTCACTTTTTTTGAAATTACTCATTTTTAAAACATTTTAAACCTGGTTTGAACTAGTCGGAATTTTTCCAGTAATTATTTTTATGTAATCAATAAACCTTGAGAAATTGAAATTTCATATTCAACAATTTTTTGTCCAAAACCTTTTCGATAAATCAAATTTTGTGTACCGACTAAAAGGGAAACTGAAGTTATTGATTATAAAAAATCAATTTCAATTTTTGTCAAATAATTTTTATGAAATTGATTGTGCATATACATTTTTATGAATAATATAAAGTAATAAACACTTTTTGTTCATTCTATCAAAAATGTAGAAAAAAACACTACAAAAGTCCTCTATATTGATAGTGTCTGAGTTCAGAATTATAAATAATAAAAAGAAAGGACCATGAGCAGAATCTTTACCTTTTTATTATATTATTATATACAATAGAGCTAAAAGTTTGATATAAATATAAAATGATCGTTTCTCATCAATTAAAACTTTTTGTACTCATTTCATGTTTTTTCACACTTCTCATAAATTTTATTTTTTCAATTTATAACTTTTCTCAATTTTCAAATTCCAAAAAGATTTGTTTTATTTTTAATTCTCTTTATTTTTATTACCAAACTAAAAAAGATACAATTTTATTTATTGCTCATGACAAAAAAAATCAAATTAAAAAATTGAAAACAAGACAGACATTAACTTTTAACAAGAACTAAAAGTACATTTAGGTAAAACTTGTGAAACCTCATTTAAAGTAAGTACTTGCAGTCAAACAACTATATGCGGTGGAAAATCTTTCTATTTGTAAATAGTTTTTTTATCAAACCGAGTACTTCTATAACAAACTTCAGAAAGTTCAGTAGTTTCGGAGGAATGGAGTTGCAAGAAGTAGTGAAAGTGTTAGAAAAGTATGCTCCTAAAAAGTTGGCGGCAGACTGGGATAATGTTGGTTTGCTGTTGGAGCCTTCAAATCATGTGGTGAACAAAATCATGTTAACCAATGATCTTACCATTAAGGTAAACTAATGTTTAAACGAATAAAAAAACTCCAATAGTATTCAATGCATATTACAAGTTTGGAACATACCACGTTCAATGAAATTGTTCAGTACCATGATAAATTACAGGTTTTAGAAGAAGCCATTGAAAGCAATACAAACATGTTGATTTCATACCACCCACCAATTTTTAAAGCTTTCAAAAGGCTGGGACAAAAAGAATGGAAAGAACAAATAGTTGTTAAATGTTTGGAAAACAAGATTGCATTGTATTCTCCACACACTGCGTGGGACTGTGTTAGAGGAGGTGTCAATGACTGGCTCGTCCAGCCCTTCGGTGCCCTTGCAACATTATTCAGCACCACTCTTATCCACTCAACTAAACATTTATTCCATTAAATATAAACAATTATAACTTTTTTGTAAGTAAATTTGAAAAATTATTTTTTATTTTTTTCTCTTCAAACTGCCACAGTGGGAAGCGTCAAAGTGCTGCAACCAATAGGAGCAGAGGACTTGTATAAGGTTGAGGTGGGAAGGGAAGAGTTGAGCAAGAGGGGAGACTGTAAGGAGATTGAAGGCATCAAGTGGAGTGAAAGGTTTTGGTTTTCCAAGTTTAATTAATAAATCAATTAATTAATTAATTTATTTATTCATTCACTCGCTGTGAAACTTGAAACATTTTTGAAACATTTCACTGCGTTTTCCACTCAAGTAAAGCCGTCAAAACGTGTTTTTAAGACTCAGAAATAACCCATACAGCCACTCATCATTGACACTTCGCTTCCCACAGCCCCACAGGCAGCCTTACAAGCACCTGCAGTGCAGCAGAGGCACAGATGGTTTGTGGGGTTCTGAGTGGTGCTAACATCACGTGTCAACGACTGGTTGCTGTGAGTTGGGAGTGTGGAGGTGACAGTTGTTGGTGGTATTTGGGAGGTTGTTGGGGGTGTTGTTTGGAAGGTTGTTGGGGGTTTTCTTTGGGAGGTTGTTGGTGGTGTTGTTTGAAAGGTTGTTGGTGGTGTTGTTTGGAAGGTTGTTGGTGGTATGGTACAACCCCTGGAGATTCAACGGAGTGAACTACAGAGCATGGACACCACCTGAACAACCTTGTCAATGATCTTCATTCATTCCTTCCTAAGTTTCCAAACCAATCCATGGGTTACGGACGAGTGGTGACGTTGGATCAACCAATCAGCATCAAGGAAATAATCTTAAAAGTAAAATAAAAATACGATTTATTTATAGTCATTCATGATACCTTAATCCCGTTGTTTCAATTTTCAAAAGTTAATCATTCAACAAAGTAACATAAACCTTCAACAACGCAGGTGAAGAAACACATAGGCATACAAAACTTGCAACTCGCTTTGGCAACAGACGCCACTGAAGGTTCACTCGTTACGTTATCATTGCCATCATCATCATCATCATCATCATCATCATCATCATCATCATCATCATCATCATCATCATCATCACCATCATCATTATCATCATCATCATCATCATCATCATCATCATCATCATCATCATCATCATCATCATCATCATCTTCATCAAGCTCTCTAACTCTTGTTATAAGATTGAAAGCTGTCGACAAAGTATTAGCTCTTGCGAATGTTCCATTCAGAGGTTTCTAACCCCACAGACACGTTAGTGAAGACGGTAGCAGTGTGCGCAGGTTCAGGCGCTAGTGTGTTGAGGGGCGCTTGTGCCGACGTGTACATCACCGGGGAGATGGGCCATCACGAGTTGTTGGACTGTACCACTTCTACAGGGGGGTGTGCCACCTCGGTGGTGTTGTGTAATCACTCCAACAGCGAGAGGGGCTTTTTGAGTGGTGTGATGAAGGACTACCTGGAGGAGGAGTTGCAAGGGAAGGTGCGTGTGTTGGTCTCCCAGCAGGACAAAGACCCACTACAGGCGGTGTAACAGGCCTTCATCTTGTCCGTCTCTTCAAGCGTTGTTGCGTCTGGATGATTGTCGAAGTTGCCGAGGCTTGTGAAATAAACGACGATGGTTTTCTGTTTGCAAATTCATGCTTCATTCAATGCCCATTCGGGATGTTGATGCGCTCGATCCACGATAAATAACACCAAAAATGAGGCGGTAAAAGTAAATTGAAACATTTTTCTGCTTTTAATTCCACTAAAACGCTTTTTCCGCCCAGTTTTCCTCGTAACCACAGTGGGGACAGGCATTGACAAGTTTGTGACATGGAGAAGGCATGATGATGATGACGCTCTTTATATCGAAGTCACGTCATAATTTCCAAATAAACGAACCTTTTCAAAGAAAGTCGAAACTTTTATGCTTTATTAAAATTTTAATTTCGATAACTTAAATCAACTTTTATGCCTTCCCGCCATCAAGCATGCTTCGACGTGTTTATACGAGCATCAAGGCTCTTTGATGGCGCTGCAGAAGTGTCCTTCGTTATGACTGCTGCTGCTGTTGTTGCTGCTGCTGCTGCTGCTGCTGTTGTTGCTGCTGCTACCACTGCGGTGGTGGTGGTGGTGGTGGTGGTGGTGGTGGCTATTCACCAAAATCCATACCGAGTCCTTCCATGCAACCACCATGCGTTTTGAAACTTTCCAATTCTTTAACTTTTGCCTGTGTAACTCACAACGTTATTATTACTCAAAAAACCTTCTATAGCATTACTGCATGCAAACTCTGAAGATTTTTTAGACCATTGAGGCCGAGCGTTTTTGAACAGTTTATAAAAGTGCTATATAAATGATTTGATTAGATTAGATTCCTGCGAATCGTCTGCTATACGAGGATGGAAAAAAAAGTCATTTTTAGCATTGGTGCCTTCATGGAATGGAGGGATGGTTGAGGTGGAGATGGTTGAAGAGATCTGAAGATGTTGAAGTCTCATAATGTGCTATTCCCTCAAGTATTTATCATGAAAATGAAACAAAAAGTTATGAAATAATTTTTATATAACAATTTTGAAATTAAGAAATTATTTTAAAACTAAAAAAAATAATTAAAAAATTATTTTTGATATCTTCATTAAAAAATCGTTCATACACTTTTTCGATGGGAAATAACTTTATAAAAATTTATTCAAAAATTTAATAAATTTAAAATTTTCAATGAAAATAGAAGCAAGAAATATTCATTTATAATAAAAAATATTAAAAAAAAATCCGTTTAATGAAAATAATTAAGGAAAATATTTGAGCACTTTATTATTTTTAATTAAAAAAATATTTAAAAAAAGTTTTTTAAATCTTTTCGAAAAAAGTTTTTTAAATATTTAAAAAAAAGTTTTTAAATATTTTTGAATAGTTAAAATAAAATAATGGTTCTAAATTTTTTAAATTAATTTCTGTATTCAGTCTTTTCAGCTGCGCATCCGCCCTCTGTTCTCTCAACATTCTTCTCAATTACATTTTCCAACGATTTCAACGTTTAATTTGTTATTTAATGGTTTCTTCGCTCTGAAAAAAATTTCCACCGTCTCTCCCACATAGGAACTTCAGGAAACTTCACTTTCGACCGCTCTTCTTTACATTATAATCTAATCTAATCAAATCTAATCTAATCTAATCTAATCTAATCTAATCTAATCTAATCTAATCTAATCTAATCTAATCTAATCTAATCTAATCTAATCTAATCTAATCTAATCCAATCTAATCTAATCTAATCTAATCTAATCTAATCTAATCAAGACATTTGTAACGCGCTTTCAGCGCTATGTTCGAAGGATTTTTTCCAGCATTTCAAAAAGTTATATCAACTTTAAATCCACTTTTAACTGGTTTTAAGTTCACTTTTTCATAACTTTTCAAACCCGTTTTCGTACTACCGCATAAACATTGCCATTTTTCATGCTACCTAGTAACTTGCTCTTTGAATTTAATCATTCTTCATGTTTTTAGAAACATTTTTTTGAATATAAACAAAAATTTAATGAAAAAACAGCTCGAATTATTTTTTTGAAAGAATTATGATATTCCAAGCTTTATGAGCACTTCTTTCTTTCAGACATATATATTTTAAAAATCTTGACGAACAATTTTTTTCAATATCGACAAAAAGCTTTTTAAAATTTGAAAAAAAGTTTGATTATTAAAAAAGTGTTTTTTTTGTTGAGAAAAGGTTTTTGTAATTATTTGACGTGCAAACTTTGTATTATTCATCCCTGTTTTGTATTCCAAATTCGTAATCAGTTGCAAACAACTTTTCAAAGTATTAAAATTATTTTTTTCGTTATTCCATTTTTAACACGTCGATCATATTTTTATACAAAAAATTACTTCATAAACGTTATCATTTTGAAAAATCATGTCTGAAAAATCTGAGATAACATACATGATGTAAAAAATCATAAAAATTCTTTAGCAAAAAGCAAGCAGAAATCCAACATTTCACTCATAATCCAAACAAAACTCAAACAAAATTCAGACATAGTTCAAACATAAGATAGCAAAACCAAAGGTTTGTGCCACAAAATTATTCTGTCTCAGTTAATCCAATTCTGCCTTCCTCAAGCACTAAGCCGCATTGTTCAAAAGCGCTCATCCCGCAGAAAGTGGAAACTTTCACAAAAGAATGTTAATCACTAAAAGCTAAAACTTCAGACCGCTTGTGGAAGTTCCAAAAGCTTTCTTATGATATTATTTTTGGTGTAAATATTTCATTCGGTCAAAAAATTTCTGACAACCAAAATGACTCTGAAGTGCTGAAAGTGGTGGTAAGTTGAAGAGTGCAAGGGCAATTGTGGCATAATTACACTGGGCGTTTCGACAGGCACTCTGAAGGTTGAGCTTGCAGCGCCTGCAGTGCAGTGCTTTATAGATCTGCGAAAGTTGTTTTGTGTGAAATCCTTGTGTTTATCCAAAATTGAGAAATAATTCGAAGAAACACGAGATATAGGAATAATGTTGTTTACGAACTTGTAGTAGTAGTAGTAGTAGTAGTAGTAGTAGTAGTAGTAGTAGTAGTAGTAGTAGTAGTAGTAGTAGCAGTAGTAGTAGTAGTAGTAGTAGTAGTAGTAGTAGTAGTAGCAGTAGTAGTAGTAGTAGCAGTAGTAGTAGTAGTAGTAGTAGTAGTAGTAGTAGTAGTAGTAGTAGTAGTAGTAGTAGTAGTAGTAGTAGTAGTAGTAGTAGTAGTAGTAGTAGTAGTAGTAGTAGTAGTAGTAGTAGTAGTAGTAGTAGTAGTAGTAGTAGTAGTAGTAGTAGTAGTAGTAGTAGTAGTAGTAGTAGTAGTAGTAGTAGTAGTAGTAGTAGTAGTAGTAGTAGTAGTAGTAGTAGTAGTAGTAGTAGTAGTAGTAGTAGTAGTAGTAGTAGTAGTAGTAGTAGTAGTAGTAGTAGTAGTAGTAGTAGTAGTAGTAGTAGTAGTAGTAGTAGTAGTAGTAGTAGTAGTAGTAGTAGTAGTAGTAGTAGTAGTAGTAGTAGTAGTAGTAGTAGTAGTAGTAGTAGTAGTAGTAGTAGTAGTAGTAGTAGCAGTAGTAGCAGTAGTAGCAGTAGTAGTAGTAGTAGTAATACTAATACTGATAATAATACTAAAAGAAGTAGTAATTCCTGCAGCGCCCGAAGAGGCGTGAAAGGTGCACTAACCACGTGGTCTCAGCATGGATCTCAATGGGAGGGACTCATGTGAACGGAAAGCCAATGAAAGGCTGTCTTTTCAATCACGTGCCCTCTCACTCTGCCTCCACACCGTAAATGTTCATTGTAGTAAGGCGGAGTTGTGTGGCAGACCAAAGGGTAGTAAAAAACGTTCTTTATTGAGGGCAGTGTGTGTGTGTGGTAGGAAGCATTCTCTGGAGGCTGCCAAGAGGTGAGAAGTTATAAAAGGTATTAGGAGTGTTGAAGGGGGAAGAGTTGTTGAGCAGTGGTTGATGGGTTGTTGATGGGTTGTTGATGGGTTGTTGATGGGTTGTTGATGGGTTGTTGATGGGTTGTTGATGGGTTGTTGATGGGTTGTTGATGGGTTGTTGATGGGTTGTTGATGGGTTGTTGATGGGTTGTTGATGGGTTGTTGATGGGTTGTTGATGGGTTGTTGATGAGTTTTTGACAGGTTGTTGAGTAGTGGTTGATGGGTTGTTGATGGGTTGTTGAAGGGTTTTTGAGGGGTTTTTGAGGGGTTTTTGAGGGGTTTTTGAGGGGTTTTTGAGGGGTTTTTGGGGGGTTTTTGAAGGGTTTTTGAGGGGTTGTTGAGGGGTTTTTGAGGGGTTTTTGAGGGGTTTTTGAGGGGTTTTTGAGGGGTTGTTGAGTATTGTTCGAGGGGTTGTTAAAGTCCTAAGAAAGTTTTGAAAAGGGAAAGAGTAGCTGAAATGCAACTTTTTGATTGCAATTAAGAAATAAAAAACTATTTTGGGTCGTGCCAAATGAGAAGTTTGCGAGGTTTTTCACTTTTTTTGCTGCGTAAAATGCGCTTTGATTAATCGTTCCACGTTGCTGTGAGTTTCCACCGAACACAACATTTGGCTGATGTAAAAATACATGAGGAAATTCCAGAAGCCATGAATATTGGAATAGATTAAAAATTAAATCCAATTATATGCGAATCCAAACTTCACTTTCATCTTATTTTTTGAAAAGCATGAAACGCAAGCAATCCATTCATAGAACTCTTGTAAATCCATCGCAATAGCTGTTTTTAAATCACTTTTGGCACTTTACGATGCTCGTGCGAGAGCGGATGTGCACGGAGTTTAAAATTTTTTTGAATTTTATTTTGTGCGGTAGGGGTTATGGAGCTGCTACAGGAGGGCCAGTCGATGTTGAGCCACTGCCAGCCTTCAGGCTTTTAAGTTGGTGACGGTGCTTAACATACAATACAATACAATACAATACGAAAAATACAATAAAAACATTACAATAAAATAAATTACAATACAATAAAATACAATACAATACAAGACAATACAAAAAAAAAATACAAAAAAATACAATAGAATAAAATACAATACACTACAGTACAATACAATAAAACACAATAAAATACAAAAATATACAATACAATACAATGCAATACAATACAATACAATACAATACAATACAATACAATACAATACAATACAATACAATACAATACAATACAATAAAATACAATACAATACAATGCAATACAATACAATACAATACAATACAGTACAATACAATACAATACAATACAATACAATACAATACAATACAATACAATACAATACAATACAATACAATACAATGAAATACAATACAATACAATACAAAAAAAATCAACACAATACGATACAACAGGATACAAATACGAGTATTATTATAGTGGCATTAACACCGTAAAGTTACAAAGATGAGCTTGTCTATATGACTCCGGAGCACCCGGCAATCGAAAGGCAGTCAACAGTTGGGAAGTGAATAATTCAGTCGATGATTTCTACCAAAAAATCCCAAAATAAAAATTATTATATCTCTGATGTCCTCTCACTTCAGAAGCACCTGTTCAAGCCACAAGATGGTTTTGACAATAATGTCTGAATCATAATGAATCTGAGCGAGAAGATGATGATGGATGCGAAAATAAAATGAAAATGAAATAAAAATGAGATAAAAAAGAAATAAAAAAGAAATAAAAAAACTAAAAATGAAAAATTATTGATAAAGTAACTGAAATGGTGCGTGGGCTATTATAATCATTACCACAGAATGATTATACGTAAGTTATTGTCATTGTTGATGGGGATGGGATGAAATTGGGTTGAAAAAAAAGATAAATAAAATATGAAAAAATGAAAAAAAGAAAAAGATGAGAATGGGAAGGACAACGGGAGTAATGATGATGATGCAGAGGGAGATAAAAGTGGCACGTTAGTGATGTTGGATGCCACGTGGAGGATGGAACACTCGAGACTTCATGACCTGACCTCACCACGCTCATGAAATATTCCTCTGACAGTAACGGCGAATTTGAAAATGGAAAAAAAATTCAAAGATACATTCTTCACGCGTGTGGTTGCTTTTATTTTCAAAAAGTGAAACTGTTTTTCTAAATTAACTTTTAAAACGTGAAAAAAACATAAACCAACATAAACGATGATTTAAAAAGAACACAAAATTCTGAAAAAAACCGAGTTTGAAGACTTTCTTTTGTTTGCTCAATGCCACCAGCGGTTGCGTTACGTATAGCCGGACTCTCTTGCCTGTGGCACATTTATTGGTATAAACAAGTCTCTTCTGGAAGGCCTTGTAACCCACCAACTGCAGGATGAGCTGGAACATCTGTCGATACTGCTGCCGCTTGGAGTTCCACAGGGTAAACCTCACCATTTTCAAGCGCTCAGCACTACCACACGTTCATTTGGTATCCTCAAGCGCCTCAAGGTTATCAATAGACCAAGTGGTGTAACCACACTTCAACGCTGTAAATCTCTTTGATTTATTTACTGTAAAAACTAAAATGGAGTTTGACAACCACTAAGACTAAAAACTCACTACTTCATCGCTTGTGGGTTCTTTGGAATGACCTATGAGAAGTAGCGAAGGTGGCGAGCCGACTGTAGAGTATTCTCATATTCTGCCAAAAATAAAAACAACTTTGGAACACAATACCCTAATAACATAAAAGGTATTAAAAATTTTGGCTGGGAATTTATTGAGGTGCCCAGCAAGAGAATAATGGCGACAGTTAAATGATGTTCAAAGTTATGATTGGTGCTTTATCACCACCAAAATATATTCCTTTCTTAACGACCTCCAGATTAACCGTTGGGGCACTTTGAAGAGGTCATAGTGAGATGGGATAAGACAAGTGAAATTGCTGAATCGTCAGCGTCTTGAGAGAGGGGGGATGGGGGTTGAGATGCCGAGAGGGGTCTGCCATCAAGAGGTAAGTGATGCTTACTGTGGTTGGAAGAGCCGAACGAACTGGCAATAAAATTGAATATAGAAGGAACTCATAAACGGGCCGAAATAGTTGTATGTTGTTAACTGCACTCTGTGAGAGGCCAGCTCAACACATGGAAGAAGTAGGAAGAGGTGTTGTTAGCAGGTTGGCAGGCAACCAAACGGAGACTTTACGCTCGTCTCCTTTAAAGGAAACGATGGGAGTTCCAAGCAATTTGAGAAACCATTAGGAGGCGATAGCTTCGAGGGGAGAAGAAGCTGCAGAGGAGGCGCATTGATTCACGCGGTGCTTCATGATGTATTTGAGGTTGCACGATGGAAAAGCTAGAGTCATCAATCAAAGAGTTCAGACAAATGGCTTGAATAAACCGTTGACGCCTCAGCACAATAAATCTAAACACCTCACCTTAACACACCTCACCACGAAGACCTCACTTCAGAAAAATTGATCAACACGGCTTTCCTCAAACATCACTACAACACATCACCCTACAACTTTTAGCAACAATAACAACAACAAAAACAACAATAAAAATAACAACAACAATAACAAAAACAACATAAACAACAAAAACTACAACAACATTAACAACAAAAACAACAACAAAAACAACAATAACAATAAAAACAACAATAACAACAACAATAACATCAACAACAAAAACTACAACAACATTAACAACAAAAACAGCAACCTTGCTGAAGAACACATCCACTATTTTAACGACAAATTTAACACAATCATCAAAACCACAAACACAACCACCACCACAAACATAACCACCACCACAAACACAACCACCACCACAAACACAACCACCACCACAAACACAACCACCACCACAAACACAACCACCACTACAAACACAACCATCCCCACAAACACAACCACCACCACAAACACAACCACCACCACAAACACAACCACCACCACAAACACAACCACCACTACAAACACAACCATCCCCACAAACACAACCACCACCACAAACACAACCATCCCCACAAACACAACCACCACCACAAACACAACCACCATTACAAACACAACCACCACCACAAACACAACCACCACCACAAACACAACCACCACTACAAACACAACCACCACCACAAGCACAACCACCACCACAAACACAACCACCACCACAAACACTACCACCACCACAAACACAACCACCACCACAAACACAACCACCACCACAAACACAACCACCACCACAAACACAACCACCACCACAAACACAACCACCACCACAAACACAACCACCACTACAAACACAACCACCACCACAAACACAACCACCACCACAAACACAACCACCACCACAAACACAACCACCACCACAAACACAACCACCACCACAAACACAACCACCACCACAAACACAACCACCACCACAAACACAACCACCACTACAAACACAACCACCACCACAAACACAACCACCACTACAAACAAAACCACCACCACAAACACAACCACCACCACAAACACAACCACCACCACAAACACAACCACCACCACAAACACAACCACCACCACAAACACAACCACCACCACAAACACAACCACCACCACAAACACAACCACCACCACAAACACAACCACCACCACAAACACAACCACCACCAAAACCCTTCCACTAATTCTCTTCTTTTTAAGCTTCTCTTAATACCACCGTTATATGCCGCCTGGGAACTTGGTGCTCTTTCGATGCTTCTTTGTGGCATAAGAGTGCTCATTTAAAGCTAGTCTGTACTGTCTAAAGGAGGAAGAGGTATGTTAGAGAGAGTAGTTAGAAATGTATGTGTTTGTTTGTGTGTGTGTGTGTGTGTGTGTGTGTGTGTGTGTGTGTGTGTGTGTGTGTGTGTGTGTGTGTGTGTGTGTGTGTGTGAGTGTGTATGTGTGTGTGAGTGTGTATATGTGTGTTTGTGTTTTTTTTGTGAGCAAAAGCGTTTATCTTTAAAACCACTCGCATGTCGGTTGAAAAACCTGATCTTTCAAAAGATTTAAACTGAAAAATTCCTTTCAATAACATTTCTTTCAAAAAAAAATTTTTTTTCACAGTCACAATAGGTTTGTTTTTTTATACAGAAAATGAAATACGGCATGGCGCGAATGCAAAAAAAATACCAATGTTCCCATGCGCGAGTTATTAAAGAAAATACAGCGGGAGAAAGAGGAGATGATTGAAAATTTATGAAATCTTTTTTCTTGCGAAAATTTTGCGGTGTGCTGTTCATAATTAGAATGCCTTACACAAATGGAGTTTTGGCGCGAGGAGATATGTGAGAGGTGGAGGCATGGCAAGAGTGGGAGTGGCGGAAGTGGAAAAGATGTGACAGTCATCTTGGAAGAGGTTGACGGAGGGGACATTTTATTGAATTAACTCGAAAACTTCTTAATACGGCTGTGATTTAGCAGTCGAAATTCTTAAAATGAAAAAAAAGTCGTAAAGAAACATTTTTGAAAGGTAATATCATTAAGTGATTTGTTTTACGTGTTCGCTTGCGTCTGCATGTACGCTGCGGATCTATTTGTGCGTCTAAAAAATTTCGAAGACTGAAAAATGTTCTCCATTTGAAACTCGCAGCCCTCGTGACAGCCTTTCAGGCGCTGAGTGCAGCACTGACTTGTGAGGGAGTGGTCGGAGTGGAAAGATTACCGATCAATTTGAAATGGGTTAGTTAATAGCTTCGGCTGCTGCGGATTATAATTCATCCACCTCCACCACCGCACCATCCAGTTTTTATTGGCGAGATGTGCTGCTTCCGAACCACGCCTCTTCGTCCACTCCGCTGTAAGATCTTCGATGTCTTCGACAAGGATATTGTAGAAGTAAAAGCTTATATTAATGGATGGTTTGTTCTAATTGCCGAAACTGAAGAATTGAGATTTATAGAAGCCTTGTCTGCAGTAATTCTAACGGATGGAACCGTCTTCCTGGCCATCTCAGTTGCCATCTCAGTTGCTCGACACAACGTTTTCAAAAAATTAAGTTTACTGACGTTGTTTCTGGCACATTGTTACAAGCAAACTCCGATGTTTTAATGATTTTTCTATGCAATGGACAAGTTAGGTTAACATGTTTAAAAATTTATATAGCGCAAATTAAAAAGTGATCAGGAACACTCAAGTTTCACACATTGACGTTTACTTGGAACAGCCGCATCAAACCACTTGCTCTCCCATCTGTTCAGTGTTTTCAACGTTCATCATTCTGAACAGCCCATTTTTCCAATGTTCTACTCAATGTCCTTCTTAATGTACTTCTTAATGTCTTTCCCAATGCATTTCTTAATGTTCTTCTTAATGTCCTACTCAGTGTCCTACTCAGTGTCCTACTCAGTGTCCTACTCAGTGTCCTACTCAGTGTCCTACTCAGTGTCCTACTCAGTGTCCTACTCAGTGTCCTACTCAGTGTCCTACTCAGTGTCCTACTCAGTGTCCTACTCAGTGTCCTACTCAGTGTCCTATTCAGTGTCCTACTCAGTGTCCTACTCAGTGTCCTACTCAGTGTCCTACTCAGTGTCCTACTCAGTGTCCTACTCAGTGTCCTACTCAGTGTCCTATTTAGTGTCCTACTCAGTGTTCTACTCAGTGTCCTACTCAGTGTCCTACTCAGTGTCCTACTCAGTGTCCTACTCAGTGTCCTACTCAGTGTCCTACTCAGTGTCCTACTCAGTGTCCTACTCAGTGTCCTACTCAGTGTCCTACTCAGTGTCCTACTCAGTGTCCTACTCAGTGTCCTACTCAGTGTCCTACTCAGTGTCCTACTCAGTGTCCTACTCAGTGTCCTACTCAGTGTCCTACTCAGTGTCCTACTCAGTGTCCTACTCAGTGTCCTACTCAGTGTCCTACTCAGTGTCCTACTCAGTGTCCTACTCAGTGTCCTACTCAGTGTCCTACTCAGTGTCCTACTCAGTGTCCTACTCAGTGTCCTACTCAGTGTCCTACTCAGTGTCCTACTCAGTGTCCTACTCAGTGTCCTACTCAGTGTCCTACTCAGTGTCCTACTCAGTGTCCTACTCAGTGTCCTACTCAGTGTCCTACTCAGTGTCCTACTCAGTGTCCTACTCAGTGTCCTATTCAGTGTCCTACTCAGTGTCCTACTCAGTGTCCTACTCAGTGTCCTACTCAGTGTCCTACTCAGTGTCCTACTCAGTGTCCTACTCAGTGTCCTACTCAGTGTCCTACTCAGTGTCCTATTCAGTGTCCTACTCAGTGTCCTACTCAGTGTCCTACTCAGTGTCCTACTCAGTGTCCTACTCAGTGTCCTACTCAGTGTCCTACTCAGTGTCCTACTCAGTGTCCTACTCAGTGTCCTACTCAGTGTCCTACTCAGTGTCCTACTCAGTGTCCTACTCAGTGTCCTACTCAGTGTCCTACTCAGTGTCCTACTCAGTGTCCTGCTCAGTGTCCTATTCAGTGTCCTACTCAGTGTCCTACTCAGTGTCCTACTCAGTGTCCTACTGTGTCTTACTCAGTGTCCTACTCAGTGTCCTACTCAGTGTCCTACTCAGTGTCCTACTCGGTGTCCTACTCAGTGTCCTGCTCAGTGTCCTACTCAGTGTCCTACTCAGTGTCCTACTCAGTGTCCTACTCAGTGTCCTACTCAGTGTCCTACTCAGTGTCCTGCTCTTTGTTTTATCCAATGTCTTTCTGTTTTCCAATGTCCTTCCCAATGATTTTCTGTGTGTTTCTCAGTGTCAGTTGCTGGATGCATGACGGAGTACGTGGCTGTGTTGTTATGGCTTCTTTACTGCGCGTCTATCGAATGCTGCCACGATCGATTACCTTGCATCGTCATTGATTTTTGATTTGTCAAATTCAATAATTCACTCCAATGCTGCTCTCTTCTTTATTGCCTTCTGCCTCCACAGTACAGCACTGGAGTCAGTCATATTGTAAAGTAAATTTTTTTTAATTTTAACAAGCATCTCCCGTTTCATTACGCCTCACACCAGTGTTGGAAAGTAATCTAAAACGGCATTTTCCGAAATTAAATTCTTCGGAACATTCGCTACAAAAGTTTTAATTAAAATTTGTTGACTTTTAAGCGGAAAAAGAAAGAATTGATTGGATACACTTAAAAGCGAGAACTTAAAAATCTATTCTCGTTTAATTACCGCTGCAACCGATGAAGTGACGCAAGTGTGAGCGAAATGTGGTGATACTTCTCACTCTGTGTCACCCGCCCCATGGGGGAGGAGGAACACTCCCTGAACCTCCATTCAAACTGTAA
>OX387246.1:2478886-2483886 GCA_947562095.1 Branchellion lobata
TTTTGCTCCTCCTCTTCTTGCTCCTCCTCTTCTTCCTCTTCCTTTTCCTCCTCCTCTTCTTTTTGCTCCTCCTCTTCTTGCTCCTCCTTTTCTTGCTCCTCCTCTTCTTCCTCTTCCTTTTCCTCCTCTTCCTCTTCTTGCTCCTCCTCTTCTTGCTCCTCCTCTTCTTCCTCTTCTTCCTCCTCCTCTTCTTCTTCCTCCTTTTTCTTTTTCTCTTTTTTTCCTTTTCATTTTTTCATTTTCATTCTTTTGTTTTTTCCCATTTTTAATTCTTTTTTCTTCCATTGTTATTCTTTCCTTATCTTCATCTTTTTGTTCTTTTGTACGAAAGTTTCTACTTTTTCAATTTCTTCATTTTTTTCTTGTTTATTAAAAAAAATTTTTTTTTAACTAAAAACCCTTCTAGTATTTTTTATTTTTCAAAAAAAATTATAGGTTTTTTTCTTTGAAAATTTTTTTTTAATAGTTAAACAAAATTATATCTTTTCAATTTAATTTTTATCTTTTTTTCATTTATTCACTTTTATAATAATATCTACTCTTTTGAAGAATAACTTATGGTGGTAGTAGTAGTAGTAGTGGTAGTAGTAGTAGTAGTAGTAGTAGTAGTAGTAGTAGTAGTAGTAGTAGTAGTAGTAGTAGTAGTAGTAGTAGTAGTAGTAGTAGTAGTAGTAGCAGTAGTAGTAGTAGTAGTAGTAGTAGTAGTAGTAGTAGTAGTAGTAGTAGTAGTAGTAGTAGTAGTAGTAGTAGTAGTAGTAGTAGTAGTAGTAGTAGTAGTAGTAGTAGTAGTAGTAGTAGTAGTAGTAGTAGTAGTAGTAGTAGTAGTAGTAGTAGTAGTAGTAGTAGTAGTAGTAATAGTAGTAGTAGTAGTAGTAGTAGTAGTAGTAGTAGTAGTAGTAGTAGTAGTAGTAGTAGTAGTAGTAGTAGTAGTAGTAGTAGTAGTAGTAGTAGTAGTAGTAGTAGTAGTAGTAGTAGTAGTAGTAGTAGTAGTAGTAGTAGTAGTAGTAGTAGTAGTAGTAGTAGTAGTAGTAGTAGTAGTAGTAGTAGTAGTAGTAGTAGTAGTAGTAGTAGTAGTAGTAGTAGTAGTAGTAGTAGTAGTAGTAGTAGTAGTAGTAGTAGTAGTAGTAGTAGTAGTAGTAGTAGTAGTAGTAGTAGTAGTAGTAGTAGTAGTAGTAGTAGTAGTAGTAGTAGTAGTAGTAGTAGTAGTAGTAGTAGTAGTAGTAGTAGTAGTAGTAGTAGTAGTAGTAGTAGTAGTAGTAGTAGTAGTAGTAGTAGTAGTAGTAGTAGTAGTAGTAGTAGTAGTAGTAGTAGTAGTAGTAGTAGTAGTAGTAGTAGTAGTAGTAGTAGTAGTAGTAGTAGTAGTAGTAGTAGTAGTAGTAGTAGTAGTAGTAGTAGTAGTAGTAGTAGTAGTAGTAGTAGTAGTAGTAGTAGTAGTAGTAGTAGTAGTAGTAGTAGTAGTAGTAGTAGTAGTAGTAGTAGTAGTAGTAGTAGTAGTAGTAGTAGTAGTAGTAGTAGTAGTAGTAGTAGTAGTAGTAGTAGTAGTAGTAGTAGTAGTAGTAGTAGTAGTAGTAGTAGTAGTAGTAGTAGTAGTATTAGCAGGGATGCAAGGGTGGCGGTGATCAAGATGAGCGA
Organism: Branchellion lobata; assembly: GCA_947562095.1. NCBI lineage: Eukaryota > Metazoa > Annelida > Clitellata > Hirudinida > Piscicolidae > Branchellion > Branchellion lobata. The sequence continues at coordinate 2,480,519 of OX387246.1, forward strand.
TAGCATTAAAGGTGAATATGAAAGGCACTAGAGCAGGATTGAATGATTGATCGGGGCAGTGATTGATCGTTAGATAACACATTTATGAAAAAAACATCGCATCCTTTGAGTTTCTCATCCCAGAATTTAAAAAAATCTTTTTCAAGATTTCAAACGAAGGTTTCTTTATCACTTTTGTCCTAATCAGCACACTGCAACACTACGTAATGCAAAAGAGAAGGTCGAAAATGTTTAATAAAACAATGAAAGGAATATGAAATAAGGAGAAAATAGAAGCAAACAACGTGGGGAAGGAGAATAATTAGTACAACGTTTGAAAAAACATTGAAACAATGCAATTCACAACAATGCAATTCACAACGATACAATTCACAACGATACAATTCAAAACAATACAATTCACAACAATGCCATTCACAACAATATAATTCACAACAAAACAATTCACAACAATACAATTCACAACAATACAATTCACAACAATAAAGTTCACAACAATACAATTCACAACAAAACAATTCACAACAATACAATTCACAACAATACAATTCACAACAATGCTATTCAATACAATTTACAACAGTACAATTCAATACAATTCACAACAATGCAATTCAAAACAATTCACAACAATGCAATTCAATACAATTCACAACAATGCAATTCAATACAATTCACAACAATGCAATTCAATACAATTCACAGCAATGCAATTCATAACAATGCAATTCATAACAATGCAATTCAATACAATTCACAACAATGCAATTCAATACAATTCACAATAGTACAATTCAATACAATCCACAACAGTAAAGTACATAAGAGACAAAGCACGCGAAGCAGACGCAGAGGACAGCGTGTGATGGTAGTTGTGACGGGAAAACTCCAAGGACACGGAGTTGAATGGAAATTTATAATCACCAACAACATTATAAATCGCCCTCACAAATCACAGCTGCTGCCCAGTGTGGAAATCTATTGAAAAGGAGAAATGGTTGTTAGGCTAATAAACGAAATAAAGCAATCAGATCAACAAATAATACAAATAATTGAACTGAAATCTTGATATAAAATAGTAAATTGGAATAATCATGAAATAAATAATAATTTAATAAATAATATTTAAATAAATAATATTTAAATAAATAATATTTAAATAAATAATATTTAAATAAATAATATTTAAATAAATAATATTTAAATAAATAATAATTAAAAATATATCCTTAATAAATGAAATAAAATAGAAATAATGGAAATGAATGAAAAATTAAAAGAAGAAAAAAAAGGAAAGCCTTTCGAGGTGGGTGTTAATTATCAGACGTATCAAAAGCAAATACCCCCTTGAATAAACCTCCTAATAATGTTGCCAAAGGAAGCCCTAGTAAACAATTGTAATAAAAATAAAAACAACAATAATAAAAATAAAATAATAAAAATAATAATAAAAACAAGATGAAGAATAATAATAAGATGAATAAATGAAGATAACAAAATATTTTTTAAAAATGACAATAAAAAGTTGAAGTCAGTGGTGGCTCAACTGACGACGGCTGAGCAGCGATGACACAGCCAACGTCATGTGGTGCTGTTGTTGTTTTTGTTTTTGTTGTTGAGGTTATCATTGTTGTTATTGTTTTTGTTAACCATTGTCGTTGTTTTTGTTATTATATGTGATTTTGTCGTTATTCTTATTATTACTATTCTCAACGTTGTTGTTGTTATTGTTATTAGTACTATTATCTATGTTATTATTATTATTTTTATGATGATGATGATGATGTGATGATGATGATGATGATGATGATGATGATGATGATGATGATGATGATGATGATGATGATGATGTGATGATGATGATGATGATGATGATGATGATGATGATGATGATGATGATGATGATGATGATGATGATGATGATGATGATGATGATGATGATGATGATGATGATGATGATGATGATGATGATGATGATGATGATGATGATGATGATGATGATGATGATGATGATGATGATGATGATGATGATGATGATGATGATGATGATGATGATGATGATGATGATGATGATGATGATGATGATGATGATGATGATGATGATGATGATGATGATGATGATGATGATGATGATGATGATGATGATGATGATGATGATGATGATGATGATGATGATGATGATGATGATGATGATGATGATGATGATGATGATGATGATGATGATGATGATGATGATGATGATGATGATGATGATGATGATGATGATGATGATGATGATGATGATGATGATGATGATGATGATGATGATGATGATGATGATGATGATGATGATGATGATGATGATGATGATGATGATGATGATGATGATGATGATGATGATGATGATGATGATGATGATGATGATGATGATGATGATGATGATGATGATGATGATGATGATGATGATGATGATGATGATGATGATGATGATGATGATGATGATGATGATGATGATGATGATGATGATGATGATGATGATGATGATGATGATGATGATGATGATGATGATGATGATGATGATGATGATGATGATGATGATGATGATGATGATGATGATGATGATGATGATGATGATGATGATGATGATGATGATGATGATGATGATGATGATGATGATGATGATGATGATGATGATGATGATGATGATGATGATGATGATGATGATGATGATGATGATGATGATGATGATGATGATGATGATGATGATGATGATGATGATGATGATGATGATGATGATGATGATGATGATGATGATGATGATGATGATGATGATGATGATGATGATGATGATGATGATGATGATGATGATGATGATGATGATGATGATGATGATGATGATGATGATGATGATGATGATGATGATGATGATGATGATGATGATGATGATGATGATGATGATGATGATGATGATGATGATGATGATGATGATGATGATGATGATGATGATGATGATGATGATGATGATGATGATGATGATGATGATGATGATGATGATGATGATGATGATGATGATGATGATGATGATGATGATGATGATGATGATGATGATGATGATGATGATGATGATGATGATGATGATGATGATGATGATGATGATGATGATGATGATGATGATGATGATGATGATGATGATGATGATGATGATGATGATGATGATGATGATGATGATGATGATGATGATGATGATGATGATGATGATGATGATGATGATGATGATGATGATGATGATGATGATGATGATGATGATGATGATGATGATGATGATGATGATGATGATGATGATGATGATGATGATGATGATGATGATGATGATGATGATGATGATGATG
>OX387246.1:2488886-2493886 GCA_947562095.1 Branchellion lobata
TTCATAACATCTGTTGCACAGCATCAGCGCGGCATGGCGCTGATCGATGCTTCCTCCGATTGTCTCAACTCCACCTCTTGCCATCTTTTCCCTTATTTGCCTTCTTCCTATCCCTTCCTTCGTTTGCTTATTTTTTCCTTCTTACCCTTTTCTTCCTTTTTCCCATCTTCTTCTTCCTTTTCCCCTTTATCTTCTTCCTTTTCCTCTTTATCTTCTTCCTTTTCCTCTTTATCTTCTTCCTTTTCCCCTTTATCTTCTCCTTTTTCCCCTTCATCTTCTTCCTTTTCCTTTTTATCTTCTTCTTTTTCCCCTTCATCTTCTTTTTCCTTTTTATCTTCTTCCTTTTCCCCTTTATCTTCTTCCTTTTCCCCTTTATCTTCTTCCTTTTCCCCTTTATCTTCTTCCTTTTCCTCTTTATCTTCTTCTTTTTTCTTTTTCTTCTTCTCTTCTTCTCTTCCCCCTTCTCTCTTTCTTTTTTTCTCTTTCTTTTTCTAACTTTTCTTTCTTCTACTCTTTATTTTCTTTTTTTTTCTTCTTCCCTTTCTTCCTTTTTTCTTTTTCCTTCTTCTCTCTTTTTTTCTTCCCTTTTTTCTACATTTTTCGGTTTTCTTGTCCTTCTACATTTCCTATTTTGACTTTTTTTTAAATCACATCTTCGTTTTTCATCTTTCCTTTTTTTATTGCTTATCTTCAAATCCTCTTTTTCCTTTTCCTATTTTTTCCATCCTTTTCCATTTTCTGTTTTTTTTCTTTTTTTCTCCGTCTCTTTTTTTCATTTTTCGTTTTCATCTTTTCCTTCTTTTTTTTATATTTCTTCTTCAGACCTTCCACTTCTTCGTATCTCACAGCATTCAACATTTCATTCAATTTTCCTTTTTTTTATAATTTTTCCAAAATTTCTGTTTAGGAACTTCTTTCTCGATTTACCAGTTCCATAATGAACGTGGTCATATTTATAGAGCTTCAACCTTTACGAAGTGTTTTTAGTAAATTTCGTAATCAAAAATTTTGATAAAAAGTACAACGCTATATCTTTTTGTCACCTTTCAACATTACTTCAACTTCATGCCCAACAAAAACAACAAAGACGACGAAAACAATAAAAACAACAACAACAACAACAACCACAACAATAGCAACAACAACAAACACAAAAACAATGAAAACAACAACAACAAATACGAAAACAACAAAATCAAAAACAACAAAAAACAACAAGACAAAAACAACAAACACAACAAAAACCACAACAACAACAAACAACAACAATAAAAATAAAAAATTAAAAAAAATCAACAAAATAAAAAACGATATCATCAACAACAAACACAAAAAGCACAACAACAACTTCAACAAAATCAAAAAAACAACATCGACAAAACAACATCAACAAAAAAACATCAACAAAACAACAAAAACATCAACAAAACAACAACAACAACAACAACAACAAAACAACAACAACAAAAACCCCAACGACGCCTACCAAACTCCCATTGAAGCCGGTAAAACGCTGAAAGTTTTACAAATTGAAATAAAAAAACATTCAAACTACCTTAAATGGGAATGACAATTGCTAGGACTTTATGGAAACACACTCGAAAGCTGTATCGAGTCGAATCAACGTGGTCTGAGAGTAATACATTTGACAGGACATATGATCGGGAGGTTGTGATCAGCTGACGATCCATACACGACCCTGTCTGTCGTGGCTACCTCGGTGAGTGTCTTTTCCTTTCTACGGCATTCTGCTTCTGTGAGAAGCCTCGTGAAAACACCTTGTAGTAGTTCAAGTGAGTTGAAACTAACACAAACACTCGTCTGAACACTCAGAAGAATTGTATTCTTGACTAACTCGGACAGTTTATTGAGAACACGCGGCTTTAACTCTGCAGCCTGTGGCGTACATGGCCCAGCCAACTATGTTGCTCCTTGCGCGATCAACTGCTGCCATTGCAAAAATAATTGCAGTACGTCAAATTGAGTATCGAAAAATTTAAATTTGCAATCGAAACTTGAAAAAAAAATTTTTTTTGATGTTAAAAGTCATTTTTTTGTTTTTTTGAAAAATCAAGCTGAAATGAAAACTTTTGACTGAATTTTTTTTCGAAATCTTTTGTAAAACAAAATGGAACACATTTTAAACTCAAAAAGCTGCGACTCTATTGTGTTTGCTGGAGTTCCTTGCAATGAATAAGATTCCTTCATTTCAAAAATTTGAAAGCTTGTTCTTCAAATAGAATTTTCGAGTTTTCTGACTATTTTCAAGCATCCCCGTCTTGATGGAACGCTCCATTCGTCCTCATCAACATTAACCTTTAGCGAATTTACAAGTTTAATTCGACCGAATCCTTATCAAACTGCGCTACTTCAAACTCTGGTTCTGAAGGATAGTTGGTATGTGAAAGTTTTTATCGGTATGGAGCTTCAAAAGCAGTTTACAAAATTTAACGGCAGATAAAATTTTCAGAAGTGAAGCTTATTTGCTTTTATTTTTTGCGAATTGAGTTCAAAGAGATTTCAATATCTTCATTAGAGACACAGGAAATGACAGTTCAAAAAGACCACTGGGAAAATGTTTGCAAGCATTTGCAAGCAGGCACGAAGAAAGAAATCGAAAGTTTAAATGGAAAACAAGCAGAAGGTAGGAAAGATAGTTTGATTAAAGTTGAAAAAGATGAAAGGCCAGAGGCAATGCAGGCAAGATTGATGGCAATTGATGATTGGAGAAGCGGAATAGAAAAAGGTTATGTCGGGTGGAAACCCAAAAAACGATTAAAGAGACTGAAGAGTGATTAAAACGTATGGAAGACACAAAGTAGCCACGCGAGAGATGAGTTTAAGGCATGCTACCTGCGTGTGGTCAGTAGGTGAGGTATGCTGTGCTGTGGTTGCTGCTTTTGGTGAGCATGTGGTGGTGAAATGGTGATAAGAGTTGGTATGAATGGTGAAGAATAAAAAGGATAGGAAATGATAAGAGAGATGATGGAAGAAATGATGAAAAAAGTAATGATAAAGAAGCTGAAAGAGAGAGGAAAAAAGAGGGTCCAGGAGCGGCAGTCTGAACTGCACAATGCAGGCGCTTTGACAGAAACAGCGAGTTTCATCAGGTTTGCTGCTCTACTGCCACTGCAAAGAGGTGTAGTGAAAATTAGAAGGGTGTAACACGTGGCTGTCATAATGTACCAACTAATGCCACAGATAAAAAAAAAGTCGTAAGCCATAAGTTGCTGTGGCATTGGAGAAGTTATGTACTTTGGCAGAGGTTATGAATGCTTCTGCGTTGTATTGTGTGTTCAAGTACCCGTTTCAAACACGCTCTATTAAACACTCCATTTATCCTTCCACCCCTCCTTCCACCCCTCCTTCCACCCCTCCTTCCACCCCTCCTTCCGCCCCTCCTTCCACCCCTCCTTCCACCCCTCCTTCCACCCCTTCTTCCAACCCTCCTTCCACTCCTCCTTCCACCCCTCCTTCCACCCCTCCTTCCACCCCTCCTTCCACCCCTCCTTCCACCCCTCCTTCCACCCCTCCTTCCACCCCTCCTTCCACCCCTTCTTCCACCCCTCCTTCCACCCCTCCTTCCACCCCTCCTTCCACCCCTCCTTCCACCCCTCCTTCCACCCCTCCTTCCACCCCTCCTTCCACCCCTCCTTCCACCCCTCCTTCCACCCCTCCTTCCACCCCTCCTTCCACCCCTCCTTCCACCCCTCCTTCCACCCCTCCTTCCACCCCTCCTTCCACCCCTCCTTCCACCCCTCCTTCCACTCCTCCTTCCACCCCTCCTTCCACTCCTCCTTCCACCCCTCCTTCCACCCCTCCTTCCACCCCTCCTTCCACTCCTCCTTCCACCCCTCCTTCCACCCCTCCTTCCACCCTTCCTTCCACCCCTCTTTCCACCCCTCCTTCCACCCCCTCTTCCACCCCTCCTTCCACCCTTTCTTCTATCCTCCTTCCACCCCTCCTTCCACCCCTCCTTCCACCCCTCCTTCCACCCCTCCTTCCACCCCTCCTTCCACCCCTCCTTCCACCCCTCCTTCCACCCCTTTTTCCACCCCTCTTTCCATCCAAGAGTCCAACCTTATTCAGGTTTCTAGTTATATTTCTCTTCATCCATTTTTCCTCCATCCTTCCAGCGATCTTTTCATCCATTTCTCCTCCATCCTTCCAGCGATCTTTTTATCCATTTCTCCTCAATCCTTCCCTCCATCTGTTCTTCAATTTTTTATTTAACCTTTTATCTATCTCTCCTTTCACCCCTAATTTCTGCGCTGTTTATTTTTTCATTATTTTTTAAAGAATTTATCTTATTATGTCGTACTCCAAACATATTTCTGTCATCCCTCATACCTTCCTTCCATCATTTTCTCTATCTATCATTTATTCCATCTATCATTTATTCCATCTATCATTTATTCCATCTATCATTCTTTCCATCTATCATGCTTCCCATCCATCATCCGTCCATCCATCGTTTTTGCCTCTCATCCATCCTCTCCTACTCCTATATTTCTTCCAGTTTTCATTCATTCCTTTTTGACAAACAATTCGTGCTAATATCAATCTATTTAAACACACAATTACACTTAAATAGTTTTTTAGAGCCCTGGAGATTGAGGCTAAGGAAGATGGAGAGTGTCATTTGTCAGAACTCCCATCAATCCACGCCTCCTTCTCTCCTTTTTTCTCTCTTTTTTCTTCTTTCTTCCATTCTTCTTTCTTCTGTTCTTTTTCCTCCTTTACCTCCTCCTGTTGTTTTTACTTCTCTTCTTCTTTTTCTTCTTTTTCTTCTTCTTCTTCTTCTTCTTTTTTTTCTCTTCTTCTTTTTCTTATTTTTCTTCTTCTTCTTCTTCTTCTTCTTCTTCTTCTTCTTCTTCTTCTTCTTCTTCTTCTTCTTCTTCTTCTTCTTCTTCTTCATTTTCTTTTTCTTCTTCTTCTTCTTCTTCTTCTTCTTCTTCTTCTTCTTCTTCTTCTTCTTCTTCTTATTCTTCTTATTCTTC
>OX387246.1:2496386-2501386 GCA_947562095.1 Branchellion lobata
CATTTTTGTGGGTCGTGAAGTTGATAGCACGCCACAAACGCTGCAAACTCCATGGAACATCACAGAGAAAGACCGCTTGAATAAACTCAAAAACCTTTGAACTTTGAGAGAAAAACTTTTAACACTTTTGACTCCATAAAAGCCAAAAAAGCCATTTCGTCATTAAGCTTTGCTTTCACCACCACTCACTTCGTCTCGTGTGCAAGCGACGGTGGTGGTTTGGACTGGGAGGTGGCTTGAGTCTCGCGTTGAGTACCAACAGCTTTTGCAAGCATTGTCTTTTATACGCATGCTTCTATAAGCATATACACCAAGCATACCGCGCGTCACGAAACCACCGAATGATTAAATACTTGCTCAGCAGCCTGCGAGTTTTTAACTCTCCTGCCCTGCTTCTTTGTATGTGAGTCATCCTCACAAGCACCTCCTGGGTTGCCACACGCCACTGAGACTCTAGGTTGGCGGAGAAAAAGAGTATTGCAACGCTGGGACATGGTGGAGTGTATATGAATGTCTTGTTGACTGCTACGTGTGTGCCTATATATGCTATGAGCTCATGTATCCGACGCCGCTAACCTCCATAGCGAGTTTGGAACAAATGGATGATTAAAAAAACAAGGCTTTGCTTCGGAATTGATACCATTTTGCACGATCGTCTACTGAAGATTATATTCATTAAGTAGCGATTAGTTTGGCCAACAATGTTTGGTTGAATGAGTTTTTAAGTTAATCAAAAAGCGCTTTATCAAATTTGTTATCGCTGTTTCAAAGTTGGTCACAATCGCACGTGACTCTGGCGTCTGCTGCTGTGAGCATGGAGTCGCTATCATTGATGGATTCCTTGAAGGCTCAGGATGAAACAGTCATGGTAGGAGGAGGAGGAGGTGGTGGTGATGATGACTGATGGTGGGAATGGTGTTGTTGGTTAGTGTTGTTGGAATGTTGTTGGTGGTGTTGTTGATGTTGTAAGTGTTGTTGAAATGTTGATGGTGGTGTTGTTGATGTTGTTAGTGTTGTTGAAATGTTGTTGGTGGTGTTGTTGATGTTGTTGGAATGTTGTTGGTGGTGTTGTTGATGTTGTTGGAATGTTGTTGGTGGTGTTGTTGATGGTGTTGTTGATGTTGTTGGAATGTTGTTGGTGGTGTTGTTGATGTTGTTGGAATGTTGTTGGTGGTGTTGTTGATGTTGTTGGAATGTTGTTGGTGGTGTTGTTGATGTTGTTAGTGTTGTTGAAATGTTGTTGGTGGTGTTGTTGATGTTGTTGGAATGTTGTTGGTGGTGTTGTTGATGTTTTTAGTGTTGTTGAAATGTTGTTGGTGGTGTTGTTGATGTTGTTAGTGTTGTTGGGTGTTGAAAAGATTTTCGGAATGATTCTGTTGTTCATGAAAGGTAATGTTTTTTGTGGCAAAACGCTGTTGTTGCTGATGAAAAGTTGTCGATACTTTTTCAAAAAAATTATGTTTCTTTTTCATTTTTTATAGTCTTTGTTAGATCAAGTCCTGACATACGCTGGAAATGTTGAAATGGAAGGGTGTTGGTTGAACGGCTGAATAAATTCATGAGCCGATTTGTAAAATAAAATCTTTAAAACTAATTTAACTGTTAAAAACATTGCTAAGACTTTGATAAATAAAATAACCTCGTGAATTATTAGTCTACTGGGATTTGCCATATAAATTATGCATCGCTGAATGAGAATTTATTAACACAATACACCTTAATGTTTAAATTTATAATGCAATCTCCACGCATAACTCTGAAATGCCTTTCTAATACGATAATTTAGTCTACTCTTCCGATACTTTGACTCAAAAACAATTTAGGAGTGCAATAAGAAATCACTGGCCAGCAAGGTTGAAAGAAGAAGTAGTTATCAGGTTGACACTCGGCGTGAATTCACCGTTATTGCTGTGCCAATTTGTTCACAGCTTCCACCACATCGCCTCACAACGCAAGGAAGGTGCACATGTGGTCATGTTGCCTGACGTGAGGGCTTGTCTTTTGTAGGCTTGAGTGTTGCATGAATCACACTTGGAAGGACTATTTACATTGATACCGCTGCCACGATCGAAGATTAATCAAAAGAACCATTCAGTGTTTTATTCGAAGCTTGAAAAGTGACTTCATAAACAAGGCGGCCTGTAATGGATGGGTGCAGAGTTGTGCAGGATGTTGTCCGGCTTCAAAACACTTTGGTCTTTTTGTGTATTGCCTTTTTGCCTCATAAACTCTCTGCCTTCATGACCCAGTCGTCACACAACCCATGGTACAGTTCCGTGACTCAGTCATCACACAAACCACGATAAAATTCCATGATGTAGTTGCATACAACTTCCTGATACAACCACCTGATACAACCACCTGATACAACCACCTGATACAACCACCTGATACAACTTCCTGATACAACTCCCTGATACAACCACCTGATACAACTTTCTGATACAACTTCCTGATACAACTTCCTGATACAACCACCTGATACAAACACTTGATACAACCACCTGATACAACCACCTGATACAACCACCTGATACAACCACCTGATACAACTTCCTGATACAACTCCCTGATACAACCACCTGATACAACTTTCTGATACAACTTCCTGATACAACTTCCTGATACAACCACCTGATACAAACACTTGATACAACCACCTGATACAACCACCTGATACAACCACCTGATACAACCACCTGATACAACCACCTGATACAACTTCCTGATACAACTTCCTGGTACAACCACCTGATACAACTTCCTGATACAACTTTCTGATACAACCACCTGATACAACCACCTGATACAACCACCTGATACAACCACCTGATACAACTTCGTAATACAACTTCCTGATACAACTTCCTGATACAACTTCCTGATACAACTTCTTAATACAACTTCCTGATACAATTTTCTGATACAACTTTCTGATACAACTTTCTGATACAACTTTCTGATACAACTTCCTGATACAACTTTCTGATACAACTTTCTGATACAATTTTCTGATACAACTTTCTGATACAACTTTCTGATACAACTTTCTGATACAACTTTCTGATACAACTTTCTGATACAACTTTCTGATACAACTTTCTGATACAACTTTTTGATACAACTTTCTGATACAACTTTCTGATACAACTTTCTGATACAACTTTCTGATACAACTTTCTGATACAACTTTCTGATACAACTTTCTGATACAACTTTCTGATACAACTTTCTGATACAACTTGCTGATACAACTTTCTGATACAACTTGCTGATACAACTTTCTGATACAACTTTCTGATACAACTTTCTGATACAACTTTCTGATACAACTTTCTGATACAACTTTCTGATACAACTTTCTGATACAACTTTCTGATACAACTTTCTGATACAACTTTCTGATACAACTTTCTGATACAACTTTCTGATACAACTTTCTGATACAACTTTCTGATACAACTTTCTGATACAACTTTCTGATACAACTTTCTGATACAACTTTCTGATACAACTTTCTGATACAACTTTCTGATACAACTTTCTGATACAACTTTCTGATACAACTTTCTGATACAACTTTCTGATACAACTTTCTGATACAACTTTCTGATACAACTTTCTGATACAACTTTCTGATACAACTTTCTGATACAACTTTCGGATACAACTTTCTGATACAACTTTCTGATACAACTTTCTGATACAACTTTCTGATACAACTTTCTGATACAACTTTCTGATACAACTTTCTGATACAACTTTCTGATACAACTTTCGGATACAACTTCCTGATAAAACTTTCTGATAAAACTTCTTGATACAACTTTCTGATACAACTTTCTGATACAACTTTCTGATACAATTTTCTGATACAACTTTCTGATACAACTTTCTGATACAACTTTCTGATACAACTTTCTGATACAACTTTCTGATACAACCACCTGATACAACCACCTGATACAACTTCCTGATACAACCACCTGATACAACTTCCTGATACAACCACCTGATACAACTTCCTGATACAACTACTTGATACAACCATTTGATACAACTTCCTGATACAATCCTGCACTGCAGGATGCACCTACTTGTCCTATTTGACACCATTGAGAGTGTTTGATGGCGCAGAGAAGGGAGAATTCAATTGGAAGTCCATGGCGTCCATGTGAAGGAAGCCATAGCGAAGTTAGTGGACGAGTAATCTTTTTTGGAAATTCAAATAAAAAGTTAGAAATATTACCAGTGGTTTTTGACTGGGCAAATACAGGGCCAGTAACTTTAGCATGTGCTTTGGAAAACAAATCTATAGCTCCAAACCCACTCGATCGGATTAAAAATAGTTTAACAACAAAATATTTTATTTTTTGAGTTGTAACTGACAAAAACGTTTCAAATCGTCAAGTTTTTGCCAATTAATTGCTAGACTGGCACCATTTTGAGGAAGTATGCAAATTGCAACTCACAGAGGCATTACATTAGGCCAGATTTAATGGCAACGTTTATTTCAAAATTGAAGAGGAAAATGAAAATTTTATTTTCGGATAAAACGTTCCGATGTGAACATTATTCAATCTTGAAGCACATTTTTGCAAGCGACTTACAATAGAATGAGTGAGTCATTTTATGTCTATTTACATGCCTTGGCACGTATTCAAAGCAAATCTAAACTTTTACGTTCAAGTTTCTTAACATGGCAGTGAATGGCAATTGAAACCAAGCTTGGAACTGCTTGAAGGCTTCAACAACTGGGAGCTGAAGAAGGCCTCTTGGTGACAAGCTGTCTCTGCAGGCACTCCAGCACACTGCTTCCCAACAGTTTTCCCACCCATTCCCCCTTCCCCCCCTCCTCCCGCACATACCTATCTATTCACTTCACTACTTTTCCCCCACAAACCGCTGCCCACGACCCACTTCCCACCACTCCCAATGCGCCGCCAATTAGAAACTAACGTCTTTGGAATCTCTTCCAACGCTGCTCTGTATACTTTTTT
>OX387246.1:2508886-2531386 GCA_947562095.1 Branchellion lobata
TATTATTATTTTTATTATTATTATTATTATTATTATTATTATTATTATTATTATTATTATTATTATTATTATTATTATTATTATTATTATTATTATTATTATTATTATTATTATTATTATTATTATTATTATTATTATTATTATTATTGTTATTATTATTATTATTATTATTATTATTATTATTATTATTATTATTATTATTATTATTATTATTATTATTATTATTATTATTATTATTATTATTATTATTATTATTATTATTATTATTATTATTATTATTATTATTATTATTATTAATTTTTTCATTATAATTATTATTTTTTATTTATTTATTTATTTTATTTTATTTTTTTTTGTATTATTATTATTTTATTATTATTTTTTTATATTATTTTTATTATTATAAAATAATAACAATTATGATGAAAAATTAATTATTTATAATAATATTGAAAGTTCTTCGCTGTGTGTTGGATGAGTGGAGTGTGGTGTGGCCGTCTTGGTGGTGTGGCCGTCTTGGTGGTGTGGCCGTTTTGGTGGTGTGGCCGTCTTGGTGGTGTGGCCGTCTTGGTGGTGTGGCCGTCTCAGTGGTGTGGCCGTCTCGGTGGTGTGGCTTGAAGGACGCCCTCAGACGAGTTTTGGAACTTTTTTGGGGAACCTAATGAGCAACAAGAGACTGAGCACTGTTGAAAATTCTGGAATTAGGACAATAAAACACTCTAATAAGGTCACCCTCCCACTGCGACACTATTGAAATCACGTGTTAAAACTTCCTCCTTCGTTCTCCGAGGCCTCCTTACCTATCCCACTTGTCACATAAGACCACATTACCAGCACTCGAGCATTCCCTTCAGGAAAAATAAAACAAAAAATGCAGCCAAGTCACGAACAAAATTACGATAGAAAGCGACAAAGAACCGAAACAACGATGAAGAAAACATGTGATTAGCAAACACAACAACAACAACACTATCAACAACACCCAAAACAACACCCAAAACAACACCCAAAACAACATCCATAACAACAGTTTCCATTGGTACAGCAACAACACCCAAACTAACACCCATAACAACAATATCAACAACTACAGCAACAACACCCAAAACAACACCCATGACAACAGTATCAACAACTACAACAACAACCTCCACAACAACAACACTAGCAACAACACCAAAAACAACACCTGTAACAACAACACCCAAAACAACACCCATGACAACAGTATCAACAACTACAACAACAACAACCTCCACAACAACAACACTAGCAACAACACCAAAAACAACACCTGTAACAACAACACCCACAAGTACAGCAACAACACCCAAAACAACATCCATAACAACACCCATGACAACAGTATCAACAACTACAACAACAACCTCCACAACAACAACACTAGCAACAACACCAAAAACAACACCTGTAACAACAACACCCACAAGTACAGCAACAACACCCAAAACAACACCCAAAACAACACCCATAACAACAGTATCAACAACTACTGCAACAACCTCCACAACAACAACACAGATTCACCTCAAACACATTCAAACCGACACCCATTCACCACTTCCACTCATCATTCTCAGTATAAACAGGTGTCACACCAAGCCAAACCGCTTCAAAACCCCAACTTTAGGGCTTTTATGCGTGTCAAAACCTCCTTTCGTGAACTCTCAAAACCTCGCCAAGCCATTTCAAAGTCTGATTTTTTGCAAAAAAATTTTTTTTAACTTTCATTTTTGTTGATATATTTTATTTTTTTAATTTAATTTTTTAAATTTTAATTTTTTTAATTTTAATTTTTTAAAGTTTTTTCGGCACTGTCTTTGAATTTATTTTTTTCTATTCACGTGATGGGTCTTTGCAGGGCGTGGACGCACTGCTCTTTAGCGTGTCAAAGGGCTTCGCTCCCTGCGTCCTTTCTTCATTCCCTACAGTTTTCCTGCCTATTCGAACGAAAAATCATTTTTCGTTAAACTTTGCGCCAGAAAAACGTATTTGCGAGTGTAAGGCGTTAGTTTTTTCGTTGATTTTAAACAAAACCGTTTTTTGGTGCTTAAATTTTCATTTTGCTAAAACCCATTCATTGTACGTTTCAATTTAGTAATCTCTGCAAATCCTCTTCAGTCCCCTTAATCATCTCAAGTCGTCAGACCACCTCCAATTCTCAGTGTGGTCGTTTATGACTCCATGTCAGCTTTCATTCCAGCTCTAAAAAACTCAGAAAAAAAACTTTAAAAAATCAACTTTAAATTTGTTTATTTAATTTTTTTTATTGTTTGAATCCACTTTTTGAAGTGGTATCAAGGTTTTATTTGCATCTTCCATGCTACACCTTCAAGGTGGGTTGGCATGATGTGAGTTGATGCAGAAGGGGGAAGAGAGATGTGTGTATGGAGGGTTGTTGTGGGTGTTTCTACAACTCACTCAGCTCGTAAAGACACTGTTCTCCAAGGTATCATGTTGGAAAAAGCCACAAGGAAGTCGCAAGGAAATCACAGAGATTTCACAGAAGGAAGTCTCAGAAGGATGTCTCAGAAGGAAGTCTCAGAAAGAAGTCTCAGAAGGAAGTCTCAGAAGGAAGTCTCAGAAGGAAGTTTCAGAAGGAAGTCTCAGAAGGAAGTCTCAGAAGGAAGTCTCAGAAGGAAGTCTCAGAAGGAAGTCTCAGAAGGAAGTCTCAGAAGGAAGTCTCAGAAGGAAGTCTCAGAAGGAAGTCTCAGAAGGATGTCTCAGAAGGAAGTCTCAGAAGGAAGTCTCAGAAGGAAGTCTCAGAAGGAAGTCTCAGAAGGAAGTCTCAGAAGGAAGTTTGTTCAGATGCAGTTAGGGAAGCCGTAACAATTCACAACAACGAGCACTTCGACTGGAACGTATATCGAAGAAGCATAACTCGAATAGATATAAATCGCCGAATCGTAGCCCAAAGGATCGTAACTCGGAGGATCGTAACTCGGAGGATCGTAACTCGGAGGATCGTAACTCGGAGGATTGTAACTCAGAGGATCGTAACTCGGAGGATCGTAACTCGGAGGATCGTAATTCGGAGGATCGTAACTCGGAGGATCGTAACTCGGAGGATCGTAATTCGGAGGATCGTAACTCGGAGGATCGTAACTCGGAGGATCGTAACGCGAAGTGGAATTAAGTCGAGGGGACGTAAGTTGAGGGACGTGAATCAAAACTTCATTGCTGATAAGGAAGCTTTATGCTTAAAATATTCAACTTCTAAATTGTGTTTATCTGCCGCCGAAGACTTTCACGCGTATGCGGTCAAAGGCTCAGCCATTTCAGTCAAGGCTAGCTTCCCATACATAATTGTGGAAGGCTTCCAATCGAATTCTTGTTTATGAAACACGCGCTGCAAATCACTCATTGAAAGAACTTTTATGAGACCATTTGGATGTTTCTGAATAAACTAGCCACAAAATCTCCAGCGTAAAACCTTCGAAGCTTTTTTAGAAAACTTTAATGAATTTAAAATAAAAGCTGGTATACTTATCTTAAGCTCCATTTTTGTTCTTTTGATTGAAGATTTTTTTTTAAATCTGAAAATCCCGATAAAACAATTGCGATATGGAATTTATACCACAAAAAGTCCTCTTAAGTCCCCTATTTGGATGCTATGTTTCTTTTAAATGCCAGAAACTCCTTCTATGGAGCTTCTGTAGCACAAATTTTGGGGTAGTATGACAAGGGAGAAAAAAAGAAAAGAGAAGAATTGATGAAAAAAAAAAAGAAAAAGAAGAAAAAGAAGAGAAGAAAAAAGAAGATAAAAAGACGAAAAAAAAGAAAAGAAAAAAAACGAAAAAGAAGAAGAAAAGTTGGTGATGAAGGTTATGAGGATGAAAAAAAAAGAAAACATTTGATTTTTTGAAGTTACGATTAAATAAAAAAAACTGAAAAAGAAAAAAACTAAAGAAAAACGAAAAAAAAAGATGGAAGAAGAAGAAAAATAGAATGAAAAGTTTGTTGAACCTCGTTGCTTCAATGGGGATATTTCAGACTTTTTGGAAGTTTTTATTCAGACGTTTAATCGTAAAAGTGAATTTATTCTGAAGCGTCCATGCGTGGGACTTTATGATACAGCAGCGAAAACGCTTTGGCATTTATTTATAAAAACTGCGCCAAAAAACCATTGAAATAAAATAAAACACTGCCTTCTTGAAGCGAACACAGAGCGGTTTGAGAGTCGCACAATTAAGAAAGGCTTAATTTCTGCGCCACAATGAACAGGCAGCCAGTCACAAATGCTTTAGTACTTCTCTTTCAAGCGCTCTCTACAGCACCAAACCACTCTAAAATATGATTCTCAATCACTTCACATTGAAACACACACACACACACACACACACACACACTGAAACACACACACACACACACACACACACACACACACACACACACACACACACACACACACACACACACACACACACACACACACACACACACACACACACACACACACACACACACACACACACACACACACACACACACACACACACACACACACACACACACACACACACACACACACACACACACACACACACACACACACACACACACACACACACACACACACACACACACACACACACACACACACACACACACACACACACACACACACACAAACAAACACACACACACGCACACACGCAAAGAAGTCCACGCAAACGAACAAGTACACGCAAACAGACAAACAAGCGCACGCACATTCACAGGAGCGTAATAACTTCCAAACTCGAAGCACAGGGCGTGTGAAGAGCCACACGAGCAGTGCGGCAATTGGCCTCATCACCACACAAGCCTTTTGCGAGACATTCGACTGGTGAATGAAGCGAGACTGTAATGTTTTTATCTCTGCCACAATCATTAGTAGCATGGAGGTTTATTCCTCCATGTGGGGTCTCTAGGGAAGCTCTCACTGAGGGATCCATGACGGGAGGCAGACAAGATGGGATGTCAGTTAATGATGAACTGGCGGACTCCGCTGCAGCTAAAAAAGCTGCAGTCGCCGCTTCAAAAGTGGTGGCTGTTGTTGCTGGTAGTGGTGGCTTCTTGATAGAAATCTCGCCGATGCTCTGTTGGTTATGCTAATATTTCAATTGTTTGTTACGCGCCTAAGCACTGTGATTATATGTCACAAGGTGTCAAGGCCTACGTGTCCATTGTTGCAAGAGTGAATAATATTTCTTGTGTTTCGTCCCTCCCCAACCACATGCAACAACGAATGTTCCAGTGGAACAGAAAGTACTTGAAACCCTCGGAGTGGATTAAACGCTGTATTCCACGCCATCCAGTCGTGTCATTACCACGTCTGTTGAAACTTTCATTCTCTGCCACTTTTTTGGCGTCACAGCATTGGATCATTAGTGTCGTTATGTCTCCATGACTCACCATTCCATTACATTCCTCCGTCATACTGCCATAAAAATCTCTCCCCATCACCATTCTACTAATCATACCCTCACTACTCCAGTAAAAAACCTTTTTTGTTTGAAAGCTACATCAAACCTCCACACCAGCGTATAGTTATATAACTTCTCAATCAAAACTTCACGCATCCATTCAGTCATCTAACCACACTACACCTACTCACTTTTTTCATTCTTTCCACATCACAGCGTGTCTATTCAGTTACACCACCAATAATTCATACCACCAATTCAAACAACACTTATTCAGACACACCACCCATTCAAACACACCACCCATTTGTGCACACCATCCATTTCAGTTTTCCATTCCTTCAACCACCCCACCAACCAACCCCATTGCCTCATGGCTCCTCCCTTCAAGCCCATCAGCGGTACAGGAAAACAGAAAGGCATGGAACATCCATTATTGGCGCAGAAAGGCTGTGTCGCAAATAGGCAATAAAGGAAACTTATTAGGGCGCGAAGATGAGCGAGAGTGGCAGAGCTGCTAACACCTCGGCACTCATTTATAACTTGCCCAGTGCTTACAAAAGTCTTGCTTTTCTTTGTTGCAGGGTCCGAGAAGACCGAAGACTTGGAGATATGGTTTCCAGTGATTTGTGGCGTTGAGTTGACCAGCATTATTCTTTCATTGAGCCATGAGTCGTAACGTCAACGCTTGTTGCTTGGAAGCAAAGAGGTCTGAAGGAGTTCCCAAGCAAGGCTCTCAGTGGCTTAAAGGCCGTGGAGAAGGGTCTTCAGCCAGGAATAAAGTTACCGACGCAATTAAGTTTAAAAAAAAAACAAAGTTTCATTCAAATTTTGAGCAGAAGAAGGATTTGTAGTGTGCATGAGGTGAATAACTTGCAGTGCGAGTAATGGCATCCATTTATAGCACATATAGTCTTGCAGTTCCCACGAGTTCCTTGCAGACACTATTGCGTTCTGTACAGATTGAAGCACGTGGAAGGAGAAGGACTGAAGATTTTGTCAACAGTGACTTTATTCTTGCTGTTTGCTGTGGAAGCATACGTGTAGAATTCTACTTTTCAAAGCTGGAAACGAAAACGGCAAAAAAGCCTTTGGTTTTGTATTTGAGGCTTCTAGGTGCGTGCGTGCCTTGAATGCTTGCATGGCCTTCAATGGAGAGGTGCTTAGAGGATCTCTAAAATAGTTTTGTTTGTGAGCTTTGTAAAATTAGTTTTTTTTGAAATATTGAAACAAAATTCATTCTGCTTCCGTACTCTGTCAGAAATCTTGAGTAAATTGTATAAAAGTGCATTCAAAACAAGCAAATGGATTGTTCTCGCAGGTACGAGGAGCCGATACATTATCGTTGGGATTATGTATCCAAATTTGATTCTTCTGCGGAGACAGCGGCATCAATATTCTGAGCATCTTCTCATCCGTTACCCTGTATCAGCAGCCCCTTGAAGAGGGTCTTCAATGAGTCCAGTGGGTTGATAAGGCTGGTGTGTCGAAGCCTGCTAAGGCGAATAAATCGTTCGGCTGCAAATGCGCGTCTTTCGTTTTAGAAATTAATTTTTTATTCTATCAGAATTTTAAAAATACGTTTAATTAACAGATGTTTCAAATTTGAAATTAAATTTCTTGATTTTCCACAAGGCTTTCAAAGAGTCAGAAAGCACGTGTTAGGAATAAAATGACGACAATAAAAAAGCAATAAAAGGCAACTGTTTTCGAAAAAGTGAAGATGTTGCAGGAAAGGTCTGCTGGGGAGTTGTTCGTCTTGACGATTGTGTTGCTGGGTGCCTTGGGTGCTCACAAAAATGACACCAACGTCGATGCGAACAGATGTATGCATCACTTGCAAAGTCTTAAAACCTCCAAAAAGGACTTTATGGTCAACTACGCCCATAACGACACTGCCCATGCAAGCATGAACGACAGCAAGTCTTCTTCCTTCTCCGCCGCTGCAAGCAGCTTCGTAGAGAGAGACATCGACAACATCCCTGATTCATTCGCATCCCTTCGAGCCATAAAACTGGCCCCCAATGACGCATTCAGCTCACACCATGAATACAATGACACAAATAAATTCGAAAGTGGAATGAGCAAAATGAGCAAAGAAGAGCTGGCAATTCATCAACAAAGAAAGGTCCACAAGAAAGTCAAAAGAGCTTCCAGTGGAATGAAGGACGACCACAACTTCTACAGCCGACCAGCCCCCATGCGCCACTCCAACCACTACCCATCCAGCCAGAAGAAACCTCCCAGAGTGAGCTACAAGGTGCAGGAAGAATTCACTCCGGTGGGCACTGTGGTCGGAAAGCTTTCAGAACTACGTCTGGACCCTTTAGGCAATCCGAGCGAAAGCGACAGCTTCAAAAACAGCATTTATACACCTGAAAAAACCAAAAGCAGAAAGAACAATATGAATCCATGGCGATATCAAATGCTGGCAGCAGACCCTAAAGACCTCTTCGAGGTGCACAGCAACAGTGGCGTCATCAGCACCACAGCCAACTTGGACAGGGAGGCCATAGAGCGGTGCAGAGGTGAATCTTTGTGCGAAGTAGCCTTGGACGTGGGTTTGTACGGGGTTGATGCTTTTCAGCTGATCAAGGTGGTGGTCGAAGTGCTAGACATTAACGACAACAAACCCTTTTTCGAGCGTCCAAAAATGACCTTCAACATCAGCGAAGCGTCTTCCACCAACACCTCCTTCCTCCTTCCTTCAGCCACCGACTTGGACGCACCCGAAAATGGAATTGTGGCCTACAAACTCGTCGACTTCAGCAACACCTTTGGCATCACTCAACTCAACAACGGACCTTCGTCGCACCACAACATCGAGGTCAGACTGGTTCTCAACAAGCGCCTTGACCGTGAGTCAGTGCCCAGCTACTTCGTCACTCTCACCGCCATCGAACCCTCCCCCGTCATCTTGCCTTCCATCACCTTCTTCTCAGACTCACAGAAGCAACGCTACACTCATCAACAACCTCCTTCAAACGCCATCAACATTGAAATCACCATCGTCGACTCAAACGACAACAGACCTCGCTTCTTCAACGAGCCTTATGAGAAGAGCGTGCCTGAAGGGGTCAGAAGCAACATGACCCTCTTGAGAGTGGAAGCGGCCGATGCAGACCACGGCGATAACGGACTGGTAACCTTCAAATTCTCCAGGCAGACGCGCCTGTTGCACGGACACCTTTTCACCATCAACGCCAAAAGTGGCAGTGTGGTGGTGAAAGGAAGTCTGGACTACGAGAAGGAGGTACAACACCAGCTGGTGGTGGTGGCCAGAGACCATGGCAAGAATGTATTGACCGCTGAAACGGTGGTGTTGATTAGAGTGCTCGACGAGAACGATAATACTCCGACTTTCAAGATCCACACGGCAAGCGTCACTGACGCAAGCAGCCATGAGGACGGTGATGGATCGGAAGCTGGACTCGCTAGAGCAACCACGCCATGGAAAAGCGGAGACAAGAAATCATTGTTTTTGAAGAAACCACTTTTCATGGAAAATAATGAAACAAAAGCTTCAGATGAAAGAAAAGAGCATGAACGGTTAGTTGATCAAACGAAACAAGGAGTGGCAGTTGGTGCTTTGATTGCCCAGCGCACAGAAGTGTTTGAGGACGCTGAGGTGTCCACGTTCGTTGCTCATGTGCGTGTGAACGACCCCGACTCTGCTCTCAACGGCGAAATCAACTGTTCTTTGGTGAATCTGCAAAAAAAGCCAAATGACACCGACACCAAACAAGTGCTTAGGCCAACCGAGGAAAATCTCAGTCAGTTCCACCACTCCCCACCCGTTGACCTTCGTCTAGTGAGACAAGACAGTCATGAGTTCCACGTGGAAACGGCTGCTCCACTCGACAGGGAGACCATCAAGCAGTACACCACACTGGTCACCTGCCACGACTTCGGCTCGCCTGCCAGGTCCTCGCAGCAGCTGCTCATCGTCGACGTCATCGACGTGAATGACTGCGAGCCCTCCTTCGAACTCAGCCACTACAACGTCACCATCGCAGAAAACAACCCCATCAACGCTCCTGTTCTTCAGCTTTTTGCCACTGACGCTGACGCAGGTAGGAATGGTCAGGTGATGTACTCCTTTTCAGGCAAGATGGATTCTTTTTTCAGACTCAACCAGCACACGGGCCTCATTACAGCCAGCCACTCGATCGACAGAGAAGTCTTCAAAAGTTTCCGCTTCACCGCGGTGGCAGTGGACCAAGGACGTCAGCCTCTCACGGGCAGCTGCTCGATCGAGATCCACGTTCAAGACGTGAACGACCAGGCGCCCACCTTTACGCAACGCCACTACCGCTTCAACGTTACCGAAAACAATCCTGAAGGAGTCGCTATTGGATACGTAGTTGCTCACGACAATGACTCAGCAGCTTTCAATTCCTTCGCCTTCCAGTTCCTGGTGCCTGCGTTGCTGGACAAAAAATACACAGAAGAACTGCGTAAAAAAAAGATGCTCGTCGCGAGTGCAAAGAAGGAAGGATCAACCGATGCCGGCAAGGAATCTCCACGCAGGAACCAACGCAGCAGCAGCGCGCAGCGACTGCGAAGAGCAAAGTCGAACAGAGTCATTATTTTCAATGGCAAACACAACGGATTTATAAGAAGATCATTTTCCACTGGGCGAAGACCTTTCCATAGATTCACAAGGCTTTCAACAACACTGCAACGCCGGAAACTACAACGCCTTAAGCAGCTGCAACGACAAAAACGCCACCAAGGCAATTCTCAACAGTCCAGAAATGGAACCAAGTCAAAACAAGCTTTTTTAAAAGTTTATAATATAAAGAAATACGGACTGCAAAGAGAGAATTTATTGCGGAATAAATATTCGCAACGGAAAGTACATCGGACACCCAGCCAGTCCCTTCGAACGCCACACCAACAAACAAACGCCTTGTATAAGGGAGGTGCTTCACAGTATAGACAACAAAAACGTTGTAGCTGCTACTTCAAAAGCAACAAAAACGTCAACAACAACAAAAACATCAATAATAACAATAACAAAAACAATAGCAACACTAACAACAACAACAATAACACTAACAGCAACAAAAACAACATTAATAGTAGAAATAATAATGTTAATAATAATAATAATAATAATAATAATAATAATAATAATAATAATAATAATAATAATAATAATAATAATAATAATAATAATAATAATAATAATAATAATAATAATAATAATAATAATAATAATAATAATAATAATAATAATAATAATAATAATAATAATAACAATGATAATAATAGTAATAATAATAATAATAATAATAATAATAATAATAATAATAATAATAATAATAATAATAATAATAATAATAATAATAATAATAATAATAATAATAATAATAATAATAATAATAATAATAATAATAATAATAATAATAATAATAATAATAATAATAATAATAATAATAATAATAATAATAATAATAATAATAATAATAATAATAATAATAATAATAATAATAATAATAATAATAATAAAAATAATAAAAATAATAATAATAATAATAATAATAATAATAATAATAATAATATTTACAACAATAATAGTAACAATAGAAACAAAAACCATAGTAGCAACAGCAATAATAATAATAATAATAATAATAATAATAATAATAATAATAATAATAATAATAATAATAATAATAATAATAATAATAATAATAATAATAATAATAATAATAATAATGATAATAATAATAATAATAATAATAATAATAATAATAATAATAATAATAATAATAATAATAACAATAGCAACAACAACAATGCTTCTTCAAAACGCAACTGCCCGTGTTCAAACGTCATTAAACACCACGCAAGCAACAAAATAAAGCATAGTGAGGCGTCTGGTAAACACAACAACAACAATTACCACCGCGTACAAAGATTTGCTCCTCATAACTACTACAACCAGCCAAACGGCAGAAAGTATAGCAGAAAAACTCACAACAGAAACAAAAACAAAAACAACAACATAAACAACAGCAAAAACAACAACATAAGCAACAACAGAAACTACAACATAAACAACAACAGAAACTACAAAAGATATTTTTATAAAAACAACAATAAAAACTATAACAACAAATATTTAAACGGATATAACAATAAGAACCATAAATACAAAAACAACAATAACAATAACAACAATAACAATAACAACAAAAACAATAACAACAAAAACAACATAAAGCATAGGAAAACTAGGAATCATGAAAGCCCCAACAAAGCCAACAAAAATCATATCAAAAACACACACACACCAACACAACGAGCCGTCAGAAGCACTGGGCAAACAAGCGCGACAAACCATTTGCTTAATCCAATCTCTTTGAATCCCTTTAGTGGCTTTCTCACTCTGAAATACAGGTTCGAAGCGCTATGCTTCCGTATGCAGTGCCGCAAACATCCATAACTCTATTCCTTTGTTTCCTTCCCTTATTTCTCATCGACGTTTAATCCACCGGCAAAAGTTTACGACTAAGAAAATATCTTTTTATTTAGTTGTCCATATGTTGGTGAAACAATGAAAGTTAATCAATCATACACATACACACACACACACACACACACACACACACACACACACACACACACACACACACACACACACACACACACACACAAAAGAATGGACAGAGAGCAGCAGGCAGAGATACACTTTGTGCTGAGGGTGTATGACGTTGCAGATTCGAGTCTTGGTGACACTGCTATGGTAACGGTTGCTATCCAAGATGTCAACGACAATCCACCCATTCCCACCTTTCCTGCGGTACTTTGCTTGTTACTGTTGCTTTTTGTTGAGGGTATAACAGAAGTGATTGTGGTGGATGTTGTGGTGGATGTTGTGGTGGATGTTGTGGTGGATGTTGTGGTGGATGTTGTGGTGGATGTTGTGGTGGATGTTGTGAAAACAGTATCAGTAAAAGTCACAATAATAAGGACGCCGGGCGCATGACGAAAGGACAACCACCTCAATAGGAATGGCCACCTTACTAACACATCTCTACCAACACTAACTCTTACTTGCGTTTTTGAATAATTTCAATTTCATATGAATTAGGCAGTTTCAGTAGCCTGGCTTGACTTTTTTGAAACTGAAAACTTTGAATCAAACAAAATGTTTAGCAACCGTACGAAGCTTCAACCAGGAGAGCAGAGATTCATAAATTTCAAACTCGAAAAACGAAAATTTTGGAGGGTTGGATGTAAAAACCATCATTTGATCATGAAAAATTGTTTTGTTTTCAAAAATAATTCTTAAGTCCGAATAATTTTGCTTTATAAGCCAAATCTCTTCCGTAATATCTTCACACTCGGAGTTCTCGATCAGGCCTTGCAATACTCCACACACAGAGCGGTGCAAACGGAGGCACTTTGGCAACGAATGACGACACCTCTCCATTCGACCACAAAGATTTCGTCTGGTGCATGGACCAAAGCGGGGCCAACAACACAGCCTATGTCTCCACGCAGACACCCGTCGGTAGCGGAGTCACCCGCATCGCAGCTACAGACGCTGACTCAGGCATCAATGCCGAGCTTTCTTACCACCTCTTATCCCTGCACCAGTACACCAGGCAGGCTAACGAAAGCGGTGATAACACTGAGCGCTTGAACCACATTAGCAGGGCCACTTTGAGCGGCATACAACACAACAAAAGTTCCCATAAAGTTGCCACAGGAGAGCAGATAACATCAATAAATCGCTCCCAAAAATCTTCCATTTCCCAAGCGACTCCGTTCCACACCTCGAGCACACGTCAGCCACAGACGACCACCACCAACGACTTCTTCCTCCTCGACCCTTCCTCAGGCATCCTTTCCACCAACCACCTGCTCAGTCACCACGACTTCATGTGTGTAGTGGCTGTCGTGGTCATCAGCGACCGTGGTGTTCCTCCCCTCAACACTTCTACTTCTCTCTTTCTCCACATCAACCGTTCTCTGCCTTTTGTGCTCTCTTTAGACCTCAATTCAGGCAAAGCGTCTCTGAACGCAAGTGCCGATGGCAGCTTTCAGCCCTCACGAAGTTCCTACAAAGCTCACGTGGTGATGCTGGTGGCTTCGGTGTGCAGTGTGTGTCTGGTGCTGCTGCTGCTGTTTGTGGCCGTTGTGGTGGTGGTCAAACGCAAGGAAAATGAACGCAAAAATCGAAAGTACAATTGTCGAGTGGAGGCTTTGCGCATGCTAACAACCACCAATAATCACGACAATAACAACAATAACAACGAGGACGAAAACAAAAACACGTGTGCAGATGAGGTGGTGAATGATGTGAGTGTTTTTGCAGAGACGTTGCAAGGAGTGGGAGATTGGAGAGAGAAGCCAGAGAATGAAGCTGATCAGAGGAGCCTCCATAAATCATCGCTCGGGCATTTGCCAGGCCACAAACAACAAACATTGCCATTAGCAAATAATAACCAACAACAACACCAACAACAACTTCACCAACATAAAACAAAACAGCTGCAACAACAACAACAGCTGCAACAGCAACTACAAAAGCAACAGCAATTGCAACAAACACTGAAGTGCCAATATCCCGAGGCATACAGCTCTTCTGAGTTAACACTCAACCATTATCAACATGACCAACCTTCGCAACAACTAGAACAACAACAACTTCAACAACAACAACAACAACAAATACTTCCACAACAGCCTCAACAAAATCAACACTTCAAGCAGCAGCAGCATAGGTCAGCTTTCTCATTATCTCCTCTTTCATCCGCCAGCCTGCCTCCTAATCCACATGTAAGTCCCTCATCGGATTTTTTTGGAAATACCAAAATTTCAAATCTGAAATATGCGCTTGATTTAAATGTGGAGAGCTTTGAATTCATCTTCAATTTTTGTAGAGCGCATTTTATTTCATTATTTTCCAAGATTTAATTTCGGTTTTTATTGAAGCTAATCCAGCTAGTCGCTGGAATTTTTAGGGAATTGAATAAAAATTGAGAATTAAACAAAAACGTAGTCAACTTGTCATGAACTGATGAAGGGAGAGATAAGTACTGTCATGCAATAGAGAAGAAACATGAGGATAAAATATTAATGTTATATGAAGCAACTTTATAAAAACAATTTTATAAAATAAATAAATAATCAGAGTTTAATAGAATAAATTTGATTTATAAATGAGGGTTTAATAGAATAAATTTGATTCATAAATGAGGTTTAATAGAATAAATTTGATTTATAAATGAGGTTTAATAGAAAAAATTTGACTTATAAATGAGGGTTTAATAGAATAAATACAATTTAGTAAGGCAAATTAATGAAACCAGCGCAACCTTCTGTAGATCCTCCAACCTTCCACAAGGACCGCATACATTTCAATTTGATGCGAAAAAGTATGTTGGAATGATTTAATTCACCACAAAAGAAGCAATCAAGCGGAAGATATAGAAAAATATGCAGACCGAAAGGATGCTGATGTTGGTAAGGAATGGAGAAGAAGAGGAGAAAGAGAAACATCATCATGGAAATGAGGATGAGGATAATTATGGTTGGGGTTATGGTGATGGAATGAATGGGTGAAATAATTTGAAAGGGTAAGAAGGTGAGAAATGTAAGAAGAAAATGAGAAAGATGGGAAGGATGATGAGGAAGAAGATGAGGAAGAGGATGAGGAAAAAGATGAGGAAGAAGATGAGGAAGAAGATGAGGAAGAAGATGAAGAAGAAGATGAGGAAGAAGATGAGAAAGATGATGAGGAAGAAGATGAGAAAGATAATGAGAAAGATGATAGGGTCAGAAGAACTGAAAAACGTTGAAACAAAAAAAGCAAAATGAAGAAAAAAAACGAAAAAAATTAAAGATAATACTGATAATAAAATAGAAGCGATGTTGAAAGGGTAACAAAGTTTTGAGGGATCACACATTTCAAGGAAAAGCAACGTTACGACACAACGATGCGCCATTAAGACCTCTTCAATGTTCGCAATCACGAAAAACCTGTTTCAAATTTCAAACAAAACCTCCAACAAAAAAAAGTCGTCATCCAAACTGCATCGAGGTGACAAGGGACCATTAAGCCGCAGAGGTGTGTGTGGCTTTTACGGATGGTTAGTTGTCATGACACTGTACGTCAAAACGCTGCATGCGTCAACTTTGGACATGTTAATTACCATGACATGGCGACTGCGTTTCACTCAGCCTTCCTAGACATTGGCCTTGTGTTACTGAAGAACCCAAGAGTTTCAAGCTTTTGTAATTTAATTTATTATACCTTTTAAACTGTTATCAGCTTGCTTTATCACACCTAGGCATGCTTACGAACAGTTAAGGAAGGCACGTTGATATGAGAATGGATGCTGGCCGAGCTGCTAAGAAAAAAGGTTAAGAGCATGTTAAATCATTCTTCCTCAAGGAAGCTGTAGAAACAGAAGAAGAAAGGCAATCTTGCCTGAGCGCCGGGTGGAAGCGATTTATCATCCTACAACACGAACCTCAAATGCCCCTTGAAACACGCATTCTAAAATCATTTCGGTGTTCTTCGAGAAGGTTCTACTCGAGTGTCGCGGAGGATTTGTGGGCCAAAACACCTTTTTGTTTGGCTTGTGTGAGTCAGGCATGGGTGTCACCTACTGAAATATTCAAGAGTGAGGGTTGTGAAATAATTTATATGTGATTCGAGATTCTATAGCCCAATCAAATGACCATGGAATGTTGATGAGGAAGCTGATAGTAGCGAGTTGGGAGGAGTTAGGAGGGTGGTCAGAAAGAGGTTTTGTGGTCTGTGTTTCCAGTGAGAAAAGTCCAGTTTCCCAGTTCAAAAACCAGCAATCAAACGTTGTGGTTTGTTACTGATCACTTCATTGTGAGGTAATCTGCCACACCCTCCAAAAGGAATGACGTGAGAATCTTTTTGGATACACCTAACTCCACAAGCTCCAAAGCAGTACACGTGAACTCCGGTGCAGCTCACAAACTCGATTTCTGATGATTTTGTACTTTGCCATGCACCCACTTCAAAGGGCTTCTTTGTGCGCCTGAAACTGAAATATTCATCACACAGATACATTTATCGCTAATAAAACTCTAATGGAAGTAAAGTATTTGCCTTGAAGGAGACTTCAACTTTTATGCTTTTTGGGTGAGACTTTCTGCGAAGTGTTCAATTATTTCGAGCCATAAACGCAGCATAACTGCCTGTTGCTGCTCCTACTGTGTTCTTTGCAGTTCCATGTTCGCAAGCCACATATCCTCTTCCCATCCCATTCCATGCCATGCCGCAATAAACCAAACCACACCACAACACACCACACCGCACCACAGCACACCACACCAAGCCACACCACACCACACCACACCACATCGCACCACACCGCACCACATTACACCACCACACCACACCACACCACACTAAACTGCACCACACAACACCACACCGCACTAAACTACACCACACCACACCACACCACACCACACCACACCACACCACACCACACCACACCACACCACATCGCACCACACCGCACCACATTACACTACCACACCACACCACACCATACCACACCATAGCACACCACACCAAGCCACACCACACCACACCACACCACAACCACCACACCACACCACACCAAATCGTGCAACGCCACTCTAATCCGCCACTGGAGCACTTGATCAGTGTGTGTCATAACTCCTCTCATACACACGTCTGAAGCCTGCATAGAAATTCATTAATCTTCGTTTGGTCATCTTTCAAAGGCGCAAGCATCAATAATGCAACTGCTAGTGTCGTCGATGATAAAGTCCTCCGTGCTGACACACAATGCTCCAAACCGCTCTTCTCTTGTCTTCAAAATCTTCAAAATAACCACGTTTATTGGATTCTTCCAAGCAGCTTCCAGCACCAGTCGATGTTCCAATAGTTTACTCAATATTTTTTATTTATTCTGCTACCGAGCACTGCGGTCAATGCCTCTCCAAGTACTCTCAAGTTTGCGAGGAACCCGCGAAAACTTATAAAAATCATTCAAAAGTCATTCTGGAGTAATTAAGTGAGTGTGTCTCGTGAATTTTAAGTATTTAAAAGTTCTGTAGGTTCTTCAAAGCTCCTTCAAAAGCACTTTCCCATGCGGTTTTCTCTTCTCTTCACGTTATCTCAATTATTTTCAACTTTTCCACTTCGAAATAACTTTCAATCAAGCTTTTTATGCCGGAACAAGCTTTACGTGTTTTCATTTGGCAGAATGTATGGCGTTAGCTGCGTTTTGTGGCAGTTTGTGGCCTGTACTCTATTTTCTTGAATACACCAGCGTCTTCTTTAACTGCTCCCTTCTAATTAATAACATTGTTTATTTCACAATTCCATTTCATTGTCTTCGTCTGTTTTATGACTTTTTTATTCCATTAAAAAAATTTCACACTTGTTTTTTCAATGTTCAAAGTAAGTTTTATGCTAATAAGTTTGATGCATGCGAAAGGCGAGACGACAAAAAAAAAAGAAAAATACGTTACAGGTAAGAGGTGTTTTAAATCATGGTCGAAGCGAAGGTTTCGTTGAATATTCTCAGCGAATCGTGTGGCATATGGTGAACAACAGTAAACATTTTTTCAAACTTTCACAAAAGCTCGCAAATTGAAAAGATAACTAACTTGAAATAAGAAATATTTTTTCAAAACTGATGAAGCCACACAACGAAATACAATTTATTTCATAAAGTTTTCAACTCATCAAAATTTCAGACGCGTTTACTACTTGTTAGCCTTTTCAATCAGACATCTTTTCATAAATTTGAGTTTGTTTCGATTGCGAATTCGTCCAAGGGCGCATTGTTGCATGCTTCATGGTAAGGCTTTTTAACATTCCACAATGAAACGTTTTTCAAGAGGAATTGAACGTCATGCGATTAAGCTGCACTGCGTTAATGGACTCATGAACCTTTAGAGTCCACAGAGACATGAAACACCTCAGGTGTTAGAGAGTTGTGACATGTTGTGACTGCACAAGACACCCACCCTCTCTGGAGCATCAGTAATTCTGCTCTGAACTTCAGCGAAATTAAATTTTATTTCAAAAGTTTGTCGAAGGTTCCATCAATGTGGTATTTCGTTTTTGTATCAAAAATGTTTAATACAACCGATAATACGCCAAGCGTTATGAGTCTGAGTGGGTGACGTCGAAGCAAATCTATAAACGGTTTGGAGTATGTAATTTCATTATTTAATACGCAACAAAGCAGTCTTCTTCTCATAGGACTTATGAATGGTGAGCACATATTGATAATAAAATTCAAGTGCCTCAAACGCAAGTGTCTCGACCCTTCTGAATTTATGTTTCTAACCGCTCGTGCAGACAAGTCAAATAGAAAGCAGTGTTTGTGTATTGAACTGAAAATTGAAACCGACGCAACAATTTTCAACTTAAAAACTCGGAGGCATCGAACAGCGCAGTCTGCACGTTTCAGGAAGGAGCTTCGAACGCTCCAACACACGCACTGTGGCCTTTGAGAACAGAGACGAAGAAGGTTTATGAGGGGTGCTTGAGACGTGAGAAATGGTGAATTAGCGGAAAGATCAATGGAAGTTGGATTATTAATCAAACGCTAACATGCACGTAAGCAGTCGACAAGCAAAGGCACTTAAGAAATTACACTTTTATAAATGAGCCTGCGTGATGGCAAGTGAGTTCTTGCGCACACATGAGTGCTTTCGGTGTGCCTCAGTGTCTGATTCATGTGCCTCGGTGACTTATGCGAGGTGCGTGCAACAAGATAAGAAGGAGGGTTTGATTCAGTGGACATTGACCTGAAGTGACCCGTATAACCTTTGTGACCTTGCCTACATTGTGCTATAACTCTACCCACACGTCCCAGAACCCAGCGGGTGTAGAAAACCTAACGAAGGAGTGATTGCACGTGGCTGGAGATGGATGCGAGGAGCGCAAGATGGATTCTGAGATAACTAAATGGCTTGATAGAGCAGCAAGGAATTGTACGCTGAGAGGATTAATGAAGGCGGGAGTTAATAAAAATACGACATGAGAAATGGACGGATCGATGGAGTGGCAGAGCGAGTGTGATGTAGGTGAGGTATTGAGTGAAAAAAGGAGTGAAAAAGGACTAAAGGCATCAATAATGGCCATGTATGAATATAAAAATTATGGCTTGGGGGATTAAGTGAATGGATGGATGGATGGATGGATGGATGGACAGGTGGATGAATGGATGGATGGATGGATGGATGGATGGATGAATGAGTGGATGAATGGATGGATGAATGGATGGATGAATGGATGGATGGATGGATGGATGGATGGATGGATGGATGGATGGATGGATGGAGGGATGAATGGATGAATGGATGGATGAATGGATGGATGAATGGATGGATGGATGGATGGATGGATGGATGGATGGATGGATGGATGGATGGATGGATGGATGGATGAATGGATGGATGGATGAACAGATGGATGGACAGATGGATGGATGGATGGATGGATGAATGGATGGATGGATGGATGGATGGATGGATAGATAGATGGATGGATGGATGGATGGATGGATGGATGGATGGATGGATGGATAGATGGATGGACAGATGGATGGATGGATCGATGGATCGATGGATGGATAGATGGATGGATGGATGGATGGATGGATAGATGGATGGATAGATGGATAGATGGATGGATAGATGGATAGATGGATGGATAGATGTATCAATGAATGGATGGATGGATGGACAATAAAATGAATAGATAGAGAGCTAGATACATGGAAGTATGAATTATGGATGAACTAATGAAGAGTTAGATCAGTGGAAAAAAGATGGATAACTATCTAATTGAAGGAATAAATTAATTGATGGCGGAAAGATGGATGATTAGATGGAAGAAGATGGGTGGAAATAATTAGAAAAAGATGGATGAAGGTTATTAGAAAAGAGATGGATAGATACTCGAGTGGATAAATAAGAGATGGATAAAAAGTTGGATGGATATAGAAGGAATGGATTGATAGTTGGATGGATAGAGAAGGGATGGATGGATGGATGGATGGATGGATAGAAAAGAGATGGATGGATGAATGGATGGATGGAAAGAAGATGGATGGAAAGGAGATGGATGGATGGAAAAGAGATGGATGGATGGATGGATAGAAAAGAGATAGATGGATGGATGGATGGATAGAAAGAAGATGGATGGATAAATGGATGGATGGAAAAATGATGGATGAAGGTTATCAGAAAAGAGATGGATAGATACTCGGGTGGATAAATAAAAGATGGATAAAAAGTTGGATGGATATGGAAGAAATGGATGGATAGTTGGATGGATAGAGAAGGGATGGATGGATGGATGGATGGATGGAT
The DNA here is from genome assembly GCA_947562095.1 of Branchellion lobata. Classification (NCBI taxonomy): domain Eukaryota; kingdom Metazoa; phylum Annelida; class Clitellata; order Hirudinida; family Piscicolidae; genus Branchellion; species Branchellion lobata. The sequence continues at coordinate 2,529,682 of OX387246.1, forward strand.
GGATAGGAAAAAGATGGATGGATGGATGGATGGAAAGAAGATGGATGGAAAGGAGATAGATGGATGGAAAAGAAATGGATGGATGGATGGATAGAAAAGAGATGGATGGATAAATGGATGGATAGAAAAAAAATGGATGGATGGATGGATGAATGGATAGAGAAGAGATGGATGGATGGATAAATAGAGAAGAGATGGATGGATGGATAAATAGAGAAAAGATGGATGGATAGAAAAAAGATGGATGGATGGATGAATGGATAGAAAAGAAGTGGTTGGATGGATAGATGGATAGAAAAGAAGTGGTTGGATGGATAGATGAATTGAGAAGAGATGGATGGATGGATAGATAGATGGATGGGAGTGGGAGGGATGGGAAATGGATGGATGGATGGGAAATGAATGAATGGATGAGGGATGGATGGATGGGAGATGGAGAGATGTTATTAGAGTGCTTCAGGAAGCCTCCAAAGCGCCTTGCGTGCACTGAAGAGTCACACGAAGGTCACTGCCCACGTGTCTTCTCTGAATAGTTCCACTTGCAACAAACTTTCTAATATCAAAAAAGGAGTTATTAGCGGGATTGGCTGGAGAATACGTTAAAATTGCACTCGAAAAGACGATTGCTTTCCAAAAATCCTCCTATTATCCATCCACACTTTGCAACCTTTCAACAACGCAATCGCAAAATAAAACATCACAACAAAAGTACAAGCTCAAGAAAATAAACAAATCATAAAAAAACAACGTTACAACATAAAATTCAACATCACAACAACGAAATACAACATCACAACAACAAAATACAACATCACAACAACAAAATACAACATCACCACAACGAAATACAACATCACAACAACGAAATACAACATCACCACAACGAAATACAACATCACAACAACAAAATACAACATCACAACAACAAAATACAACATTACAACAACGAGATACAACATCACAACAACGAAATACAAAATCACAACAACGAAATACAACATCACAACAACAAAATACAAAGTCACAACAACGAAATACAGCATCACAACAACGAGATACAACATACATCACAACAATGAAATACAACATCACAACAACGAGATACAACATCACAACAACGAAATACAACATCACAACAACAAAATACAACATCACAACAACGAAATACAGCATCACAACAACGAGTTACAACATTACAACAACGAAATACAACATCACAACAACGAGATACAACATCACAACAATGAAATACAGCATCACAACAACGAGATACAACATCACAACAACGAAATACAGCAGGACATCTTCCAAAGCACAACAACAAAGTACAACACGAAATTCAAATATATCAACAACAACCTTCAACAACCCAACAAAATCCCTCAACGAAATTCCTTCAATACGTCTTGTTTTTACAGCACAACACCCAAATTCATTGCGTTTTTGAAAGTGATTTTCAAACAAAAGGTAGCCATTAAAATTTCACATTTGTGGTTATTGCCTTCATAATTCGCTCTCATGATGTTTTCCCATGGCAAACACCGCACTGATGCGTTCCGAATGAGACCGAATTAGTTTTAGAGTCATTTCACCAAAACGATCTTCCAATCACATCCTTCCACAACATCTACACACCCTCCAACCCCATCTTCACATCCTTCCACGCCATCTTCACATCCTTCCACGGCATCTTCACACCCTCCCA
>OX387246.1:2541386-2568886 GCA_947562095.1 Branchellion lobata
TCAACAAACCCATGCAACCACAGCAACCTGCCACTGCCGCTCTTCCTCAGGACCTCCTTTCCACCTCCACTCTTCCTGTCTTCAACAGGATCCACCTGTTTCTTTCCACCAAGTCCTCGACGACCAGGTGGTGTGGTTTGATGAACCAACTTCTCATTTAGTTTTTGACCTACTTTCTCACCTCTTCTCTTCCTTTTATGGTGACCCGAAACCCCATTACGAAGCCGAGTGATCCCTCCGATGGTGTCCAGCGTGGGAGAATTTGTTTGTGTGTTCGTGTTTGTCCTTGTCTGTGTTGTTACGTGTGTGCTTTCCACCGTGCTTGTCTGCGTACTTGCTTGTGTACAATTCTCGGCTGGGAGCTCTTCTTTGCGAACCTTCATGAACGAACACCTTCTTTAAGATGCATTTGGGAAAGCGCCACTAAATTAAAGTGTGGATTTATATGGGTAGTTATTTATAACTTAGAACTCGTTTTATTAATATTGGAAGCTTATTTCTTCTATTTCTTTCATTTTTATTCATTTTTGTATATTTATTTATTTATTTATGTTTATCTATTCTTTATTTATGTTTATTTATTTAGAATTTATTTACTTTCATTTATTTAAAAATTTATTTATTTATTTTTCAACTTCTCGTTGGAGAAACAATGCCTGTTATAGAGGAGTGCGTTTAATTCTATTGTACGCGGTATATATCACTGCATTTCATGTTTCAGTTTGATTAATCAATACTCAAAATAACTTTAATCCTTCCAGCTAACTTTTAAATTATTTTGGAACACACACGAATACACGCACAACTACACTAATATACAAGGAAGCACGCATACACACACAAAAACACGCGGATACACACACAAAACACTCAGATATACACACAAACGCACATATATGCATATACACGCACACACACACACACACACACACACACACACACACACACACACACACACACACACACACACACACACACACACACACACACACACACACACACACACACACACACACACACACACACACACACGCACGCACACACACACACACACACACACACACACACACACACACACACACACACACACATAAAACACACAGACTTACATAGATACAAATATCTTGAGATGCCATCCAGTTGCTGTCTCCAAGCTCGAAGACGTGGTTGACGGGATTGTACCAGTTCTTCAGCTTCTTCCTCCGTTCCTCAGTCTCTTCCGCTATTTCATCTTTCACCTGTAAGGGCGTGGTGATTTCTCTGAAGGAACATGCTCCCTAAACCCGCGAAAGATTCCAATTGAGAGTCCTCATGTGGCAAGGGCACAGCACAGACCTTCCCAGCCACAATATCCTCCACGTGGTGCTTCTTGAGCACTTCGGGCGACAGGCCTCCCTGCTTGTTGAGTATCTTCATCATCTCCAGCACCTTATCTTCCCCCATCTCCATCTCTACTTCAGGCGCCATGTCCTCCATCACATCTCCAGTCTCCACGTCGTGGTAGGAAGGACTTTGACTGTGCGCTTGAGCTGCGTGGAGGTGGCGCGAGGTTCACGAGAGGTTGGTTGTGGGTTTTTTAGAGGATGTAATTGCTTTCTGAAATGAATGGTGCACTGGTGGCTTGCAGCGAGAATTGCGAGTTATGACTTAAGTATCTTGAGTGCGCGTGCGAGAAGATATTTTTTTTGCGAGAGTAAATGTATGACGTTTGTGTGGCTTCTTTATGCACTTTGCACCGACGACTGTCTTGAAGACGTCTGATTTACTCGGACCATTACTCGTTGATTTTTAATTTTTAAATAATTAATTTTACTTAAAAACAACTTGCGAAAACTATTAAAACACTTTGTAAGCTTGAAGTTACTTTTGCAAGTTTTAAACCAAAACTCTTTGCTTTGTAATTTATGGCTTGAAGCCTGAGCTTTTTTTGTGACGTATGTTGTATAGGCGAGGATTAAGGTGATGCACGATTCTTCAACAATTGGTCATTTGATTAGAAGAACTATTAATGACAGCCAAAGATGCTTCACTTGATTTATTTTTCCAGAGCTCACTCAGAGAGGTTTTATTAATTAGGGCAATATTTTAATATTTGCCCCTTTGTCTTCTCGCTGCTTTCAGACTTCACTTCCATTTATTGATTTGGAGTATTGTTTGAATCTGAATAGATTTTGCGGAAGGTTGCAAACGAATAGAGAATTCATAACGACCTATTAAAAGCAACAAAATGACCATGCGAGTCATCTTAATCCACTTTTTACAGTTATCGATATTTTGTGAATATTTGCAATGAAACCGATGTTTTATTTTATAATTATTTTTATTTGCTCAGAAAGACGTCTTGTCTAATTCAATTATATAGATAAATTATTAGTATCTAAGACAACCATTCAAATAAACTCGTCGATCATTTACTTTTAAATAACCGTATTCAAAAGTACTTTCCTAGCTCTGTCTAATTTTAAAATTTTAGATTTTATTTAAAATTTTGACAAAATTTATATTCAGAAATATTTTCTCAAAAAATTTTTGTTTATTAAACTGCAGCTCAACATTTGAAATAAATCATTTTTGATTCAAGGTTTTGACTTTTTATACTCTTTCATATTTAAAAAAAATTCTGAGTCAATCTTCATTTTGTAGTTTAGTTGCTCTTAAAACTGCCATTGTCGCAAACGACCCAGTTAAAACTGTCGATTCCTGGCGTTTCTAGCGAAATAGATGTGTTTGAGTTGTCATAGCTTTTTAACTCATGGCTCATAAAATAGCTTATAGTTCAAAAAACTGAAAAAGTGAAGAATTGCATCATTTGAAAAAATTCTGTTTCTTATCTCGCTACACAGTTTAAACGATTTAAAAAGTTCTTTGATTGTTTCTTGCACATAATTAAATTTATTGCCTTACAGTGTTTGAAGATTCTAAAGTTGAAGCAGACTTCCTTTTATCTAATTGGCTATTTTGAAAATACGAAAAAAAACTCGATGGTTTCATGTTTGCACGATAAAAGTTTGAATTGAAAATCGTTAGACAATTTTATTGGCCAATATACATATACAAGACGCCGTTTTGTAACTTTAGTAATATACAAACAACGTTTAACTAAATGAATTTTTAAAGCAAACTTTATTCTCCGCTGAAGTTTTTTTTGAAAGTATATGTAAAGCAAATTGAAATTCTTTCGAGCTCGACACTTGCTTCAAACGACCGCAGGGCTTTCGTCACAAAAGGTCTTCAGCTCGAGTGGCTGCAAGTTAACGCATGGAGATCAAGAAACGTTTTCAAATTAATTTCTCAAATGTGTAAAAAAAATAATTCACTAAAAGTTTATTTTCGAAAAAAACCAAAGTTAATAAGGTGTGACTGAGTAGAAATAAGCGTCATGGATCCAACATAAGAGCACAAGTTTACAGAAAGAGTCTCCTCACCGCACTGAAAAGCAGGCGCGAAGAGTGAAAGTTTAGTGGCATGCAAGTTCTGTAACTTTAATGCGATATGCGTCATAAATCTGCGCATGAAAGTTTCTTTATTAATGACTGGTTATTTTCATTGAAAGGGCTTTGTTGGGCGTGAGCGCTTGTGTGTTTTCGGAGCTTAATGTTCATTTTGGCGCAACGCAGTTTGATTCTGCACACACCCATTGCGCTTGATGACTCTTTGTGAAAGCACTCACACAGTATTAACCTCAGAGTGCCACACCACGTCGAGGCGTTGATTAAATCTCGTAATTTAAAAAGCTTTCGTTTAAATTTAATTTAGAATGCCTTTTCATCAGTTGTTTCGTTTATTTTTTGTTCTGATGACGACTTACGTAACTGCAACATTTTCGATTTTCGAGTTCTGCCCCTTCAAAAAGTTGCTACCGACTTTAAAGACCTTTCGTCAATAACCAAATGCTTGCTACTGTTCTTCTGTCAGGTTGTCTCATTGAGGCGCCATTCAAACGTTAGGAACCTGGTCATTCGGCTTTCAAAGCTTTCATTTTTTACTTTTTTGTTTTGGAATTGAAAAAGTTACGAGAATGAAATAGATAAGGAACGATTTCCTGAGTACGAGTGAAGGTTTGCATTCGAAAAAGGAAAAGGAGCCAAGCGCACGCTGTACGAGAAATTATTCGAAGTTGTGTGAGATGAAATAATTACCAGGGTAATAAGATCTGTATGTATAAGAAATTGATTGGTTTCGGCTTAGCTTTCAAAACTGCTTCGGAATCTTTTTTTATCGGCATTTAAAGATTAAATAAAAAATATCCAAACACCAAAACAAATGTTTTTGGTTTTCAAATTTGAATATTTCTACTGAAAATGAGTTTTCTTGCTTAACCACACACATGGAAGGTCTTTTTATCTATTTTTCCTATGAAAAATAAACTATGAAATTATTTTTAATTCTCTGAAAAACGAAATTCCATCGAAAATTCCACTTAGCGCTCAAGTCACACAGGCATGAGAGAACAGAGCAATATTGCTGACAATAGTGAAGTTGTAGATAACATTCGAACACAGAAAGCAGTTTTAAAGTCATTCATTTCATCCTCGTTTGCGCCATTCTAAATCATTTAAAGCTCCAAAATAACTTTCATTCTCCACCCAATTATGTTCCTCCATTTCACCAAATATCCCAACCAATATAATTGAGTTTATAAACGCCCGTATATCGTTTTTGAAATTAAAATTCTGCATTTAATTTATGACAAAACGTTGCAAAAATTTATTAAAAAGTTGCAAAATTGACGTTCTTTTCAAGGCACACACGCCAAACACAGACTTCTCACAAATTCTTGAAGGTTCCACTCTCTTCGACACTCGACTCACCCATCATTCCGAATGCTCAAAAAAACGATTCAAGTTTTCAAAATCGAAAAAACCTAATAGTTTATGTTCCTTTTCCAACAAAGCCAGCGAGCTTTCCTTTATTTTTCGCATATTTTCAAATAATTTCTCGACGCTTATTCGTCGTCCCGTCAGCGAAAAATCAATTTCGTTATCGTTGTCGTCCTCATCGGCTCTTTCTTCCCATTCGTACTGAGAGTTTCTCAGCCTGTATTCCCTTTTGCTCCTCTCCACAACCCTCATTCCATCATTTTTGCTTCCTTCCTCACTCCCGTCTGTTGCTTCATCTGCATAACCCGCATGAGCCTGCTTTCTGCTCTGTTGCCTGGCACTCCCATCACTTCCATGCAACTCGTCAACCTTATTGACTTCTTCGTCTTCGTGATTTTCATTCATGCTGCCTTTCAAACCCCTTTTTGCATATTCATCATCATCATCATCATCTTCATCATCATCTTCTCCTTCTTCTTCTTCTTCATCATCACCATTCCAGTTTTGCATGCCAAATAAAATATCATAGTCGTCTCCCATGGATTCTTTTGCCATCTTTTTATAGCGCTTAAGCGTCATTTTTTGGGTGGCGACGAGATAGTTGATGACGTCAAAATGCCTGTCGATCAAAGAGTCCAGTTGCGGGTAGATGTCGTGGACGAGTTCTAACCTCCTTTCAAGCTCCAGTATTTGCCTTGTGGAGTGTCGTTGCGTCATGAAGTTGTGGGCATGCGACTGTGTGGAAGAGTGGGTGGCTGCGAAGAAGTGAGAAGTGACATGTTCCACGTCTTTCGAAGACAGTTTGGCAGCGTTGATGGCGCTTAGAAGTGGCAGAAGCAAATCATCCAGCCACTCTTGAGGCGCCTTCAAGAGCCACTCGAAGCTGAGCTGCTTGGTGTGCAGTTGCAAGGGATGCTTGTGGAGCTCATGAAACTTATCGAACACTTCGGGCACCACTGATTTCAAATTGTGGTGGTAGTTCGAACCATCATCAAAAGCAAAGGAAGCCTTATAAAGACTGTCCAAAAGATCAATTTCGTGAGGTGTGTAGAATTGGTGTCCTACGGGCTGTAGGAGCGAAAATATCGCTGCGACCCGTTTGAACGTGTCGATTGCGGCTGGTGGTTGAAGCTTCGTCTTGTTGCTTTTTCTGTTGAGAGTGGAGTGGTTACGAATGACATTTTTATTCGAAGCAATTTCATCAAGAAAAAGTTCCAGCTGTTCCACTCTGTTGATGCCTGCCGCAGTTATGGGTGGTCTTGGCGTAAGGCGAGGAAAGGATTTGATTTGGAAAGTGTGGGAAAGTTGTTGGGGTTGTTGTAGATGCATCCTCCACAACATCTGCACCAGGCTTCGCACCAACTCATCACTGTTCGTCAACATTTTAGCTTTCCTCTTCCGATTCACTCCCATGCTCCCACTCAACAGCCGGTCAACATCCGCTTTGGACCATCCCTGCCCTTGCAGCTCCTTCCTCCGCAACAAGTTCAAGTACTTTTTCAGCAATTTCATTTCGTTGAATGTGAAGTAGTGGTGTGGAGTCCATGGTATAACATCTTCCTCCTCCTCCTCCTCCTCCTCCTCTTCTCTTTCCTCTTCCTCTTCAGCTTTTGCTTCTTTTTTACTGTCATTTTTAGCTAGCTTGTTTTTTTCAATAAATTCGTGAATGCCCTCGTAAACTTTTGGCTCTTCAACCAAATTGATTCTTTCGAAGCCATCCTTGCTCAAATCCACTTGGAAGCGCGGGTAGAGAACGGTTCTGAAAGCCTGTTCGAAGCTCATTACACCACTGACGTCTGCATAATTCATGCTGTGACTCCTTCGAGGCACCCAAGTAGGACCATTGTCATTATATTCCGTAATGTCTTCTGGAGAACGAGGTTTTTGTGATGGGGTCGTGAGAAGGGCAAAAGCGACGGGTGCGTGTGTTTTCAATTCTGAATGAGCATTGGAGTTGTAAATGACAGGGTTTGCGAGGTATTCAAAGGCAGCTCCGTGGTGCACAGTGGACTCTGCGTAATCATCCATGAGGTTTTGAGTGTCCAGCTGCGATAACTCCTCGTCAGCCTCCTCGTTCTGCCAGCCCTTCATACCTTTCGCTGAGGCATTCCTCAACTTAACATACTGATCCATCTTGTAGACTGCAGCATTTTTTTCTCCTCCTTGTTCGATTTGCAAGTGGTTGTTGTCCGGTTCGTTAGATGGCTTGGAGCCTGCCAAATAGCCTGCAGGAAGCTTAAGCGAGGACGATAAAGAACAAATCTGCAGACTTAAAATGGAGTACGCAAATGCTAACATTATTATGCTTTAGGACACTGCCTTCTCTAAATCCAACTGGGATTCTACGTCTGGTACGAGAAGAGAGATTTGAATAAATTATTTGGAACTACCAAAAAATTAAAGTGCAGTAAAAGTGGCAAAAGCATTGAAATAACAAATACGTCACATTTGACAATTGAATACATTAGTCAGCAATATTACAAATTACCAAACGTCAAACCGATACAAAAAATAATTTCTTCCATTTTCAAGTCGAAACATAAAACTTTCACCTTTCTACTCGCAAAAACTCGAAAGATAAATGAAACACAAGTCAAATAAAATTTCTCGATTATAAATTGAATTTAATGGTTTCTCGAAGGCGGCATGTCTTTTCACCGGATGCTTCTTTTTCTCTTCTTGCCGTCCTTTCTCCAATATTCGTTCTTAAAATAATCTTTTTCCAATAGCCTTTTTTGAGTAAATTTTCCTTATAAAAATTTTTCTTAAAATAGTATTTCTTAAAATAGTATTTCTCAAAATAGTATTTCTTAAAATAGTATTTCTTAAAATAGTATTTCTCAAAATAGTATTTCTTAAAATAGTATTTCTTAAAATAGTATTTCTTAAAATAGTATTTCTTAAAATAGTATTTCTTAAAATAGTATTTCTTGAAATAGTACTTCTTAAAATAGTATTTCTAAAAATAGTATTTCTTAAAATAGTATTTCTTAAAATAGTATTTCTTAAAATAGTATTTCTTAAAATAGTATTTCTTAAAATAGTATTTCTTAAAATAGTATTTCTTAAAATAGTATTTCTTAAAATAGTATTTCTTAAAATAGTATTTCTTAAAATAGTATTTCTTAAAATAGTATTTCTTAAAATAGTATTTCTTCCATTAGTCTTTTTTCTTCTTTCAAACAAAACTCTTAATTATTTTATTGTCCCTTTGAAGAACGCCATCACCATCACCGCCGTCATCTAAATTGAAGTCATCTGCTTTGTTATTCGAGTTGTTCGCATCACCACCATGGGTGGCGTCGTCATAATCGCCTGTATACTCATTGTAGCTCAGAACAGGAATCTGAACCCTTTCACTTTTCATCCTCTCATCGAATTCTCGTTGCTTCTTTTCCAAGCGGAGGAGGAGTTGAATGTGGTTGGTGTTTGAATGCTGGCTGTTGCTTCCTTGCCCAACCCAACTGTTCCTGGAACCTTCGTTCCACCAGCGAGGCCCTTTCGTCGTCGCTTCCTTCTCATCAGTTGGAGCCCACAGCCAGTCCAAAAAATGATCGTTTGATCTTCTCACTCTGGTATTCTGTTGCGGATTTGTTCTGGGTTCGGAATAATATTGTTTGTTGGGTTTTTTTTCTATTTTTATTTGGTTTTTGTGAAAGTTTTTATTGATGGATATCTTGCCTAATTCAATTTGATCGGCTACGCCGGATAAATCAGGCCCGGTGTCATGCAGCTTATCCTCTTCATCCCCTCCCATGCCCCATACAGCCCCCAACCCAAGCCAGTGCAATATCGTTGAGAACCTATCAACCAACGAATCATCCACCTTATTTATTATGTTATTTATATCTTCAAAAATCATTTTCGACTTGTTCATTAATTCCACTATTTCGGTTTTTAATTTGTTATTGGTTTTGGTGTTTTTTCCTCTAGAATACAAATTAATTTTTCTTTTTAATTCAGCAGAAAGCTTTTTGAAGCTTTTGAGAAGCCTTTTCCACCCTTTAAACATCGTTTTTACCCTCTTTCTGTTCAAAAACACCGAAGCAACTTCTTCATAAAAAACCTTTAAAATCAGAGTCTCATAAAGCTGCCTTGAGTAATCTTCGCTCTCTTTTGTGAGATGGATGTCGTTCGGTGATTTTCCTCGGCCAGTTCTACTGCTCAAAGATCGTTTCTTCCTAGTATTTGCATCCACTTCATCGCTGTAGACGTGCTTGTCATAGTTGTAACCGGGATGTTGTTTGACTCCTTCCATGGCCCAAAACTCATCGAGATCCGTGTGGTAGCCATCCTTCCTGCCCATCACCTCCTCTTGCCGTTCCACAGACACGTTCGAGTAGCGCCAAAAGTCGTCATCTTCGTCTGCTATGGTGTACCAGCGCCGATGTCTTGAACCCGAAAACAACGTATTTACATTTTTTGGGATTTTTATTTTATTTTTATAACCCAATGCACTTACGAAATGAAAAGTTAGTATTGATATAAATCCTATATAATAAACTGAAACTCCAAAGAGATACATTAGCGTAATTTCGAAATGACCAAACCATGCCAACAGCTCTAATCTAATACAGCGTTAAACTTTTATGCATACGCGAAAGAATGAAAAAAACAATTCCATGCCTTTGATCAATTCATGGAACATTCTGCGCTTCTAACGTATTCCATAAAACAAATCCTTAGTGATTTTTGTTTTTGATTTACGATAACATCTTCTGTAAATAATTAATAGCTTGATACAACTTTGTCAGATCTCCATCGTGCGTCATAATTTGATTCAATTAAGTTTATAAGAAATTATTTTAATTTTTATTATTTCACTTATGACTAATATTTTTTCAATGATTAACTTAACTTATGGAAGCAAACAGTGTTCGAATTGTGGACGCTTTTCTGCCCCTGTTATTCTATAATGTTCTCAGTGAGACTGGACAAAAATATTTAATCATTCAAAAAATGTCACTGTGGAAATATCAAAATCAAGAAATGCTCGCAGTTCTCAATCGTTAAAGGAACTTTATTTTTCTATCGTGTTATGAAAACAGAAACGCAGAAACGCTGTTCGAATTTATAGTAAGAAAATGAAAAGACCTTTTAAAAGGTTTCAATTTTCAAGCGAAACTTGTGGTCGACGTTCAAGGCTGCGCAGTGTTTTGTTATTTGAAAAGTTTGCCTAAATCATCGTCGAGTGAGTTTCCTCAAGAGAACTTCCTTCAGTGCGCCTTGCGAAGGGCCTTGTCCAAGGAATGAAATAGCTTCGTTTCCTTGGAAAAAACCTTGCGGTTTTTGGAATTAACTTTTTCCAACTTCACTTTAGCGAGTTTTTTTTTAATTTTTGACAAATTTTTCAAGGTTTTCACTATTTTTGCTGATGTTTGGTATGACTCTTTTTTGCCTAGATTGAAGTTTTGCGGGGCGTTTCTTTTCTCTCGTTTGAAAAGATTTTTCTCAACACCGTGGTCCTGCTGCCCCTCAGTGTCCAAGGTGTGTTTAAGTTTTTTTATTATTGCACATAACTTGACCTTTTTTTGCTCCAGTTTTTTCAAAAACTCCTTCTTTCTGGCATATTTTTCTTTTTTTGCGACCATTGACTTAACGGCATTTTGATGGTCTTTGCTTTTGACTTTCATTTTCAAGTGAACTGATGTTTCTTTCTTTCCTCTCTCTTTGGAGTCTTTGGTATTCTTTTCAGATATTTCTGATTCAACTTTTAACTTATTCATTTTTTGCAAGTGTTTTGAGTCTTTGGACACTTCAAGAGGGTCGTCAGCATAGAACACCGTTTCTTCATCAGGGTCGCTATGGTTGTTGAATCTGACTTTGTCATAAAAGAGGATGTTGTCTTGAAGATCCTCAATCACATTTATAGTTTCCAGTTTCAAAAATTTTGAAATATTTTGCAATTTCTTGTATATTTCATCAAGTTCTTTCATATCTAATCGCTGCTTTCTTTTTGCGCTTCTTTCTACTCTTTCACAACTTTTTTCTCCACACCGATGAAAAGGTTTTCTGAGCCAAACATGAAAAGTTTTAATGTATTTGATGTTCGTGTGAAATGAAAAAACTGTTTCAAAGTCGTCGAGGTGATGTACAGACGAGAAAATGTATTAGTATTTTTAATGTCATTCATCACTCTCCCCAGCAACCTACTCAAACTTGCCAACTCCTACCTTTCGATTCTGTTTTCCAAAGACTTCAGTAATTTTTTAAGACCAGAAATGGTTTGTGAATTTTCTTTCTGCAACGACTTGACAGAGTTAGGAGTTTTCCGATCACTTTTGTGAGAGATGAAGTCAACTGAGGCAACAATGAACAAGATCGAAGAGAAAAAATACAAGAGCTTCAACATTTTTTTGTTTAATTAATTATTCTCTTCAAATTTTCATCAACCATAAGTTATATTTCATAAATCTACTACAACTTCTTGACTATTTTTTCATTATTTGTGACGTTTTGATGAATAACTAAATGACGCTCGGAAAAGTTTTTTCGAGCAAAGTTTGAATTTGTTTATAGAACATTTTTTTTCTTGAAATCAAAATATTTCACTAGAAACTTTGTTCAAATGAAATTTCATGTTTGAAATTTTTACTTTGTGTCAATTTTTTTATAGCTGTGCATTTGCTTTTGTTTTAAATCTTTATAGCTGAGTTAACTTTTAGAGTGTTACTATGCATCGCTTAGCTAAACAACCTGTATTAAAAAGGCCGATGAAAAGTTTTCAAATTAAAATGTGATGTGTTACTAGTTCAAATCGGAAAATTTTTTTTTGAAATTATTCTGAAGTTATTATGAAACAGTTGTTGGATCTACGTTAGTATTCAATCAGAGAAGTTGAAAAAATCAATTGTATTCGTTTTTTATCTAATCTATTTTCAGAAAATGAAATATTAAGTCTTCGTGAAAAATTGGCCAATCATGAGCGTGAAAAACTGGAAAAAACACATGAAAAAAATGACATGGTTTGTTCTTAAAATTTATTATATCATATTTTCACATACCACGTAAATTTTTTAATTATACAGTGCATTATTTAAGCAACTCTAATGCATAGGTTAATTGTTTGTTGGGTCAAGTGACCAGTTTGAAACGACATATCGAAAAACTCGAAAGTGAAAAGCTGTCTCTCATTTTTGAAATTGAAAAATTGAAAACTGGTGAAAAAGATCAAGAAGCAAAAGTGGCCAATCATAAGAAGCTATCGGAAACGTTTAAAGGTTTCATACATCTCAGACTTTGTTTAAACTTCAAATAATGAAGGTATAAGATACAATGAAATATCATTTCCATAAAAACTTCATTTTATTGTTTCTTCACAGATGCTTTAGAAATTGTGAATAAAAAGTACATAGAACAAAAATGTAAACACCAATCTGAATGCGACATTCTGACAAAAAAAGTGAGTGAAAAAATATAAAAGCTAGTCTCGGTCAGTTGAAAAGATACTCTGCGAAAAAATCTTATCGACTCAGGTTGAAAAAACTAAATTGGAGCTGAATAAAGAAAAAAAGGATTTAGTGGAACAGTCTAAAATTGTTGATAAAAAAGACCAGTTAGTTATTTCAAAGCAAAAATAATCTCAACACACGTTCACAATCAGTATCTTTTCACACAGGCAAATACAATTTTTGCGCGATGAATTGACTTCCGTGAAAGGTACCTTTTAGTTCGAAGCGACGAAGCTTCTGCAATTTTCAAATTAATTAGCTGAATCATGAAGTAACCAATTCCAGCATGTTGAACACTTGTAGGCCAGTTGCAGGCGAGTTTGCAAAAAGAGCGGGAAATAATGAACTTGATGTTTTTGGTTAGAATGGATTTTGTGCCGAAAAAAATAAATGCGTATTTCTATTATGTTCAAAATCCATTAGTATGTAAAAATTTACAGACCAAAGAAGAAAATGAAACTTCAAAAGTGAACTCCACAAAACTTATGCAAAAAATACAGCGCCTCAACAGCCAGCATAATTCTCTTAAAGTTAGTATTTTTATTATTATTATTTAACATATTTTTCAATATTTATTCCAATACTGGCATTTAATGGCACGATGAATTATCATCTCCCGCATTGAACTGGTGTTATGAAGCACTACAATCACAGGAGGAAGCAAAAATTTACAAAGAGCGAACGTCGTGTCTCGAGCAGAAGCTGGAAGATAAGGACTTTGAAACGGAGCACAAAACTGAAGAGTTGGAGGAAAAGATAAAGGAAGCGAACAATGTGACGAACAGAAGAATCGAAACCTTGCGGGCGGAAGTGAAGATGGTCGTTGTGAAAATTTATACCTCCCAATTAGATTCAAGTTGTTGTGAGGAAATGAAATTTGATCGATTCTGAAACATTTATTTCGCCTTCGATTTGTTTGTGACACAGAAAGCGACAAAGCTGGCTGAGCTAGAAGAGGTGAAGAGGACGATGGAGGAGAAGGAAGTGTTGTTACAAAAAGAGCGACATCTTGTGGAGGTTTTGTATGTGAATTATTATAAATTAAAAGTCAAAACTGAACTAATGTTTCTTTGAAGTCATCAACATTTTGTAGCAATTGTCAATTAAAAAGATCAAAAAAAAACATTTTCTATATTCAGAGCTTGACAAAAGAATTGAAGAAGAAGGAAGAAAGAATTCACCAAACTGAAATTCAAATGAGGAATGAAGATAATTCAAAGAAGAAAATGGACGAAGAACGTGAAAGGAATGTAAAAAGAAGACTGGAGGGATTGACGGAAGAGTTGAGGTTTGAGAGGCAAAGGAGTAAAGAACAGCAACACAAGGTTTTAGCAGAGAAATGCAAAAGACCCTTGTGATTAATAAATTCCTAAACACACACACACACACACACACACACACACACACACACACACACACACACACACACACACACACACACACACACACACACACACACACACACACACACACACACACACACACACACACACACACACACACACACACACACACACACACACACACACACACACACACACACACACACACACACAGGTGCTCTGCTTAGTGGAACGACTTGAAGAGAAAGAGAATCGGATCAAGTGGTCTGCAGGGGAGGTAGAAAGTTTAAAGGAGGAGTTGTTTGGAAAAAATAAAGAAACTCAAGGCAAAATAGAATCATTAAAAGAGAACTTTCATCGCAGTGAAACAGAAAACTCGGTAATTGGCGGTGTCGTTCTTCTAATAGAGCATTCATGAATAATGAATGAAATGCCAATGTTCTCAAGAACTCTCGTAAAGGGCGCTTTTGAACAGTATGGAATCAGCGCCATACAAATGATTTGATTAGATTAGATTCATTCGTTTTCAGAAAGTCGTGAAGGAGCTTCGTGAGATGTTGAACTCTTCGCAGGAAAGAGAAGACAACATCAGAGGGATGTTGAAGGAGAAAGAAGAAGAATTGAAGAATACTATGCAACAGTTGTTATCAACAAATAACAAACTTTCTGTTACAATTCAAAACTTGGCAACAACGCAAAAAATAAAAGCAACACTAGAAAACGAAATAGCAACAACGAAGCAACAAGTTATGCTATTGAAACAAAAGCTTATGACATTACATCAACAACTTCTGACGTCACGACAACACTGTGTGGCCGTTGAAACTGCAAAAGCAGATGTTGAAACAAAACTACAACACACCACGCAACAATTGGACACTTTATCTCAACAACACACAAGTTCTTCTCATGAGTAAGAAACAAAATTTAATATCGAGATTATATTTTTAAATGCTGAGTATAATACTATATTTAGCACCTTTTATTATAGCAAACTTCTCTTCACCATACCGCACAAACAAACCTTCACTAACCACACTCTCCACAATCACTTACTACTCCCCACAAACCACTACCATCCACCACTACACCAGCTTCGTGGCCTTGAAGAGCGCCTTGGAGTGTTCGAGACAACAGGGTCACTTGAGTTCACGGCAGCTGCAGGCCAGCAGACTTAAGTTACACCAGATCTTCCAGCTGGAGGCCTCCTCCAAGCAGAATGTCGACGACCTCAGCAAGGTGTCTCCATTAAGCAAGCTAATCCAATCTAATGAGTTATCTATTTTAATCTAATCTAACCTGACCTTATTTAGTCTAATTTAACTTAATCTAACTTAGCCTAATCCAACTTATTTTAATTTAATTTAATCTAATCTACCTCAACTTAATATAATAAAATTTAATTTAATCTTATCTAACCAAACCTAATCTAAATCAGTTTCATCTAACCTTATCAAAAGATCTTAACAGGGCTGATTATGTGATGTTCAAAAGTGAGGAAATCGCCTCATTTCAAGTTTTACTCAGTTATACTAGTTTTAGTTTTCTGTTTTTCTGTCAACATTGGCTCTATTGAACTTCCATGCCATGCAGGAGTTGGCAGAGACAAGGCACGAGCTGAAGGAGGTACAGAACTTCATCACAAACAATCCCCGACTAATCTTTCAATTCTCTCAATACAAACTTGCGAATGGAAACGAACTGATGCCTTCGTGAAATTAAGAAAATGTTGCATAATCTGATAACTTTTTGATTCTCATAATTAATTGCTTTCATGGTTTTGATTCTTTTTTCGCTCTTTAACTTGGATTTTTAGTCTCAGAAATTAATTTTTTCAGTCTAACACAGTTCTAGTTCATCTTTACACTCTGGTACAAAACCTCTTCTCTTATCAGCGCTCTTGAACAGTGTGATGAGCGCTATAAAAACGATTTTATTAAATTAGATAAGATCAGGGTGATAATATTGTAACCTCGCTATTACTTGTTCAGAAATGAGGTTTAAACAATTATAATGTTGGTAGACATGTTTAGTTCTTTCATGTGCTAGTGATATCACTTGACAGCTGCGAGCTAGTGAAGCAGCTTGCGGACCTTCAGCGCCTTTTCAGGCACTTTGAATGGTGTCATCATCTGTTAGCCTCATCAACAATGGACAGTCTGCTACCTGTACCATCACTCAAAAGAGCAGTTGAAAGTTCTTGAAATTAGTTTTGCATTTTATTCGACTTCTTGTCTTTTCATAAGGAAGTGGTGATGATGCTTTTTTTAAGCTAAACAGGATGAAACTATGTCTTAAACAAGAATTGTTCAAAATAATACAGAGTGTACAGTTAAACGTGTGTTGATAACCATCCATAACATTTAGACATTTTTTTTGTGTGTTACCCAAAAGCCAGTTTTAAAATTATAGCAGCCACGTTGAAAGCAATCAGTGGAACTGGATGTGATAAGTTATTAACCGATTATATGTGATTTGATAACTGAAACAAACATTTTAAATAAGAAATTTTGTAAATTTTTCAAGTATACTTTTTAAATGTGGAATATGAAAACTCACATCTCATTACAGTTCTGACCGATCTGATAAGGTTAAGAAGTTGGTGTTTAGGACCTGGAACTTCATCAAAACCCCTCTGAGATGAGCCCAAACCGACTTCAATTTTCAAAATATACTTTTTTAATCAAACTAAAATTGATCAAAAGATTTCAGTATCAATTATTCAAAGTCCTTCCAATCAATTTGAACATTTTTTCAACAAAAAATATTATACTTTAAGTGTTTAATTGATTTTTCAAAATATAACTAACATTTCGAAAGAAATCTTTCTTCATTTAGGATGCAAATTGCATTCAAACAAAATAAAGTTGCATCTATGAGTGAATAAAAACCAAAACCCATTTTGGAAAATGATTATTTTTAAAATATACAAAAATCAACTTTATTCTTTTTTCGAATCCAACCCCCTAAATTCTAAAAGTAAAGTGTTCGCAACGTGTGTAAGTTAAAAGTGAATCCGTATAAAGTTTTTAGATTGACGAAACGTAGTTTCCTACTGTCAATGAATATGGCCTGAAAAAAAAAAATTTTTTAATGTTCATATTCAAATATATTTTTATGTTCAGTATCTTTTATTAGGTGTAAATACAATTTTACTAATGATTAACCACACCATAAGCAATACATACACGAGTAAGGGCTCAGCAACTTTGAGGTTTGGATGGGCAAGAGAAGGGTAGAGATTTTCTAGGTTTGAATCAGAGTTATTCATTTTCAATGTACTCACATCTTCAATTTGATTTTTTTTTTTATTCTTTTTTTCGTTTGCAGAATTTTCTTTGTGAAAGTCAGATTCCACACTACCATAGTTTTCTTCATTTGTCGTATAAACCAAACTTTTCTGAAATTCCTGAATCAATTCAAATAACACTGAACAGTGTTTGAACAATTGAAAAAATATGTGACTGTTACACCAATCATCAAACTAATAAGTGTTACTTCTGCTTGCTTTAAAAGAGATTCTCTTTTTTCAATCATCTTTTCAACGTCTTCCAGGTTATCTGAAATGTGTAATTGGAAACGTGCTTGAAAAATCAAAAAGTTTATTTTTTTAAATGAAAAAGATAATTATTTCTCAGTAATTTTCACTTACCTGCATTAGAACTAGAGAGATCTTTATAACGTTTTTCTATGCTTCCAACCATTCTCTTGGATTTTAAAATGATAGAAAAGTTAATTTGAAAGTTGATGTAGTTATTTTTTTTTAAATTCTTTTTCAAAATTTACATTAATTTTATTGATAAATATAAAGATATTAACAGAATAGAAAGCGTGGCGTTTACTGGCTCTTTCTATGATTTTTTCTATTGACATTTTATTTTTAAAATGGGTTTTTATTTCCGTACTGGGATTCATTTTATAACAATCCACTTCATTGAACGGAAAAAATGGTTTTCAAAACATGTATATGTTAATATAGTTATGATTAAGAAAACACATTGATTTTGTCATTTCGATTTGCAATCGATACGAAATCTATGACAACAGTTTCTTCCCATCAAATAAAAATGTAGTTCATTCGAATGAATGATTATTCACAATAAAAAATTTAAAAATTTTGATTTTTTCAATTTTTTTGGATGTTTGAAACTAAGACGGAATTTTACAAATTTTACGCCAAAGAATTTTTGTTCTTTTGTTGTTTACTGCGATAGGACCTGGCCACGAGCGTAGTGCATAGCTGAAACATCAATTGGGACTCGACTTGAGGATTCTTTTTGAACTTTAAATTGTCAACTCTAATATAAAATGGTTAGTGTTCCATTTTTTCAAACAATGAACATGAGCTCTTTCGCTGCCAAAAATTACGGGCGGAAAGACTGCTGTTTATTCTCATAGCTATTGTCTCAGGATTGACGTACATTTTGTTACACTTTTTTAAAATAATTTTTATTTTTAAATCAAAATTTCAATTAAATTTGTTTGTTTTTTTTCAGCCACAGAACGAACATATAGAACTACACAGAAAGAGGCATGGAAGGAGGCTTGACTATGAAGAGAGAAAGTACTTCGATTTTATATATTCTGTGTATTCACAGTCACACTTCACTATATTTCAGATTTATTAAAATGAATTGACGATGATTATATTATTAATTTTTTTTATATTATTACAATTATAGTTTATTTGACTTTTATTCAAAATGATTTTTAAAAAGATTTTTAAATTTAGTGCAGTTTGAATGTACTATTGTCATTTAAAGCATTCTTTCATTTATATTTCCATTTCCAGACGCAAGAGATTAGGTCGAAGTGCCCATGACATGTCAAAGAAGGCTCGTAAATTACGTGGACTAAAGTATGTCATGCTGTTGATGATGATTATGGTTATGATTATGATGATGGTGGTGGTGATGAGGGTAAGAGTATATTATTTCAATTTCAAATTATTTTCATCTCAGGGCCAAATTATACAACAAAAAGAGGCATGCAGAAAAGGTTCAGATGAAGAAAACGTGAGTTATCTACTCATTTCAATAATTCATTCATTACAATAATTCACTCAAGAATTGTTTCATTAACTTTTTCTCATTCACCTTCCTCGCCAGCATAAAGATGCATGAAGAGAGGGACACTCGTCAGAAGCCACCAGTTGACCCGGAGAGGGTTGTCAGCCATTACAACGTCAACCGTCAAATGCAAGAACGTTCCAAAGCTCTTTCTCAGTCGATCAAGGAAAAGAGGAAGGAGAAAGCTGTGAGTGGAAGGGTGTGATTGGTGCAGAAGCTTTTGCTGAGCTGGTGTGGAGTTATGTTCTGTGGGGTAAAGTGTATGTGTGACAATAATTCTCAGTGATTGAAGGGTATTTCCATTGGCAACAGGGCAAGTATGACGTTCCTCTGCCCAGGGTGAGTGCAGTGAGTGAGGCGGAGGTGTTCAAGGTGGTGAAGACTGGAAAGTCAAGAAGTGAGTGCTCATGGGAGGCTTGCTTGTTGTTCTATGTATGTTGCAAGGTCTACAACTTCTACATCTTCGAGCAATCCCAATGATGACACGCTTGAGGGCGCTGTGCTGATTCATCATAATCACCTCAACCACTGCATGCTTACACCATTGCTTTGGGCCACAGGGAAGGGCTGGAAGAGGATGATCACAAAGGCATGCTTCGTTGGTGATGGCTTCACAAGAAAGCCTGTCAAGTTTGAACGCTTCATCAGACCTAGCGTGGGTGGTGGTGTTTTTGTGGGGGTTGGTGTGGTGTTTATGGAGAGGGGAAGGAAAGGGGGAGGTTTGTGTTGGTGTGCGTTAATGGGTACTCCGTAGGCCTGGCTGGCTGCTTCAGTGATGCTCTTTTGATATTTCTTGCTACGATTGCCCACCCGACATCATCCCACAGAGCATGCGCTACACCATGGCCCACGTGACACACACTCAGCTGCAAGGGACTTTCCACCTGCCCATCATCTCTGTCAAGAAGAATCCATCTTCCCCCCTCTACACACAGCTCGGCGTCATCACCAAGGGAACTGTCCTCGAGGTCATTGGCACCTATTGCTTCCTCTGTATTACGATGCAATACAATAAAAGTAGCCCTATCATCGTAGGCACAATACTCCAATAAGTTTCAAGGCTTTTTGTGGTTTAAGTTTTTTTTCCTTAATCTCCCAAACATCCTTCTCTCCCTCATGTTCACCACACCATCTTGGCTTTAAGATTTGTTATCAGCAACCTCAATGGTCAAGTTTCCAAAAATTATTCTCGATATTTTTCACAGGTGAACGTTAGTGAACTTGGCTTGATTTCCAACAAAAACAAAGTTGTTTGGGGTGAGTCAATATTTGTATTAAAAATACGTATTTTGTATTCAAAATAAAAAAAGTATTTTTCTTATTTCTACCTTGTATTTGCTTTCGATTTAAACCTCAACCGAGCACCTCTGACAACGCCAGGTAAGTACGCCCAGGTGACCAACCACCCCGAGAATGACGGCTGCATCAATGCAGTCCTTCTCATGTAGACCTACACACCCCTTCATATGCCACTCCTTCAGTCCAATAAAGATGTTTCACCATTCGTTTCACTCTTGTTCAAGCGCTCTTGAACAGTGATCAGCGCTATATAAATGATTTGATTAGATTAGTTTTAAATGGCTGAACCGTTTGGCTCAATTGCGTATATCTTCTCTTTTTTCCATAGTCTTTATTAGATCTAGTCCAGACATACGCTGGAAATGGTGCAAACACGGCGAACAATTGAACTGAAAAAAGAAAATATTTGAATTTACGAGGACCGAATGTCATCAGTCATGAGAGTCAGCATTCAACATACAACGAACGGCAAAATAAATTTCAAACTGAGGTCATTGAGCGTTTTGAGTTTATTGAGTATTGAGAAAACGGTGAAAAAATGTTTTTTTTTCTGGTAACGTTCCGCTTTATCTGCTTCTTTAGACTCAATGGCCAGTTAATTCGATACAACCTACTTGTTAGTTGTTTTATTGCATACCTATGTCAAGAACCTCCTAATACAAACTGGCCTTGTTTTGAAGATTAAAACTTACGGTTTGAAGGTGATTTTGCTGTATTGTAGTCTAATTTAAAAAAATTTCAAGTGCTTCGAGGAAAAGCCCATCAATTGCTGGATTACTGGTTGTTCGTTATTTGGATTGTCATTATTAACAATTCAGGTAGGTTCATTCGATACTCGAACCCTTACGGTCGGCAACTTACCCCTCTTGAACAGTATGTGGTCTGGGCTCTACAAATGTTTTCATTAGATTAGATTGAATTACGAAATGAAATTTGTTCACTATGAAACAATTTACACTGTTGAAAAAATGTTTCTAGAAAGTTATTATTTTACAGATGAAAAAGCGAATAGCTGCGCGCATGGGTGGATGCAAAGATTAATTATTAACAAAAAAGATAATTTCAGAAAATATCCGAATGGCTTTGGCTGGTTTTTAGGTGTAAGAATCTTCAAAAGTGAGGTTCTAGCTTAAAATGATAGCGATCGAATAAAACATGAGACGATGTTAAAACTTGTTGTGGTTCAAGTGACGTTGCATGCCAAAAATGATGCGGTTTGTCAGGCGCCTTGATGTTTAAAATGTGAAAAAATAAGTAGTGCTGAAAGTGCTTCAAATAAAAAAAACGCGCTGCAAAAATAACGTAAAAAGCTAAAGGTTAACTTTGTATTGAGTGGGGATCTTTCCTATCAAAAATGAAACATAAAGATCAGATTGCACACTCAGTTGTTTGTGACGTCATGTTCAGTTAAACAGAAAAGAAGTTTTGATGGGAGGAACACAAAAAAAACTAGTTCGTTCTGATTTTAGTTTAAGATAAAAATACTGGTTGAAAAATAGGTCACAGAGTTTAATTGGGGCGTCGATTCTTGGGCCGTGCTCTGAAGATGAAAGATGCCAGCGATGCCTTGTTCACTATGCCCGCCAACACCTGCCGATCGGACTCTGCAAAATTGAAAAATGAACGCGTGTCTGTTGCAGATGCTGGTGCTGTGCAGAAGAAACCTTGATGTTTTTTAGATCTTTGTTTTGTCAGTTAAGGCGCTAATTTAATCTAATCAAATCATTTGTGAAGCGCTGATTACACACTGTTTGAGAGCGCTCACTCTGTTGGAAGACCAGCACTTGATCCACATACTGGAAGAGAACAGAGAGGTTTGCAAGGGTGTCGGAGGTAGAGACCTGGGGGGGTTCGGACAATTGCTACAACGAAGCCACTTTGCTTGAAGTG
Source organism: Branchellion lobata (assembly GCA_947562095.1). Classification (NCBI taxonomy): domain Eukaryota; kingdom Metazoa; phylum Annelida; class Clitellata; order Hirudinida; family Piscicolidae; genus Branchellion; species Branchellion lobata. The sequence continues at coordinate 2,563,259 of OX387246.1, forward strand.
GCTTCAGCCGAAGAGTTATCAAAAATCGGAGAAAAAATTTCAAACTGAGGGTTTATAAAGAATACGATACAATACAATACAATACAATACAATACAATACAATACAATACAATACAATAAAATGAAATACAAACACAAATATTATTATTGTGGCATTAACCCCGTAAAGTTTTGAGGCCAGAAACTCTACGGAATTAGAAGTTAAGGAATTAGACTAAAACTTCCAATCAAAAAAAAAATCATTGTGAGCTGGAATTGAATTCTGAAACAGCGTGGGCACCTGTTTGAAGGTATTATCAGCCAGGCCAGCCAGCACCAGTTCATTCTTGCCAGCCATCACTGCCCTCAAGGCCTGGATGCCTGTCAGCGTGCCTATGATGGTTCTGTGGACGAGCAGTTGATTGGTGTCTGACCATCAGGTGTTTGTGGTATGTTCATAAAATTGTGTATGTTTTTTGAGTTGAATATATCTTCTGTTTCAAAAGAAGTGTGGTAATCCCCATGAGCCTTTTCCATTGAAATATGTCTAACTCCCAAAATTTCGTTTGAAATCTCTTCCATGATTTCATTAAAAACCGTTGAAAATTTACAATATACATTCAAACGTTTCAAAGCATTAAAGAAAAATTCATTGAACTTAAAACAAAAAAACGACTTTTTAGAGATCATTTCGATGGCGCATATTGCCGCAGGAGACTTGAGAGTCTTGAGCGCATCCTTCAACTTTGTGGTGCTAGGGAAAGTCTTCAAGGGGAGCAGTTTCAAACGGTCTACTGTTAGACTCCTCCACCTGTCAGTTGGATGTTCAGTTAAGTGCTGCTGGTGAAGTAAGTGCCATAATGCTTACAAAAGAAGGCTAATTTTTAAATTTAAGATCTAACGAAACTTGAAAAAAAGGTTGGATTAAACATTGAAATAATTCAAGGTTTATTTCTTAAACATTTTTCAGATAATTCAAGCTCATTTACCACGTCAGACTGGCAGCTTCTTCAGGCGTCTGACTCATCAGCAGACCACGCACCATCAACCAATCATCGTTCACAAACTTCGACCTTCAACGTCATAAATGGTCTTCACTTACTTATCCGTTAATTTTTTTTGGTTATATTCAACACGTTAGCAAAATGGTTATTTCATGAAAGGATTTTCAAGAAGATGTCTCTGACACTCACAAATAGTTTCTGATTGAGTCGGGCATGATCACAACCACTCTTTTGTCGGCTCCCAGTCCTAACCTCTTCACGGCCTCTAAGGCGCAATGCATCGCTGCACCACTGCTGCCACCTGTTGATTGAATTGAAGATTTATATTATTTTTGAAAACTCAATTTTGAAACAATTACATCAACAGCCACACATCTATTTACATAATCACCACACAATCAACTACACAATCAACCACACAGCCAACCACACACCCAACCACACAAATAACCAAACATCCAACCACACAAGCAGCCACAAAGCCAACCAAACATCCAACCACACAAGCAGCCCCACAACCAACCCAAAAACTAACCACACAGTCAACCCCACATCCAACCACACATCCAACCACACATCCAACCACACATCCAACCACACATCCAACCACACATTCAACCACACATCCAACCACACATTCAACTACACATCCAATCCCACAACCAGCCACACAACCAACCCAAAAACTAACCACACAGTCAACCACACAGTCAACCCCACATCCAACCACACATCCAACCACACATCCAACCACACATCCAACCACACATCCAACCACACATCCAACCACACATCCAACCACACATCCAACCACACATCCAACCACACATCCAACCACACATCCAACCACACATCCAACCACACATCCAACCACAAATCCAACCACACATCCAACCACAAATCCAACCACACATCCAACCACCCATCCAACCACACATCAAACCACACTACCAACCACACAGAAGTCCTTCTTCTCTTATGAGTCTTCTAGCCATGTGGAAGACGTCTCTATCGGTCACCTTGCACCAATGGTCCACCAACTGGAACATACATCGTAGGTAGGATATTAGATATACCTCAGAATTTTTAAAGTTTATTTTAAAATATAAAACCCCGATCATACTGGGAAGCCACTTGCGAATTTAAACCAAAAATATAAGAATTGATTTTCAATAAAAACAAATTTAAATGATAGAATAATGAATAGAAAAAAAATAATGAGGACTTATTTGTAATTGAAAACGGTAATTTTTAATAAAAAAATTTTTCCTAAAAAAGATTTTATTAAAAAATAAATATAGAAAAATAACTTTTTTCAAAAATGAATAAATAAAAAACAACAGTTTTTTACGAAAAATGATCATAATATAAATCCCAAAAAAATGTTTAGTGATCTTCAAGACCGTCCTGTCGAGGATGGAAGGAATGAAGTCTCCTCCAATGCCTTCGACCTCGAAGAAGAAGCCTCCGGGCTTGTTGAGTTCCTCTGGCTGAGCCATGGTCGAACCCACCGGGTCCACTGCAAGGACCTGCCGAGTGTTCATCGGTATGCTTCAACCAGTCAAATAAGCAGTCAAAAAGGTATTCCATTGATCACCCAATTAAGCACCCACTCAAACACCCAACCAATCACCCATTCAACCACTTATTCAAACACCCAACCAATCACCCATTCAACCACTTATTTAAACACTCAACCAATAACCCAACCAACCCTCCAACCAACCACCCATCCATTAATTCACCCACCCATTCAACCACTCAGTTGCACGCTCCTGTTTTGCGCGCATCAGTTGTTTGCCTGGCTCTTCATAAACGAAATTTAATCTATTTTTATTAAGCTGTATCTCTGACAAGGAGTCGTTACTTCCTGTATCTTCATGAACTCATCCATGAAAATTGGTGTTTAGTCTAGAGCAATCTATTCAGGCTTTGACGTGGAAACCAACCTTACACATGGGCACTCTTTCTTTTATCTTCCTGCTTATTCCAGTCAGCGTGCCTCCAGTGCCGATGCTGCACACCAACAGGTCGAGGCGGTCTGTGTGAGCGTCGGGTGTCACTCAATCAACTCCCTTCCAAGTTGGCATTCATCATTAATTCACTGCTTCATGATTATTGTATAATTTTCATTGTATAACTATATATTATAATAATTATTGAATTATTATTAAAAATTAATCAACTTAAAACAGCAATCCGCTTTTTAATTTTTCGAAAATTAAGTTTTGCAATAACCCGCAGTTTAATTCGAAGAAGTAACGCATACGATCATATAGTGTGCAATCAGCGCTATGCAAATGATTTGATTAGATTAGATTACGACAGAGCAAAGAGCACCTTCACAAGCGTGCAGGATCTCTTCAGCGGTGTGGTCGTAGTGCGCAATGGCGTTAGCAGCATTCCTGAACTGGTGTTGTGGCTTTGATTGAAGGTTGAAAAGGACGTTTACAAGATCAAACAGACAAGGACTATGTTAAAAGCTTCACGCACACAAGTATTCCGTGATGTCAACACTGATTGCAATGACGCCCTATGTGAACGTACACACGCACGCACGCACGCACACACGCGCACACACACGCACACACACACACACACACACACACACACACACACACACACACACACACACACACACACACACACACACACACACACACACACACACACACACACACACACACACACACACACACACACACACACACACACACACACACACACACCTGATTTAGCACGTACGACTTTGGTTTTTCCCGCAAGAGCTTGGCACTCATACCGAAGTTGGACTTTTCGGAGGCGAAGGAGGCTGATGTGGGTGTTTGTACGATTTCCGAGCCCAGTGCTTTCAATATGTCAACCTGCAGTCGATGTGGGAAGGCGTGCGTGGTAGGTGGAATCTTATGCTGCATGAGATTTGAGGCAATGTTAGTTGAACCTCTTTCTTGCTTTTATTAAATCAAATCCAGACATACGCTGGAAGTGTTACAAAGCGTGAAAAACCGTCGAAGTGAATGAAAATAAATTGAGTGAGAATGTTCACAAACTACGCAGTATTAAGACCTTCTCTTTGCTCATCTTTTCAGGAATAACGATGATGTTTTTGTAGCCTTTCACTCCCGCCGTCAGAGCCAGGCCGATGCCTGCGAGTAAGTTATTTGTCATTGTTTGGTCCTCAAGGCGTCTTGGCAAGCTTCAAACCGGTGTTTCCAGAGGTTGGTTCGATGAGACATGCTCCCTTCTGCAGGATGTTTTTCTCCTCCGCATCCTCCACCATCCTCAAGCCGATCCTGTCCTTCACACTGCCTCCTGCACTCAGGAATTCACACTTGGCCACTGGTTGTTCAAAAGCTTTGAATCCTCAAACTTTTTTTTTCGACCGATTTGCAAAACCTTTCATGCATACAAGCAAACAAGCACACTTGATACTTAAAAATATTTTTTCAAAAAACCATGAAAATTTTAATTTTTAAAAACTTTTTTTTCTGAACTTTCTTTTCAAAAATAAAAAGAGTGAACCCTCGTAACGATCTTGAACTCACAAATTTCGCACTCAATGCCGTCAGTGCTGGTGATGTTGTTGATGCGGATGAGGGGCGTGTTGTGAATGGTGTGCAGGATGTTTGGCAGAATGCTCAAGGCGTCTGGCTTCTTTTTCCTTGTTCAGAGATATAAAAAAGAGCTTTTTTTTGTTTTTTTTTATTGTTTTTTTATTCAGTTTATTTGTTTTTTTTCTATTTTTTTCAGTTAATTTGATTTTTGCGGTTCATTAATTTTTTTAAAGTTTATCTCATCATAACATTTGTTGAGTAGCATTGTTCAAAGGCGAAAAGCAATAGAATTTGAATAACGAACTAGATAGGTGTCTCACCACTTGCTGTGCACATGTGGGTCAAGGTGGAGGTTCTCGGACGAGTAAGGACACTTGTTGGGTTTGTTGGGAAGCACCCACTCCTCAGTGTTCATGGTGGTTGGGTCGTTGTGGGCGTGCTGATGTTGTTTTGAGTGTGGTGATGTTGTTGTCTTCACCGATCCTGTGCCTTTTATCGGTTTCATTTGGAGGCTCATTGAGACATACATCATGAAACTCACAAAATGCTAAAATTAAAATTATGATTTTTGCGGCGTTTTAAAATCAGCCGTAGCAGAGTTTCAACGAAGCATGTACACTAATATAGAGATAGTTCTATCGACGAAACAGTAAGTTAAGGTTTTTTAAGTTCGCTACATCAATAGCTTCTTAAATATCCCTTGTAAACCATACATAAATCTTATTACAATTAACCCCTCGGTGACCTGTGAGTTTAGTGTAGTATTAACCTATCAAGGAACCTTTATCTCCCTTCAATGATCTTTTGTACGTAAAACGTGAAAAAGTTGAAGAAGGAAATGGTTATTGAAAATGTTGGAGCTTCTGAGTTCAAGTTCGTGAAGGGCTGTTGTTATAAGGTTGAAAGTTTCCGATTACACTGATATTGCCTTGATGAAATGAAACAATGCTTTATTTTGGAAGCAGCCTCAAAGGCAATTGATTGCATATTTTTAAACTCACTGACTCTTTGTAGCCTCAAAATCTCAAGGAAACGTTCCCAGCACATGATCTTGTGAAGAGGCATTGAAGGAATATAAGTCTTGTATAAGC
>OX387246.1:2571386-2588886 GCA_947562095.1 Branchellion lobata
AAAAGTAATAGCTGAACCGGTCTCAAGCATAGAAATTTTAGCAGTTTGTTGAATAATATGTATTAGTTCAGGGGTGTCACAAGGTTCAACTTGCCACGTGTCTATGGTGAGGTTGATCTGCTTGTCTTGAAGCTTGCTGACCACTTGCAGATGAAGGTCGTTGCTGGCTTGGTCCGTGAAGGTGTTGAAGCCAGTCAAGAACTGAAAGTGGTGGCGTGGTTGTTGCATGGTGGTTGCATGGTGGTTGAATGGTGGTTGAATGGTGGTTGCATGGTGGTTGCATGGTGGTTGCATAGTGGTTGCATGGTGGTTGAAAGGTGGTTGAATGGTGGTTGAATGGTGGTTGCATGACGGTTGAATGGTGGTTGAATGGTGGTTGCATGGTGGTTGCATGGGGGTTGCATGGTGGTTGCATGGTGGTTGCATGGTGGTTGCATGGTGGTTGCATGGTGGTTGAATGGTGGTTGAATGGTGGTTGAATGGTGGTTGAATGGTGGTTGCATGGTGGTTGCATGGTGGTTGCATGGTGGTTGCATGGTGGTTGCATGGTGGTTGCATGGTGGTTGCATGGTGGTTGCATGCTGGTTACATGGTGGTTGCATGGCTGTAGATGATAACTGATTGGTAAGAGTAACTTTTATTAGTTACAAACACTGTAAAAAATGGGAGCGCAATGGTGGAAACGATGAGAGACTGATGGAGTGATGGTGAGGAAAAAATGGAAAATGGTAGTGGAATGGTAACGGTGACCTGGAGAAGAGCAAAGCCGTGTCCGTATGCATTTATTACCACAAGTGTTGTGTTCTTAGGCAGCTGGAAGTTGATTGAAGAGCTGGTTAACATTTTGAAACCAACAACTTCATTAAATTACAAACCACCCCCTCCAAACCACTACCCCTCCAAACCACTACCCCTCCAAACCACCCTCCTCCAAACCACTACCCCTCCAAACCACCCTCCTCCAAACCACTACCCCTCCAAACCACCCCCTCCAAACCACTACCCTTCCAAACCACTACCTCTCCAAACCACCCCCTCCAAACCACTACCCCTCCAAACCACCCCTTCCAAACCACCCGCCTCCAAACCACTACTCTCCAAACCACCCCCTCCAAACCACCCCCTTCCAAACCACCCCTTCCAAACCACTACCTCTCCAAACTACTCCCCTCCAAACCACTACTCTCCAAACCACCCCCTCCAAACCACCCCCTTCCAAACCACCCCCTTCCAAACCACTACCTCTCCAAACCACTCCCCTCCAAACCACCCCCGTCCAGACCACCCCCTCTTCGGACCACCCCTCTCCAAACCACCACACCTCCAAACCCCTTTTCTTTAAACCACCCCTTCTTCAAACTACCCTCCTCCAGAGCATTCACTCACGTCGTTCATGTGCAGCACAAGGCCGTTGACTTTGTCGACGTGGTGCTGAAACTCTTGCACTTGTCCTTCCTGGTCAACTACCGTAAAGTTGATGGTCACGTCGGGATCGTTGGTTTCGACAATGAGGGCAGCGAACTTCGACAAAGCCTCCAGAGCCAGCACCGTGTCCTGTAGAGGACTCAGTAGTTTGAGCCTTCACTCCTTACTGAATAACTTATTATTAACTTTTGTTGTCTTGTCATTGGCGCAGTAATCCAGTGCTTCTAACACACCGTTTGGCTTTTTATTTCATAATATCTTATTTCCATAAAATTATTATTTCAAATCCTAATTAACTGATTGAAATCAAGAGCTCAGAGCTTGACGAAACTTGAGGCTTGACTACCTGAGTCGAGACAAATCCTCCTCTGCCATTGCCATTCTCGATGAGCCACTGAGCCACTGGGAGAGCTTTTTCAATGTCGCCCCTCTCGACCCTGCAGTGGTGGCGCTTATCATTCACCTCCTGTCGATCTATTTGTCGTAAGTACTTCGAAACCTAATGAGCTTTGAGGACTTGCAAACAATCGAATGTATAACGTTTATTGTTGTATGAGGTCTGTTGTTGTATGAGGTTTGTTGTTGTATGAGGTCTGTTGTTGTATGAGGTCTGTTGTTGTATGAGGTCTGTTGTTGTATGAGGTCTGTTGTTGTATGAGGTCTGTTGTTGTATGAGGTCTGTTGTTGTATGAGGTTTGTTGTTGTATGAGGTCTGTTGTTGTATGAGGTCTGTTGTTGTATGAGGTCTGTTGTTGTATGAGGTCTGTTGTTGTATGAGGTCTGTTGTTGTATGAGGTCTGTTGTTGTATGAGGTCTGTTGTTGTATGAGGTCTGTTGTTGTATAAGGTCTGTTGTTGTATGAGGTCTGTTGTTGTATGAGGTCTGTTGTTGTATGAGGTCTGTTGTTGTATGAGGTCTGTTGTTGTATGAGGTATGTTGTTGTATGAGGTCTGCTGTTGTATGAGGTGTGTTGTTGTATGAGGTCTGTTGTTGTATGAGGTCTGCTGTTGTATGAGGTGTGTTGTTGTATGAGGTGTGTTGTTGTATGAGGTGTGTTGTTGTATGAGGTCTGTTGTTGTATGAGGTCTGTTGTTGTATAAGGTCTGTTGTTGTATGAGGTCTGTTGTTGTATAAGGTCTGTTGTTGTATGAGGTTTGTTGTTGTATGAGGTCTGTTGTTGTATGAGGTTTGTTGTTGTATGAGGTTTGTTGTTGTATGAGGTCTGTTGTTGTATGAGGTGTGTTGTTGTATGAGGTGTGTTGTTGTATGAGGTCTGTTGTTGTATGAGGTCTGTTGTTGTATAAGGTCTGTTGTTGTATGAGGTCTGTTGTTGTATAAGGTCTGTTGTTGTATGAGGTTTGTTGTTGTATGAGGTCTGTTGTTGTATGAGGTTTGTTGTTGTATGAGGTTTGTTGTTGTATGAGGTTTGTTGTTGTATGAGGTTTGTTGTTGTATGAGGTCTGTTGTTGTATGAGGTTTGTTGTTGTATGAGGTCTGTTGTTGTATGAGGTTTGTTGTTGTATGAGGTTTGTTGTTGCATACATTCTACTGTTACTGGGTTTATTGTATGCTGGTTGATTGCACGCAAAAGTATCACTCACCTGATGAGAAGATTGTAGGCTGTCATTTCGATTTCATGGGTCGGTGGTTGTTCTCCAAAGGCGATCCAGAGGAGGTCATCTTTGTGAGTATCGCTGTTGTTCTTAGGTATGTCTTTCCAGAAAAGCTTCGAGTCTGTCGCAAGGTTGGAGATAAAATTCAAAATAAATCAGTGAATTTCTACAATAAAATGTTTAAAAAGGTTTTTTTAGATTTATTTAATTTTTTAGATTTATTTAATTTTTTAGATTTATTTAATTTTTTAGATTTATTTAATTTTTTAGATTTATTTAATTTTTTAGATTTATTTAATTTTTTAGATTTATTTAATTTTTTAGATTTATTTAATTTTTTAGATTTATTTAATTTTTTAGATTTATTTAATTTTTTAGATTTATTTAATTTTTTAGATTTATTTAATTTTTTAGATTTATTTAATTTTTTAGATTTATTTAATTTTTTAGATTTATTTAATTTTTTAGATTTATTTAATTTTTTAGATTTTAGATTAATTGCTAAAAGGCGCTCTACAAATGCTATGAGTAGATTAGATAAGATTGTATTGGGTCAGCCCCAACCTTACGGCATCGCAAGCAAGTAAGCTGGCACTAACCCTTCTCAGTGGCCAGTTCATCGAGTCTCTCAAGCACTTCAGGCAGCTTGTCACTCCCAGCCAGGTGCAGTGCGTAAGCGGCAATGCTGAGGTCATAGGGCTTGTTGTGGTAGCTGTCCAGATTCTTTTCCACGTAGTTAGTGGCACTTAAAATGGCATCTTGAAGCCAATAAGATGTCTTGAAGGTGAGGGAGGTGAAGAATAATTTTTAAAAAATCCAAAAAAATGTTGGAAATATAAATGTAAGAATGCGCTGAACAAGAGCACAAAGGTCACAAGCCTCGTTGTTAAGGGAGTTCTGGGTCCTGAGCAAGGCGATAAGAACAAAAGGAGTCAGTGTGGACTTTGAGCCGCCCTGTGGGTGGTGAGTGGCTGGTGTGGAGGACTATTGAAAGATTGTCTTTAACAAGAAGTAGGTGAGTCTAAAACAATTAACCATGCTCATTGTTTTCAGCTTTTTACGCCTAGATCCGGCCTGACTCAAGCATTTGTGTAGTCTTAAACGTCACGCCACAGAAATGTCAATCTTTAATGCAATGCTTCGCTCGCTGTCGAATAACCAGGCCACCGCTTGGAACTTTTGTCAGACGTTTAAAAAACCGAGTCAGTGTGCTGTTTGTACAACATGCTTCTACTCCACCACCCTGCCCAGCGTAGAACCTGCATTTTAGAGTGGATTATTCTGGACTCGGGGTTCTCCTGGAAGGATCCATCTTCCGACTGCCATTGCAGCAGCCACTTGAGGGAGTCTTCGAAGTGCTCCACGGGAATAAATATGTGCTCTCTCGCGTCCTGCAGACTCTTCAGCACGAAGGCTGTCAACCTGTAGTCAATGCACGAGCTTGAACCACAATGCACCGGTCTTCGTACATAGCTTATGAGCCTTGATACTTCATACTAATACTTCATAATACTAATCATAATACTTCATAATACTAATCATAATACTTCATAATACTAATCATAATACTTCCTAATACTAATCATAATACTTCATAATACTAATCATGGTACTAATCATATTACTCACCATACTACTTTATAATACTTAACATAATACTCCATAATAAAATATTGTATAAATATTGCTCTAAATACCAAAAAGAAGCGCCTCATTGCTTGTCTTGGCGCTTCACAAATTAGATTAATTATTATTTATTATTATTATTATTATTATTATTATTATTATTATTATTATTATTATTATTATTATTATTATTATTATTATTATTATTATTATTATTATTATTATTATTATTATTATTATTATTATTATTATTATTATTATTATTATTATTATTATTATTATTATTATTATTATTATTATTATTATTATTATTATTATTATTATTATTATTATTATTATTATTATTATTATTATTATTATTATTATTATTATTATTATTATTATTATTATTATTATTATTATTATTATTATTATTATTATTATTATTATTATTATTATTATTATTATTATTATTATTATTATTATTATTATTATTATTATTATTATTATTATTATTATTATTATTATTTATATTATTATTATTATTATTATTATTATTATTATTATTATTATTATTATTATTATTATTATTATTATTATTATTATTATTATTATTATTATTATTACTATTATTATTATTATTATTATTATTATTATTATTATTATTATTATTATTATTATTATTATTATTATTATTATTATTATTATTATTATTATTATTATTATTATTATTATTATTATTATTATTATGTGCGGTCTTCTGGAAAGATGCGGTCTCTATGAAGGGATGCAGGCTAACCAGGCACTGCCTGCAGCATCGTCATTTCCGAAGGCGCTGTAGGACTTGTCACTGCGGTAAAAGGCCAGTTGTTGTCGGTAGCCTGGTGGGTACATGCAGGACTTCTTTGAGAAACATATTGCTTTTTGTTTCCAGACAACCACCATTCGTGTTCAAGCGATGTGAGCATGTGAGCGTGCTTCTAATCTACCGCACGTTTCGAACTACCGCATAAAAGCGAACCAATGCACTTTCATACTCTTCTTCAAACACCAAACAAACCAGAGAGGATTCCTGACTTGAGATTGCCACGCAGTTGTGGATCGGAGATGTTGGCTGCGTCGAGGTAGGAGAGGGAGTAGGCAAGAGGAGCCAAGTTAACAATGTTCTGCTCGCCACAACCTCTCGGAACCGAAATGATGTTGCCAATATTGTTGGTGACTGAAGCCAAAATGTCACCTGGAGTTGTTTTGAAAAGTGTTAGATTCGCAATTATCGAAAAATATTGAAAAAGGTTTTCAAAAAATTTCGATTTTATTGGAAAAATGTAACAAAATTTTTTTTTTATGACTGACCGATGGAGGTGACTTGGAAGAATGCCGAGTCAGGCACGTAAATGTCTTCGGGAGGCAGTTGCACCCTAAAGGAGGTGTTGGAGGGGGAAGAGGGGGTGGGTTTGATGTACGAACTTCTCGCTTTGATCTGCTGCTCTCCCTCGGGCTGGTTGAATGTTTCAGTCGGGTTTCCATCACATTCACAAACTTATTTTTAAAAAGAATCGCGTTCTTTAAGTTAATTTCTTCGTTAAAACCATCTTTGCTCAAAGGCCCAAAAGACCGAGGCATGACTGGTATGAGAGCCACAGATATGGATGGCAGCTATAAGTCAGCGCTAGGTGCAAGGAGGGAGTCAGTTCTAGGTGCAAACGGGGAAGACACCTTGACAAGGAGCTTCCTGCTCACGGCGTCACTGCCTCCGGCAGAAATGGCCTCCACTTCGATCGGAACTTGTCCCACTGCCGTGGCTACAAACCACACGTGGAAGCTTGCTACGTCGTTGGCTTCGACCTGGTTGTCATGTGGTGTGGTGTAATGTGGTGTGGTGTGGTGTGGTGTGGTGTGGTGTGATGTGGTGAGGTGTGATGTGGTGTGGTGTGGTTTGATGTGGTGAAGTGTGGTGTGGTGTAGTGTGGTTTGATATGGTGTGGTTTGGTGTGGTGTGGTTTGATTTGGTGTGGTGTGGTTTGATGTGGTGTGGTGTGGTTTTACTTGGTGTTGTCATGTGGTTTAATTTTGACTCATGACTTTCAATGTCTAGTAATGTCATATATGTCATCCAGCGTAATGCCAAATGTCTTGTGACACACTCCAAAGAGGGGCCAGCACACAACACCTCGAAGGTTCTGACGACATCGTGGTCGAGGAGGTTGTTGATGTTTTCAGAGTCACAGCTCTTGACCTTGTACTTGTCCGATTTCTTGAGGGTCACTGTCGCCTAGCGGAAGAAAAGTTCTAAGTGTTTTTCAAGCTCCAATCCATTTATTAAGATTCCAAAGGAGTTTTTTATATAATTGCTTATAAAATTGCTCATGAAATTGCCCATAGAATTTAAAAGTTATTTTTAATCTTTAAAGGTTTAACTTTGCTTTAAACGTCACACAAGCTTCTTTGAGAGACCCACATTGACGGTTTCAGGAAGGTAGTTGAAGAGGGTGATGGTGAGAGCCAGTTCTTCGCCTCTGATGATGCTTGGAGGAAGGTTGATGGAGAGAAAAAGAGGCTGGAAGACTGTCAACTGCATGGAAAAACATGTTTGAAGTAGCTGTTTTGGGGGAAGTCTATGGAGGAATGAGTTTCAGAGTAACATTTGGTAAAGCAACAACACAGTACGAATGTTCTTCAAGAGCATCAACAAGAAAGTTTCAAGGTCACTCGATTATTTTGCTAGAATTGTAATGGAATCTTTGTTTCATAGAAATATAGAAGAGTTTGTACATGCGCAGACTCGGATACGCCGATGCCCTTGTCAATGCTGGCAGAGAAGGCGCTGACCACCCACTCGGTGATCGTGTCAGGCACCGTCAGCACCTCCTGGTGGTCTTCAGACGACCTGCCACAAGACAGGAGGTTGTCGAAAGGTTACTCACAAAAGCGCAAAAGTTGTCATTTTGAACAGTTTTACTTTTTGAAAGTTTACTGCCATTCTTTGAATACTTTCAAATCATCAAAAATATCGAAACTCACGTTTTCACATAGTCCACCCAGAACCACGTTTCAGGGAAGTTCTTTCTGACGGGAGGGGGAGAGGCCTTGTTGGAGGACATTTGACGTTGGTGCATTCTGACACCAGGCATGGCTGGTGCATCCATTGCCCGCATGGGAGACTCCATGACGCCGTCCTCATCTTCTCCACCGTCGTATTCAAAAGGAGGAGGGTGATACATAAATTTTTAAGAAATGGGACCTCGAAACGCGCCGGAGTTAAGGCCACCATAATAATATTCGTGGTTTTTATTGTTTTTTGTTTTTTTTATTTTGTATTGTATTTTTGTTGTTGTATTGTATTGTGCTTTGTTTTTTTATTGTATTGTATCGTATTGTATTTTGTTTTATTGCATTTCATTATAGTGTATTATACTGGTTCCAAGTCCAACACCACTTACAGTCCCCTATTGATTAGCTAGGCTGTTGATTGAGTAATCCCGAACACTCACCGAGGTCGGAGTAGAAGTAGTCGTTGTTGTAGTGGTAGTTCCTGTGGATGTGACTACTCGAGAACACAAGCACTCCCGCGTTCTGGGGGGGTTGTCTTGATGGTAAAGTCCACAAAACAACAAGGACAAGTGCACGAAAACATTTGGCGAGAGTTTGGTTGTTTTGTGAACTTAGTTGCTTTTTTACGAACACAGCGACTCACGCTCAACAGTTCACTGGTGCAGCGTGCCAGAGTGTGCACCGGCCACATCAGCTTGCCGCTGGTCTCTTCTTCTTCTTCAAGGTCCACGTCGTGCGGGATGACAGACCTCTTCTTGCGGTTCCAGTTGGGAAAGTAGCTGGCCAGGTAGCCTCCCAAGTCCGACTCGATCTGTGTGGTTGCATGCATTGAAGGGCCTGTCTTGGCTCCATTGAGACGTGCGTTCACACCTAAACGCACACACTTAACACACACACACACACACACACACACACACACACACACACACACACACACACACACACACACACACACACACACACACACACACACACACACACACACACACACACACACACACACACACACACACACACACACACACACACACACACACACACACACACACACACACACACACACACACACACACACACACACACACACACACACACACACACACACACACACACACACGTACACACACACACACACACACACACACACACACACACACACACGTACACACACACACACACACACACACACACACACACACACACACACACACACACGCACACACACACACACACACACACACACACACACACACACACGTACACACACACACACACACACACACACACACACACACACACACACACACACACACACACACACACACACACACACACACACACACACACACCTGCTGCTCAGTGAAGAGGTCATAGGAGCCCATGAGAAGGACACTCTGGTCGATGGCGAAGTAGCCCACGTGGGAGTCTTGAGGGGCGTGGATGTTGAGGGTGACGTTGGAACCTGGCAACACCTTGCTCTCGTCAAAGGTCGCACTCACCTTGTGCAAGGATGGAAGGAGATGAAAAAATTGAAGGGGAATGGAAGGAGGAGGAAAAATGAAAAAGGAAGGAGGGAGGAGGGAAGAAGGAGGAGGGAAGTGGGAGGAGGGAGGAGGGAAGAGGGAGGAGGGAGGAGGGAGGAGAGAAGATGGAGGAGAGAGGAGGGAGGAGGGAGGAGGAAGGAGAGAAGATGGAGAAGGGAGAATGAAAGAAAGAAGATGGAAGAAAAATAAAAAGGAAAAATGGAAAAAGGATGAAAAAGGAAAAGATGATGAAATGGAGAAATGAAAGGATGGAAAGTTGTGAGTTGAATAAAGAATAAGAGAGAGAGAAGAGAGCAACGGTTGGAGGATTGAAAAAAAAGTTTCGCTGGCTCCAAATTTAAGATTTCATGAACTTCACGGAAACGTTATAAACACCACCTCAACACCATCTCAACACCACCTCAACACCATCTCAACACCATCTCAACACCACCTCAACACCACCTCAACACCACCTCAACACCATCTCAACACCATCTCAACACTACCTCAACACCACCTCAACACCACCTCAACACCACCTCAACACCACCTCAACACCACCTCAACACCATCTCAACACCACCTCAACACCACCTCAACACCACCTCAACACCATCTCAACGCCACCTCAACACCACCTCAACACCATCTCAACACCACCTCAACACCACCTCAACACCACCTCAACACCACCTCAACATCACCTCAACACCACCTCAACACCAATAGGTTCACCGCAACAGACCTTGTTAGCAAAGTAATCTTCCACTTCAAGCTTTAGACCGTCTGCCACCAGCTCTCCTAGCGAGTTTATGTAAAACACAACCAGCTGTCCTCTGGGCGCCAACTGCAAGGCTAACTTTTCAGTCACCTTTGGAAGGTTCGAAGGCGCCAAATGAACGTTTGTCATTTGTGTTTATGTATGAAATAATTTGAGTATTATTCAGTTGGTTGGATGGTTGGTTGAGGGTCATGGTTGGGTGGTTGATATTCAAGGATGGTTGGTGGCCAAGGCTGGTTAATGGTCATAGTTAGTTGATTGGTGGATTGATTGGTTGGTTGGTTGTTTGGCTGTCATGGTTGGTTAGTTGCTTGATTGTCATGGTTGGTTGGTTGGTTGGTGGTCATGGTTGGTTGGTTGGTTAGTGGTCATGGTTGGTTGGTTGGTAGTCATGGCTAGTTGGTTGGGGGTCAAAACCGATTGGTGGCCATGGTTGGTTAATGGTCATAGTTCGTTAATTGGTTGGTTGGTTGGTTGGTTGGTTGGTTGTCTTGGTTGGCTGATTGTCCTGGTTGGTTGGTGACCATGGTTGGTTGGTTGGTTGGTTGGTTGGTTGGCTGATTGGTTGGTTGGTTAGTTGTATATTTGATGGTCAGGGTTGGTTAATTGGTGACCATGGTTGGTTGGGGATCATGGTTGGTTGGTTGGTTGAGTGGTGGTCATGGTTGAGCAAGCACACCCACTTGGATGCTGAATTCGTGGTTCTTGTTCGATTCGCCGACCACCTTTTCACTCAAAACCAGCACGTTCTTTCCAAACAACTGAATAATTGTTATAACAAATGTATTATGATGAAAAATAATTCTAAGTTGTAAACCACCGAAACAAGCAACCGAGGAGCCGAATAATTGACCTTCATGAGAACTTAGTTTGACTTTCAAATAATTTAAATTTTTGTTTTTAAAATCGCACGCGCCTGGTAGTAGAAGGTGTTGATGGGCTCTGAAGCGTTGAGGGTGAAGATGCTTTCCTGGTTCGGCTGCGTGTGATTAATTGCGGCGCTAGATGGCGTAAAACGTCACTTTATGGTTTGCGAAATGCGCAATGGCGCATAAGAAGAACGTAAGTTTCACACGCTTTTCGTACAATTAAGTCTAACCTGATCTAACCAAAGCATTTATATAGCTCTGACTCCACAATGTTCAAATCGTTTTTACCTTAAAGTATCCTTTTCCCCCTTTCAACTGCAAGTCCAGCAGCTTGCTGTCTCTTGTCCTGATGGCAGTGAGGGATTTGTAGGGGGCATACACCTTCTGTTCCAACACGTTGTCGTAGAAGACAGCCTGGAGAAGAGGGGCCAGTGGAAGAGTGGTCGCAATTTCGGAATTTAATTGTCGATGAGAAGCCATGAGTCATGAAACCTTTTTCTTTTCCACACAAAGAAGCGATTCGCAAAGACATCAACAAGCCTCCCTCACCTCGATCTGGATTTTCTCAACCATGTTGTGGACTCGCAACTCAATGACAGCAAGCCCATTTTTGTTGATTGCAGTCAAAAAGCGGTTTTCGATGCTTGACGAGTAGTTGGCCATCTTGTAGGTCACCCTGACAGCCAGGCTCTTCATGGTGCCGTTGGGGTACATGAGGTCTTCTGGCAGGGGCTTTTTGAGGTTCACGTGCTTCAGTTGCAGCTGAGAGGGGGCAGTTTAGAGATCCACTTGTAATGTATGTTTTCATTAAGAAACATGTGAAATTAAACTTATTTATTAGATTTAAAAAACAATAATATTAATACCATTATTATTGTTGCTAATATCCTCACTAACAATAACATTATTATTAGTAGTAGTATTATTATTATTGAGAAATAAGCCTAATTTTTAAGCGCCAAGGCAAGCGACTGAAGCGCCTGGATTGGTGGTTTATATGGACTGGAAGGAGCGGTGATGAATGAGCACTCACAAACTCCCTGGTCAAGAAGCCCGCTTTGAAGTAGTTGTTTTGTCGCAGATACTCCAACTTGTATTTTTCCGTCTTCACGCTCACCGTCTTCGTCGCCACCAACTCCTTGCCTGTTTCTTGTTCTACCACCGTTGCCTGTGGGGTGGTGTGGAAGAGGTTGGATGGGTGGTGTAAAGGAGGTTGGATGGGTGGTGTGGAGAGGGTTGGATTGGTAGTGTAAAGGAGGTTGGATGGGTGGTGTGGAGGAGGTTGGGTGGGTGGTGTGGAAGAGGTTGGATGGGTGGTGTGGAGGAGGTTGGATGGGTGGTGTGGAGGAGGTTGGATTGGTGGTGTAAGGGAGGTTGGATGGGGGTGTGGAAGAGGTTGGATGGAGGGTGGTGTGAGGGGGGTTGGATGGGTGGTGGTGTGAGGGAGGTTGGATGGGGGGAGTGAGGGTGGTTCGTGGAAAGGGGGCATAGAGGGAGGTTAAGAAAGGGTTTGAAAGGTAATATGATGGGTGGTGTGATGGTTGTATGGAAGGGTGGAAAGTGAGAAAGAAAGCTAGGTGGTATGAAAGGTGGGTTGAAGAAGCAGAATGAAAATTGGTATGAGGGTGGTTTGGAGGTAGTATTTGATGGGTGGACTTAGGGGCGGTATGGTGAGGTGTTTGGTGGGAGGCATAATAAATTGAATAATCGAGTTTCAAGTTGAAAATTTTTATAAAAAACTACAATTATAGAATAATTTTTAAAAAATTATTCGATTTTTGCCAAATTTTTAACTTTAATTCTAATTGATCGGTGAGAAAGACGGTCGTGGTCACTCTTGCACGGAATCAGCGACAGCAGCTCATCGTGGGACACAGACACATTGGCCTTGCCTGCCTTCAACTGGGAGTGTTTGTGCGCTCAAATAATACATTTTAAAAAACCCGCCTTCAAACTAGTTATTTAAAATTTTTTAGCTTTGAGAATTTAAGATGAAAAAGATGAGATAGAGAAGACGAGATAAAAAACTAGATGAACAAGAGCTGTGTTTCTATTTCCAAGCGTGATTGATCGTTTCCGAGTTATCAGTCGAACAAACATGAAAGATTTTCTAATATTCGTAGCTTACTCACGTGCACGACTTTGCTGTAAGAAGGGGTGGCACCCCCATCCCAGTAACGGTTAGCCAGCGTGAAGTGCACGTTAGCTATCCCTCTCACCGGCTTGCCGAAGGTGTACCTGGCAGTAGTGGGTTGGAAAAGTTTTTGATAAGTTTCTAAAACTAAAACATTTCTAAATAATTTAAAAACTTTTTTAATATTTTTGAAATTTAAAAAAATAATAAATCTTTTCAATAATTTTCAAAAGTTAAATCTCTTTTTAAACGTTTTCAAGATTTAAAACCTATTTAACCATCTTCAAACGCTTTCGACATTCAAACATCAAAAATCTTCGCTCAGTCTTCTCAAGTCCAAAAAAGTTTCTACTAGCTTTGAATTTTTCCTTTTTTGGTTACACAATCTTATACTGAAGAATACTTCTGTCTTCTATTCTTTCATTACGTAAACCCTCAAAACTTTGTCGTTTAAACAGTTCGTAGCAGAGCGCTTTTGAACAGTCTTGATCAGCGCTAAATAAATGATTTGATTAGATTAGATTACTATGACGTTCGATGACACCCACTTGGCTGATACGTCAAACTTGAAATCTTCCACTCCGCTGTCGTCTGAAGAACTTTTGTCTCCGCTCCTTGACTTGGCGAGGACGAGGTAATAGTTGGGTGAGAGAATCTCGATCTTGTACTTCGGAAGTACTGTGGAAAGATTCTCTCAACGATTGGATTAGGATCTATTTGATTAAGTTTGATAAGATTGGTATTGATAGAGAGTGATTAGATTAGAATTAATAAAAATATAATTGATAAGATAATGATTAATAGAAGTTTAATTGATTAGATTAGGATGGAGAGGCTAGGCAGAGATTTGAGTGATGTGCATACAACATTGAGATGAACTCTCGCGCAAGCAACTCACCGTATTCCTTGACGTCAAAGTACACGGTCTTAATGGCATCCTGCATTCCAAGGGACATACAAGTTACTCAGGGAGTGGGTTAACTTAATGCCTGATTATTAGGCTAGTTAATTTAGTATAACTCAATTTATTGCTTAATGAAATAATTAAGTAATTGAGTTGGAAAGTTGAGAGTTTCAAAATGCCACATGCTCCCACCTCGCATTTAGCTGTCAACTTCCAGCTCCCCGGTGGAGTGACAGGCGAAAGTTTCAGTTCTCCTTTATGGATTCCTAAGTGGTTTGAATGAAGGTTCAGGTACAATTGGTCGTTTGGGAGTGGTTCATGAACGTTCCCATGCTTCAAAAGCAGGATTAAACAAATTTTAAATGTTTTTACTGCTCCCTTGCAAGGGGCCTAATGAGGCGAATCTCAGTGATATATGGCCTATTCGTGCTCCATAACTACTGGCAGGACCGAGAGATTATTTGTTTAACTAATAGGCTCTTTGTCACACACATGTGTGGTTATTTAACTAACCAAAGTCGTTTCTCTCGTTCAACCTTTGGACGATCAGGTTTCTGCGATTGTCCTGGGAAAATAATGTTCAAAAGTGTTGTTTCAAATGATGTGGCAAATCCAGCTCCTCTCCTATTTCAAACTAAATGCTATGAAGCTGCCTTGTTGGCAGGTTGAGAGGTTGGGAGCCAATACATGACACCAACTTGGTCCTTTTTCTCAATTTAGAGTTTCTTTTGCAAAACTTTCGAAATTAGGTTAGTGTCTTGTTCACATCTTGTGGAAGATTGACACGAAAGTGTGTTAAGAAGAGCTCAAAAGGATCTAAGGAGCGCAGAGAATGCGTGAAAGAACAAATTTTCAGCCAAAGAAGCCTTTGGCGAATGAGATTTTGAATTCAATAACGAAAAAAGTTTTAAAACACCACGTGATAATTTGCAGTTTGATAGTGGTGATGTGAGTGGGTATTGTAAGATAGGGCTGTGGAAGATCAAAATAGGCGTGTGAAAGGTGCATCGTTTAATACTGCTAATGTTGAAGTTGCTTGAATGATAGCTTCAAAAGGCTCTGAAGCGGCCATAAGGTTGAAGACAACATAAGGAACCAACGTGGATGGTGATGTTGAAGACTTTGTTGTAAGGTTTGAGGTATCCGTCGTATGCCAACACACGGTAGTGCACTGGAAGACAAATGAAGGAGCCATTGAGTGGAAGCTGCTATTCATGAATTGTCAAGCAATTTTCTCTTCCATCCATCTGCATTCATCTTCGCGGATGCACTCATCTGTATTCATCCAAGCAGCTAATCCCCTTTTTTAACCAATTTCCACTCACCTCCGTCTACCCAACTTATCAATTTCTTCATCCACTCAATCCACTTATCCTTACCAAATCAACCTACCCACCGGTCTGTCCAGGTTTGTAAAAGTGCTTGTCCGTCTGGATGAAGAGAGATAAGTACTTGTCTTTGTTCTGGATGGGACTGCTCTTCCTGAACTCTTCACTGCCCGAGGCTTCCACCGTGAAGTTCAGAGTTGTCTTACCGTGCTTCACTCTTGGAACCTGTAGAGTGGTGCACAGGTCGCTTGCATAGAAAGGTCCAATGAGTTCGATGGTAGAGAAGATTTGGAAAGGATAGAAAATTAAAGTTCTCATTGAAGAGCTTGAAAGATAAAAGCGCTTTAAAACTTAATTGATATGATTAGATTAGATTAGATTAAAGTTGAACTGTAAATTATTAAACTAATGATAATCTTATCACCTCCAAAGCGAATCTTTTATAGTTTCCTGCGGTGATAAACAGGTTTTGAACAAATGTATAAATTTGATGTGTTTTAAATTATTTTTTTCATTGAAAAATGATTAGTATAATTTTCATTATTAATAATAACATTTTTAATTTCAAAATTAATATTTTAACTTTTTTTTCCAAATTTATATTATAATTTCCATAGAAGCATGTCGAGACCACTTTTGAAGCCTCTCGCACGCCAATAGCCCTTCATGTGCTCGAAGACAATGGATGCCCATTATAATTTTATCGCTCAGTGCCTGGCCGTGTGACAATTGCCTCTCATTCCTCCCCACAGCCACTTCCTCCAATTATGGCTTGAACGGTGGTTTAAAAACTACTACTCAACACCGCAGTTTTCGTCGCAGTTCTAGAGTATTTATCCTTCCATCAAACTGACCATCCATCCATCCATCCATCCATCTATCTATCTATCCATCCATTCATCCATCCATCTATCCAGCCGGCCTCCATTCATCCATCCATCCATCCATCCATCCATTCAACCTACAAACAACTAAAATTTGTTTATCCAAACTCCATCCAATCATTCTCTATTCATCCATCCAGGAATCATCTATCTATCTAACATCCGTGAAACACCCATGCAACATTTATGCATTAATATCCAAATTCTTTCGAACATTCATCCATGTAACAGCATCCAAAATTCATCCATGCAAAATGCATCCATTCAAAATGCATCCATGCAACATTCATCCATGCAACATGCATCCATGCAATAACATTCAACATTCATCCATGCAACATCCCCAACAACACCACTCACCAGAGCTCACAATGAACTGCTTGGAAGCCAGAGTGACGATGGTCCTGTCATATCCCCACCTGTTCCACGCCTCTATGGACGCTTTCAGAGCGAAAGTGGCGTTGTGGTCGGTCTCGTTGGAGCACTCGTAATCGACGTTAAAGTAGAAGGTGTCTCCCAGTCGAATCGCCTTGGGAGCCACTATATTGTAGTCGCTGTGGTGTAGGGTGGGTGTAGGGTGGGTGTGGGGTGGGTTTGGGGTGGGTGTGGGGTGGGTGGGTGTGGGATGGGTGTGGGGTGGGTGTGGGTTTGATGATTTTTGTGTGGTTGGAGTGGTTGTGGTGGTTGTTACGGCTGTTGTGGTTGTGGCGGTTGTTGCGGTTGTTGTGGTTGTGGCGGTTGTTGCGGTTGTTGCGGTTGTTGTGGTTGTGGCGGTTGTTGCGGTTATTGTGGTTGTGGCGGTTGTTGCGGTTGTTGTGGTTGTGGTGGTTGTTACGGCTGTTGTGGTTGTTGCGGTTGTTGCGGTTGTTGTGGTTGTGGCGGTTGTTGTGGTCGTTGTGATTGTGGGGGTTATTGTGGTGGAAGTGGTATTAAAAAGTAGTTTATCAGAAAATGCATTGATTTTGGTGAAAGATGAAGTAGGTATGGTGTGACTTGTGTTGGAGCATGCGCTGAGTGTGGCGTGTAATTTTGTGGGAGTTTTTTAATGGTTTTAATAACTGTGGTGTTCATGGCGACTTTATTGGTTGTAGTGGGTATTGTGGTTTTAGTGGTTGGGGAGATAGAGGGTTTGTGGGCTTTTATTAGCTGGAGCGGTTTTCCAGCATGAATCTTCCTTTCCAAAACCCTAGGAGGTCTTTTGGAAGAAAACAGTATGAGTTTTTAAAGAAAAAGAGTTTTAAAAAAACGACTTTATGGCAAGTGTTTGGAACTGTTGTGTGAAATAGAGCTTATATGGATAAGCATGGACAATAGAAATACATAAGTTAAAATGACACGTGGTTGATGGCATGAAAGGGAGAAGTCAGTATGCATGGAAAA
>OX387246.1:2593886-2618886 GCA_947562095.1 Branchellion lobata
TTGCAGCTGTTCTTTTGAAGTGTTTTATCAGTATTAAATTAAGATCATTATTAAGAATAAATTAAAAATTGCATTTAAAACAACTATTGACAACTAACACGACTGTTTAAAATAAAAAAAAAATGTGCTGATAAAGAAAGAAAAATCCTGAGTAAAGAAGCAAACGTGTGTTGAATTTTCAATTATTTGGAGCTAGGTAATTAAATATTTCCTTGAAATACCGACCAGAACCAAACAATTCAGTCACGCCTGCTCAAAATCCTATTTGGAAAATCAAAAAAAGATGCTGAGGGTAGTTTAAGAAATGATGATGATGATGATGATGATGATGATGATGATGATGATGATGATGATGATGATGATGATGATGATGATGATGATGATGATGATGATGATGATGATGATGATGATGATGATGATGATGATGATGATGATGATGATGATGATGATGATGATGATGATGATGATGATGATGATGATGATGATGATGATGATGATGATGATGATGATGATGATGATGATGATGATGATGATGATGATGATGATGATGATGATGATGATGATGATGATGATGATGATGATGATGATGATGATGATGATGATGATGATGATGATGATGATGATGATGATGATGATGATGATGATGATGATGATGATGATGATGATGATGATGATGATGATGATGATGATGATGATGATGATGATGATGATGATGATGATGAGGATGATGATGATGATGATGATGATGATGATGATGATGATGATGATGATGATGATGATGATGGTGGTGATGATAACTGGGAATCTTATAGTAAATCGAAAAAATAGAAATAAAATTTATTAAAATTAAAATTAAAGTTTTATTTTTTGTTCAATAAATGTTGAAACATTTCAATTTCAGGAATGGACCATTTAAACGATAAATAAGATTAATGCATTATCGGTTAAGAGTACACAGTGAAGCTAGGCCTTTAAAGGAAGCGATTATTAAGTTTGAATTATTTTTTAAAAAAATTGAAACCAATAATTAGAAAGTGAACTTTACAACTCACTAATTAGATAATTGATTATTAATCACTAATTAGTAACAATAAGGAGAAAGGGCAGTGGTGATGACCACGATGGTGAAGTCAAGAGTGGGCTCGGTGAAGTGGAGGAATGAGACGATACAACTGGCTGGAGAGTCGGACAAGCTGGCAAGAAAGGTTGCGTGTGTGGTGGAAGGCTGAATGTGTGGTGGAAGGTTGCATGTGTGGTGGGTCATTGGCAGCACGGTTCAACCATTGAGTGTTTGACTTGTTGGTTACTTGAAACCATCATTCTCATAATCGTCGTTTTCAATACACATCGACATATTCACTATAACCCTTATATCTATCAGCGTCACTACCACCACTGCAGATTGAGAAGGAGAGCTCTGAAGCGGACAGAAGCAGCATTGGAGCAGGAGCTAGACAGGGTCTAACCCAACTCTCCAACCACCACGCCTCCCTCAAGTACCGCATGATAAGACAGGTAAGAAGGCATGAGTAGTTGTGAGAGCCTTGACCGATGGTTCTTTGAAGGCTGTTGAATGCTGAGGCATTAGAGAACGTAGCTTGGAGTTTGATAGGAAGTAAATTAATGGAGAGACGTGAGGGAGGAAGTGGGTGATGTGAAAATGCGGAACAAAAGAATTTATAGACGTCGGAGAACAGCTCAGGCATATTATTGGAGGCTTTAGTGGGGAGATGCTTGGTGAAGCCAAAAAGATCGTGTAAGGAGTGAGCATGAAATATGAAGGCGGCTTGTGTTGAAGAGCGTAATTATTCCAAGAGTGGTTACCACTGCTTCAAAGGCTGCTCATGTTGGGGATCCCTCATGCTCCTTGGGGGACGCTTGCAACGGAGGGTCATTTGGGTTGGCGAATAAACAATTCGAAGGTGTAAAAATTTCAAGTAACATTTGAAAGGTTTCACTGGTGGTTGTAACAGGCACTTTGGTAATGAAAGAGTCCACAATAAGTTCGATTCAGCCACCACCATCACAAGTGGTTTATACCACAAGCTTTAAAATTTAGTATTTTACTATTTATAAACAAAAATAGGGTTCTCTCAAACAACAACACGACAAACGTAAATATAACAGTTTTCTGAAGAGAAAGCTCCTACTGTGTTTTGCCCATGATAAATTCTCTTCCTCTTCTTCTTCCTCCTCTTCCTCTTCTTCCTCCTCTTTCTCTTCTTCTTCCTCTTCTTCCTCCTCTTCCTCCTCTTCTTTCTCCTCTTTCTCCTCTTTTTCAAATTTTTTTACTTTCTTCCCATTTTTTCTTTTCTTCTTTTTTTTCCTTTTTTTTTTTTGTTTTCTTCCTTTTCTTCCTCTTCTTCTCCTTCCAACAGCAATGCAATCTGGCTCGTGAGGGCCTGATCGACGTGAACGAACAAATCAGATCAATGGGCAGAGCTCATGGCATGATACGAAAGATGAAAGACAAACTCACCAAGGTTGTGGAAAAAAATAAAATCTGCTACGAAATAAGAAGACGACGACCAGAGAAAGAGAAGGTAGGAGGGCTTTGTGTGGATGGTTTGGTGGCGTCTGCTGTCTTAGCGGAACGTATGCATTGGTTTGTGATGGTACCAGCTGCAACCAGCTTAGTTGTCATTTAATTTCGCAAACTCCATTCCAAACGAGTCTTGTTGGTGCATTAATAACACAGCGACAAAATGTAATTAGGTCCCTAGAAAGTGTTTGTCATATATAATACATCTTCACATTTTTTTCTTTT
This sequence comes from Branchellion lobata, assembly GCA_947562095.1. Classification (NCBI taxonomy): domain Eukaryota; kingdom Metazoa; phylum Annelida; class Clitellata; order Hirudinida; family Piscicolidae; genus Branchellion; species Branchellion lobata. Next base: position 2,596,654 of record OX387246.1, read on the forward strand.
GACTTTAAATTAACTCTCCCACTCTCTTCTCATCTTCCTTCATCCTATTTTTTACAGCACCCTTCTTTCACTTCTCTTTCCTCCTTTTCCTTCTTTCCTCCCTCCCCTTCTTCGCACAGATGGCAGACAGCGCAGACATGTTGCTTCAAAACGAAGAGAAGAGATTCAAAAAGACAGAGAAAGCACTAGAACGCTTTAAGGGCAAGGTTGGGGTCGGAGCTGTCTGAATTGATGATCATGACTGCCCTGTGTTGCTATATGATGTGGCAAATGCGTGCTTACGAGCCTAGCCTAAGCTCACTCGAGGGACTCAATATGACAGAGGAAAATTGCCTTTTGGCGATTAATGTCTTTATCTAAGGCAATGAAGCAGACGCCTGTTTGATGAAACGCTAATCTTTTCGTTACTTTTTGGAACTTATTATCACTGACGTCTCCTACAAGGTGGACGAGTGCAGCAGTGGCTTGTTACAACAGCGCAAGGAGCTGACGGCCTACATCAATTTCTACACTCCCTTCCTATCCATCACTTCTGACAACACACTGCCTCAAAACAACAACAATATTAGTAGTGGAGGTGGTGATGACGACGACGATGATGGCCTTAAAAAAGTTCTAGAAGAAGCAAAAGGTAAATGCATATTGATTGTTCCAGCATGTAAGAGTCGTGTATGTCCGTGTGGCTTACCGGCTACTTTGATAGATGGTCCAAAGTAACGAATTTTCAACTTTAAAAAACTTTTCTGGCAATGTAATCTGAATTTATCCAATAATTTTCCCAACCTTCGTTAACTCTTCCATCCATCAGTCCATTCAGCTATCGGTTTACTCATCAACTCGTCAATTCACTAACCCATCCTTCTATCCACCAACCCATCCATCCATCAACCCATCTATCCACCAACCCATCCATCCATCAACCCATCCATCCATCAACCCATCCATCCATCAACCTATCTATTCATCCTTCAACCCATCCATCCATCAACCCATCCATCCATCAACTCAACCATCCATCCAGTGCATTCGGAAGTGTGCAAGGGAGTGAGGAAGGACGTGGAGGAACACGCGAAGGAGTTTGAGGAGGAACAAAAGGGGGCGTTAGTGGAGGTGGATGAGGCACTTAAGAACAAAATGAAAGAGACTCGAGAACTCAAAGTTGGTTTTTAAATTTTTTTAAACTTGAAATTCTATTTTGAATTATCAAAAAGTTCTAGAAAAAATATTTAAAAGTTAAAATAACACTATACAGACTTTTAAAAAGTTACTCTTCTATGAGCGTTTCAAATTCCATGTGGAAATAATCATTATAGATGGGTTAAAGAAAAAATTGTAGTTTTCGAAGAGACTGTAAGCCTTGATGGATACTGCAATTGATCAGGGACAATTTTAAAAGTTGATTTTAAGCCTGCGCAGACAACGAAAAAAAGCAACCTTGATTAACTGAGACAAAAGTGAAAAATGCCTCATGGCAGACTATCAACCGTGACCCTGATGAATCTTCTAATACAAAACTCGACGAGATCACTCTAGCAAGTGAGACCCGCCATAGAGATGAAACCACACACAGACGGACATCAGGAAGGCCATTGAGAAAAACAAGCAGACGGTCAACAAGTCTATTTCGCTCTTCCACCACTCACAACACTCTTGGTTCGATATGAATGTACGTGCGTGGTACAGTGGTGGTGAGGTGGTGTGGTGGTGTGGTGGTGTGGTGGTGTGGTGGTGTGGTGGTGTGGTGGTGTGGTGGTGTGGTGGTATGGCGGTGTGGTGATATGGTGGTATGGTGGTGTGTTGGTGGGGTGGTGTGATGGTGTGATGGTGTGGTGGTGGGCTGATGTGGTGGTGTGGTGGTGTGCTGGTGTGGTGGTGTGGTAGTGTGGTAGTATGGTAATTTGTTGATGTGGTGGTTGGTTGTATGATTACACAGTGGTGTGGTGGCATAGTGGTTGTTTGGTAGCGGTAGATTTATTGTAATAATAGCGCAAAAAATTCATTCCAGCACGAAAGATATTTCAATCATTCCTTGGCTTTGCATTACCGATGATTGATCACGCCTCTGTAGATATGCCTATCAACTAATCAAAAGAATTCCCGCCGAATCTTAAGTACTCCAGTCAAAGGGGCATCGTTTTGAGCACAAGATTCTTATCTTTTTTTACATTTGATAAATAATTTGAAAGGTATTGAATTGAGGACTACACAATCAAAAGGGTCCGGAGAGTAGTAGTTCTGCAACGGCAAGCGAACACTCAGACAGGCCAATGGTAAAGAACTTGCACAGTCCCACCCACCAGCTGCTCGAAGCTCAGCAGCTCAAAACGGTGAGAAGGAGGTGATGGAGGACTGGCGTGGAAGAAGCTTTCATGACACTTTACTCCCCAACAGGGCTCAGAAAGTCTCTTGAAGACGATGCAAAAGACCGCAGTCAACATCGACCAGCTGAGGTGGATGGAGGGGGCTTTGAAGGAGGACGAAAGGAGCAAGAGACAAGCGTTGAGGGTGGACAGGCAGGCTGTTGTGGCGAGAAGAAGAAAATAATTGATGAGTTTGCAGATGTGTGATGGCTCGCGTGAGTGAGACGTCCGGAGGAATGGAAGTGCAATGGAAAAAGAGCCACTGACTGAATTCTTTATGAAAAGATCATGAAATTTCTATCGAAAGTTGCAGTACTTTGAAGAAGCCAAAAAATTTAATGACTGTTATTTCAATGCGAGGTCGTAAATATTAGCGCCTGCGAGAGGTGCATGGAAACGTGCAGACTGTTCAGTTCAAGAGTTCGGACACTGCTTAAAATAAATTTGTTCCAAGTTTGCAATTTAAAAATTTTTTTAAATCTCATATTCCGCTCAAACGTAAATTAATGCTTTCAGTTTCACACCGATGCTGATGATGAATGGGTGTTCTTTCAATAAGACAACCAAAAAGTTATCTTAAAAACAAACATGCGATTCCCTCACGTCGTTCCATGTGGCAGGTGTCCACTTGGAAGCGATCATTGCTTTTGTCGAAACAACTCCAAAAACCGCATATTGTGGAGTTACTGCCAACAAGTGATTGTGTGAAACTTTACAACGACCAGCTCTCGTGGCGACTCAATGCGTCTTCCTGCTTCGAAACTGCTGCTTGTAACTCCAACATTTTTTTTCTCAGAAACACTCTGCCTTGTTGTCTAATTGCCAGTTAATTTTTGTTCATTTCCAACTAAATGTGAAAGAAGTTGGGCTTCCAGATGGAAATGTAAGGGTGTGTATTACACACAGACATATACACGTTCGGTATATAAGCGGATTCCGTATTAGGCAGAATACAGCAAATGTGGAATCGTCTTTACGACAACTTTCCTACGAGTGTTATAGCCGCCTGCTTGAGTGAGCAACTTTTATGTTCTTTTATCTAAAAGTGCAAGGATTCTTTCGTGATCAATCATACAAGAAAGACCAGTTGGCGCTTTGGAAGAGTACTCCGGAGGACTCTGTAGAAGTAAAAGTCATCAGTTGCCATTGTTGGAATTTGCTGCGTAGTCGTTCACAAGATCGCAATGGGCCTTCAAAAGCCAATAAAAATGGTGTAAATGTTTTTTTTTTAATTTTTAAACGTCGAAATGAAAAGCAATTCCCGAAATGATATTCAAACTCGAAAGGTCCTTCCAAGAGGTGAGTCGATATTGCAAATTCAGCCTTTCGACGCCATACTTTTCAGATGTTTCTGCGTCTACAAACGCTTGTTCTTAACGTGTTGATAACGCGCCTAAGTAGACTTTTTCAACGCCGTGATAAAGTGAGTTAATAACTCCAACGGACTACTCTTGAAAAGATTCGCAAAGACTCATTATGGCGCAAAAGTAAGCTGCACTAACACGGCATGGCTGTTTGAAAATTGCCAAGTTCTCTCAGTTCAGGGGAAAGCGCCTTTTTATTTTGATTGCCTATTTGCGCTTCTCAAGAACACTTCTAGTGGATGGGATAACAAACGAAAAGATAAAAAGTCTTTTTAATGCTCCTAATTTAATTTTTGTATTTTTTATAGTCTTCATTAAATCAAGTCCAGACATACGCTGGAAATGTTACAAAAACACGGCGAAAAATCGAACTAAAAAAGGAAAAAAAACAAAATATACGAGAACTGAATGTTATCAGTCATAAAAGTCAACAATGAACATACAAAAAACAGAAAAAAAAATAGTAAAAAAAATTTTTAATTAAAAACGATGAACAATGAGTATTATGAGCTTGTTGATTATTGGAAAGACCAGGGAGAAATATTTTGTCTTGGTAGGAGGAGTAAATTGTTTTGGTATCATGGGATGTAGACTTGACAGGTGGGAGGATCTGATGGAGTACATAGTGCGGGTGACTGGTAACTCTTGAGAAAAAGCGTTCATCGGGAGATGAAAATATTGATTTTATTTTAAGATAGTATAGAAAAAGGTAGTTAAAGCTTATAAGTTTATTAAGTAAAGATTGAAACAAACACTCTGAAATGACAGAGTTGATGTAGGAGCGGTGAGTGCATATGAAATGAATGTTTCATTTGTTTGAGACTCGAACCACTTCAGGCCTTCTGTTCATATGTTTGCTCATCTTCTAAATTAAACCAGTGGCTTACTAACAAAGAGATCGTCAGGAAGAAGATGCATTATGAGCTGTGCCGGGACGAGAAGAACCAGAGATCGCGTTACTTTAACGAACCGACATGATGATCGATTAACTCAATTTGGATTCGACGCTTAATAAATCAAAGATTTTAGATAGATTTTCCAATAAATAGTCAGAATATCACAAAAAAACTAATTTTTTTTCTATGTTTTCATAATCACGCCCACAACTCCATAGTTTAAAGGCAATCAAAAGTAACATTCTCGCGCAGACCCAAGGAACTGAAGATGGCTTTTGTACTCAGCAATGACAACATCAACGACGTCAGCCACCAAAATGTCAGCCACTTTAACCATAGCCACTTCAACCGCAGCCACTTCAATCAAAGCCATTTCAACCACAACCACTTCAACCACAGCCATTTCAACCACAGCCACTTCAACCACAGCCACTTCAACCACAGCCACTTCAACCACAGCCACTTCAACCACAGCCACTTCAACCACAGCCACTTCAACCACAGCCACTTCAACCCCAGCCCCTTCAACTACAGCCACTTCAACCACAGCAACAATAGCAGCAACGATAGCAGCAACAATAGCAGCAACCCTTACTTGATGCCGTGGTGGGTGGAGGTGATGTACGCGTCAGTGTACTTGCTGATGGCGCTGGTGTCAGTTGGGGGCAACTTGGTGGTGATCTGGGTGGTGGTGGGCAGCAGGAGGATGCGCACCGTCACAAACTACTTCCTCGTGAACCTGGCCGTCTGTGACGTTCTCATTACCGTCTTCAACACCATGTTCAACTTTATATACATGTGTCGCAGCCACTGGCCCTTCGGCACTCTCTACTGCAAGATAATCTCCTTCATCGTGCCCTGCACCATCACAGCCAGTGTATTCACCTTCTTAGCCATCGCCCTTGACAGGTTGTTGTGTCTGGGGCTCGTATGTGGATTGTATTGAAATGTTGAACTGTATTCGTAAGGCTGCGACAGGTAGTATCAAACGCTTAGTGTTGCTTCAAAAATGTTTTGAAGCAATTACCGATAAAATGTTGATCGGCTCGATGAATGACCATAAGATAATATCAGTTGTTGAGATATTACCTCTGTTAAATGACCGTGACTCCCTATTACTGGCCGAGCAAGCTCATTAGCTAAAGGTTTTTTGAGAGATCAAGGATGTTTGCTGAAAGTCGCAGCTGTGTGTTTGCAGTTTCGAGCGCAAGATGACTGCATCAGGAAACATACGTCTGCCTTTCTACTTCGCAGTCTAAGTCCCTTGTGTCGGCTTCTCTTTTTCCCTTTGTGTTGAAAGAAATTATCTTTTGAATAATATGAGCCGTTTGTTTCCGTATTCACTAAGCTACCTTTCGAACGATTTTAGTGAAGGCTGTTTCGTTTGAATAGACGATGGATTGCTAGGCTCATGAGCAGAACCTCACAAAAGGTTCCATCAGTCTTCAAGCTGGTCAGACTCACATGCTAGAAACATACAGAAAACATTGGGTTTTGATAGTACAGTGTTATTGGAGATTTCAATGAGTATTAAAGACAGTTGTCTTTAATATTCAAGCGTGAAAACATACCGTTTCTTATGGATGTATTTGCGTATAAAACATTTGAATGCCATTTATTATATCGGAAAAAACCGTTGACGATTCACAATAGGTTTTTGCTCCCTAGGCTGAACGAATCATTCAATTGAAATGAAAGCTTGTACAATTATTCCTTTAAAAGTTTATTTGACGAGATGTTATTTGACAGCGCTTGGAGCGGCAGTTTCCAACTTATGATTTATATCATTTTCACACTCTCTGGATCAATTATTCACGAAACAATGAAATTTGTGACAAAGTTTTTAAAAAATTTGAAAAAAAAAACAAAAGAACATAAAGTTAGTTTTGCAATTTGTTTTACTCTTGGCTCTTCGGTGCTTTCGAAAGAAGCTACACATAACTCCATAAGATAACCTATACAAACCAAATATATTCCACAAACACAACATTTCAAATCACCTTTTCCAAAAGCGTTTCTTTTCACTTTTTCTGCACTCTAACTCAATGGATACCAGCTTCCAACAACCACACCACAACACACCATACCACACCACAACACACCATACCACGCCACAACAACAACCACAACACAACAACAACCACTACACAACAACAACCACTACACAACAACAACCACAACACAACAACCACAACACAACACACCATACCACACCACAACAACAACAACAACACAAAGCACCAAAAACACCACAATAACAACAACACCACAACACACCACACTAAACACACCACAGCACACCATACCACACCAAACATACCAAAACAACAACAACAACACCGCAAAAAACAACACCACAACAATCATTTTACAATAGCCACACCAACAGCCAGTCTTTCACCACCACACCAGGTACGTCCACATCCTGCAGCCATTGAAGCGCCACTTGAGCGGGAGGGTGGTGGTGGCTTGCATATGCTTCATTTGGACCTTTTCCTTCCTCATCGCTTCTCCCAACCTCGTCTTTGCCGACACCTTCACTTACAGCCACCAGCAGGGCAGAACTGTTTGCTACATCGACTGGCCAGACCACTATTTTTACGACTTTTCGTAAGTTATGAAACCAAAAAAACCCGATTTTTAATTAAAACTCAGATTAATCTCTATAAAACTTCTAACAATGAAACAAGCACCCGTTTATAAACCTCTGAATGGGAAGCGAGGACTTGTGAGGACAATGGCTTTATATTGCAGCGCCATCAACGAGTAACAACCCACCAGATACAACATGTTCCTGTTCGTGATCACCTACCTTTTGCCTCTGGTGCTCCTCACCATCACGTACACCAGGGTGGGTGTGGAGTTGTGGGGTAGTGAGCCGATTGGGGAAAACAAGGAGAAAAATGATAAGTCAATCAAGCTCAAGAGAAAGGTGCTCCAATCGTTTGTCAGAGTTGTTCTATTCATGACATTCATTTTTGTGTAGACCCCACTTTGTTTGGGCCTATTTTGTTTCATAATCTCCTATTTTTTTCGCCCTATTTTTTCGTTTTTTAGCCTGCATAAAATACAGTCGCACGATGGTTTTTGTTTAGCTTGTGAGCTTACTTTGTTTCCTTTTCAACCAGCCACTCCTCGCACTGCAGATTGTGAAGATGATGATAGTGGTAGTCTTCATATTCGGCGTTTGTTGGCTGCCTCAGAATATCCTGCTGGTGACACAGTGGGACAACAGCGCTTGGTGGTACCAGCACATGTGCTTGTGCGTGTACTGGCTCGCCATGAGCAACTCCATGTACAACCCCATCATCTACTGCTGGATGAACGTCAAGTGGGTGGGACAGGCAACATTATAGCGCTTTATTGAGCCGCCAACTCCAAAGTTGAGTTTATGGACGCTTGAACGAGGTCGAGTGGTGTTGTGAAGCAGCAGCAATAATGTGATTTAGTGGCACGAGTGGACACACTAGGAATAAAAGAGTACTTGTTTCGGAAGGCATAGATCGCAGTGAAAATCTTCAAAACCTCGAAACCTTTTTTGATTGTAACGCCAAATTGTGTGTGGCTCTGAGAAACAGCGTTTCAAATATTTTTTAGTATGGTCTTCAATAAAAATAATTCCGTCAAACGCGTGTGACAGAAAATATTTTTTTAACATTTCACGCCATCTCTGAGGGATATTACATGTAGTATACGCTTGCAAATTAAATTTTATAATCTTTTTTTTTGGGTAATGTTGAAACTTAAAACTGCGTTTTTCTTTTGAAAAAGGCCTAAATGGTTGGAACTATAAATCTCTAGAGCTCCTGTTGCAGGCTGTGTGCTGAGTGGCGTCGCAATAACTGTGCATTTTTTACTCACCTTTATTTCACGAAAGATTTTTCTTACTACCAACAAAAAAATACAACATAAAACTGCTTTCAGACGACAAGCAAAGTAAACCTTGGCCTATGGCCGTCCATTAGTAAGGAGAAATCTCCCGGAATTGCAACCTTACTTACAATTTCCAATCAAGTAATTGAGCTTTTGAACCGTCGAGGCATGAAATTTAGGTTTGTCAATCAGATTGAGAAGTGAGATGAAGACATCAAGGCATGTGAAGTAGACCTATAATTCCCTTGTACGACCCATTTAAAATTCATTTTGGTCGACAAAAACCTCAAATGGATTTGTTTCAAAAAATTATTTTTTCAATTTTTAATTCACTTAACTTAGTCACACGGAAATGTTTGCACATCAAAAAATTTGTCAACTCTTTTCGAAAAAGAATATTTTTTCACTTGTTTTTTAAAACGAACGCTTGTTATTCAACTTGCTGCTTAAAATTTCATCAAAAGAACTCAAAAATTCAACTTTCCTTTCTTTCAAAACTCCATCAACGTCACAACTCTTTTGCAGATTTCGCAACGGCTTTAAAAGCGTCTTCCGCTGGGTGCCTATGGTCCGCTGGAAGCCTGTGGAAACTTACGGCACGTGGAGGTTTCAAACCACTTGGAAAGTAGGTGGGTGGTTGGCGGGTGGCCAAAAGACGTTGTTGCATGATAGGCAAGTGACGAACACACATGGAACTAGGGTTAGGCTAACACTTTGGAACTTGAAACTTACTTTTGTTTGCGGCTTTTGAAGCCTTAGAAAGGTTTGTTCTGTTGTTTTCAATTTTCACCCTCGCCTTTCTTCTTTTCAACAAACCTCAAAAAATATTCTCATTTTGAGTCTGTTTAGTTAAGCGATTTATAGCGCCATATGACAAGCACTGAGCGTTTGATCGTCCAACTACTGGCAATATTGATCATAACTTTAACGAAGCAGCTTGTACCTGTCATTTCAAGTTACCACGAGCTTTCAAATTATTTCAATCATTTTGCACTGAATGATTCATCCACTTGTGACTCATCCGCCCAACAAGCATTTAACAACTTGGAACCTTCAACGACTTTCGTCATTTGAGATCACTTTGAAAGTCGAAGACTTCGAAGTTTCAAGCACTTCTTTGATGGGGGCGAGGCTTGCATTGATACAAATCACCACCAAGCAAACCTTTCAACTCAACAAGCAATCCTACGTGCGTCCTATTTGCCAGGAACTCACAACCTCTTCAATATCCTTCTCTTTCCAATGCTTGCCTCAATTCATTTCAAGCTAATTGAGTTGTCTCTAATTGAGACACAAGAAACCCCATCGATCACATAACTGATTGGCTCAACATAAAGAAGCAATCAGTATGAATGCCGATTTGACTACAGTCTCCCAAGGAAGTTTCTAAGAAGGTCGATCAATGCTCGAGATGTTGAATGTGTTTGTTGCACGTGCGCCTTCCACACAATTGCCCTCGGTGCACTCTCGATACGTGCCTCTTCCCAGCCACTTTCCTCCTTTAGCCGTCTGCTAAAATAACCTTCAAGATTTCTAGTTAACTTCTGTACGCAATAGATCAACAACCAAGAATAAAAAAATAATTATGTTGAAATAATAATAATAAGAAGAATAATAATAATAATAATAATAATAAAAATAATAATAATAATAATAATAATAATAATAATAATAATAATAATAATAATAATAATAATAATAATAATAATAATAATAATAATAATAATAACAACCTCTCGACAGATAGATGCTGTATGCAAGAGTTCAAGCCTCAAGTAACCAGCCCTAGCAACCAAGTGTGATGGTGGTTTATCTGATGGGTGGAAGGAGTGGAAGAGGTAGAAAGCATGGAACTTTGTTGTTGTGGTTGTCAGTAGGCGGATGAAATGGGATGTGTAGGGTTTGTGGAGTGGATGGGTTGTGTGGATGTGGTTGTGTGGATTTGGAGGTTTGTGTGGATTTGGGTGTTTGTGGATGGGTTGTGTGGATTTGGAGGTTTGTGGATGGGTTTTGTGGATGTGGTTGTGTGGATGTGGTAACAAGACATTTTGCGCTATTTTTTCAACCTCGATTTTTAATCTTCCACTTAGTCGTTTTAAATATAAAATGTTATCAAATTATGTACCTTAACTAATACAACAACTTCATCGACCCGAAATGTAACTCAAGCGACCTTGATGGAGGGGTGGCCAGATAAGGAAAGTGTGGTAGGCAGGTACTTGTTGAATCAAAATTGTCGTTTATCAACCCTGTCTGAGAGCTTGAAACAAGGGTTGTTGTGGGTAAAAGGAAAGTACGTTTTATGTCCTATTTATGAGGTATTTATCGCTCGTGTATCGGTGAGCTCCTATTCATTATTAATTAACCCTCAATTGCCTCGAGTGCCTTCGAAACTCTACGGGGCTAATGCCGCTATAATATTCGTATTTGTATTGTATTGTATCGCCGTTGTTTGTGCACAATGACAACCTTCTGATAGACTGGAGGTTATTCCACGTCCCACGTCGGGTGGTTAAAGCGGAATGACTGGCGAGGAAAGAAGCAGACGCACGTGAGGTTGCTGTGATTTGGAAATGATTGAGTTGTCGGCAGACATAAAAGAGATGGGCTGGGAGCTTGATTGCAATACGGAGACTCGGAACTAATGGCCATCGATCGGTGTCCGCATGACAGGGATGCGTGCAGTGAAAAGCAAGCATGGAAATGACTGAAGGCTTTATTAAAGACACACTATAAAAAGTAATTGCACTTTTACACACAGTTCAAATGTCATGACAAGGCGAACAACGAGAACCAAACGACAATGATGCTGATCAATTGGGAAAAATGGAGAAAGAATGCATTAAGTTACTGTGAGTGTAAGGAGTTAAAATCTTAGCGGAGTTGCAAACTCTAGAACAACACCCTTCCACCGCCTGAGAGACGTGGTGGTGTTTGAGCGGAATAATGAGCAAAAAGAAGGAATGTAGGTGTCGTCATCGGAGTGGTTGAAGGGGGGGGGGGGAGGAGGTGTGGTGGAGAAGGCCGAGAGGAATGTGGTGTGAATGTTTAAATGGCACCAAGGAGTAATGAATAAGAAATTGAAATGTGAAATGGTGGTGATAAAAACAGACGAATAAGTTAGCAAGCGGTGACAAAGTGAGGATGAAGCAGACTGGCGAATGTACAGAAGGCGAAGTAGAGGCACTGACCGACACGATTGTGGCGAAGACTCAAATGCACGCGGAGGCGATTAAAAGGGCTCGAAGGATGGAATAATGAGATCAGGGAATGCTGACAAAGCACCTAGAATCGTTATCAAAGTCGCACTATGGCTCGTGGCTGAAAAACAATCAAAATAAATAATCGGAAGATTAAAAAAAATTAATAATAATAATAACGATAATGATGAGCTTGAAAAGACATCGCGATGAAAGCGATTGAAATGCTGACGAGAAAGTTGAAGGTGCGAATGACTGTTGAAGACGAATGAGCAAAAAGTCACCAATTTTAATATGGAAATTGTGTGGAGAATGGTAAGAATGCATATTTGGAGATGCCTCTCCAGCGAGCATATAAAATAAATAAGGCGCAAGAAAATGAATGGAAGGATATGAGCGGATTGATAACAAGTGAGCTTTTTGATGTTGACGTGTTGTTGTTGGTGTTGTTGTTGGGTGTTGAGGTTGTTGAGTGTTGAGGTTGTTGGGCGTTGTTGTTGTTGGGTGTTGAGGTTGTTGAGTGTTGAGGTTGTTGTTGTTGTTGGGTGTTGAGGTTGTTGGGTGTTGAGGTTGTTGGGCGTTGTTGTTGTTGGGTGTTGAGGTTGTTGAGTGTTGAGGTTGTTGTTGTTGTTGGGTGTTGAGGTTGTTGGGTGTTGAGGTTGTTGGGTGTTGAGGTTGTTGGGTGTTGTTGAGTAATTTTGTTGATGTTGTTTATGTTTTTGTTGAGGTTGTTGAATGATTTTGTTGACGTTGTTGTTGAGTGAAATTTTTGTTGTTGTTGAATAATGTTGTTGTTGTTGTTGAGTTATGTTGTTGTTGAGTGAAATTGTTGATGTTGTTGAGCGGTGGCCAAATGACCAGTGACTGTCCTTCCTCTCCATCTTTCACCGCCCCAACTCCCTAGCACCATTAAGAACATAATTTAGCGGACGAGATCGACATTTGAAAAGTGGAATTCGTTAAAGTAATCTTACTCTTTGACTTTTGCTTAATACTCAGACGCTGTTGACTAGTACGGTAGTTAATACTACTACAGAGGGTGTTACGAGGCAGCAATGGAGGATGGCGTAAGAAACCGATGCTCCTCTCAAACTTTCACCTTCTCTGTCTTGATTTTAGCGATAAAATGAGTGCTACTTTGATCACCACCACTACTGCAGCCACCACCATCACCATTACCACCATCGCCACCACCACCACCACTACTGCCAACATAACCACCACCGCCACCACTACTATTACTACCACCACCAACACCACTGCTACCACTGCCTGCGTTCTTGGCCATGTTGCGGAGTCTCTCCTGTTCTTCCAGGTGTTTCTGATGCGCCCACTTGGGCAGCACCCTCCTGCGGGCGTTGGTGAACCAGTAGTTGATTTGGTTGATGGACAACTTCGTCTCGGCTATCAGGGCTTCCTTCTGGTCGTCGTTGGGGTAAGGATTCTCCTCGTGCTCCTTCAACCACTCCATCATCTTGTTCACTGCCTGTGGTGGAGTGTGGTGGTGCATGGAATGTTAATGTTGGTGGCGCATGGAAGATTATTGGTGCAAGAATGATTGTTTGTGGTGGCGGTACAAGCAAGATTGGTGGTGGTGGTGGTAGAAAGATCGTTAGTGGTGGTAGTGTATGATGTATGGAAGATAGATGTTAGTGGTGGTGCATGAAGTGATGGTGGGAGCAGGCATGTGGGTGTGACTAAAAAGCGTCAAGTTGAGGCCAGGCATACCCACCTCCTTTGGGAGCACTTTGTTCTTGCCTGTCTTCTCGCCCGGGTTGTCGGAGTTTGAAGGCAAGCGGCTGAACTTACGAGGTGAGTTGTTGCTTCTGCGGTCGGCCTCCATCATCATCATCATGCGGCTTGGGAAGGGATTGGCGGGGTCACAATTCATGTGGTACGGAGGGAGGGTCTGAGGGGCTGGTGGGCGGAGTGGCATTGCCGAGTTGAAGCAGTCAGAAGGGTACTGGTTGTAGAGTTTGTAGGGCGGGTAGGGGTGCATTTGTTGGTGTGGGAACTGGTGCGTTCTTGGCGAATGAAGACGAGATGGGTTGATGCTGGTGGTGAGAAGGTGGTTGTTGCTGTTGTTAGGAGGCAAGTTGAGGGGAACATTCAAGTTCTTGTTCAATGGGTTGCTCAGCGAGGTGTTGAAGGCGTCCGGGTGAGGGTTGTTTTTGAGCCTCGGAGGATACGACTGGTTGTAGGGACTACCATTCATCACCATGCTATCGTTGATGTTGCCATTCATGCTCAGACTCGTGTTGGTGTTGTTTGTTAGCTGTTCATTGCTCACGTTGCTTGTGCTACTGATTTCGTTGCTGCTAACACTAGAAACAACGTTGTTGTTGTTGTTGACGTTGTTATAATTAATGATGCTGCAATCAGAATTGATGTGGTTCAAGTTAAGGCCTGTGGTGAAGTTGTTCTGTGGGAGATGTGAGGTCTTGAAATAACCTAAAATCTTGAAAAAACTATAAAAATATTCATAATTGATTTAATGAAATCCAGTGCAGACAGGGCAGATTACTAACATTGACATAAAGGTAGTTGTTGAGTTCAGCTGCCTGTTTGCGATTGAGTCGACGTTGAGTTAAAATCGGAATGCCCTCAGCTACTTTACGGGCCTGGATCTTGGCTGCAAAAAAGACGAAACTCCTATAAATCACCATCAAAAAGACATAAATTTAACTTTTATAAATTTTAAACCAGATGTTCAAAGGATAGAAAAAATGTTAAAAGAAAATCAATAAGAGAGAAGGACTAACAGATGAGGGAGTTGTGTGCCTGTCTGAGCGAGTCGAGGATGATGGGATGGGCGACTGGGTGCACATGGGCAAGTGAGATGCCTGGATTGCGAGTGAAGTAGTTGTGCAAAAGTCGCTCAAAAGTCTCTGGCAGATGGAGGATCAAGTCAAAAGGGAAGGAAGGATTGGAAAAGTTCATATCTGCAATGACAAGGTCCTTGAGGAGATTGTAGAGAGGGTGTGCCAAGAAGCCTGGTGACTTGTTGTGCAGCAGGTGACACATGTTGGGTTCTGGGTAAAGAGGTGGCTGTGGCTTGACTGGACTGGTGGAAGGAAGTTGGGGAGTGTACGGCTTTTCAACTTTGATATTAGCATTTTGGAAAGGAAGAGCAGGATTAAAAGAGTTGTCTTGGTAGTCATATGTTTGAAAATTAGTTGGTGTTTTTTGAGGACTAGGAGGGGGGTTTTGAAGGCCTGCTTCTGCCTGGTCAGGACTGCAGCTAGGACCACTCTGACTAGAAGAGCACTTATCTACATCCCCTACACTCAAGTCTACCTGCCCATTCCACTTATCATTCAATCTGTATGGATAGTTCAGATCCGAGTTCTGTTGGAGAGATTCACTTGAAACTTGATTGTTGGTAAAATTAGTGCTTATGTATTCTTGGTTGCTGGACTGATTTGGAAGGCTGTTGAAAAACTGTTGAGAAGAATCGTCGTATATGTCAGCCCCCTGCACAAAAGCATATGACTCCCTCACCTCGAGCAACATGTCACTGGCATTATTGATTACTTTTCGCTTTTTGTTGGCATGCACGTATTCGTAATCATTCTCTTCTTCTCTCGATCGTACCAGAGACGTTCCTCGTTTGCCATCATTCGACTCAATGGAAAAATCATATCTTTCTTTTGCATTGAAATCTGTGAATATTTCGTCAAAAAGTGGATTTGAAATAACTGAATCCGTAAACTGATTTTCACTATCATTTTCTTGGTCTTTTTGGTATAGATGCTTGTTTATTGAATCTTTTGGGTTACGGTAAGATGTAGATGCCGGTTGACAGGTCATTTTGTCGAATAATTATTTCCAAAGGATGCCGAAGTAAAGATGAGGCTTATAATAGTATACTTTTGTTTTATGTGACTTCTGTCAACATTATTTTCTTCAATAAATCCATAAACAAAAATTTAATAATTAATAATTAATTAATTCGATTTTAGTAGTAATTTTTCGAAATTATTTCACGCCGATTCAAAATTGGCAGCATTTAAATGTTTCTTTGTTTAAAGCCTTATTTAAATCGTCTAGCGCAATACATTATTGTTCTTTGCCTATTGTTCTTCACTTAAGGTGTGACTATAAGAAGTAATTTTTAATTTTTTTTCAGTTGTTATCAAAATTATTTTGAAAACAGAAAATTTTAAAATTTTGAAAATTGAAAAAAAAAATTTTCCAATGTTGAAAAATTGTAAAATTCAAATTATTTTGAAGCTTATGAATTCCAATTAGTTTATATAAAAGCATTGGAAAAATAGTTCTTTAGTTATAAATTTATAGTTAATCAAAAACATATATGTGAATTTTTCGATCAAAGACTGGCACAATTGAGTTATCTATTCATCTATGATGGTTTGACATGAATTTAGTGTAACGATGCAAAGCACTCACTACGTCGATTAACGCTGCCCACGACGTAGAAAGAGGGATATATAAACAATTGTTAATGCATCTCAGTGAGTTAACCTAAAATTTAAAAGCTTCAATTTCATTCGAGCGAATTTTGACTAAATGTTTCAACTATGGAATCATTAGATAAAGGTTATTTTGTTGATATGGCTTTTGATGTTTCAATTATATTTTCGGCATATTTGGTTTGAAAACATTCAAATCTGCCAATTGCCCGTTTATAATTTTTGTGCGGTTTTCTAATTTTAAGTTGGACTAGAAATCGGTTGGGCTGTATTTTTTATAAATTGCTTTGGGATACTTGAATAATCTCACAAATTCAATAGCCTGACTACATAGTAGAGGGTTCTGATTGCTTGTGTTGTCGTATAGTGATCTATGATGAATTAATAAAACCGAAAAATAACATATAAATTAACATTTTCGAATTAACACTTCTATATAGAAAAAAGCGAAAAGCGAATGCTTTACACGATTATCTAAAAATCAATAATTAGTTAGCCCAAAGCGCATGTTTTTCAGCGTTGCTGCAAATCTGAAGCCAAATTAATTAACATAGAATCGCTATGTCTCATTCTAAATTATATTGTAACACAATATTCTGCGAAGTTTTACCGCAATTGTTGATTCAAATTTCAAAATTAAAATTTATAACTCACAATATTATGAATAATAATTATACTAAAACATTCAAAAACCCCAGAAGATAGTGAGTGCCAGGCAGGGTTGGAAGAGAGTGGGTCGAAGAAGGGTAAGAAACGCAAGAGTCGTGAGGGAGGCAAAGAGAGACTGAAGAGGAGTCGAGTGGAGGAGGGGGGAGTGAGTGAGGAGGAAGTGGCACCAGAGGCTTCATTCAGTGCCGATCCTGATGTCTCACTTGCCAAGCGCAAGAGCAGGAGGGAGAGGAAAAAGGTTGAGGTGAGATGTCATGATGATTTCATTCTCAACAACTGTCTGAAAGAAACACCCAATATATAAGTTACAACAAATGTCACTTCAGTACCCTTGCATGGTGGGTGAGGAGGCGTTCACAAGCAATGTGGTGGGGGGCAGTGGCACAGACACGGACACCAAGGCATACAGGAAAAACAAGAAGAACAAGGGACCTCGCAGAAAAACAGATGATCTGGATACACCTGAGTCCACCAACACTGTAGTGTATTGTGTGATAATAACAATAATAATAATAACTATGTATAAGACCATCCATAGTAAATCATACTCTTCTGTATTCACCATTGATACATTACTAAAAATTCTGTTTTTCTTCCTTACTTTGCTAGAACTTACAGACCGCAATACACCGAACTATGTCAACCACAGGGTGACGCCGATGAGGAGTATAATGAGTATGCAGTGGAAGGTCGAAGAAGGAGCAAGAAGGAAGACAAGGAGGTTTGATGGCATTTTTTCTATGGGAACTCAATGGACAATCAAAAGGTCTGTCCCACTGACATGGGCTTTCTCTCTCCACAGCTGTCAGCACAAGATGTGGCAGAACAGCTGGGCTTGAGTGTGGTGAATGTTGACTACACCGATGACGACTTCCGCAACTGGAACAACATCAACATATTCTCCAACGAAATCCGACCTCTGTTGCAGCGTGAAAACCCTAAGGTGGACTCATTGAAGGGTTTATGACATTGTGGCTAGGCTTTGTGAATGTAAGGTGGTGTGGCTATAAGGAAGAAGATGGCTTTGGTATAAAGAGGTGGTGACATGGTTGTGAGACAGTATGGTGGTCTGATGAGGTTTTTTTCCATCTTGAAATGGGCGCTCATAGAGCTTGATCAATCTTGTTTCAAGTTCAACCTCCCTTCACTCAGGCCCACCCGAGCAGACTGTCCCAGCTGTTGCAGGCCATGTGGAATGACTTCCTTGACCTGAACCCTTTCCGAGAGCAGATTCGCAAGAACACCATGGACTCCCTTGCAGAAGCCTCTCTCGTTTCGTCCCGAGGTGTCCTGTTACCTTGCTTCAATTATGCAACCATTCCACGCTACACTACTGTGTGTGTGTGTGTGTGTGTGTGTGTGTGTGTGTGTGTGTGTGTGTGTGTGTGTGTGTGTGTGTGTGTGTGTGTGTGTGTGTGTGTGTGTGTGTGTGTGTGTGTGTGTGTGTGTGTGTGTGTGTGTGTGTGTGTGTGTGTGTGTGTGTGTGTGTGTGTGTGTGTGTGTGTGTGTGTGTGTGTGTGTGTGTGTGTGTGTGTGTGTGTGTGTGTGTGTGTGTGTGTGTGTGTGTGTGTGTGTGTGTGTGTGTGTGTGTGTGTGTGTGTGTGTGTGTGTGTGTGTGTGTGTGTGTGTGTGCGCGGGCGTGTGCGCGGGCGTGCGGGCGTGAGTATTCCAAATCATATGAGATTTTTATTCAATGTAGGACCATTGTAACACTAGAGCAACGTGGCTTCAGAACTCTACGGGGTTAATGCCACTATAATAATATTCGTATTTGTATTGTATTGTGTTGTATTGCACAGAGGAAAACGTTGAGAACATGACGGAGAGTGAAGACGGCGAGGGAGGAAGAAGGAAGGTGGTGGCGCCACTGAAGATCCGCATCAACAAGAAGAGGAGGAAGAAGAAAGAAAGCGATGTACGTGGTGATGATGATGCTGAGACGCCCTCACGGGTAGTTTCCACCACGTAAATTTTTCAATCAATCTCTCACAATGGTGGTACTCGCCACCTTCCTAGCATCTTTAAATAGCCAACCACGCCAGGACGACGAGAACTCCACCCAAAACGGGGTGAACACCAGCGACGAGGAGTTTGAGCGGCAGTTGGAGGAGGCTGCGGTGATAGAGGAGCAGGAGAGGCGCTCCAAGAAGCCCAAGATGAAGAAAGTGAAGGTGCCACTGGCTGGCAACAAGAAAAAGTCCACCAGACTCAACAAGCTTGACGACGCCGATGGATATGAGGTGGGTGTCCCTTTATCGAAGTCACCATCAATCTAGGCCACCATCAATCTAGGTCACCATCAATTAAGGTCACCATTAATCTAGGTTTTTTAATTGAGGTCAATGCTGATTGAGGTCACCACTAATCAAGGGCACCAGTAATGAGGTCATTGAACCCATCCACTGTTTCTCCACAGACAGACCACCAAGACTATTGTGAAGTGTGTCAGCAGGGCGGCGAGATCATCCTGTGTGACACGTGTCCTCGAGCTTACCATCTCGTCTGCTTCGACCCTGAACTTGAACAGGCCCCTGAGGGAAAGTGGAGCTGCCCTCATTGCGTGTGTGGGGTGGTGGTGTGGTTTAAGTGGGGGTTTAGGTGGTGGTATGGTTTAAGTGGTGGTTTGGGTGGTGGTGTGGTTTGAGTGGTGGTTTGGGAGGTTGTGAAGGAGTTGAACTGAGTCTGTCTCATTATTTTCGTTGTTACTTGCCCGTGACTTTTGCTTCACAGTTCGAGGACACAACCTCGCATCATACCTTCACACCCACACATGCAGGAAGAGAACGGACCAGAGAGGGACAAACCCAGCACCACAAGCACCACCACGTCGGTGTGTGACCCCCACATGGAGTTTTGCACAGTCTGCAAGGATGGAGGGGAGCTGTTGTGTTGTGACAGTTGTCCTTCCGCCTACCACGTGGGGTGCATCCATCCTCCTCTACCCACTGTTCCCCAGGGGAAGTGGAACTGCCCTCGGTGCTCTGTCAGTCCCTTTGATGCTCATTCAAAAAGCTTCCACTATAAACTCTTTGTTTCAACATCTGTCCATCATTCTTCTTTGTACTTATCATTGCTTTTTCTATTATCGCCTCCATAACTGTTTGTTACTGTCTGCTCAACTGTTGTTGTTAAGCACTTGTGTAATGTTGTCAAGACTCAATTGGTCGTTTAATTAACATTGAATGTTATCAATTGATTAATAAATAGTTCAATTCAATGTTTTTAATGAATTAATAAATAATAATCCTATTTATTTTTTTAATTAATTAATTAATTAATTAAATGTTTTCAATTAATTATTCAACTGATTCGTGCATCACCACCAACCACCCTGTAGTGTCCCCCGCTGAAGGGCAGGGTACAGAAGTTGCTGACGTGGCGGTGGAAGGAGCCCATGAAGGTGGATGACGAAATGGACCACGTGACCCCTCACTCTCCCAGCAAGCGCAAGGTGGTGGTGATGATGATGGGGGGGGAGGGGGGGGATGATAATGACGCTGGTGATGATGATGATGATGATGATGAGGATGATGGTGATGATGATGACGATGATGATGATGGTGATGATGATGATGGTGATGATGATGATGATGACGATGATGATGATGATGATGATGATGATGATGATGATGGTGATGATGACGATGGTAGCGTGAAAGACCACATTATCAGTGGTATTGACACCCTTAATGACGGCTGCAGGACCACAGGGAGAGGGAGTTTTTTGTGAAGTGGCACAACATGTCCTACTGGCACTGCTCGTGGGTCTCTGAGATACAGGTGTCTGCTGCCTTCGAGCTATATATATATACATATATATATATATATATATATATATATATATATATATATGATAGATTATTGATGATAATATTCATCATTAATATAATACTAATAATAATAACTAATTATAGTAAGAATATAATAATGATAATAATAAATATAATTTTAAATTAATGATTTGATAAAGCAGGCAAATTTGATAAAGACGCTTCTGTTCTGTCATTAAGACAATTTAAATAATTTTAAACGATTTACTTATCAGCCTTAAAATTTTACGGGGTTGGTGCCACTATAATGTGTTTGTAGTGTATTGTATTGAAGTGTATTCCATTGTATTTTATTGAATTGTATTGTATTCCATTGTATTTTATTGAATTGTATTGTATTCCATTGTATTTTATTGAATTGTATTGTATTCCATTGTATTTTATTGAATTGTATTGTATTCCATTGTATTTTATTGAATTGTATTGTATTCCATTGTATTTTATTGAATTGTATTGTATTGGCTGTTTACCTGATAGCTTGGCTGCTTCATTAATTGCTTGCTTGACCTGCCTGACGAACCCACCACAGTTGGACGTGCACCACCCAGCCATGTATAGAAACTACATCCGGAAGACCGACATGGATGAACCTCCTCCACTGGAAGATGGTGGGTCTGGGTGGATAAATGAATGAATAGATGAATGGATGGATGGATAAATGAATGAATAGATGAATGGATGGATGGATAGATGGATGAATGGATGAGTAGTTTAATGGATGGATGGATGAATGGATAGGTAGTTTAATGGATAGATGGATGAATGGATAGGTAGTTTAATGGATGGATGGATGAATAGTTTAATGGATAGATGGATGAATGGATAGGTAGTTTAATGGATGGATGGATGAATAGTTTAATGGATAGATGGATGAATGGATAGGTAGTTTAATGGATGGATGGATGAATGGATAGGTAGTTTAATGGATGGATGGATGAATGGATAGGTAGTTTAATGGATGGATGGAGGATTAGCTCACAAAACAATATAAAGGGGATGGATGGATAACTTACGAATCTTTATGGGATGAATGAATGAAAGGATGGATAGACGGATGAATGCATGACCACTACAGGCAGCTCATACGGACGAGAGAGCAACACGGAAGATCCACACAACCTTGAGGAGAGATTCTACAGGTTGGAGTTCCATTGAGTGGTTGCATCACTGGGTGTGCATCGCCCAGTGCTGCAGCGTACACCACCTCACACAGGTATGGAGTTCGTGCCGAGTGGCTGCAGGTACATCGCATCCTCAACCACAGGTGGGTGCTCTGCTGCTCTCATCATCACATCCCCCACTCTCCTCCTCTTGCCACACAACTCCCCACATACCTGCCCATGCACTCACCTACCATCCCTTCTCTTAACCTGTCTCTTCTTTCTTCCATACCTCCTCTTACACACCACCTCCTTACTTTCATCTTTCCCACATTACTTATTATTATTACTATTATGATAATAATTATTATTCTCATTATTTAAAAAAAAAAATTTATAATAATAATAATTATTATTTTTATTATTTCACAGCACCTCTTATACATTATCTCCCAAACCAAAACACCACTTCCATCACACCATTCCCACTACCTCCATTACACAACCT
>OX387246.1:2623886-2701386 GCA_947562095.1 Branchellion lobata
CTACCAGCCACCACTATCAAACCACCACTATGACATCCCACTATCACACTACCATTATCGCATCCCACCACCATTATCACACTCACCACCACCCAGATGACCAAGCTCTTGGACATCCTGGAAGACTTCCTTGAAAACGAGGGCTATAAGTTCGAGCGAATAGACGGCAGCATCACTGGAACACAACGTCAAGACGCCATCGACCGCTTCAATGGTGTGTGTTTGTGTGTGTGTGTGTGTGTGTGTGTGTGTGTGTGTGTGTGTGTGTGTGTGTGCGAGGAAGATTTTTAAAGATTTTCTTTAAATTTTTTCAGCAACAATATAACACTCATCATCATCAATAACACAAACCATCACATAATCCACCAGTAGTTACAACCAATTTTACCAACACCACAACATCAATCACCACAACAACACTAACATCAAACCACCACACTTACATCACAATAACACCACCACAAAGCTACAAAACCCTCACAACAACACTAGCGTCACAACAACACCAAAACACTACAACACCACCACAACAACACTAGCGTCACAACAACACCACAACACTACACCACAGCTCCCCAGTCAGCAGCCTTCTGTTTTTTGTTGTCCACACGGGCAGGAGGCTTGGGCATCAACCTGGCAACCGCCGACACCGTCATCATCTACGACTCCGACTGGAACCCACACAACGACATCCAGGTGACCTCCTTCGCATGCGTTTCGTTATGTGTTTAAACAAACACACACACACACACACACACACACACACACACACACACACACACACACACACACACACACACACACACACACACACACATACACACACACACACACACACACACACACACACACACACACACACACACACACACACACACACATGTACGTACACGTACACGTACACGTACACAGGCATTCAGCAGGGCACACAGGATCGGCCAGGCGAACAGGGTACTCATATATCGGTTCGTCACCAGGAACTCCGTGGAGGAGAGGATTACTCAGGTGATGATGGTGATGATGATGATGATGATGATGATGACGATGATGATGATGATGATGACGGCAGAAAGCGAAGAGGAAGATGATGTTGACCCACTTGGTGGTGAGGCCAGGACTTGGAAATAAAGGAACCCTCATGTCAAAGAAGGAACTTGATGACATCCTCAGGTGGTGGTGGTGAGGGTGAAGATGATGATGATGGTGGTGATGGTGAAGATGATGACTGTGGTGGTGATGGTGAAGATGATGATGGTGGTGGTGATGGTGAAGATGATGATGATGATGATGATGGTGGTGATGGTAATGATGATGATGATGGTGGTGATGGTGAAGATGATGGTGGTGGTGGTGATGATGAAGATGATGATGATTGTGGTGGTGATGGTGAAGATGATGATGATGGTGGTGATGATGAAGATGATGATGATTGTGGTGGTGATGGTGAAGATGATGATGGTGGTGGTGATGGTGAAGATGATGATGATGATGATGATGATGGTGGTGATGGTAATGATGATGATGATGGTGGTGATGGTGAAGATGATGGTGGTGGGAGTGAGGATGATGATGATGATGATGATGATGATGATGATGATGATGATGATGATGATGATGATGATGATGATGATGATGATTATGATGATGATGATGATGATGATGATGATGATGGTGGTGGTTGTGAAGATGATGGTGGTGAGAGTGAGGATGATGATGATGATGATGATGATGATGATGATGGTGGTGGTTGTGAAGGGGATAATAAGGATGGTGATGAGATGAAGAATGTTCATTCACTTCAAAAGCACCACGTTGCCAGGTTTGGCACGGAGGAGTTGTTCAAGGAGGAGGAGGGGGAGGAGGAAGGGGCAGAGAGTCGTATTGTTTACGATGACAAGGCCATTGAGTTGCTGCTTGATAGGTTTGTGTGGTGTGATGTGGTGTGGCGTAGTTTGGCATGACATGTTAAAATGATTTTACGGTTTGGTGTGTTGTTGGGTGACAGGATGTCTTATGACATGGTTATGCATGGTACGTTGTGGTGCTCACAACCTCTCTGAACCCTCCGCAGGAGTCAGGAGGGGCAGGAAGAGAAGGAGATGGCGATGAACGAATACTTGAGTTCCTTCAAGGTGGCCACCTACACCGTGGCAGAGGGAGATGAGGTGAGGGGCAGGTGGGATAGGAGGTGTCAGTAGTGGAAGTTGTATGAAAGGATTAATACATTCACAAGCATTACACCTATGTTGGAACCACAACTATGTTAGCACCACACCACCGCATGCACCATGCATGCATTCAAACCACACCACATCACTGCATGCACCATGCATGCATTCGCACCACCGCATGCACCATGCATGCATTTACACCACACCACCGCATGCACCATGCATGCATTCACACTACCACGCTCAGGGCCAGGGGGAGATGGAAGTGTTGAAGCAGGAGGCAGAGCATGCCGACCCTGCCTATTGGGAGAAGCTGCTGCGACACCACTACGAACAACAACAAGAGGACCTCACCAGGTTGTGTTGTGTTGTTGTTGCCCACCACAAGCCTCCTTTCCCTGTTGCCACTCATCAGCAACTTTTCCCTCTAAAGATTCTCTTGTTAAGACAATTGAAAATTAATTGAGTTAAAAATTATGAAACATCACTAACTTCCACCACACCACACCACACCACACCACACCACACTTCACCACACCTCACCACACCACACTTCACCACACCACACCACACCTCACCACACCACACTTCACCACACTTCACCACACCTCACCACACCACACTTCACCACACCTCACCACACCACACTTCACCACACCTCACCACACCACACTTCACCACACCTCACCACACCACACCACACCTCACCACACCTCACCACACCACACTTCACCACACCTCACCACACCACACTTCACCACACCTCACCACACCACACTTCACCACATTTCACCACACCACACTTCACCACACCACACCACACCACACTTCACCACATTTCACCACACCACACTTCACCACACCACACCACACTTCACCATATTTCACCACACCACACTTCACCATATTTCACCACACCACACCACACCACACTTCACCACATTTCACCACACCACACTTCACCATATTTCACCACACCACACTTCACCTCACCTCACCACAATTTTCCACACCACCGAACCACACCAACCACAGGTCGCTAGGCAAAGGCAAGCGCATTCGCAAGCAGGTGAACTACAACGACGCCGCTATGGGCAACACCGAGGAGGCCTGGAATAACGACCTCTCCGACATGGAGAACGACCAGATGGGTGCGTATGTATTGTAACCGCTTCTGTGACTCTTGCAACGGCTCGGTTAACATTTTGTAACTTCTCGTCGTTGGCCTTTCAACAGCTCATGTAGCAGCTTGTGTGATAGCTTATGTGGCGGCTTGTATCACGGCGTATCTCCACCAACGACCAACTCAAAGCCTCTCATTACACACACAGGCATCGAGGACGACGACGAGGACTTTGACGAGAAGAAGGACATCATGGTGGGCAGGAGGAGGAGGACCAACGACAGGGACCGCACACTACCGCCCTTGCTGGCCCGCGTGAATGGACAGATCGAGGTGCTTGGCTTCAACACCCGCCAGAGAAAGGCCTTCCTCAACTGCGTCATGCGCTTCGGCATGCCCCCTCAAGACCCCTCCAACACCCTCTGGTCGCTTATCACACTTACATCCTCATTGTTATCATCTCTGCTCGCTTATCACCTTCGCATCACCATTTTCATAAGCTCTGGTCGCCAATTGAACTCTCATCGTTATTCCCTCTGATCGCTAATTCAGCCGTTTGAAAATAAATTTATTTAAAAAAATATCATTTTTTTATTATTTTTGTTATTTTAAGATTACTGTTTTATACTTTTTATTTATTTTTCAATCAATATTTGTATTGTTTTAATTATTTTTTCATTTTTCTTATTATTACTATTATGTTAACATTGTTTTCATTTTTGTTATTACTATTGTATTAACATCGTTATTATTATTTTCATTATTACTATTATATCACCATTGTTATTATTATTATTTATATTTATTTTTATTATATCACTTTTGTTATTATTATTTATATTATTGCATCCACCTCCTCCATGCGCAGGACAATGCGGGACTTGAAGATAAAGACTGACAACGAGTTCCGAGCTTACGTGTCTCTCTTCATGAGGCACTTGTGTGAACCTGGTGCGTGTTATTGTTGTTGTTGATGATGTTGATGTTTTTGTTGATTTTGTTGTGGTTGCTGTTGTTGTTGTGGTTGTTGATGTTGTTGGTGTTGTTGATGTTGTTGCGCTTTTTGTTTTTATGGTAGTGATGTTGGTGTTGTTGTTGATGCTGGTGGTGTTCAACATGATGTTGTTGGTGTTAATGTTGTTATGGTTAACGTTTTTTCTAGTCACTGATCATTGTATTACTGGTTGCACAGCAACACAACCACAGTACCACCACTGCAGCAACACCACTGCACCACCACCACTGCAACAACACCACCACAGCACCACTACCACTGCAACAACAACACCACAGCACCACTGCAACACTACTACAGGGGCAGACAACAACGAGACGTTTGCAGACGGGGTTCCCAGGGAGGGCCTGTCCAGACAACACGTCCTCACCCGCATCGGCATCATGTCTCTGGTCAAGAAGAAGGTGGTGTGGTGGTGGTGTGATGGGGGTGGTAGTGTTCTGGTGGAGGTGTTCTGGTGGAGGTGTTTGTGGTAGTGTTCTGAGGGAGGTGTTTGTGGTGGTGTTCTGAGGGAGATGTTTGTGGTGGTGCTAGTGGTGTTGAGATAAAGGTACTTTTGGGAGGGTGGCGTTGTGATGGGAGGATTTGTGGTGTCGGGGTGGTGTTGTATTGGTGTTGTTTTTAGGTGTATTGTAATAATATTTTGGTAATGTTTCTCAATTAATTGGGTAGGTGCTAGTTGTTCAGGTGATGTTCACATACAATACAATACAATACGATACAAATACGAATATTATTAAAGTGGCATTAACCCTGTAGAGTTTCGAAACCACATAAAGATGACCGTTCCTCGCTCCCTCCACAGGTGCAGGAGTTTGAAGCCATCAACAACCCAGTACCTCCTCCCAAGCCCGTTGAAACTGAGGTCTTCTGTCTGTTTTTTCTCTTACAACTTTGCTTTCAATACCTTCGCGTGATTATTATTATTATTATTATTTAATTCATTAGTATTGGATCCACCTTTCAAATTTTGATTTAGATTTACTTTTCACTCGCAACAGAAGCTTGAAGAAGCAACAAGCAATAACACTGCCACCAAGCCTGATGCAGCCAGCAACAACAACAACAACACTGATGCGGCCAACAACAACAACAACACCGATGCGGCCAACAACAACAACAACAACAACACTGATGCAGGCAACAACAAGCAGGAAGAAGCGGTGAAGAAGAATGGCGATGAGAACGGAGCAGTGGTTGGTTGATGCTGAGACTAATCAAACTTTCAGAACAATTCTCATTCATTTCTGAGGTATCTAATTGACAACAAATATTGAACAGAAGAAAGAGGAGGTGAAGGCGGAAGAACAGGAGAGCAAGAAGGAGGCTGATGGTGGGTGCTGCGACCATTGCTTTCATTGCGGTGCATTGGTGACCACACACTCTCCCCACAGGAGCCAAGGCGAAGGTGGAGGTGGCCAGAGAGGACTTCCTGACCAGGAGGTTCATGTTCAACATCGCCGATGGAGGCTTCACAGAGCTTCACTCCCTTTGGCAGGCTGAACATTCCACCATCATTCAAGGTGCTGCTGCTGCTGCTACTGCTGCTTTTTGCTTGCAGCTAGAGTGCTTTTTTGGCGTAACATAGTGGCTTGTCAGTGCAAAGAGTCCACTTGAGGATTTTGTCGACGGTGTTGTTTGTGCCGTGTAAGAGCACTCACGATGGAAAACCACCACACAGGCACTGAACTGGAAACGTGGCATCGTCGTCACGATTACTGGTTGTTGTCTGGCGTCCTGAAGCACGGCTATGGCAGGTGGCAAGACATCCAGAACGACCCGAGCTACTTCATCCTCACCGAGCCCTTCAAGAGCGAGATGAGCAAGGTCTCGTCTGCTTTGTCAGTCCGAAACAACGGCGCCGTGATGTTTTTAACGGTCTTCATTGATTTAACTCCAGCCAAGCGCGGGAGGTTTTAAAACGCATAGCAAGAAATAAAACTAAATAGGAAAAACCCACAAGATTAAAAGAATTTCGTTTGTGAACAATGTGCACTTGACCACAGGGTAACTTCCTGGAGATGAGGAACAAGTTCTTGGCGAGGAGGTTCAAGCTGCTGGAACAGTCGTTGGTGATTGAGGAGCAGTTGAGAAGAGCCGCCTACCTCAATCTCACCCAAGAGGCCAACTACCCTGTTCTCTCTCTCAACGCCAGGTGCTTCTGCACGCCTCGTTGCTGTTTGGTGCTTTTGTGTGGTTGTGTGTCTTCTTGCATGTCTTTGTTGCTTGCTGGTGAAGCGTTTTGGAACACCCTTCATCGCCGCTGTGGTGTTCTATGGTGTTTTCACTGAGGCGCTGTTGAGAGGTATGATTACTGAAGTAGTGTTCGAACCTTTTCACCCCACCGCTGCAGGTTCGCGGAGCTGGAGTGCCTGGCAGAGAGCCACCAACACCTCAGCAAGGACAACTTGGCCACCAGCAAGCCAGCCAACGCCGTGCTTCACAAAGGTAAAAATTATAATTTCTTATAATAATAATATATTTTATTTGTTAAGTGTCAAGACAAGCAACTGAGTTGAAAATTATATACGCCACTGCTCTTAATGCTCCATGCACATGGCTTTTATCCATGTGACCAATAGGTTCAAAGGTTCAAATTTCTGATCCAATTTTTTCAAAACCACACTACTACACCACACCATTGCACCGCCACTACACCACACCATTGCACCGCCACTGCACCACACCATTGCACCGCCACTACACCAAACTATACCATTACTACACCACACACCACCACTGCACCACACCACCACCACACACCACCACTGCACTCCACCACCACACACCACCACCACACACCACCACTGCACTCCACCACTACACACCACCACTACACACTACCATTGCTCCAGTACTCACGCAGCTGGAGGAGTTACTGAGTGACATGAAGCAGGACGTGAGCAGACTGCCCGTCTCCCTTACCCGCATTCCTCCCGTCACTCAACGCCTCCAAATGTCCGAAAGAGGTATGCGGCCTAAGTTCACTTTGAAGCCGCTTCTCCTTGCCTTTTGTGTTTATCCTTCATTTGCTTTTTGATCTATCGAAAACTTTCAAGTGTACTTCAGGGTTGATATTCGTTTAATGATTTTATTATTCGTGTTTAGTTCATTCAAGTTTACTCTTCCACGATTCTATCTTTCTTCACAGGTATCCTGAACCGACTCGTCAACCCCGCACAACACTGGAAAGCACCCAGCAACGGTGGTGGAGGTGGAGGAGGTGGAGGAGGAGGAGGAGGAGGAGGAGGAGGTGGAGGAGGAGGAGGAGGAGGTGGAGGAGGAGGAGGAGGAGGTGGAGGAGGAGTAGGAGGAGGAGGAAGTGGAGGTTATAACGCTGCAAATGCTGTTAACAACGCTAGCGGACAGAAATGATTATAGTTAGTCAGGTACTTGTTGTGGAAGTTCACTTTTACTATTGATATTTGAAAATACAATGCACTGTGAGGAGTGCTCCACTGACTGCCAAATCGTCTCCACAACGGAAGCTGCCTCCTCGTCAGGGACACCAATTGGTTGGCGCCCATGCAGCAACCTGAGTGAGACTTCTATGAAATCATAATGCATCTTTTTTATTTACTTTTTTTTTTTTTTTTTTGAGCATTTTCATCGTTTCCGTGTCAATAAATGGCCACGCGGTCGTCAACACGCCACTTTGTCTTGCCTTCCAACAAACGCAATGTAAGAATATGAAAAAGCCCCTAATATTGAGTATTTGTTCAGTATTTACATGAATTTTCAAGTAAAAATACAATTGAAAATTTATAAATACGCTTAAAAAAAGCTTAAAATATAAATCGTATACAATCTGGTGTCGTTTTGGTGTGAGGCACGTGTGAAACAAAGCCTTAAAAGGCTACCATTGCTGGTTGATATAGTTTTCGATATAAAATCTGTGTGATACACACTGCTGCTAGGAAAATATGAGTAATACTGCACGGTGGTCAACGAAAATGGTCAAGTTGTCAGTGGGATGTCGGAGGTACCGTTGTTGTTGTTGTTGCTTGAGGCAGTGTTGTTGCTTGGAGCGGTGTTGTTGTTGTTGGACACAGTGTTGTTATTGTTTGAGGCATTGTGGTTGCTGGTGAAGGCAGTGATGGTGGTGTTGTTGGAGGCACAGTTGTGGTTGTTGTTGTTGGAGGCATAGTTGTGGCAGGGTTGGTAATGCCTGCAAGATCAGTCGTGTCCGCAAGGCCGCTTGTTGCTGTCGCCTCTCTCGTTCTGAAGGTGTACGTGGAATGAGTCAGAAGCAGAAGGAGTGAAGAAGATGGGAGACGGTGTATGGAAGGAAGGTGGGAAGGAGGAGGAAGACCTCAAGACCAACCTTCGGAGTTGCACGTGTCGCTGCAGAAGCCTCCTTTCGCCCATGAAGGCCCTCCTAGTGCGCTTGCTCCTGTACCACTGCTGTATTCTCAAGGCGCTCTCCTCCTCTATGCCTGTGCCACAACACCGCAATCGGCGAGATTTGTTATTTTTATGTTACTTTTTTATTTTGTTTCACTGTCCATCCCACCACATCACTTTTCTTCTTTTTCACCATTTCACACCACACCAAACCACAACCACACCACAACCACACCACACCACACCACACCACACCACACCACACCACACCAGCCTCCAGCACTGACCAGTAACGGACAGAGCTCCTTCTTCCATCAGCAAAATACTGGCTTCCTTGCGGCCATGCATCAAGCTGTAGTCCAAGCAGGTGTACCTTGGTGTGGTCGAAGCACACAAGGATGTAGAGATGGAAAAAAATATAAGTTGAAGAATTTAATTGCACTAAAATACCACTACTGCTAAAAACAAAAAAACACGGTAGTCATTATTGAATGAACTGCTGAATGAAAGAATGAATGGATGAATGAAAAAATGAAAAGAAAAATGAATGGATAAATGAATGGATTGAAAATTAAATGGATGAAAGAATGGATGAATGGATGAAGGGATGAATGAAAGAATGGATGAATGGATGGAGGGATGAATGAAAGATGGATAAATAGGTAGAGGGATGAATGAAAGAATGGATGAATGGATGGAAAGATGAATGAAAGAATGGATGAATGGATGAAGGGATGAATGAGAGGAGGTTGTGGCAACTTGTCGTCAGTGAGGTCTCTGACGTTGATGAGGGCCTGGTGTTTAATCAGCTGCTTGATCACCTCTGTGTGGCCCTGTCTGCTGGCCCAGTGAAGAGAGGTTCTGCCCTGGTGTGGCAGTAGAGGAAAAGAAGAAGAAGGAGGAGGAGGAGAGAAAAGGGAAAAAGGAAGAGGATGAAGAGAATGTAAAAATATGAATGTGAGTATAAAAAAAAATGTGAGTAAAAAGCTAAGTGGAAATTGAGGAATAGAAAATAAGTGAAGAACACGTGAGATGAGTCAAGAGGGGGAAGTTAGAAGGGGGAGTTGGGAAGGGGAGTTGAGAGAGGGTAGTTGGTAAGTGTAGTTGAGAGAGGCACCTCAAGGTCAAGAACATTGACGTCAGAGTGGTGGTCAAGCAGGAGCAGGACACACGCCGTGTTGCCTGCGTACGAGGCGCAATGCAGGGGAGTTCGCCTGGAGATCAGCAGCAGTGCGTGTGAGGTGTATTAGGTCGGCAGCGCTAGTAACATTGTGATTGTAGCGGGAACGATGTCTATAGAGTTATTCAATGACTTAACCGAGTAATTCACATACATATTCTCCCCGTGGCATTAATATGAGACTCTCAGACGCAAGTACCTCCACCCACCCGGAGAAGTCTACAGCATCAACTGCAGCCACCCGCTCCAGCAACAACTCACACACTTCCTCGTGTCCTCCCAGGGCAGCCCTGTGTGGCGGTGTCTCACGTCGCATGCTAACAACCGCAACTTCTCAATGGCCTCGATTTGGCGCTTGAGTTGTTTGTTTGGGCGCTTTACAAATTGGATTTATTATTGTTATCATTATTATTATTATTATTATTATTATTATTATTATTATTATTATTATTATTATTATTATTATTATTATTATTATTATTATTATTATTATTATTATTATTATTATTATTATTATTATTATTATTATTATTATTATTATTATTATTATTATTATTAATGGTTAAGCCTCTTACACCTAATACAATATGATGCAAGTATGAATATTATTATAGTGGCGTTAACCCCGTAGAGTTTCGAGGCCACAATTTTCAGACTATGTAATGTAAATATGACTGCAAGAATGTACAGTCATATATTTTGGAAACAGGTACATTCCGTGTACATACTTCACAAGGACACACCGCACTCACCAGTGGATGGGCTGGCATCCGTCGTGGTCACATTTGTGCACTGAAGCTCCTCTCTCCAGCAGAGCATGCACCACCCCTGCATGACCTGGGTGGGGGTTGTGGAGAAGAGGGAGTGGAGGAGAGGAGGTGGAGAAGATGGGATGGAGAAGAAAAAGTGAATGAAGAAGGATGGAGGAATAGGGGTGATGAAGAAGTGAAGTATTGGTGAGGTTTTAAGAAACGGTGAAGGGGTGGTTAAGAGGTAGCGGAGAGGAGTGGAGTAATGGTAGGAAAGTGTGGAGAACGGCAGATGACCCGCTTGACAGGCGATGGAGAGGGCTGTGAGGTTGCAGTTGTCAATGCACTCCAGGGACACTCCCAACTCCAGCAACAACACCACTGTGCTCACGTGACCTGCCGAAGCAGCCGTGTGCAGGCCTGCCATGACGGGTGTGTGTGTGTGTGTGTGTGTGTGTGTGTGTGTGTGTGTGTGCGTGTGTGTGTGTGTGTGTGTGTGTGTGTGTGTGTGTGTGTGTGTGTGTGTGTGTGTGTGTGTGTGTGTGTTTATTTATTTCTGTTTGCTAATATTCATACTTATTTGAAAATTCCATGCCTTCAATGTTTTCCCAAAGTTCTTTAAAATTCTTAAATTTTTGAGCGCGTCCCTTTAATGTACTTATTTATATGTTCATTTTGATACACCTCCCTTTACGACCACTAGCTCCTGTCTTGTCCACCCCCATCACGTCTGTCTTCCCCATGGCAACCAACGTCTTTATGACGTCATTGCTTCCATAGCTGCAGGCCCACAAAAAGGCTGACCTGTGACGTGATGAATGTCATTTTAATAAAATCATTTTAGTTAAAATGCCATTAAGCTATGAAGCTTTGAATGTTAATGATGCTTTGATCAGCATGTCAACTTGGAAGTTAGTGGAGTCATGAAGAGAACAATGATTGTCTGATTGGCACCTTCCTTCAAGATCCAGGTCTTCATCCTTGTCCTCCTCATCACTCAACAACACCCTCACTGCCTCCTGTGTGGAGATGATGATGATAATGACGATGATGATGATGATGATGATGATGATGATGATGATGATGATGATGATGATGATGATGATGATGATGACGACGATGATGATAATGATCACGAAGATGAAGATAAAGATGATGATAACAACGGAGATGATGGTAATGAAGACAACGACGACGATGATGTTGACGAAGAATCAAAGAACAAATGAATATATTTGATGAAATGGAACGAGAAGATTAGATTAGCACGAACGGGCGAGTTATACTGGGCTGCATAGTGCAGAGGAGTTGCTCCCAGCTGGTCTGAGCTCTTGTGGTCAGCCTTGTACTGCATCAGAAGGCTGGTCAGCTGTGCGTTTCCTGGGTGGTTGCATGTAGGAGTGGATGGATGGGTGGTTGATTAGAATCATAAGTAGGTGATTATCTTAATTAAAAATTTGAGCGCCTTCGTTGCTTTCTTTGGCACTTTAATAACTAAATATGTCATTATCGTTATTATTATTTTATTATTTTTTTTATACTATCAAAATACAATAACTTAAAAAACAAACACGAATATTATTATAGTG
This sequence comes from Branchellion lobata, assembly GCA_947562095.1. Taxonomy (NCBI): domain Eukaryota; kingdom Metazoa; phylum Annelida; class Clitellata; order Hirudinida; family Piscicolidae; genus Branchellion; species Branchellion lobata. The sequence goes on from OX387246.1 coordinate 2,636,058, forward strand.
GCATTAACCCCGTGGAGTTTCGAGGCCACAATACAATACATATACGAATATTATTATAGTGGCATTAACCCCTTTTATTATTATTATTATTATTATTATTATTATTATTATTATTATGTAAAGCACCGAGGGCGACGCTCCAGTGCAGGGGGGTTCTGAACTGGTTATCCATAGCTGATGGTTTGCACCTGGTGGACTGCAGCTGAAGGATTGTTTGCTGTGTCACAAACCTTCTACAATTGAGCTTGGTACATTTGTCTTTATGAATGACCAAGTTGCTTACTTGATGGGTGTTCCACGTGACCACCACCAACAACACCACAAGAAGAAAAATCACAAACAAGGCAACAAATATTACAAATAAAAACTCAACAACTACAACAAAAGCCCCAACAACAACAACGACAAAAACATCAATGGCAACAACAACACAAACGCAAACGACAAGAGCACCGCACCAGGGTTTCAACCACGGCGAGGTTGTGGGTAGGCAGACATCTGTGCAGGGCGGTGCACCCTTCATAGTCCTGCCAGTCGATCAGACCAGGGTAGTGTTCCTGTGCAGTGTTGTGGCTTGTGGTTCGATGTGGTGGGATGTTGTTGTGTAGTGTGGTGAAATATTTTTGTGTAGTGTTGTTGCGTGTGTTGTGTTTTTTAATGTGGTGATAATGTTTTTAGTGCCTTTTTCAGTGGGCTGTTGTATGGTAGTGTGGTGTTTACTGGAAACAAATTGCATGTTAATGCATTGGTTCATAACACCTCCTCTCACAAAACAATTGCTTTCAAGTGAATGCCTTTATAAAACCATATAAACATCTTGACGACATCCTAGTAACATCTTAGCAACACTATTGTAACAACAATTACAGCAACAGCAGACATTCAATAACAAATACCCAATAGTAACCAGCAGAGCTTGGATGCAAGCTACAGGATCACCATGGCAACAGGAGGCAGCGTGGTGGAGGGGGGTGTAGCCCTTAGAATCAGGGATGGCAGGGTTTGAGTCGTTTGAAAGCAACAGACGCACCTGAGCTGCGTTGTTTTGACTGCAAGCCAAGTGTAAAGCCGTTCTCTGGAGGGTTGTTGTGAGCAGTTGAATAAGCAAGGAGAGTTGTTTTGATTGGTGCCAACAAGTTAGTTGTCACTGTTAAATGAGGTTACTTTGTTGGAGTCTTGGTGATCCAACGAGGTGGCATGACGAATGAGAGTCTGCAGAAGAGTGGGTTGAAGGTGTTTGGTAGCCAAATGAATGGGTGTGGAGGAGCTGGAATCCTTCTGTGAAACATCGGCACCCGCTCCCAACAATTTGCGCACTATCTTCAAGTTACCCTGAAAAAAGTGTGACAAAAAGACATGAATGCATTAAAAAAAAAAATTATTTTCTAGTCAGAAATCATAATTTATAAAAAGCTACCTTGAGTACGGCCCAGTGAAGAGCTCCCCGACCACTGGAGTCAGGAACATTGGGATTAGGATGGTGGGAAAGAATGAAGGATGTGGTAGTGAAGTGTCCTCCAAGGATTGAGTGGGTCAGTGCTGTGCGGCCTTGCGAATCAGTGGCATTAATATCCACCATAGGATTTTTCGCTGCAGAGCATGAAAATTCATTGAAACATGAATCAAGTGGGTGAATTTAAATGCAATGTTTTGAAAAACCTAGTAATTTTTCGAGATTATCTTTGTCTCCCAGAGCACTGAACAACAACATTTGTTTCACCAGTTCGGAAGTTTCTGATTTGCCCTTTTCTGCAATCTCATTGGAGACACTAATGGTCTTATTAGCCGAAGTCTTGCTTGCAAGCTTTTCATGATTTCCGACCATATTTTCAATTTCGATTGATACATTTTCTATCTGCTCATTTTCCAAGTATTGTTGATTGTTGGTAATGATATTATCTCCATTTTCAGAACCTGAATTCTTAATGAGTTATTAAAAAATTAATAACCTAAATTTTAAAAATAATCAGTTTGAAACATGCAAAAAAAGATATTCATTACAGTTTTTTGCCCAGAATTTTCTCGAGTGATTTTGTTAAAGCAAAATACTTTCATGCAACAATTCCTTAGAGAACTCATTTCAGTTAAGAATTATATTTTTCACTACTCCATGACTAAATTTTTAATTGATTTTAATATTTTCAATTAATTAAAATAAATTAGAATAGCCTTCAGAATTTTCGAAAAGTTTATAAAATTGATTTAAATAATTTAAAAGTTAAATCAAACTTTAAGATTAAAAAAATTAATTTATGAAAAAAATGAATTTATTTTCATAAAATATTGAAAATAGTATTGTATATTCATTTTTGTCATATTAAAAATATGATAAAATTATATATAAAAAAATTAAACATAATAATATCATTTTCAAAAATATGTACTTTATATTTGCAAAAATAATTTAGAATAAAAAAATTAAAATGTCATAATGTATAATTTCAGTTTTTTTGAATATCACTCGAGACGTCTTTTCGCAAACCTTGTGTTGCCACTTGCCCTGTGAACCAGAGTGTTGGAAGCTTCAACAATGTCGACATTCAGAATTAATAGCATAATACGAGCTGTAAATGTGCGTAGATTTAACTCGTCAAAATTGAATTTTATTTCTCCAGCTTTTTATCACACCGAAAACGGTGTTTATGGAGCCCCTAATAGAGCTAAAATTCCAATAGACAGTAAGAATTTCCAGTGATTTGAATCATATTTTTTGAATATGCACATAAATAAAAATTATTGTTTTTTTTCAACATACTTGATAAAAAATTTCAGAAAAATTGAAAGTGTACGAAGACTATCGAGTTCACTCTCTAGTCACGGCGTATAGAAGGCATGGATATTCAGTGGCCAACACAGATCTGCTTGATCTTAAAGAAATCGACAAGTAATTATTTCTTGTGATTTTTTTTGTTTTTTATCTTTTTATATTCACAAGGTCGAAACATTTTAAAGTTTTTTGCACACTTTTCATCATTCACCTTATCTTTTAGCTGTTGCATTTCTAACTTTCTATCCATTTCATAAATGAGTTAATTTTTTTAATCTTTTTTTTTAGACCATTATCACCATTCTGCTAAATACTTAATCTATATTCCTTCTCACTACACACCATATAACTTTCAGTGAGCACCCAGAGTTGAACCCTGAGAACTATGGAATCAACATGGCTTCTCAGCATAATGCTTCAGACATCTTACACTGCAGTCTAGAACAACCTCAGATGAGCACTCCACAACTGGTGAAGAAACTGCAGGAAATATACTGTGGCACTCTGGCTGCAGAGTTCCAATACATCCAAGTGTGTGCCTTTTTTGAAATGTCTTCCACTTTCACACTTTATAGCTGTCCATTAGCCATCTGAACCTCTGGATTATACTTTATCTTCTTCAGAACATTGAGGAGAGGGAGTGGTTTGCTAAGAGATTTGAAGAGATTCATGATGAAGAGCTGTCCAAGGACAACAAGATCCACTATGCCAAGCTTATGCTACATGCACAGGTCATTCTGAAGAGTCTTTTGAAATTAGCTATAAAAATAAAAGCGCTATTCACATTTCACATTCATAATTACTCCTTTAACTTCGTAAAACCCATTAAAAATACTCTTTTTTACCTATCATTCAATTTTTTTTACATCACAGGCATTTGAGCACTTCTTGGGAGCCAAGTTCTCTACTATTAAGCGCTATGGAGGGGAGGGAGCTGAGAGTGCCCTGGTCTTCTACGACCTCCTCTTCCAACAGGCCGCCAACCGTACGTTCTTGAAATATTGTTTCAGTAAAGAAACATAAAAAAAACTTACAAAATCATTTAAACAAAAAAATAAATTTCAACCCTAAAACACGCAAAAATGAATGTTATCCAAAGAAAGAGCACATGCACACACAATCACATGCACAGACAATCACACGCACACACGATCACACGCACACACAATCACATGCACAGACGGTATCAGTGACATCGTCATAGCCTCTGGACACAGGGGTCGTTTGAGCATGCTGGCTCGACTGCTCGACTTCCCTCCCGCCACTATGTTCAGAAAGGTTCTCTCGTGCATACGATCAAGAGCTGCATACTAAAATTACATACTTCTTGAAGGTGACACCCCACACAATGCCCCACCCAGATGAAGGGTTACTCGGAGTTCCCTGATGGAAGCAAAGCCTTGGGGGATGCTCTCTTGCATTTCGGTAGTGTTGCCATTGAGAATATACAAAACATTCATAAATTTTCTCATCGAAGCTATTCGATACATTGCTACATGTTGACATTGGAGCGATACAATTGGCGTTAAATATTGTTGCTGAATACATACAATACAATACAAAGCTTCACCATCAGTGAACGCATGACCCCACGACAGTCTCTTCAGTGGACTTGAAATACGATGACAAGAAGGTCCATGTTACCATGGTTCGCAACCCCTCCCACCTCGAGGTGAGCAGTGATGACCCCTTCACACGTACACATTCACACGTACTTAAGTGCATGTACACATCCACACGTACTTGAGTGTATGTACACATTCACACGTACACAGGAAAATATACACGCACACAACAACACAGGTGGCCAACCCAGTAGCTTCAGGCAAGGTGAGAAGCCGAATGCAATCTCTGAAAAAATCGTTTTACCAGCCCGACCTGGCTCCCACTCAGCCCTTGTCACACCCAGTCCTCTGCTTCCACATCCATGGAGATGCCGCCTTCTCTGGACAGGTGCATGCGGCGCTGACAACAAGCAACACCAGTAATAAGTTGCTACCACACCACACTACACAACCACTACATCTGACTACAGCTACAAAGATACAGGAATTTATAGCTCAAACACCACACCACCATGCCACCATGCAACTACCACACCACCATACAACCACTACACCACACCACCACTTCAGGGAGTGGTGCCAGAGACGTTTTTGTTGGCGAACATCGACCATTTCTCAGTAGGGGGCACCATCCATTTCATCGTCAACAACCAGATCGGCTACACCACCGAGGCCGACCGCGGTAGGTCAAGCATGCACTGTAGTGACGTAGGCAAGCTGATCGATTGCCCCGTCCTCAGAGCCAATGCCGATCACCCTGAGGTGGGCTGCGTGGAACAAGAACCTTTTTTTTTACTTTTTTTTTTGATGTTTTTGACATTTTTAAATATTTTATTTTATTATTATTATTTTTATTATAACTATAATAATAAGACGTTTTGAGTGGCTTCGAAACTCCACGGGGTTAATGCTACTATAATAATATTCGTATTTGTATTGTATTTTATTGTGTTGTCAAGAGCTTTGAGTATTCAATGGCTTCTTGTGAAACAAACTTGAAACACACTTTTTCTTCTTTCCACGCGTCTTTCTTCTCCCACACCCTTCCACACACTCACACTTACCTTCCTCAATGCTCTTTTGTTTTTCACACTCCTTCCTCTTCCACACTTCTCCTCCCTCAACACTTCCCACCTCAACATCCCTCCCCCCGACAGAGTATAGTGAAGGCGTGCAGGCTGGCCTTCGAGTACCGACAGAGGTTTCACAAGGACATCATTGTGGACTTTGTGTGCTACCGCAAGTGGGGACACAACGAGCTTGACGAGCCCTCCTTCACACAACCCCTCATGTACAAGGCCATCAGGTCCCGAGCCAACATCCCCGACGCCTATGCAGCCAAGCTCGTGGTATATACTTTTGAAAGACCAGCCAACTGGCTCAACATTGGTGTTCCAATATTTGATATTATAATTATAATAATAATAATAATAATAATAATAATAATAATAATAATAATAATAATAAAGAAAATAATGATAATAATAATAATAATAATAATAATAATAATAATAATAATAATAATAATAATAATAATAATAATAATAAAGAAAATAATAATGACAATTATTATTATTATTATTATTCTTATTATCATTATTATTATTATTATTATTATTATTATTATTATTATTTTTTTTATTATTATTGTTATTATTACGAACGCAGGAAGAGGGGGTGGTGGAGATGCAGGAGTTGAACGACTCCGTGTCGGAGTGGAACAAACACCTCAACACCCAGTTCAGACTCAGTGACGACTGCAACCCCAAGGTGACCTGCCTGCTGATGTACTGCCTGAGCACTGTCCTATTGGAAGCACCCGATCAGTCTTAAAATATTATTTAGCTATTTATTATTATTTTTGTTTTTGTTTTTATTGTCGTTGTTATTATTATTGTTATTGTTGTTACGGCTGTTGTTGTCATCATCATCTTCATTATTACTATAATTATTTCATTTCTTTCCTGACTCACCTCAACACTCTTCCACCCCTCCCATGCAGGGGCTGGAGTCATTGGAGAAGCACTGGAGTGGGGTGGTGCAGGCCACCAACCAGTTGACCACGTGGGACACCGGAGTGAGTGTTGACCTTCTCAAGTTCGTCGGAGCCAAATCTGTCACGCTGCCCTCAGACTTTGTATGTCGTTCCAACTCTAACTTCTTTTTTTTCATTTTTCCAACCATCAAGTGCCTTTCATGGTTCCAACGAAATGGCTCAGGGGAAGTTTGAATGAGCCAGTACAATTGATACTACGCAATTATGAGTATTGTGCTAAACCTGTAAGTACTGGTTGAGGCTAGTGAAAAAAAAGAATAACCATGTTTCAAGACCAACCACCGTCTCAACCACCACACCTTCGCAATCAACACTGGATAACCATAATCACTAAGTACTGAATAAGATCTCGATGTTACGGTTATCAAAACATGGAAAAATTCTTCGAATCCGTGGGATTCTCACCGAGGTCAACAACACAGACGGTGCACTCGACGTTGCAGCGCAGTCACGTGGACAGGAGGCTAGAGCGTCTGCAACAGGGCACTGGAATCGACTGGGCCACTGCAGAAGCCCTCGCCATCGGATCGTTGCTCATGCAAGGTTGCATTTTGCTATTAGGCTTTGTTATCAAGCTGTTGAAAACAGCTGTTAACAAGCTGTTAAAAACAGCTGTTAACGAGCTGTTAAAAACAGCTATTATCAAACTGTTGAAAACAGCTGTTAACTCAAGCTTTCAACAGAAGTTTTCAAAAATTTGGTAACCGCTTCAATTTAATAAATTGGTTGAGTTGTTGTAGTCGATTGAGGCACACGGACGCCTCTCCTGCAGGCAAGAACGTGCGCATGAGCGGTCAGGACGTGGGCAGGGGAACCTTCAGCCAGAGGCACTCGATGTTCGTGGAGCAGGATAGCGACGAAGCTTACGTCCCTCTCAACCACATCAGCCCCGACCAACAGGCCTTCTACGAGGTCCCTTTTCTCTATTCCTTCTGAACCGATTGGCTCTATACAAATACATTGATTATATTGGATTCAATTAGATCAGATAAGTTTAGATTAGATTAGATCAGATTGCTATGTTCAATCAACTTTTCTATTGAGCACCCTTGAGCAGCATTCACTAAGCTTTCTATAGGTGTTTCGAATAGATTGGCAGGGGTGGTTGATGGTTGGCACATGCTTTTGCAGGTGACCAACAGTCCCCTGTCGGAGGAGGCCGTGATGGCTTTCGAGTTCGGCTTCAGCATCGAGAACCCCAACAACCTGGTGATATGGGAGGCGCAATTCGGAGACTTTTTCAACGGGGCTCAGATCCTCATTGACACCTTCGTCTCCAGCTGCGAACGTATTTGGGCGGGTGTGCGGTCAGTGATTGGTGATGGATGTTGAGTCATGATAGATGAGTGAGAGGAGATGAGGGATGAGGCTGTCTAAGGGAGCTCCTTGCGCAACAACATGCAACGTTATCTCCATCACCACAGAGAAGTGGATGGTGCACAGTGGCCTGGTGCTGCTGCTGCCTCACGGCATCGACGGAGCAGGACCCGAGCACTCATCTTGCAGACCGGAGAGGTTTTTGCAGGTCAGTCCTTTTCACTACTCCAAAACTTTCCTTCACCGTTTCATCTTTTTTAAGCTTTGAATATTCTTTAAAAGCGATAGAGCATCAAATCATTGGGCCACTTCATGGATTTGAACCTTTGACCTTGCGCACCAACTTGGCCACATGGCATCTGTTCTCCCTTTCGATTTTATTCTTTTCGGCGCAGATTTTGACTTTTTTATGCGATCAATTAATGGCTTCGCAACTCGAATTGTGAACTTTGCGCTGTCATTACGCTATTGCAGCAGCTCCTAAGTCGATCGATTTTTAATTTTTAGACAAACTCTGAAAATGGCACAAACATGGTGAAAATTTTTTTAAAAAATCAACAATAACTGAATGCCATGAAAACTAATCTATTCTAATCAAACGAAAGAAAAAAAATTAAAATCAACAGTAACTGAATGTTATAAAAACTGTCAATTGTATATTGCAAGAGATCAAAAACCGACTACAGAATCAAATTTATAAATCTCAAAATTTAGAATTGAGTCATAGTTTATATTGAATGACTATTGGAGAATGTTTCATCAAATTAATCAAAAATTGAATGTTAAAAGGTTCTAAAAACTTCAAAAGCAGAATTGTCTATTAAATCAAATAAATGAGTCTTAAAATTTGGGAATTGAATCATATCTTAAAACCACATAACGTAACTATTGCAGAGTTATTTCAAGTTATTTCATCTTTTCCTTTATTTTCCTTCTCAGTCATTTCTCATGTTCACAAGGAAGTTTGTCTGGATACCACAATTCCTTGCAATGCTTTCAACACTTACTCACTTTCTTGTTTTTTAAGTTGGCAAACGGTATTCTCGTAGCCTGGTTGACGATTTTACAGCAATGTCTTTTTATTTCTCAGCCATTTCTCTAATTCACAAGTCCGTCAGGATACCACAAACTTTTGCAATGCCTTTCAACACTTGTTTTTTTTCCTGCTGAGTAATTTGACAAACAGTATTTATGTAGGCGTTAGTTGACGATTTCAAGGCAATGTCTGTATTTCAAACGAGAAAATGGCGGATTCGGCAATCTCTTCAAAATCTTCGTAATCGGTAAAAAGTATAACTCTTAGATAATTTAACTTATTTATAACTAATATTTGAAACTTTAAATTTCAAATAGTTAATAAAAATAGTTTAAATAAAAAAAATTAAAGCAACGCAAAATTGATTCGGGCCTTTATGATGCTATCTCTGCTTCAATTGATTTCATTCGCAAACTTCGATGTTTCGCAGATCCCTATGATTATTTAATTGTCATGAGTCTTTTTGATTCAAATCATTACTATTCATTCCTTTCGAAAACTATTCGTTGAAAGTTTTTTGTTACATTGGTTGCACGCATTAATACACCCACTCAGATACCACAACACCCAGCCATGCATCCATAAACAACCCACCCATGCATTCATAAACAACCCACCCATGCATTCATAAGCAACTCACCCATGCATCCAGCTGACAGACAGCAAGGAGGCTAATGTGGATGGTGACGACGTGAACATGGAGGTGGTTTTCCCTACCACTCCCGCCCAGTACTTCCACCTGCTGCGCAGACAGGTGTCATGACGTTTTAGTCATTTTCATCCTTATCTTTGTTTTCGATCGAATTTTCAATACTTTACACCATAATTTAACTTCTTTTTTTTACCACTGATAAAACTTACAAAAACCACATTATCAACGGCCACCTCAACGAAACCCACAACGACAACAAAACTAGAGTAACGTGAGCAACAACAAAATAAGCACCTAAGACGCCAACAATCACAACAACAATAACCACAACAAAAACAACCACAACAACAATAACTACAACATCAACAACAGCTTGTGCGAAACTTTCGCAAGCCGTTGGTGGTGATAGGACCAAAGGGCATGTTGAGGATGGCCCAGTGCACCTCACAACTCTCGGAAATGGCGCCAGGAAGCCACTATAAGCCCGTCCTAACTGACCACGATGTGGTGGCCGACAAGATCAAGAAGGTTGGTTGCTTGAGGAGAGGAATATTCCCAGAAGTGGCATACTTAATTTTTTCAGAAGTAGCGCATGTTTTTTTTTGCTAAGCTCTAGAGAAAATTATCAAAAAATTCTACAAATTATAAAAAAAACAATAATTTAATTCATTATTTTCCACATTGTGCGCCACTACACGGAAGTGATGATCGCCAGGTGGTCTTTCTGTCAGGCAAGCACTACTACACCCTCAAAAGCGAGAGGGAGGAGAGGGAGAGAGACGACGTGGCACTGGTCAGACTCGAGGTTTCCAGCTGTTTTGAATGCATTCGCCTCTAGCACCTTTTCATCATCTCTAGCCTTGCGGTGTAGTGAGATGTCGTGGAGAGGAGTAATGCAATGTCATCCACCACTGCAGTCGCTGTGTCCCTTCCCAACGGCGGAGTTGCAGCAGGAGATGAAGAAGTTCAAAAACGCCAAAGGTGACTTCAACACCTTCATCACCTCGCTCCTATAGTGCCTCATCTCATCATCCATCTCACTTCCCATCTCCACCTACCATCCACCCTTCCATCCCCCTTCCAACCCACCCTTCCATCACCACCCTTCCATCCCACCCAACAATCCCACCTTCCATCCCACCCTTCCATCACTTTCATCCACCTTCCATCCCACCCTTCCTATCCCACCCTTCCATCCCACAACCTTCCATCCTCACCCTTCCATCCCACCCTTCATCCCACCCTTTCCATCCACCCTTCCTTCACCCAACCCACCATCCCTCCACCATCCCACCCATTCCATCCCATCCTTCCATCCCATCCTTCCATCCCACCCTTCCATCCCACCCTTCCAATCCCACCCTTCCATCCCACCCTTCCATCCCATCCTTTCATCCCATCCCTTTCAATCCCATCCCATCCTTCCATCCCATCCTTCCATCCCACCCTTCCATTCCACCCTTCCATCTCATTTTTCCATCCCATCCTTTCATCCCACCCTTCCATCCCACCCTTCCATTCCACCCTTCCATCCCATTCTTCCATCCCATTCTTCCATCCCATTCTTCCATCCCATCCTTTCATCCCATCCTTCCATCCCATCCTTCCATCTCATTCTTCCATCCCACCACAGAGTGGGTTTGGAGCCAGGAGGAGCACAAAAACCAAGGCGCTTGGTCTTTCGTCAACCCTCGTTTTAGCAACCTGCTGGGGAAGAACTTGAAGTACTGTGGCAGAGTCGAGAGCGCCCTTCCTGCCGTCGGCATCACGGTGCAACACAAGAAGGAAATCAAACAAGTCATTGACGCCACCTTCGAGTGACGTCACTCCACGGGTAACCATGGCGATGCAGTGGTGATAACGGTGGTGATGTGGTAGTGCAATGGTGGTGCAGTGGTGATAAGGATGCTACAGTAGTTTCTACAGATGGTGGTGTTGGTGCTAACACAATGATGATGATGATATTGATGGTGCTGTTAAGTAATCATTCTTAACTGGTTATAGTTTACGAAATCTTCTAGTGACATTAATTTTGTTTTTATTTGTCACTCATTTAAAAGCCATGGCATTGGAATAGCGCTTATTGTAATTATTTTTTTCGATTCTATTACCTTCCTTCTCGGTTTTGTTTTGAATCTAATCAAAGTTCCGTGTAACTCTCATTTACCCCACTCTTTTCTTCCCTTCGTCAATCGATGAGGCTTTAAGAGCAGGCGTGAGCACAGCGTCTCCACGCCTACTTCAGCGGCAATCCTTCCTGGTGACACTTTTCTCCTTTTTAACATGGCGCGCATTGAATCTTTCCGATGAAGAGAATAGTCATAACTTTAAGCGTGGTTGCTCAAGCAACAACCCACCTCGGGTGTCTTTTCCTCACTCATCATTGCACTTGTTAACACATCGTCAATGATTTATTCAACAAGTCGCTCTGTTTTATATAATGAGTCAGCCTTTCTTTATTGTGGGCCTCTTCTTTCTATTCTTTCTTTCTTTCGTTTGTTATTGTTTCTTTCTTGTTCACTCCTCGTCTAGTTCCATGCGTCCTCGAGTCAAGCTGTTCACACACTTCGTAACAAAGCACCTTTTGAAGATTGCTAGCTTGCGCTATAGAGCATTGGGCTTCTGTTACATTATTTTATTTCAATTTTCTTATGCTAAGTCATGTAATATTATATCCTAGCAAACTGGTAATCATTTTTTTACAGAGATCTTTTTACCGCTTGCTACATCTCTTCAAGATAGTTTTTTCGTTCACTAGTCCGAATTCCAATTTTTTTCCATAATTTGTCTTATTAATTATGCTTTGGAATTTGCCAGCTAAAATCACCTTTAGTTTAATCTATTTGTAAAGCGTTCCTTAGGCAATGTTCAGAAGTGTTGGTATCGAGAGAAATGCTTTTACTTGCTGTGAGCGTACGAATCCAAGACTTTTGTCTCGAAATCAAATCAGCCGAGCTTTATCTTACGGTTTTATCACATGAACTCTGCATAATTTCTTATCATTCGTTTTTTATATTTACAAAACATTTTAACAATCATGAAAGTGACGTCGGTGCGATTCATGCCTTCACCGACCATTGGATTGCCCACTGAGCCGAAAAGGAAGTCTTTAAATCGCTCATCAATCAATTTAAATAAGAAATGCATATGCGGTTTGCTGTTTACTAACAACACGGGTCTTTTACTTAATAAACTGATAGAAAAATGTCTCGTCTGGTCTTCAAACTATGCGGGCATGCTAGTTCATCGTCTTTTATACACTTGAGTTGCTGTATTTCCGACTCAACTTTCAACTCCGTCAGAAATCGAACTCAGAGCCTATCGCTTCACAACACAACTTCACCATTGAGTTACAGACGCAAATGACTAACGTAGATCATCAAACTTTCCTATAAGTTTGCAATATTTCAACTCACTTGACACGAGAAGTTGTTTTCTTGCATTAATATTTCAGAGACGACTCGTAAAAACGTATGTAGGTCCATGCCGTTAATAAAATGTGCTGGTGCTTGAAACATCATTGGCTTGCTCCGATACGATAAATGGCCGCCTCAGTTCATGAACATGGCTTCAGACTGGAGTGTGGTCGTCTTGACAAGTGTTGAAATTGTGCTTATTACAGAAGTTAGGTCAGCTTACCAGAAAGCTAGTAATTCTAGTAATTTTGACGTCTAATACAATTTAATAAAAACATTTTAACGCACCCTTTAGCACTTTGCTCAAAGACGCTCCCATGGAAACGGTTTTTCTCTGTGGGCTACTAGAAGACTGGATACTCTAGGATGGCATCTGTGTTTCAATTAAGCTGCCGCTTTAAGAACTCAAACCGAGGCTTACTGATCACATTCTACAGCGGAACAGGTCAATCATTATGCCGCAGACGTAAAATAAAAAAGGGCCATAGACAATAGAAACAAACTGATAAAACCTTAAAAGTTTAAAGTATGAATAAGTTTGAGTCAAATCAAGTTTACTTTTCAATAACAAAATAGCTTTTTTTGGCTGATTTTGAGAATGTCAGAAACAACCGAGTCAAGTGTCAAGAGCGCAAAAGCCTCAGTGAATTTTTGATGCTTCCACCGCTAATTTCTTATCTCTACTTTTGCTAATCTTTCATCGGGGCTACTTGAGTGAAGGTCTTAGCAAATGGTACGCATTTGTTAGGGAAAATAAGAATTCCGAAATTATGTTGTAAACGAATTTCAAAATGGAAAGCAAAAAGCTAATACATTTCAAGAAGAGTTTTTATACTCAAAGATCGAAAATTTGCTATAAAAGTGAAGATAGTGTGTTCAAGAGAGTCGAAGCATTCCTTCGAAATCCCGTTAGCTGATTCATTTCACACCACCTCCACGTCACCAACCAACCACTATGCACTTTTTTTATCTTTCCACTGCAGTATCGCTAACAAACTAAGCACACATACCTTCAAACATCCTACTCAACTGTCACTTCTCCTAATTTGCTCAGGGAGCCAATGGCTTCTTTGAGTTGCGTGAGTTGCGTGGGAGTGGGAACATCGAGTCCCAGGGTGGCCTTGCTGACCACCTCTAGCTCCGTGATGTTCCTCCTCAACTGCTGCACGTGCGACTGCAGTTTGTCGTTGGAGTCGTGGCACTTCTCCAAGGCAACCGACGTGTTTTCCTTCAGCTGAGACATCATGCTCAAGATTTCACTGTTGAGCTTGTCGATGGAAGCGAGTATTCCAGTGGTGGCATCGGGCGTCTGCGAGAGTCTGGCAGCACTCACCTGGTCTTTCACTTGCACGCTCAAGTCGTTCAGGCGCTCCCAGTCTTTCTCGTTCGTCTGAACTTTGTCGTCCTTCAGCTTGTAATCGTCAAGTTCTCCCTGCATGCGGGTGTTTTCGTCTTTGTATTTCACCAACTTTTCTTTCGCCAGCTTCGCTATAGCGGTGCCTTTGCTTTCTACGCTGTTCAGCATCTTCCTCAGCTCGTCGTTGTGAGCCTTCAACTCCCTCTTCATCCTGTCGCTCTCTTCCAACTTCAGCGCAAGCCTCTCCATGTTGCTAGTAGCCTCGTTCATTTTGTCGTTTTTGATCTGTTTGTTAGTGATGTACGTTTCCACCATGTTGATCAGAGAAGCGTTTTTCTTTTCCAAGTCGTTTACTTTTCTGTCCATTAACTCTATTAACTTACTTTTCTGCTTATCAACCTTGTTTTTCGCTTCAACCTGCATTTCTGCACATTTCAATTCCAGTTTTAGAGCCATTGTCGTTTTTTCGAGACAAGCAACCTTAACTTTCATGCCAGTGATTTCCATTTCGACGGGAGAGACGAGAGAGTCGATGACTGGAAGGTTGTTCTCGGATGGCACAATGGCTCTTTTAACCACAAGAGTTTCCATATCACAAGGGGGTAGAATCAAGTCCAAGTTGGAAAGAGGATCAGTGGGAGTAGTTTGTTCAGCTTCTTTCTGTTCTCTGTAAAAGATTTGTTCATTTTAGTTACATTATGGTGTATTATATTATTTTAAAACTCACTCTTGAGTTTCTTTTGGCTCATCATTTTTTTCATCTTTTTCAAGACCCATTTTCACTTTTGAAAGTTTACAATGTTAGATTATCTGAATGGAAGTTAATAATTAGTTTATCATGGGCTTGCTTGGAAGTTTTGATGCTTGCAGCTGCAGAAACTTTACTACGTTTAAATTTAACATGTATTTTTAATTCAATTCTAATTATTGAAATTTTTATTCTTAGATATAATGAGTGAATAAACACTTTATTTCTCATTTTTTAATGTTTTTTACTTATGTTATATTCAGTTTCACTTTTAATTATTCTGTAATCGCCATCGAACGGCGTAAATATCTTTTTAGAGAGTAATAAGTGGTCTTTATCAATCTTCTTTGGAACATTGTTTGAACAAAATGTATACAGTTTCGTCTTTTCAAAACCAGGTATTTTTCTTCTAGGATCAAAATTTTTTCGATTCTAATTATCGCTATTTCCATTTCAGTTGAACCTTCCGAATATTTCTTACTTGGCATCGTCATTCAACCCTCTATCGATTGGAAGAAGGGGTAACCGTAGATTTCAGACCAAGAAAAATGGCTTTGAAATTACTTTATCCGACAAAAATGTATGTCATGCGAGTTACATCAGCCTGCATAAGATGAAACAACTTTTTAAATTTTCAGATAAAGGAAATTGTTACTAATTTGGGACTGGCAAATCTTTCAAAAGAGGACGTAAAAAAACTAATAAATCCGTTCAACTTAGTTGGCAAGTCTAAAAGTCCTTTATTGATTGGAGGTCGAAAGTTTTTCAAATAAATTTTGTTTTTAAATTCAGAATTTATCATTAATTTGACAAATAATATTTTTTGTCAATTCAGAACACAATGTTGTCTTCCGCGAAAAGTCTGGTTCTCTTTCGATAAACTTCCATAAATCACCATGTTAGAACCATTGAGACTTCATAATATACAAATATTAACGTTTTTAGGGGTTCCATTAAATATTTTTGTGCTTAGAAAAAAGTCAAACTTTTATTATAATTCATATTTTGAAATATATGATGAACCTGACATTCATGACAACTTGAGTGCAGTTCAGAACCAAAGTAGGACTTTCAAGACAAAAAGGACATCAAACAGTGAAGCAGCGGCTCCAACCAATGTCTTTGCTAGCTTCAAATCTGTGAGTATTGGCATTTAAATTGCTTTTTTTGTTGAAATTGAGTGAGAATTTTGTTTTATGTAGTTTTCTGCATTTAATGTAAATTCTCTTAATGGGTGTGATTGCACTTGTTTCAGGCGATTGACAAGTTAGCTTCAAACCAGAGCAATGTCTCTTCTGACAAGTTCAAGGCAGTTCTTGGACAAATTGGCAGTGAACCTCAAAATGCTGATAAAATGAAAATTGCCTTTGCTGAAGGTGAGTGAGTAAATTGTTGGTTAAGGACAACTTAAAACCACCACAGAACTAGGCCATTTACAAGTTTGGTGTGTTTGAATTTTCTATCCTCCTTCTTCAGCATGGCACTTGCACTCACCACCATCCAGGCTACCTTGCAAACAGTGGAGGAGGCAAGGACATGGCTCCAGCAGGTGCCACATTCATGAAGCGTCTGGGCAAGGTATTTTGGTACTGTCTGCTGGCCTGGATGCTGTTGCAGGCCCTCCAATTGTTCTCACCTCTCAGAGGTAGTGGGCTACACTTTACCACTCCATGCTCCACTGTATCACTCCTTGCTCCACTGCATCATTGATGTTTTCATGCTTTCACATTGCTATATGCTCTCATAGAAGTCATGCTACATCAGTACTCCAATACCATCTTTGAGTTTCATATCATGACTCCACCAATCTACACCATCACAAGACATCACCACTTATTAACTTGTACTTCAACTCTTACCATCACCATCCATCGTTGTCATAGCACAATGCACCATGTTATATGAAGCTCACAAGCAACTTTTTGTACATAATGCTTTTTGTAGGTGATCCAACAAGTGAGCTTTCAGTTGTTGTCTGTGCCGAAACAGCCCTCGATAGCGGCCATGTATTGTTTATGTATCTGCACATACCAATCATGCACACGTGTATGTGATTAAACTCCATTTGTGAACGTGCAGACGTGAAGCTGCGAGTTTTGAAGGGCGACCGTTTCGAGATCAACCCTGAGGAAATTTCTGTCACCTTCACTGACGTCAAAGGGGTGAAAAGATGGATGTTTTTTTGTCATTGCTCACTATTATCATTTGCTTCTTGTGGTTATGTATTGTTTCTCATGCCTGTGATTATTCACTCATGGTTAAGTTTTGTTGTTCTGTTGGCACTGCATCATGTAGCCTCTTGCACATTGCAGATGGAGGAGGCGAAGCAGGAGATGCAGGACATTGTGGAGTACCTGAGGGACCCTGAAAAGTTCAAGACCCTTGGAGCCAAGCTGCCCAAGGGTGCGTCTAACATGCCAATCACCTCAACTTTCCTTCCAAACCTTGACATTGACTTCTCACCACAAGTTTCAAGTGTGATTGACCTCGTTTGGAAATATAAAACTAGTTGTGTGTTGCAGGTGTGTTGCTGGTGGGACCACCAGGCCTGGGCAAGTCATTGCTGGCGAGGGCGGTGGCTGGGGAGAGTGGCGTGCCATTCTTTCACGCCTCAGGCTCCGAGTTTGATGAGATCTTCGTGGGCACTGGAGCCAAGCGCATAAGACAACTCTTTGGTGAGCGTTACAGTCTTATTCAGGTGTGAAGGCTGATGTTGCTTCAGTCGCTGTTGCTGCTAAGCATGTTTGGAGACTTCATTACTTAAGGCATTTGTGGGTTAAGGTAACTTGAATACAATATAAAGTGTGGTTGTATCATATCTTGTTTCGTTGTTTCTCATTTTAGCGTACCTTGTTGGCTTGTATCTTTTTTTTATTGTATTTTATTGCACATATTTCCTTGTATGTTGATAGACGTGGCAAAGGTCCGGTCGCCATGCATCGTCTTCATTGATGAGATTGACTCAGTCGGCGCCAAGAGAACCTCTTCCCAAATACATCCTTATGCCAACCAGACCATCAACCAACTCCTCTCCGAGATGGATGGGTGGGTGCTTGTGGATAGATCCATGGTGGTGCTGTGGTTTGTTGCTGGTTGCAGGCGGTCTGGTGGTGGTTGTGTTGAGCGCTTGTTACGTGCTTTTTTGTTATTTTTTTCCCTCTACCACAACGCCATCGTTCTCCACCATCTCCATCAGCTTCCAGCAGAACGAGGGAATCATTGTGCTTGCTGCCACCAACAGGAGGGACAATCTGGACAAGTGAGGGCAGGGGAAGGGAGGAGGAAGGAAAGTAGGGGGGGAGGAGAGGGGAGGAAGGAAGAAAGGGAAAAAAGAAAGGAAGGAGGATGGAATGAGGGAGGAGATTAAGAAGAAGATGATGGAAAGAAGGAAGGAGGCATTTGAGAATGAATAGGTCAGAATGGCTAACTTGCTTTTTCGAATCAATGAGTTATGTCTCTGCAGGGCCCTTCTGAGGCCTGGTCGCTTTGATGTGGAGGTGCGAGTCTATCCCCCCGACCTGAACGGCAGGATCGAGATCCTCCAACACTATCTTTCCAAGGTGTGTACATACACGCACACATACGCACACACAAACACACACAACACACACACACACACACTTGTAGGTGAAGGTGGGCAATGACGTGGATGTAGAGAAGATGGCTCGTGCTACCACAGGGTGCACTGGAGCTGACCTGGAAAACCTCGTCAATCAGGTGGTGATGGTGATGACGATAAGGATGATGAACACCTAAATAATAAAAATGAGAATAATACTTCGAAATAGCAATTAGTAAAAATGAAATTAGTATAAAAGAATGGAATATTACGGGAGTTTTTGGTGATGGTGGATGTGGATGTGTTATGCAGGCTGCTTTGAAGGCGGCCATGGATGAGGATCTCTTCGTCAACATGTACCACTTGGAGTTCGCCAGGGACAAGGTTCTTATGGGTAAGTGTTCGTGTGTCCCTGTGTCTGTGTCTGTGTGCGTCTTTGTATTTGTATTTTTCTGTGTGGGTTTTTTTGTGTCTGAATGAATGTGTTTTTATGTGTGTTTGTGTTTCAATGACTGTGGTTTTGTGGTTGGGTGTGTGTATATTCGCATATTGACCTAATTTGCTTTACATTATTGTTGGCGGTTCGAATCATCAAGGCCTCATTTTTGAGTTTACAGCAACAACTGATGCGTGCACACAACAACCCATCCACCTATGTACGCATTCATACAACAATCCATCCACCTGTGTACGCATTCACATAACAACCCATCCACCTATGTGCGCATTCACATAACAACCCACCCACACACGCACACACAGGACCAGCCAAGAAGACAAAAATCCCCGACGAAGAGACCAACCTCATGACGGCCTACCACGAAGCAGGCCACACCCTGGTCGCCTTCTTCACCAAGGACGCCACCCCTCTCAACAAAGTCACCATCATCCCCCGAGGAGGCTCTCTTGGCCATGTGAGTTGTTGCTGCTGTTGCTGTTGTCGTTGCTGCTGTTGCTGTTGTTGCCGCTGCTGCTGCTGTTGCTGTTGTTGCCGCTGCTGCTGCCGTTGCTGTTGGTCTTATTGTCACTGTTCATTTTAACTGCATTTTTTACTTTTATTAGTGTTGACGTTGCATTCGAAGTGAGTTTCCGAGTGGATTTAAGCATACACTTAGACAGACGCACCAACACTCAGACGTCCTTTGTGCCAGACAAGGAGCAGTACAACTTCACCAGGTCCCAACTGCTGGCACAGCTAGACGTGGCGATGGGTGGAAGGGTGGCTGAGGAGATCGTTTATGGGATCGACCAGGTCACCACTGGTGAGTGCACCAGGACGTCTCTGTTGAGGGCATTCTTTGTGTTTCTTGCTCTTCGTCTACTTGTATCAAACCCCATCCACTTCTCATCCACTCCTCATCCACTCCTCATCAACTCCTCATCCACTTCTCATCCACTTCTCATCCACTCTTCATCCACTCTTCATCTACTCTTCATACGCTCCTCATCCACTCCTCATCCACTCCTCATCCACTTTTCATCCACTCCTCATCCACTCTTTATCCACTTTTCATCCACTCTTCAGGCGCTCACTCCGACTTTTCCCAAGCCACCGCCATTGCAACCGCCATGGTCAAACAGTATGGCATGTCTGAGAAGGTGTGTGTGTGTGACGTCATTATACATCAATCAAACATCAAACCATCTCACGCCAATCAACACCCGATTGGTTGATTGGACCACTCTCAATTGTTTTTCAACAACAAAAACATTTCCATCTGGGAGAGATTTCATAGTTCCATTCCAAAAATTTTTTAGTGATGATGAGATTCTGACGGACTAACGCTACTTTGTTTGACACGTCGTTGTACGCTCTGCATCCACCCAGGTGGGCGTGAGAGTTTTCCACGAGGACGACGTGGACACGGGAGTTTCCATGATGAAGCTGAACGATGTGGGGCCTGCCACCTCGGAACTGGTCGACAACGAAATCAGGAGGCTCCTGCAGGTTGTGTCTCCACTTCACTCGAATGATCAGTCATATCAATAAGTGGCTAAGTTTGTCAAGTGATCTTAGAAGAATAGTTGTTAGGTTTCTTTAGGAAACGACTAATTTTTTCATCGACCATCCTCCGCACGCCCAGGAGTCGTACAACAGAGCCAAGACACTGATCAAGACCCATGCCACTGAGCACGCTAGTCTGGCACAGGCGCTTATGAAGCACGAGACATTGGATGCCGAGGAGATCAAGGCTATCATCGACGGTGGGTCTTCGTGTCTACAAAACTATTCCCATATAGTGTCTGAGCGCTTGATGGCTGACTACTGAATTTATGAACTATCAAATTGTTTTTCAGGAAAGCCCGCATTGTCAAAGAATGTTGTGGCAAAAAGCAACAGCAACAGCAACACCATCAAGAGTAGCACTCCAAAAATTAACAGCCACGTTCCCATTTCCGCTTAGGCCAATTTATCGCTTTTAATTGATTCATTATAAAAATTTCATTAAGTTTATCCATTTTTGTTTTTAAAAACCACGATTTAAAGCAAAGAATTAGCATTAATTGTGGCCATGTATTTCTTTTTTGATTGTTTTTTTCTTTGTCTCCCCATTAAACTATTACTATTTTACTTTTTTAACGGGTCTGGAGGTTAAAAAGTTTTGTTCGATACAAGACTTTTCATTATTTTTCACTTTAAAAAACTTTTCGAAATTGTTTTTTCTTCATTATTTTTCGAAGTTGAAAGTTTCAGGCTTCAAAAGTAGTGCTGATGTAAAATGCAATAAAATATCACCCGCTACACACTGACGGGTGTACTTTTAAAGAGTTTGTTTTATCGCTGAAAGTAGTTTGAAGGTATGAAGCTCACGCCATGTTTGCAAAGGAAGAATTATACCTGGTTGATGAACCAGATGTGGAAGTATGGCAGAAGCAGAGTTAAGCCTACATATCTCAACCTGCCAATATACCTCAAGAATAAGGGTCGGATTTTATAAGAATTCATTTGCAACTGAAATAATAACTCGATTCTGAACTTTCTTCTACTTATACTGTCGATTCTTAATGAAGTTGATGGCACCACAAATCTAACATCAGGTACCCATATAACTGCCGCCTCGGAAATTTTGGACATCGACAAGCCAGTGTTTCCTAAGTGGGAACCTCCCGTGAAGGATGACCCTCGGGTGAAGCCCCCCTGGAAGCCTCAAGACCATGTTGACTACCATGAACAACCCATCTATCAATTCACTCCTAACAACCAACTTGAAGAAGGTTACTTATTATTTTTAAATATTCTAACAAAGTGTATTCATTTAAGCTAGATAATTTTTTCAAATTTAATTTAATGTTTTCAAAGGAGATGTTCAAGCTTGCATTCTAACAAAATCACAATCCTTCAACTCTCTGCCTCCTTCCATTACAAATCTGCTTGGAGCTTTCAGCATCAAAGAGCAGGTTTGAAATGAAACTATTTGAATTTCGGTTTTTCAATATTTCATTAAAGATACTACGCTGTTTTTTCTAAATTTTAGTGTTGAAATAGTTAAAAAATTTTAATTACTAATTCAAATTTCTTTGATTTTTTGAAAGGATATGCTGATGAAGAGAATAATACTGCGTTCTCACAAATTTGAACCCACTAAAGTTAAACTACCAAAGCGCAAAAATCCAGATTTGCCTATTTGGAACTTTAAGGCTGAGTATGGAATTCCTGATAGCAAAATTGCGTGAGTTTTTGAATAATTTTCCCCAATTAATTGTTTCAACCAAGTCTTCAAAGTTCACCAAATTTGGCCACAATTCAATGTTGTTGTCTTACTCATCTACAGAAAGTTGTTATTGGAAGGAGTCTTGGGTTTGTGTTCCTCCTTGACAGGACAGTACCCTGACTTGGCAATCTCTCGAACCATTGCTAGCAACGTCCTTCACTCTTCCTTCTTTTCATACAATAGTTAGATTTTTTTGGCCATGAGTTGGAAAAATAATGCTATCTTTCAAGTTTGATCAGTAATAAATATGAAATTTTTTGAAAAATCTCTCCAAAATACACACTCCAACTGCACTTTCACCATACAGACAACACAGACATTTCCATTAAAGGGAATATGGATGCTATTCTTTACTCCTCAAAACAACTTCCTTCCTTTGCATCGGATGATTTGATTGACCACTCCCTTAGCCACCGTCTTCCTTCCATTTACCCCCTTTCTCCCACCATTGACCTCACTCACCAACATATTTGGAACTTTGACAACAATTTAGGTGGTGTTACTACTTTTTAAGGACGTTTCGTTATTCTCAATCCAAATCATTGAAACATCCAGGCTTCAAGGAACCTTTTTCTTTCCCACATCCCCACACCATCTTCCTCACCCATGAGGACTCATGGTCTAGCAGCCAACGCAATGCCAGAGCTCTGATGTTCTGTTTTGGGAATGCAGTTGCAGTTGCTAAGAACTTATACGGGGTTTGTAATGAAATTTTAATTAACGCCTCATTTATGTAATTTCCAAAACTTTAAATTAATTTTTTTGAATGTACTAGGCTCAAGCACAAGTTCAATAAGTCTCACACTACTCCAGTCTCTGCATGCATCCCACCCTGCAGAGTGACGTGATAGACCTGCCAGCTCCAGTGAGCACCCAGTGTGTCATGACCAATGGAGTCTCATTCACCTTCACCTGCTTCCAACTCAACTCTCTCAACTACAAGAGTCCCATCAAAAACATGGTTTGGTTCGATTCAGACAACCAGCTCTTCAACAAGGTTATTCCCAAACGATCGATGTTGCGACACACCAAGTACCAAGACTACGATCCTGAGGTGATCAAAAAAGTACTTGCTTTCTACGCCAACGGAGCTGATCTCACCAAAGGAGATTTCTTCTCTGATAATTCTGATTAGATTGATCATTTGGTCGTGGCTTGTTTTTTTTATAGTCTTTATTAAAATAAATTCAGAAAATCGCTAGAAATGGCACAAAATGTAGTGAACAATAAAAAATAAATAAATTAATTAAATTTACAATAACTGAATGTTTGTTATGAAGATATAATTGTTTCAGTCTAATAAATTTGGAATTGTCCATTTTTTTTGTCAGTAGTTCAATTATATTATTATTTTTTCAACTGGATATTTTCCGTTTGCGACGAATAAATCATTTCGAAAAGAAATTATTTCAAGGATGAATATAAATTGAGCGCAACTATTGTTTACTGCAAATGATATAAGGTTTTAAACTATGTGTGTTCATCCAAGTAGTTTAATGTTAAGGTTTTCTCGCATTCTTTCACAAAAACATGGAATGTATTTTATTTGAAGACGTTTTTAAAATTTAGTTATTTGCGACGCATAATTTTATTGAAAATGCCTCAGAGGTTTGGGGAGGAGGTGTTGTGGGATGTTCTCCCTTCCCAAGTCGAGGTGTCGTTTCTAATGCCCAATGGCATTTTTATTCTTTTGAAAGTTGATCGAGATTCTACTTTGGCGAGTATAAAAGAAGCGTGTTGGAAAGAGGCAGAAACGTACCCAGCCTTTGAGCTTCTTCAACTTGCGTCTGAATATATTTTTGTCGGAGTCACTCAAAATGGAGAGAAGGAAAAGTTCTACGACGAACTTCGGAGGTTCTGTGACTTGAGACTTTTCCAACCCATCCTCAAAGCCATTGAGCACAGTGGAAACAGAACTGAAAAAATATTCAACGCCAAAATAAGTATGAACCTTACTTGTTTTGACATAAAATATAAGTAATGTCAATAATTTGTAAAAGTTCATCAAATGTTTTCATTACTTCAGAATCTATGGTAGGCCAGTCAGCGAGTGACACAGGTGTTAGCAGGAGAGACACTGAAGAGGTCTTGTTCAGACACAACATCAACAAGTTCTGCAGGAGCATTGTGGAAGAAAGAGAGGCCAAGGGAGTGGAAGAACTGGCCTACTACTACTACCCTCCAGATGTCTTTCCCAACTCACAAATTCCAACCCATATATTCGAAACGTTAAAAAAAGGTTCCAGTGTTTTTGTATTGTACTTTATTTCAGCTAATAAATTTTTTTTAACTTTCCTTGTGCATTGATTACTCTTGCCACCATTGCATGTGTTCAGATGACTTCAAGTTCAAGTTGATGGTGTGGTTGGATGTGGAGTTGAACGACCGCTGCAAATTCACACTGCACATAAAGTACAACGACACCATTTCTCAGGTGCCTGCTTATTGTTGTTTCCCATTGCAACAAAATAATTCTAATGTAAAATAATAAAATAACAGCAACCAAATAATTAACTCATCACTCAACTGAACTCAAAATAAACATTGAAACTGCCATTCACCACTACCTCATCCCTCATGCAGGTTGTGATGGAGTCCTTACGCAAGAAGGTTCGATCAGAGAATTCGCAAGGGGGAGAGGAGATGCTGGTGGTGAGAGCCTCAAACTGCATCGTTAAGGTGTGCAGCCTCAACGAATACCTCCTCGGTAACTACCCTCTGTGCCAATACAAGGTGACTGAGTGGTGCATGGTGGTACATGGTGGTGCATGGTGGTGCATGGTGGTGAATGATGGTGCATGGTGGTGCATGGTGGTGCATGGTGGTGCATGGTGGTGCATGGTGGTGCATAGGGGTGCGTGGGGGTGTATGGAAGGTGGAATGATAGTTGAATAGCTGGTACATAATGAGTTTATTGAGCTCAAAAAGGTGTGTTATGCATGAAAGCAAAAAAAGAATGGAAACAAAGAATATGAACATATCAAATACATGCTGAGAAGATGAAAGATGCTTGATGAGATGTGGAAAGGTGATGTTGATGGTGATGGCACACAGTACATAAGGCAGTGTCTGGTGACGGGCAGACTGCCTGAGTTGATGCTGGTTGACAAAGGAGCCTTCTACAGCACCCTCAAGAAACACTCCCCACCCTCTCAGGACCTTTCAGATTGGGGTGCATAGCATCATTTCTTAGCAAAAAAATTTAGTTTTTGTTAAATTTTTTTCTTCTTTCAAAACTTAACAAGCGCCACTGTGATGGTATTATTTTGAAAAATTTGTATTAAACACCTACTATTTTCATCACACCATGATCATCATCATCTCTACTCTACCACCATCAGCATCACTCTCAGCATCACTCTAATCCTCGCCACCACCACAGTTCCGGAGCCAGCTCAGGCAGAGGAGGAGCAGGAGAACTTATCCATCTGGGAGATTGACAAGCACTTCCGTGTGAAGATCAACCACGTCAGCAACCTCAACTGCAAGGAACAGAGTGATGTCAGTGACCCTTTACTTCTATACATGCACTCACTCACACACAAACACACACACACACACACACACACACACACACACACACACACACACACACACACACACACACACACACACACACACACACACACACACACACATACACACACACACACACACACACACGCACGCACACATACATAAACGCACACACACACGCACGCACACACACACACACACACACACACACACACACACACACACACACACACACACACCTCTACAGCTCTTCATCAAGGTGGGTCTGTACCAGGGACAGGAGCCCTTGTGCCAGAGCAAATGTTCCAGGGAGGTTCGTGGCCTCCTTTCCCACTCACTCCTCCTCAATCTACACCTAGAACATCCAACTTAAAAAATATTCGAACTAATCGTTAATTTATATAATAGTAAGTATTATTTATTATTAAATAGAAATATTTTTTTAATTAGCTTCTAATTTTCACTATCTGCTTCTCTTAAAGACTGAACGGGTGTGCTTCAGTTGCTGTCTGCCAGTCATTCTATCTTTTTCAACCCCTCGTTTGAATGCTCAACAGGTGTGTTCGAGTGATGCGGTGTGGGGCGAGTGGATGGAGTTGAAAGTGGCGCTGAAGGACCTGCCCAGGTCTGCACAGCTGTGTCTGGCGCTGTGTCACTCGGAGGCGAAGAAGAACAAGAAGAAGGTGCGTGGGGTGGTGGCAGGAAAAACGGATCAATTGGATTTTTCATTTATTTTTTTTTCCGCTCCTTTGATATGGCAATTTTCAGAACCCACAACAACCACCACTACCACAGACGGACTGTGCAGTGTGGCAGTGTAACGTAGCTCTCTTCAACTTCAAGGGCCTCTACCTCGACTCCGTGCCACAGCACGGCCACAGCAACGGGGAAGTGAGGCTGGATCTCTCTATGTGGTCTCCTCACCCCGCATGCGAAGACCTTCTTTGCCCTGTTGGATTCTCTGGTGGCTGGGTGGATGGATGGATGGATGAAGGGGTTGGGGGTTGGAAATGGTTAGATGGATGGATGGATGGTGAGGTTGGGGGTTGGAAATGGTTAGATGGATGGATGGTGGGTTGAAATGGGTGGTTAAAGATGGGTGGATGAATGGGATGCTAGAAGGAAGGAAACGGGATGATTAAGATGGTTTGATGCGGTGGTGAAATGATACTGGAATGTAGAGGGGATGTTGGGATGGTTGGGCTGGGTGGGTGTGGTGTATGAATGGGTGGTTGGGTGAACAGCAGGCATCCACCAACAGGAGGGGTGAAGAACGCTTACTCCCCAGTCATCAGCATCAGCCTGGAGAGGGTTTTGCCCCCGCACCAGAGTCTCGCCTACCCGTCCTCCTGTGACACCATCAAGCATGGCTTCTCTCTCCGCAAGAAGAACTTGGGCAAGAACTCCAAGGTGTGTTGCTGGTGCCTTTGGCTCATTACTTTTCAATTATTTACAATTTTCACCATTCGTAGTCTCAATCATTAGTCTCCTTTATAATCCAATAAAATCATTGTGAACTTTTAATCAGTTATCTTCTTACTCACCAATCCTCCTAATCATTGTTCGTCCACTTACCTTGCACGCACTCCCATGAAACCTGCCTTCCCGCACAGAGGTACCTACGCAGGGTGGGTGTGTTGAAGAGTAGAGACCCCCTCTCGGAACTTTCAGAACAGGACAAGCAGTTCCTGTGGAAGATGAGGTGCCAAAGATCTTCCAGTGCATTTCAAACCCTTCGACGCTTGAAAGCATTCAAACTTCGCACGCTTTTCGGGCGCTTCTGTTCCCTGTTATGGCGCTCTAGATATCAGATTAACTATCAATTTTATTATTTATTTTCTTAGTATTGTTATTATTATTATTATTTGTATTATTGTTGTCAAATGTTTCAAGAGAGTTTTGCGTGAAGAAGGCACACAGCATGCTGCCCAAGCTGGTGCAGTCTGTGCGCTGGAATTGCAGGGATGACGTTGCTATGGTGATCATCACCTTCTCATCTTTCATCCATTTTCATACAGTTGATAACCGCCTTCTAATTATGATTTTCTGTACAACCTCCATAGACCACCTGCCGTCTTTTACTTACATATTTATATCTACCTTCGTTGATAACCGCTTCCTTAATGTCACTTTCCATGCTACCTCCAATGATATTCATCGTCCTTCAATGAAATATCATAACGTATCATCCTAACTTTCATCACCATCTTCACGCTTCGGCCACACAGCTGCAAGAGCTGTTGACGCGGTGTCCACAGATGACCACAGACACGGCTCTGGAGTTGTTGCACGCCCACTGCACCGACCCTTTCATCCGGTCCTTTGCAGTCGACTGTCTGAACGACCGTCTCTCCACATACCACCTTTCTCACTACCTACTACAACTCGTGCACGTTCGTCCTCGTCCTTGTTGTTGTTGTTGTTGCTTTTTATGTTGTTTTTGATGTTGTTTTTATTGTTGTCGTTGATGTTATTGTTGACGTTGTTATTGATGTTTTTTTGTTGTTTTTTCTGGTTTTGTTGTCGTTTTTATTTCGGCTGCAACACAGTTTGATTGTATTGCTACTACTATACTTTCTAAAGGTTGTCTCTTGCTGTTCATACGTTAGGTCACTTGACCTTCGTGTCTGTAGTCACACATTTGTTTTTATTCATTGCTGAAATATTTCAAGGATTCAAAAGTCAACAACAACGATAACAACAACAACAACAACACCACAGGCGCTTGAGTTCGAGGCGTACTACGACAACAGTTTGTTGCGGTTGTTGTTGAAGAGGGCTCTGAACAACACCAAGGTGGGACAGGCCTTCTTCTGGTACATCAGGTGTGTTCCTCCTCTTATTCCTCTTCTTCTTCCTCTTCTTCTTCTTTTTCTCCCTCTTCCTCTTCTTCTTCTTTTTCTCCCTCTTCCTCTTCCTCTTTTTCTCTTCTTTTTTTTCCTCTTTTTCTTCTTCCTCCTCTTCTTCCTCTTTTTTTTCCATCTTCTTTCTTTTTCTCTTTCTCTTTTTCTTCCTTCTTTTTTTCATCTTCTCCCTTTCTTCTTTTCTTTTCTTTTTTCTCTTTTCTTTCTCTTCTTCATCTTTTTCCTTATCATTGTTTCCTTGCGTTTTTATGCATCATAGATCCACAATGTGAAAGCACCTTAAAATTTTCTTTAGTTTTTCAACGCTTTTCCATCTTTCAATTTCTGCAACTGCACACACACACACACACACACACACACACACACACACACACACACACACACACACACACACAAACACACACACACACACACACACACACACACAAACACACACACACACACACACACACACACACACACACACACACACACAAACACAGGTGCATCATGAGTCACAGCAGCAGGAGTGCCTACTATGCCATCATCTTGGACACTTACTTGAGGCACTGTGGCCACTTGGAAACGCTGTGGCGACAGTTACAAGCCGTCGAGAAGATGAACAACTTGTCTGAAGCCATCAAGGCTGAGAAGGATGTTAGTGGCTGCTTGATGGCATGGTGGGATGGCTGCTTGATTCTGGATTGGTAGGTGGTTGATGGTGTTGGCCCTAGATTCTAAGACACGTCATCTAGCCGAAATGTGACGTCATTTAGCCGAAATGTGACGTCATTTAGCCGAAATGTGACGTCATTTAGCCGAAGCGTAACGTCATCTGGCCGGAGTGTGACGTCATGTGTCCACCACAGGAGGCGCAGGTGAAGAGTCTGCAGAGGATGCTGATGAAGAAGGAGTGTGTGGAAGCCCTCAACAACATCATCTCTCCCCTCAACCCCTCTGTCGCTCTCGAAACGCTCGAGTTGGTGTTGTTGTTGTATTTTTGTGTTTTTGTTTTTGTGTTGTTGTGTTTTTGTTGATGTTGTGTTGTTATTGTGTTTTTGTTGTTGTGTTGTTGTGTTTTTGTTGTGTTTTTGTTTTTTTGTTGTTTTTTTTTTGTGTTTTTGTTGTTGTTGCTTTCTTTGTGAAACCCTAGTTATGACAAACAACATTTAAAACATTTCAATAGGCTGCATGCAACACTTGAAACTCTCTCAACCTTCCTGCAGCATCAGCAAGTGCGAAGTAAAGACCTCGAAAAAACGACCAATCGTGCTCACGTGGTCTTCGCAACAGCTCCCCTCCCCCACCTCCTCCCAAGTCATCTTCAAAACTGGCGACGGTGTGTACCTGTGTCCCGTGCTGTGTATGCTTGTGTGTGTGTGTCTTTGCGTGTGTGTGTCTTGTTGTGTGTGCTCGTGTTTGTCTTTCTGTGTATGCTTGTGTTTATTTTGCCGTGTTTTTGTCTTACAATTCAATACAATACAAATACGAATATTATTATAGTGGCATTAACCTGCTATGTCTTGCTATTTGTGTCTTGCTATGTGTGTCTTGCTATGTGTGTCTTGCTATGTGTGTCTTGCTGTGTGTGTTTTTCTGTGTATTTCTGTGTGTATTTGTAGTGGTGGGTATTTGTGTATCTGTTCATGCTCATGCGTTTGCTTCGAAATTGTCCTTCAATGATGTTATGGAAAGCTTTTAAGTTTTAATTTAATTAATTTTTTTAAATCTGCAACCACGGAATATCCTTGCAACCCTTCTGAGCCACTCGCAACCACTCAAAGCATTCGCAACCACCGAAGCCACTCGCAACCACTCAAAACATTCGCAACCACCGAAGCCACTCGCAACCACACAGATCTGAGGCAGGACATGCTGACCTTACAGGTGTTCGAGTTGATGAATGGCATCTGGGAGATGGAAGGCCTGGACGTGAGGTGGCCAGTGGTGCATGGGTGCATGGATGCATGGATGCATAAATGGATGGGTGGATGAAAGATGAATAAAACAGTTGGATGAAAAGTGAATTGATATGAAGATAAAAGAATGACAAAACGATGAAGAATGACAGGAAGAGGAAGAATGACAGGAAGAGGAAGAATGACAGGAAGATGAAGAATGACAGGAGGATGAAGAATGACAGGAAGATGAAGAATGACAGGAAGAGGAAGAATGACAGGAAGATGAAGAATGACAGGAAGATGAAGAATGACAGGAAGATGAAGAATGACAGGAAGATGAAAAATAACAGGAAGAGGAAGAATGAAATGAAGAAGAAGAATGACAGGAAGAGGAAGAATGACCGAAAGAGGAAGAATGACAGTAGGATGGAAGGACGAAGACTGGAAGTGCACCAAACAACCCTCCCTGCAGACTGCTTCCCTACCGGTGCTTGTCGACCGGGTCGATGGCAGGCATGATTGAGGTGGTGGGGGGAGCGGTGACAGTGATGCAGGTGATGGAAAAGGACTTCAACTCCAAGAGACTGCACTCTTGGATCAAGGAACACAACGCCCCCACGTTCGTCGCTTTTTTTTTTCTTCCTCCTTCTTTTTCTTCTTTTCTTCATTATTTTGTTCACGTTCTTTTTTTTCTCGTTTTTTTTTCTGTTTTTTCTCGTTTTTTTTTTCTTTTTTTATTTTTATTTTTATTTTTGCTCTTCTTTTTCAGCTTCGGAGCCTTGGTTGCTTTTGCGCCAATAAACAATTTAACCACAAAAACTCCCACCAACCACCATATGCTCCGCTTCCACAAACAAAACCACCTCAAACAAAACTACAAAAACAACAATCACAACGCCACCACAAACACCATAACCACACAAACAAAACCACCACGAATAAACACACGAACAAAACAACCACAAATAAACACACAAGCAACCACACCACAAACAACCAAAAAACAACCACACCACAAACAACCAAACGACAATCACCCCAGGAAGCTTCCAGGAGAGCCTTGTGCATACAAGCAAGCGGTTGAAACGTTCAGCAGGTCTTGCGCAGGCTATTGCGTGGCCACCTTCGTGCTGGGCATTGGAGACAGGCATCCCTCCAACATCATGGTCACCCAGTCGGGACAGGTGGGTGTGGTGTGGCTTGTGGTGGTGTTGGTGTGGTGTGGTGTGGTTTGGTGTGGTGTGTGTGGTGTGGTGTGTGTGGTGTGTGTAGTGTGTGTGGTGTGTGTGGTGTGTGTGGTGTGTGTGGTGTGTGTGGTGTGGTGTGGTGTGGTGTTGTGTGTGTGTGGTGTGGTGTGGTGTGGTGTGGTGTGTGTGGTGTGGTGTGGTGTGGTGTGGTGTGTGTGGTGTGGTGTGGTGTGGTGTGGTGTTGTGTGGTGTGATGGTTTTTTGCTGGTTGTGGTTTTGTATTTGTAGTCGTGGTTGTAGTTGTGGTAGTTCTCGTGGTTGCGGGAAGAGTGTGGTTTTACTAACAGTAGCGGTGGTGGTGGGGTGGAGGGGTGGTGGTGAGGTGGAGGAGTGGTGGTGGAGTGGAAGGGTGGTGGTGGGGTGGAAGGGTGGTGGTGGGGTGGAAGGGTGGTGGTGGGGTGGAGGGGTGGTGATGGGGTGGAAGGGTGGTGATGGGGTGGAAGGGTGGTGGTGGGGTGGAAGGGTGGTGGTGGGGTGGAGGGGTGGTGGTGGGGTGGAGGGGTGGTGGTGGGGTGGAGGGGTGGTGGTGGGGTGGAAGGGTGGTGGTGGGGTGGAGGAGTTGTGATTTAGTTGATGAGGAAGATTTTGAATGACTCATACAAACATCAAACTCCTCCCATTAACTGCCATTCGCACACAGGTCTTTCATATCGACTTCGGCCATTTCTTGAATCACCGAAAAAAGAAATTTGGAATTAACAGGTTATTAACTTTAATGTTTTTTAAAGATTTATTTAATTTTCAGAAATGAAAAAAACCGCTCGTTTAACATTCAGTTTCGAGTTTAATTATTTTCTGTCAATTAATTTGTTCCACAGCCAATCAAACGCTTCCACGTGCACCCACAGAGAGCGAGTCCCCTTCGTGTTGACGGAGGACTTTATCAGGGTGATTGCCAAGGGTAATGAAAATGCCATCAAGAGCGAGGAATTTTTAAAGTGGGTGGTGGTGGTTGAGTGGTGGTTGGGTGTTGGTTGAGTGGTGGTTGATTGGTGGTTGGGTGGTGGTTGAGTGGTGGTTGATTGGTGGTTGAGTGGTGGTTGATTGGTGGTTAGGTGGTGGTTGGCTGGTGGTTGGGTGGTGGTTGATTGGTGGTTGGCTGGTGGTTGAGTGGTGGTTGGGTGGTGGTTGATTGGTGGTTGGGTGGTGGTTGGTTGGTGGTTGATTGGTGGTTGATTGGTGGTTGGGTGGTGGTTGGGTGTTGGTTGGGTGGTGGTTGGGTGTTGGTTGTCTGGTGGTTGGGTGGTGGTTGGGTGGTGGTTGGGTAGGGGTTGGCTGGTGGTTGGGTGGTGGTTTTTAAATGGTTTTTGAGTGGTGGTTATTGTAGAGATAATGGTTGTTAGCAAGTGAGGATTGTTGTCCGGTGCTGGTATGTGTGAGTGTGTGTACCACCATGTATAACAGCAATTTGAATCGTGAGTCATCAAATGAAAGTTTGCTATTCTGTCTCAGTCGTGGCCGGCTTGCTTCGCTGTTTGAGTATCAAAAAAAATTCAATTGGAGGTTAACTTTAAAACTATTCATCTAGAATATAAAAATTTAAAAGAATTTATTAAGAAATGCTCTTCACAAAGAAGTAATCACGTCTCCCTAACGACACAATGGACGCCTATTTTGAACTCAAAGTATGTCATTGAAAAGTTTAAAAATAAGAACCAATAGATAAAATAACTTATAAGGCAGACAACAACAACAACAACAACAAAAACAACACAAACTTTGTTTTTTTGTTTTTTTTTTCAAACTCAGCGTTATTTCTTGTTTGTTTTCTCATTTATATTTTTCTCCTCCTCCCGGCATCCGTATATTCATCATTGATGGTAAAACCACGAAACGCAACGTTTTCTAAAAACTTGGTATTTTAAGTTACTTTCCAATACAACGCTTTGGTCCCCAAGTCATGACGAACGGCAGCCGCTGTTGTAACACACGTCTCTGTATTGCACCGTGGACACGCATAGGTTTATTAATACCTCTTCAGTGCAAAGCACACGGTGGCGAATTTAAGTGGCGTCAGGCCATGCTAGCTTCAGAACCATCTTCAGTAACACCAAGTGCTACTGTATCAGTGTTACATGCCGGTATCAGGGCTTTCTACACCTCAGTACTTGCTAGTGTCATGGCTATAAAACTTTCGGGTTGGCATTTTGTGGGTGTTTATAATACAACATTCAAACCAGAACCACTTTGATACAAACTAATAAACACATCTTCACTATTCAAACGAATGAGCACATTTGTACTAATAGTGAACCGAATACAAAGGGAAGTAAACAAAAAGTGAATACAAATAAACATACAACCGCAAAAAATACTACCGCCACCTTGCACCACAATTACTGCAGCCACCACCACACCTTCAAAACTATGACCACCACCACAACTTCAAAACCATGACCACCACCACCACACCCTCAAAACCATAAACACCACCACCACCCACCTTCAAAACCATGACCACCACCACCACCACCACCACAGCTTTATGGAATTATGTGGCAAGGCGTACTTGTACTTACGCAAGCATTCGAGCCTCATCATCAGCCTCTTCTCCATGATGCTCAGCAGTGGCATGCCTGAGCTGCAGAGCCTTGACGACGTGGAGTACTTGCGCAAGACACTCATGGTGGAAACGGCCCTGGACCAGGAAGCCCTGTCCTACTTCCAAGACCGGTCTGTGGTCTTTGTTTGTCTGTGTGGTGGTCCTTGCTTGTCCGTGTGGTTATTTTTGTTTGTCCGTGTGGTGGGCTTGTTTGTCTCTGTGATGTGGTTTTTGTGTTGTAGCCTCGAAACTCTACGGGGTTAATGCCACTATAATAATAATCGTATTTGTATTGTATTTTTGTTATGTGGTACCTGTGTCAATGTTATGTCAATGTGGTGTGGTCTTTGTGTCCATGTGATGTGGTTCCCGGGGCAGGCATTGAAGCTTTTGTTTAAGCGGTAGTCGAAGCTGAGTGGTTTTTGAGGAGCGTTTCTGTTCGGCGAAGAGGCTATTTTGTCTTTGTAAATGTTCATTATCAACTTACTCAATTTATCTTCGTTTTATTAATTCCTTACCTTTTATTCCATTCATGTCATTTTATTTTTTCCACTCTCTCATTCATTCCACTCTCACCACATCCATTCTCTCACCACCTCCACCACCTCTACCACCTTCACCACCTCTACCACCTCCACCACCTCCCCCACCTCTACCACCTCTCCCACCTCTACCACCTCCACCACCTCCTCCACCTCCACCACCTCCTCCACCTCCCCCACCTCCACCACCTTCTCTACCTTCCTCACCTCCACTACCTCCCCCACCTCCACCACCTTCACCACCTTCACCACCTCCACTACCTCCTCCACTTCCTCCACCTCCACCACCTTCACCACCTCCTCTACCTCCCTCACCTCCACTACCTCCCCCACCTCCACCACCTCCTCCACCTCCCTCACCTCCACTACCTCCTCCACCTCCCCCACCTCCACCACCTCCTCCACCTCCCTCACCTCCACTACCTCCTCCACCTCCCCCACCTCCACCACCTTCACCACCTCCCCCACCTCCCCCACCTTCTCCACCTTCCCCACCTCCACCACCTCCTCCACCTTCCCCACCTCCACTACCTCCCCTATCTCTACCACCTCCACCACACCGCAGCTTCAACGAAGCCTACGGTGGAGCGTGGACAACCAAGGTTGACTGGTTTTTCCATTGGGTCAAACACAACGCATAAACCGCCTGTACCATCATCATCATCATCACCATCACCATCATCATCACCGTCATCATCATCACCATCATCATCATCAACATCCTCATCACCATCATACTCATCATCATCATCATCATCATCATCATCATCATCATCATCATCATCATCATCACCGCCATCATCGTCA
This sequence comes from Branchellion lobata, assembly GCA_947562095.1. Classification (NCBI taxonomy): domain Eukaryota; kingdom Metazoa; phylum Annelida; class Clitellata; order Hirudinida; family Piscicolidae; genus Branchellion; species Branchellion lobata. The sequence goes on from OX387246.1 coordinate 2,671,642, forward strand.
TCCTTCTCACCACCTTACCACCATCACCCAACTACCACCACTACTATCATCTACATAGCCATTATTATAATCACCATCATCACCTCTATCGCCACCATTACCAAAACCATCATTACCATTCTTGTGTACATACCATTGATGCATGTTTTGCATTATAACTTCTGCCGTGTACTCTATTTGAGCTGTAACTTAACTTTGTTTTGCGAGTCGTTGGCACAGACCGTGTGACATACGGCGCGGTGGCTTAATCACGTTTCATAATCTTCCTCCTATTCGAACCACTCTGAAGTTGTTATTTATTTAATAAAATAATTTTTGAAAATTCTTCGTTTTTTGAAAATCTATTTGCCGTATTGTGCTTGTTGTTGACCATTATATCGTCTTCTCAAAATCAATAAAAATCACTCGGTGGTTCTATTTACTTCGACTCGGCAAGGACACGCATGGCTGCTCTTGTGCTTTGAATCGTGCTACTTCGCTCTTTCTCACAAGTCATGTTCAACGATCTTTAAACCTTCAATAAATCTACATATAAAATAATACAAGTCCTTGTTCACTCTTATGTAACGTAGGCACTCCTGCATCTAAAAAGCCTACAAATGCGTTTATTGTCTTCAACAATAAACGCACAACAAGAACACGCCTAGCGTCAGGAATAACAAAAGAGTAAGAGATTCAAAAAAGTTTAACTAATAAATCCTTTGAGAGTGATTCAATGGCATTTTTCTTAGGAGCCAGTGTGGCAGGGTTGAGAGTTGCAGCATACTTTCTCACAATGCCTGCAGTTCAGCCTTTGCGGGGACTCCCTCGTGAACGCCTCAACAACAGGCGCAGCTGAACAATGGCCCATTCAACGCTGCCACCACCACTGCAGCTTCTTATAGTCTCTCGCCCCAATACTCTTGACTTTTTCGTTAACTTACTCAACGTTGTAACTTCTCGACTTGGTTCGATTGAGCTTCTTTCGTGACTAAATATTCCCTCAGCAATACATTTATCATTAAATTTGCTCAGCTACTTACGAAACATTTCTAGACAGGATACTAACTTTTATAGCACTACCAAGCGCTCATAATGTCTGTGAGCAGTGCTTCGAGTAGCCACCACGGCTATCCCTTCTTGTTCGGCAAAGGCAAAAGTAAAATGAATGAGGTAACCCTACCCCCCTTCAAGTTGACCGAGAAACAGGCTAGAGAGGGCAAGGTGGAAATCCTGGTGAAGGACCAGTACGGAAGCGTTGTCAGGCCTGACTTCCGAGGCAACAATGGAGTCTACAACAGCACCTTCCTTCCCAGTTCACCAGGTAACCTTCTCAACCACTGTGTACCAAGATCAAAGTAGCAACAGTACAAAGAACAGTGAACAATGAAGTAGTCACAAAGAAAAAAATTTGAAAGTTTTAAGGCCCGTATTTTTTTGATAGTCTTTATTAGACCAAGTCCAAACATACGCTGGAAATGTTACAAAAACACGGCGAATAGTCGAACAAAAACAGAAAACATTGAAATATAAGAGAACAGAATGTTATCAGTCATAAAAGTCAGCAATGAACCTACGAAATGAACAAATCGCGAAAGAGAAAGTTGAAAAAATATTAAACACAATGAAATATTAATTTAAAACAATAAATCGATATTAGAAACCCAAACTGAAAACCTCCATTACGAACAAAAATCTCATATCAAATGCAATCCAAAGGTTCGACATCGTCTCCTCACAGGTGACTACGTGGTGTCGATCAGAGTGGATGATGAAGACTTGGAGGGCAGTCCCTTCATCGTCAAAGTCTTTGACCCCAGCCTCATCAAGGTGCTCAACCTCAGCGCTGCTGTCGTCAACACTCCCAACACTTTCTCAGGTTGGTGTGTGTGTGTGTGTGTGTGTGTGTGTGTGTGTGTGTGTGTGTGTGTGTGTGTGTGTGTGTGTGTGTGTGTGTGTGTGTGTGTGTGTGTGTGTGTGTGTGTGTGTGTGTGTGTGTGTGTGTGTGTGTGTGTGTGTGTGTGTGTGTGTGTGTGTGTGTGTGTGTGTGTGTGTGTGTGTGTGTGTGTGTGTGTGTGTGTGTGTGTGTGTGTGTGTGTGTGGGTGTGTATGGGTGTGGTGGTGGTGTGTGTATGATAGTGTGTGTGAAGTGCTGAATTCTTGGTAAACTACAAAAACATTAACATTTGAGTTTATAATTATGGAAAAATTTGAACTTTTCGCTGAAATCATTGGGCATTTTAAAAAAGAATTTTTTGATTTCAATGACAAACCCTCACACTCCACAGTGAGCACAGCGGGCATCGGAGAAGGGCCTTTAACCATTACCATTGTGAACCTCAGCACCAACCAAGTCCTACCTGCCCAGATCATCGCCGACGCCTCAACAGCTCACCTCTTCCACGTCCAATGGATGCCTGTGGAAGCGTGCTTTGTCAAAATCAACATCAATTTCGCCGGAGTCGAAGCGTTGGGTAGGTTTTTGAGTGTGAAATTGCAATCAAATGATCACAAAGATACACGAAAAATAATATTAAAATAATATAATGAGAATGCAACCACGAATATTAATATAGCGGCACCACGCCTGAAGGGTTTCGAGAGCAACATCAGGAGCCTTGAGAGACTATTGCTTGCACAACCCCTACAGGATCACCCTTCAAGGTTGAGGTAATAGACCCATGCATGACCACGCTGTCCGGCGCAGGCTTGGGAGGCTTCCTACAGCTCAACACAACCTCCTTCTTCCGTATCCTCACCCCCACCAACCTGGTGGTGATCAACCAAGTGAAAGCTGTACTTATTGGTGAGGAGTAGAGAAAAATTGTAATAAATTATAGAAACCTGCCAAAGATTTGTTTGTTCTTTTTATTAACCATTCATTTGGAATTTTTCATAACTATTACACGTGTGGCCTTAAAACTCTACGGGGTTAATGCCACTATAATAATATTCGTGTTTGTATTGTATTGTATCGTATTGTATTCCACAGATCCGACAGGCAACCAAGTGAACTGCAGGGTGGTGGACGGAGGCAGCGGAGCAGCCTCCATTGAGTTGGTGCCTTTCGTCGTAGGTGGGAACCTCTACAAGCAAATAGCTTTTTATCCACAAAAGATTCGTCAACCAGACTGTGGCGCAATGCAGTCAGTGATCAATATACAATATTAGTCATACGGGCGTTTCGGTATTAACCCTATTGCCTTAGCTGCGTCTCTAACGTTCTGGTTTCTAACAACAAATGCGTATTAACACTCCAACAAATGCTACTATCGCTTGCCAGGCCCTCACAGGCTGGAGGTCCTCTACTTCGGCAAGCCCATCCGCTCTTCGCCATTCTCCTTCAACGCTTTCGACAGCAGCAGAGTGCGCATTCTGAACTGGAAGTCAACGGGCTACGTCAAGAAGACCGTAGAGTTTGATGGTACCAACCACTACGGCACCTTTTTGACAACTTGAAAATATTTTTCTAAATGTTTATTTATTCGATGCAGTCAAAACACGTAAAGTTGTTTCAACACCCTTCTACACCTCTTGACCACCCACCCACCAACCCTCCAGTGGACATTTCGAAGGCAGGTCCCGGAGACTTCGCCATCAACGTATCGGGCGGAGAGGCGCCGTACAAGATAAAAGAGAAAGAGGCGGGAAAGTACAGAGTGTCGTACACGCCCGAGCAGCCAGGAGTTCTCGACTTCACCTTCTCGTTCAACAAGAAAAAAATTAACGGTTTGCGGCATGAGTCAACGATAATGTATCCCTTCGACGACCTCATTAAGTGCTTAAGAAGCAATTTTCATCATCGACACCTCCATGTTCAACTTTACGCTTTTAATGTACCAATGCCTCATACCTCAAGCACCAAACACCTTACAAACACAGGAGGTCCGTGGACTTGCACCATTCAGAGTCCTCCCACAGCCAGCGTCAGTGGCAACGGAGTCAGGACTTCTCCTCCGCTACCCATCAACGTACCTACCACCTTCCAAGTCAAGCTCACTGGAGCCATCAACGGGGACTTGGATGTGCATGTCATTGGTGCGTTTGAAGCTGCGAGAAGCATGCTTAGTGGTTGTTTCTGTTGTTGTAGTCTTTTTTGTTGTTTTTATTGTTGCTGTTGTAGATTTTGCCGTTTTCTTTGTTGTTAGTTATGTTTTTACTGTTGCTGTTGTCTTTTTGTTGTTATTTTCATTATTTCTGTTGTTGATGTTGCTTTTTTTTCTCAAGACCTAGCATAACAGAAGACCGCTCGAGTCGATTGCCTATGCAACAAACATTAAACAATTAATGTTAGTATACTTGACCTACTCAAAATATTTTTCGTGCACCACTCCATGAAACCTTGGTAGTTGCACACCTTTCTCACCCACCTCCCATCAGACCCGACTGGACAGAGCGTGCAGTGTGATTTGGTGAGCTACCAGAACCTCGTGTATGTGTATCGTTACACGCCTCATAATGTCGGTCAGTTGCTCTGGAGTGATACTGAATAATTATAACTTTTGAACTCCAATGTTTTATAAATTATTCCACATTAGTTAAACCTACCGTCAAACAGAAATGAGTGTTAGTTCCAAACGATTCGTTTTTGAACAGTGTCTGATCAACGCTATATAAATTCTCTGAGCAGATTGAATTGTATAGTTTTCAAACGCTCATGAAACGTAGGCATCACTTGGCCTCGAAACTCTACGGGGTTGATGCCACTATAATAATATTCGTTTTTGTATTGTATTGTATTGTATCAATTTTGAACAAGCCTTCATACATCGACAACAGGAACCTACAACATAGAAGTGAAGATGGAGGACAGAGAAGTTACAGGATCGCCCTTCCACAGCAGGGCCTACTCTCCAGGCTCTGTCATCCTGGGAGAGGTGTCTACAGGATTCGTGGGGAAGACTGTCTCTTTCAATAGTGAGTGGTGTTTTATGTGTGGATGTTTGTGGGATAATGAGAGTTCATGAGTGTTCATGTGTGTTCATGAGTGTTCGTGTGTGTTCATGAGTGTCCATGACTGTCCATGAGTGTTTGTGAGTGTTTGTGAGTGTTTGTGAATGTTTGTGTTTGTGAGCGTTTGTGAGTGTTTGTGAGTGTTTGTGGGTGTTTCAATAAATGTTAACGGCATGTTTGAGAGGATGATAATTTCCCGCAGCATCGCATAGCTAACACATTTAATGGCAAGTGTTTTATAAACATTATATTGAAAAAATTCAAAAAAATTTTTTTTTCCTCTCTTCAGTCGACACGAGTCAGGCTGGCGAGGGTGAGCTGGAGGTGCTGGTGGAGAAGGGAGTGGTTCCATGTGTGGTGACTGCCGAAGGACCCAGAGGCCAACACACTGTGACCTTCGTGCCCAAGGAAGCCAAGGTCCATTCCATTTCTGTCAGCTTCAACGGCCAAGTAGTGAGAGGTGAGAAAATTTTTGTTTTATACTTGAAGATTGTTTTTCTACACGGCTCAAATGACTAACATTGAAGTATTACACTGCTTGGTACAACATCGTCTAGACGTCAACGTCGACATGAACAGCACCACTCCAACCACCCAGGAAGTCCACTGTCGGTCAACATCCTTGACCCCTCAAGGGTGACTCTGTTGGGCAGAGGTGACGAGTGCAAGGTACCTGTGGCCAAGCCGTGCAGCCTCCGTCTCAACATCGCAGGAGCTGGCGTGGGAACCTTCACTGCCATAGCAACAGGTGGGTTAATGAAAATTAAAGAATAATTTTACAAAATTTTTCAAGATTTTTTCAAAGATTTTTCAAATTGTGATTCTAAATTTTCCACCTCCAGCGCCTTCAGGAGCGGAGATTCCGCTGGTGGTGAGGGAGACCAGTCAGAGGTTGTTAGACTTGGAGTACACCCCCAGGGAGGTAGGCATCCATGGAGTACAGGTGGAGCTGGAAGGAGTGGTGGTTCCCATCTCACCCATCACCGTCTCAGCATACGACATCAGCAAGATCAGGGTCAGGGAAATTAAGGACGGAGTCGTCAACCAGCAGAACAGAATTCTGGGTGCGTTTTGTTGCATGCTTTTAATATTACGTGATGATAAATAATGATACAAAAGTATCGAATAATACAAGATAATACAGAATAACACAAGATAATACAGAATAACACAAGGTAATACAAAATAACACAAGGTAATACAGAATAACACAAGGTAATACAGAATAACACAAGGTAATACAGAATAACACAAGATAATACAGAATAACACAAGATAATACAGAATAACACAAGATAATACAGAATAACACAAGATAATACAGAATAACACAAGATAATACAGAGTAAAACAAAATAATACAGAATAATACAAGATAATACGAAATAATATAAAATAATACCAGACTCCAACATCACTTCAACACCGCAGTGGAGTCTGGGGACCCTGGTGAAGGAGATCTGACATTCAGCGTGTACGGACCAAACGGACAACTGCTGAACAACTCGATCGAGCAGCACTCCAGCTCCACCTACTCCATCCTCTTCACTCCCCTGCAACCAGGCTACCACCAGTTCGTCGCTTCGTTCAACAACGAGAGCGTTCAGGGTGGGTGATGTCTGTTGTTGTTTTTATTGTTTTTGAAGTTGTTGTTGATGGTGTTGTCATTGTGTTGTTGTTTGATGATGTTGGACTATCAGATGCAATATTCTTATTTTTAAATTTCACATGTTTTGCGGACTCTTCAGCGCCTGCCACCTTTTACAACTCTTTCCTCAACCACCACAGGTAGTCCCTTCACCTTCAACGTCTATGACTTGAGCAGCATTTCGGTATCAGGCAAGAGCCTGACTTCCTTTCCGTGCAACAAAATGACCTCCTTTGTCATCACCTCCTCTGACACCCTCAGAGCCGCCAACTGCTTCGTCAAGATCCTGGGTGGGTGCTGCTGAGAGCTTTGAATGGGTGCTGTAATGGAAATATCGTATTTATCTCATGTTATCTGTAATGTTTTTTTTTATAACTCATTATTCACATCAACAAAAATGAAAATTATGCAATAGAAAACCATTAAAAGTTCGTTATAAACTGCGTTCATGCCAGAGAAAAACCTTTTTTCAAAACAAAAATTGGACCTTCTTGTCTTCTCCCATCAGATCCACGCATGCAACATGTTGCAGCACGGTTGTTTGATGTGTCGGATGGCTCGGTGAAAGTGGAGTTCATTGGAAACATACCAGGTGTGTGATTGTGAGGGCTCGTGTGGTGCTCTAGGCGTCAAGCAGCAGGATAGAATACTTTTTGTTATTACTGCAGTGTTTCTGATTTAATGACCAGCCTTTTTTAAGTTTCACTTGGTTATTCAGCTCTGCACAATTGTCACTTCAACTTAACCATTAAGCTTTCCTTAATGAAAATTGTGTTGTTTTCAAGAATAAAACCTGCTGACACTACTCATTATATTTTACCCAACTCTTAACATGTTATTCAGGCCTAATAACTGCTTTCTCACGCTTCAGGTGACTACAGGATCGAGGTGAGAGCCCATGGGGAGTTGTTGACAGGGAGTCCGTTCATATCGAAGGGTTGGGACATCAGCAAGGTGGTAGTCACTCCTGTGCACCAGGCTCTCGTCTCCGTGCAGAGCTCCTTCAACAGTACGTGCTGGTGGTGGCTGTGGTGGCTGTAGTGGCTGTGGTGGCTGTGGTGGCTGTGGTGGCTAGAGTGGCTTTGGTGGTTTTAGTGGTTTTAGTGGTTTTAGTGATTTTAGTGGTTTTAGTGGTTATGTAAAGAGTGAAAGGATGATGTTGTTTTGAAAATAATTCTCAACAAAAAATTATTTTAAAGAAATCAAAACATCGAAAGCATTTCAATGAGTCATTCAGCAGCCCTTTCTCTTGCACCACAGTTTCCGTGAAGGAAGCCGGAGAAGGAACCTTGGAGATTGGCATCACCAACCCATCAGGCCAACAAGTGCCCAACAACGTCACCTCCACGTCTCCAGGCCAGTTCGTGGTCTCCTTCACTCCCTCCACCTCTGGAACTCACCAGGCAGATATTACCTTCAACGCCGAAGCTGTCAATGGTTTGTTGCATTCCGCAATGCCACTCAAGAACTTTATCGAAATATTTTCTGTTGGTTTTTTTTTCAATTTTTTATATTTTTATTACTCTGAAGCCTATAAAAACCTCCAAAGCTTCCACAACTCAGTGAAGCTTATCAACTTACATGCCCTTCGAAGCCTTCCCAACCTCTTCCACCAGGCAGTCCCTTCAACATTGAAGTGAACGACCCACGCAAGGCCACAGCCCGAGGCGAGGGTTTGGATCTAGTGAGGTGCAACAAACCCACCCACTTCATCGTCTCGTGCCCTGGCGTCAACACCACCGACCTCAACGTCAACATCACTGGTGCGTGCTTCTGTGTGTCTTTGTGTCCTTTTGTGTTTCATTGTTCTTTTGTCTGCTTCTACGTGCCTCTGTGTACTTCTGTGTGTTTCTATGTGCCTCTGTGTACTTCTGTGTGTCTCTTTGTGCCTCTGTGTGTCTCTTTGTGCTTCTATGTGTCTGGTAAGTCATTTTTAATTTAGGTCTTTGTTTGATTTGGATAGCTCGTTACGTTGAAGGTTGTTTTAGAGAGGTTGTTCGTTCACGAAAATGCCTTAAACCCACGTTTCTGCATGATTCAAAAAAAATTTCATGATTAACGTTGAGTCACTGCCGAAGATACGAAGTAAACGCTGGTGTGTATAGTAAGGTTGTTTCAACTTCCAGGACCCAAAAACTCCAACGTGAGGCACCGACTGGTGGAGCAGTCTGAAGGCATTTTCAGGGTGGACTACACACCCACCAACACCGGTAAGTGTCCAACTGCTCAATCGAGGGAGCTCGTGGTATTTGAGGCTTCGAAGTAGTTCGATGGGGTTTGAAAATGTGAAACACATTCAGAATTATGGATTACTCATCAAACTCCCAGGTGACTACTTGATTGAGATTTCTATCTACGAGAGGACCATCCCAGGCAGCCCCTTCATCGCCAAGTGCTGGGACAGTCAGAGGGTCTGTCAACTAACTCACCTCGTTAATCCATTCATTCATCCAGCTATTCATTCATCTGTTCAGCATTTTAACTACCTATTCATCCATTCATCGTTCCATTCATTCATTCATGCATTCATCCATGCATTCATCCATGCATTCATCCATTCATTCATCCTTGCATTCATCCATGCATTCATCCATGCATTCATCCATGCATTCATCCATGCATTCATCCATGCATTCATCTATGCATTCATCCATGCCTTCATCCATGCGTTCATACATACATTCATCCATGCATTCATCCATGCATTCATCCATTCATTCATCCATGCATTCATCCATGCATTCATCCATGCATTCATCCATGCATTCATCTATGCATTCATCTATGCATTCATCCATGCATTCATCCATGCATTCATCCATGCATTCATCCATGCATTCATCCATGTATTCATCCATGCATTCATCCATGCATTCATCCATGCATTCATCCATGCATTCATCCATGCATTCATTCATGCATTCATCCATGCATTCGATCATACATTCATGCATGCATGCATCGCTCACAGGTAACCTGCACGAAGGTAACGTCGGCAAGAGTAGGACAGCAATGTTCATTCAATTGTAAGTGAAACTTTTGAAGCGCAAAACCTATCGACTGGTACTCCAAACGATTCTACACAATAGAAAACCCAATATTAAAAAATAATAACAACCTACACAAGTTTTATAATCGAAAAATAATTTCCAATTATTCCAAACTTTAAAACTCTGCCCACACCCCCAGTGGACGCCAGTTTGGCAGGGGAAGGGGACATAGAAATTGTGGTACATGGGCCTTCAGGAAGCAACCTCTCCAACCACGTGACGCCTCTGGGCCCTGGCATCTTCACTGTCAACTTCGTGCCGATGGAGAGCGGGATGCACAAGGCCACTGTGAACTTCAACCACGAGCACGTGCTAGGTTGCTGCTTGTCTGATGAATCTTTTCGAATGTTTCTGGCCTTGCATGAAACCTTCCAAATTCAAATGGCTCTTGGAAATTTACTTTCGATATAATATTAGAATATTGAATCATAGAATGAAAATATTTAGTTATAACTTTCAGTTTTATTTGGTAATAAAATTAAATTTCAAAAGATCAATCTGTAACAACTTTGAATGAAACATTTTGGAAAGAAACGTTCCATTCTTCCCTTCCAAACAAGCACATCCCACCACCACCACCACCCGCCACAGGAAGCCCCTTCTCCTTCAACGTCATCGACCTGGCCAGGGCATCGGCCAGAGGAGAAGGTCTCGGTCTGGTGAAGGTGAACACCACTGCCCCCTTCACCATCACCGCCCCTGGAGCCTCTCTGAGGGACCTGGAAGTTTACGTCTATGGTGGGTTGCTCTGTATGAATCGCTGAAGACACCGTCTTCACACACACATTTGATACGCTTCAACGATTGAAGGCACCTTACATGGGTGTTTGAAAAATCTGATTTAATGTTGTTAATATTTCAATTGGGTTCAGTTTAATTAAAACGTTTATTTCGCTGATTTTATATGTGCAAAGAGTTGGTAACAGAGTTTCAAATTTGATTCATGAGCGATAACACGCACCACCAGCTCCCAACGGCAAGGAGGTGAACTACCACTTGAACGAGGCAGGCAGTGGAACCTTCAGAGTTGAGTACACACCAAACCATCCTGGTTCGTTTTTCTATTCTCCCTTCGTTTGCTCATCAAACATCGTCTAATCTAATCGAAGCTTTTGTAAAGCGCCTCTCAGCTCATCGTTCAAAGGCAAACAAACAACCACTTGGTCTTGTTTGCTCGTCAAACAATCACAAAAGCAGTTTATGAATGTCCTTTTTTATGAAATGACACCATTGTTGTAGTCACTACCACCATCAACATCATCATCGCCACCATCACCACCGCCACCATCACCACCGCCATCATCGCCACCACCACCACCATCACCACCGCCACCATCACCATCACCATCGCCACCATCACCATTACACCACCACCACCATCACCACCGCCACTATCACCATCATCACCGCCACTACAATTACATCACCACCACCATCACAGGTGACTACCGCATTGAGGTTTCCTACTTCGGACAGACACTGCCTGGATCTCCTTTCTTCACCAAGGCTTGGGACCCCTCGAGAGTATTCGTCACCAACGTCAAGAACTCCAAAGTGGGGTACAACAACACCTTCAACCGTTAGTCCATGACTTTCAAGTCCATGATTTTCATATGTAAAACTTCCAAGCTATTTTTAGATTTTTCATAGTTTTGAGTTCATCCACATAAGTGTTCTATTTTCGAAAGCTGATCGAGAAATTGTGTTTTTTTTTCCAATTACCATCCGCATCATGAACATCACTTCCACTACGTCAACTACAGCCACAACCCCCCTCCCCCCCCCATCATCACAAGCATCCCACACCCCCTTCATCACAACCATCCCACACCATCCCCATCATCACAACTATCTCTACAACAATCATCATTCTAACCAACAAACCACCATTACAAAAAACCCACAAGTACCCTCACAACCGTACGACTACAATACCTCCCCATTATCATCATCACAACTCCTTGTTATCATCATTATGCCACTATCATCACACCACACTCCAATACACCATACACCACATTACGTCACATTTTAGCCCCACAACCCGTCACACCATACACAACGTTACATCACACCACACCACACCCCGTCACACCATACACCACATCACACCACACCACACCGCACAGTGGACGTAAACGAGGCAGGAGAAGGCACGTTGGAGATAGGCGTGACAGACCCCTCAGGCCACAACATCCACAACAGTGTCAGTGCCTGTGGTCCTGGCAAGTTCGAGGTGGTGTGTGCCCCAGAGGAGGCAGGCAAACACAAGGTCGTTGTCACCTTCAACAAGGAAAACGTGCCTGGTACGTGGAAGGCGCTGTGAAGAGTGTGTTGAGGTAGGGGTCAGTCACAGTGATTAGAAGGTTCTTTGAAGTACGGAAGTGTAACTTCGAAACAGGGTCGAATCGGAAACTTAAAATACTTTTGAAAAACTATTGAAGTTATTGAAGTGTTTGTATCAGACCAACGTCGTGAGTAAGCGCTTAAAAGCTCCATTCAACCTCCAGGCAGCCCCTTCTTCTTCTTGGTGACCGACATCAGCAAGGTGACCGTGAGAGGGGATGGAGCGAGAGTGGTCAAAAGCGGAACCAACGCTAGCTTTGTGGTGTATGCACCAGCCGCGCAACAGAAGGATCTACAGATCGTCATCCATGGTTCGTTGCCTGTGTCGTAAGGAGTTTTGGAACAAGGAAGACGTGGAAATTGAGAGAAGAAGAAGCAAATTTATATCACATGTAAATTGATAACAAAATTAGGAATTTAAAATTTAAAAATTATGAAATATGAAGTTAAAATAATTAAAAAACAAGTCAACTAATTAAAAAATATCATTTTTTAATTTAAAAAAATTTAATAAAAAAGTTAAATTAGATTTGAAAATGAAAATATGAAAATTTAAAAATAAAAATTTAATAATTTAAAAATAAAAATAAAAATTTATAAATAAAAAAGTTAAAAGTTTGAAAATACGGATAAAAATAGCTGGTCATTGACCTCAAATCCAGCCTCGACCTAATTTTCTATCTTTTCCACGCACACAGATCCTGACCACAACGAGCTGCTGACCAGGGTGACCGAGACAGGCAATAACAACTTCAGAGTCGACTACACGCCCAGAACCACTGGTCTGCTGATCACACACTTTTGTCATTTCGTTTGAAATTTTGAGATTTAAACTTTAAAATGTAAATTTTCAATGTCAGGCATTTGAAGATGATTAAGATGGCTGTTAACACCATCAGAGTCACCATCACCAACACTACACCATTTCCGAAATTACCAGCACCGCTACAACATCCCATTCAGGTACCCACAACATCTCGATCCACTACTTTGGCCAGCCACTGCCCACTTGTCCACTGCCTGTGGAGGTATGGGACGCCTCGAAGGCAAGGTTCAACGTGCAACCCACCTGCAAAGTCAACCAGAACGTCTCCTTCAAAGGTACCTTGTCCAACCAACAAGCACACCTCTAATACCAACTTCAAACCTTAAGACTATCCAGCCGTACAAAACCAAGTACTATTTTAGGAGTACTTAACACTAGTTCCAATGCCACTCCACCTTTGAATACCTAATTTGAAATGAACTGAAAGTCCACCTAAGTTGCAAGAGGTTCAACATGCAACCACTGCTTTCTCACAGTGGATCTCAGCAACGCAGGCAAGGGAGACATCGAGGTAGAAGTGACTCACACCAACGGCAGGTCAGTGCCCGTGTCTGTGACCTCTTTCCACAACTCCTCTTCCGCCTGTGAGGCCACCTTCACCCCCGTGGAGGCAGGCCAGCACAGGGTGTGTGTCTTCATGAACAAGGAACACATCATGGGTTTGTGGCCTATGGACTCTTCCCACTCCTCACACTGAAATTCATTCTCTACGCAAGCTTGAAATATTTCAACACTTCAAACACATATACCTCTTCAACGCGATTTTTTTCACGCACATCACAGCACCACTTTTTCTACAAACACACTACACTCCCTACACAGTCACACCGGTCTTTCTCAACAATCACACACTTCTCCCACAACAGGAAGCCCAACTACCTTCCTGGCCATTGATCCATCCCGCTCTCATCTGAGAGGACAAGGTCTAAGGTTGGTCCCCTGTAACAAAGTCGCCTCGTTCTCCTTCACCGCCCCTGCAGCCAACCAACACGACCTCCAAGTCAAGATCACCGGTGTGTGGTTGGTGGTGTGGGTGGTGGTGATGGTGGTGGTGATGGTGGTGGTAGTGGTGGTGGTGGGGGTGATGATGGTGGTGGTGGTGGTGGTGATGATGGTGGTGATGGTGATGATGGTGGTGATGGTGATGATGGTGGTGATGGTGATGATGGTGGTGATGGTGATGATGGTGGTGGTGGTGATGATGGTGGTGGTGGTGATGATGGTGGTGGTGGTGATGATGGTGATTGTGGTGATGATGGTGGTGATGGTGATGATGGTGGTGATGGTGATTGTGGTGGTGGTGGTGGTGATGATGGTGGTTGTGGTGATGATGGTGGTGGTGGTGATGATGGGGGTGGTGGTGATGATGGTGGTGGTGGTGATGATGGTGGTTGTGGTGATGATGGTGGTGGTAGTGATGATGGTGGTGGTGGTGGTGATGAAGGTGATGATGGTGGTGATAGTGATGATGGTGGTGATGGTGATGGTGATGATGGTGGTGATGGTGATGATGGTGGTGATGGTGATGGTGATGATGGTGCTGATGGTGGTGATGATGGTGATGATGATGGTGGTGATGGTGCTGATGAACTTTTGGTTTGCTTTCAATGGCATTCGATTTTACTTCTTTGACAACGTTACGTCGTTTTTGTGTTTGTTGTTGGTGTCAATGACAGATCAAAGCTTGAAAATGTTTGGTGTGATGGCATTCGACAAAACGAAGCATTTAATAACGTTGCGCAAACTCCATTACGTTCATAAACCACGCAGGTCCTGACTATAGAGACGTGGCGTACCGCATGGTGGAAAGCATTGACATGTTTGAGGTGGAGTACACACCACACAGACCAGGAGACTACAACATCGAGGTTGTGTACTTCGGAGAGATGCTGAGTGGATGTCCTTTCACCAGCCATGCCTTCGATCCATCTCTCGTTCAAGTCACCCCCATCAGATACGCCATCATGAACAAAGAAGCTTCCTTCAACGGTTGGTTGGGTGGTGAGGCTATTGTTGTTGTTAAGTGCTATAATGTTTTCTGTTTTCAAAATTTGTTTCAATGTTATGTTATCATATTATCATGTGTATTCATTCGTTTCAATGTTATGTTATCATATTATCATGTGTATTCATTCGTTTCAATGTTATGTTATCATATTATCATGTGTATTCATTCGTTTCAATGTTATGTTATCATATTATCATGTTTATTCATTCGTTTCAATGTTATGTTATCATATTATCATGTTTATTCATTCGTTTCAATGTTATGTTATCATATTATCATGTTTATTCATTCGTTTCAATAATATGTTATCATATTATCATGTGTATTCATTCGTTTCAATGTTATGTTATCATATTATCATGTGTATTCATTCGTTTCAATGTTATGTTATCATATTATCATGTTTATTCATTCGTTTCAATGTTATGTTATCATATTATCATGTTTATTCATTCGTTTCAATGTTATGTTATCATATTATCATGTTTATTCATTCGTTTCAATGTTATGTTATCATATTATCATGTTTATTCATTTGTTTCAATAATATGTTATCATATTATCATGTGTATTCATTTGTTTTTTTATTTTTTCAAAATTTATTGAGTTAAAGTTCCAAGGACAAAAACGACATCTCTGTATCTAATTAATATCAGTGGTTGCGGCAACATTTTTGTAAGATGTGTTCTGCTGTTACTTCCCATGCAAACACCCAGCAGTATGTATGACACCCCACAGTGAACACCACGAAGGCAGGCAATGGAACCCTGGAAGTGTCTGTCACCGCTGATGGCCACCAAACTGCAGCCATCGTCAAACGTAAGCCTAACTTTCAACGGAGTGTCTTGGAGATTATGATATTCATAATAAAATATTAATACTATGATGTAGAAGGAAGAAAAGATTGATGAGAACACTGAAAAGTCTACACTGCACTCAAGCCTCCACAACCTCCTACAGACGTTAGTGATGGCATCCACAACGCCTGCTTCATCCCCCAGCAGTGCTGCATGCACGAGGTCACCGTCAAATTCAACGGCCACAACGTCTCAGGTGCTGACTTCATTGCTTCCTTCCTTGTTCCCTTCCTTGCTCCCTTCTTTGCTCCCTTCTCTTGTCTTCTTCACTGCTCTCTTCACTGCTCTCTTCAGACCTGTAGTTGAACATCTTATGAATGCTTGTAGTTGAAGATTCCATGTGGTATGAGTTTTATAACGGTCACAATTCTACCTCATAGGCAGTCCCTTTAGAGTGCAAGTGATTGACGGCTCACTGGCGACGGCGACAGGAGAGGGCCTGGCAGTGGTGAGAGTGGGAAGTACAGGTGCCTTCGAGGTTCGCACCAACAACCCACCCTTCCAAATGACTCCTGCTCCCATCGAAGTCATCATCACCAGTGAGAACTCTTATGGTCTTTTCAAGTTTTTTCTCCTTAACCTCACAACCAGACGAACTCTCCAAAATCTTATCATTTATTTTATTCGTGGTTATGGCATCTCAACCTCAGACCACACTAACCCCTTGCAGACGAAAGGAACCAGACAGTCACGAGTAGAGTGAACCAGTCAAGTTCCACTTCCTTCAACGTTGAGTACGTGCCCAGAGAAGCTGGTAAGCAGACGCTATTATGCTTTCGATTGATTTTGATGTTTTAAAGCTACCAAAACAATTAACACTCATGAAAAATAACAGTTGTCTAAATGTTGTGAATATTTTTGGACTTTAAGAGTCTACAAACGTTAAACACCATGCAATCCACCCAGGTGCGCACAAGATAGAAGTGAGGTACGCAGGTCAGTCTATCCAAAACTCCCCCTTCATGGCACAGGCCGTTGACTCTTCGCTGGCCAGAATCATCCACACCAGACAAGGAGTGGTCGGAAAGAGCTATGAATTTGAAGGTGGGTTGCTGAGAGCATCGTTGAAGTCTTTGTGAAGTAATGAATAGCTTAAAAAATTATTCCTTGACATTCACTTTTCACATCCAATAAATTGCACATCCAATAATTCACACATTCAATAATTCACACATCCAATAATTCACACATCCAATAATTCACACATTCAATAATTCACATATCCAATAATTCACACATCCAATAATTCACACATTCAATAATTCACACATTCAATAATTCACATATCCAATGATTCACACATCCAATATTTCACACATCCAATAATTCACACATCCAATAATTCACACATTCAATAATTCACACATCCAATAATTCACACATTCAATAATTCACACATCCAATAATTCACACATCCAATAATTCACACATCCAATAATTCACACATCCACTAATTCACACATCCAATAATTCACACATTCAATAATTCACACATTCAATAATTCACACATCCACTAATTCACACATTCAATAATTCACACATCCACTAATTCACACATCCACTAATTCACACATCCAATAATTCACACATTCATCATTCTTCAAATTGTCAACTTTGATGTTTAGTCGATGCAACCAAGTGCGGAGGAGTGGCGGAGTTGGTGGTGGAGGTGAGAGGCCAGAGAAGCAGTCCGAGAGCTCACTTGGTGTCTGCCAGAGGCATTTTCAGAGTATCCTTTGTGGCCACAGAGGCATGTACTCACCAGGTCAACGTGACCTACTTTGGAGACGCTGTGCCTGGTGAGTGAGGAGACAGACCGTCTTGTGTTCAAGTCTTCTATCATTCAGCATCATTGACCTGACCTTCCAGCCTTATCTCCCCAACAGACAGTCCCTTCTCGGTAGACTTCATTGATCCTGATGACATGAGCATTGACTGGAGGAGTCTAGAAAGAGTGCCTGTAGAGAAGCCTGTGTGCATCGACTTGCAGCTGGGCAGGAACAACATCAATGCCCTGCAGTCCAGAAACACAGAGTCGAGTCTGAACTGCTGGATTAGAGGTGGGTTTGTTTTGTGCAATCATTACTGAGTTGAATTTATTTTATTTTTAAAAACTATTTTCAACCATGTGCCATTTCACAACTACTAAATTTTATTAAATTTTTCTCATAGAGTGGCTTCGAAACTCTACGGGGTTAATGCCACTATGATAAAATTTGTATTTGTATTGTATTGTAGTTTTAGAAGCACAGCAACTTCAAATACTCCAATGTTCCGCACAGATCCCCTCAAGAGGGACGTGCCGTGCACGCTAGAGAGGACTTCAAGGTCATACCAGTTGACCTTCACGCCCTATGTCGTGGGTCCCCACCGCATCGAAGTGACTTTTGGCAACAGTCAGATCGAGGGTTCTCCCTTCACGTGCCAGGTGTACAACCTCTCCAAGGTGCTGATATCACAAGCCACCACCGAGAACTGCGTTGGAAAGGAGAGTAGCTTTGTGCTCGACTGGAGTGATGCTGGCGAAGGCGAGGTGAGTGTAGAGTTGTTGTGCGGCAGTTCTTTGGTCGCCTGCCAGGCCGTGCCTCAGAACGAACACTCCAACCGCTACATCTTTATGCCCAAAATGGCGAAGACTCACAGAGCTGTCGTGAGGTTCAACTCGGACCCCGTCCCAGGTGGTTATACAACCATTGTTGCGCTTCAAGCACCTCAACACATCCATTAACATTTTGAAACCACTCTTTCAACTGAAATAACCACAACCATTTGGTTTCAACATTGCTTCATCAACATTGATTCATCAACATTGCTTCTTCAACATTACTTCATCAACACGTGCAATCCTCCACCCAGGTTCTCCTGTCCTCTTTGAAATCACTGACCCCACCAGCAGCATCACCCTGGTATCAAGGCAGACTCAAGGCGTCTGCTTGGCAGGCGGTCATTTGAGAGCTCACCTCCGGAGCTCCACTCTTCTCGACCCTCACCAAGTGGCCTTTGACGCTAGAGGTAAATGGGAGTGCCTGTCTGCGTTCAAAAATTTAAAAAAAAAATTTTTTTAATTCTTTAAATACAATTTTGTCATTGAAGTGTAATGTGGACGTAAATGAAAACAAAATTATTTTCAATTTGAATAACTTAACAACTAAAAAGTTAGACAAATATAATTGACTTTCACAACCACCGGCACCCAACACAGAGCCAGACGGTCACAGCATTCTGACCACCAAGGCTGCCTCCTTCGACGGTTCCATCGAGGTCACTTTCCCAGCCCTCCTCGCAGGCCTCTACTCCCTCTCGGCCACCTACTGCGGCCACTCGGTGGCTGGCAGTCCCTTGCAGTTTGACGTGGTGGACCCCTCGAAAGTGGTGGCCCAGGTGCCTCCTACAGGAGAAGTGGGCAAGAGCACTTCATTTGACGGTGGGTGCCTGCATGCGTCTTTGTGGTTGTGTCAATAATGGTAACGTGGTGGTTGGTTTATAAATCACACCAAGGTTCTATGCGTGACTTTGTTTTATAAATTACCTGTTACTATAAGACTCCTCACCTCGGACTTACCACACACTTAACAGTGAGGCTGACGGGAGCAGGCCAAGGAGACGTGAGTGTGAGCGTGTTCGACTACAACGGCGTCAGCGTGGTGAGCTCCGTGCAAAAGGAAGCATCAGGACACAAGGTTCGCTTTGTGCCTGAAAGCGAAGGAGCTCATAGGGTGCAGGTTACCTTCGCAGGACAGGAGGTCAATGGTGAGTGCTGTTCGTCGACATTTGGTGCCAGTGTTTCATAGCTTGTGGTGATTGTATTAATTTTGTAGTCTTAATTGAGTCAGGTTTTTGAGGTCCATGTGTCATCACTTGGTTTTCTCATCCGAAACTTGTTTGGAATAGTTTCTGTTGAAGCATCAGGCAGCACAAACTCAAACCACCCAACACCTCCATCTGCAGGCAGTCCTTTCCAACACCACGTGACTGACTCTTTCTCTCCAAGGGCTTCAGGACAGGGTTTGGTGGCAGCGTCTCAAGGCGTCAGGACCTCCTTCAGAGTGCACACTGACGGCAGGCCAGGCGCTGTGGAAGTCACCATCCAAGGTGTGAAGATGGCTCGAAGTAGCAATTTTGAATTTTTGATTTAATAAGCGAAAATTAATTCAGACTTCCATGCAGCTATACAGATATTTGAATATTAATAATCAATAAAATCTCCATCGACTAATCAAACAGCCAATCATTCAATCACTTAGTTGCTCAATCATTCACTCGATTATTACCTCAATCATACAATCCAGTATGCAGTCAATCAACCAACCACTGAAACATCTCCCACAGGACCTCGCAACGCAGTGGTAGCCAGTGTGGACGGTCAAGATCACGATGGAGCTACCCTGGTCTCATACACTCCCTCGGAAGCAGGCCTACACACCATCAGCGTCTACTGGCAGAAGAAACACGTGGCAGGTTCGTAGCGAAGAGTCGCCAATGTTGAATTGCTAGACATTTGGCTGTTTCGACGTAGAAAGCGTCTGTTTTCGTTAGTTAATTAAGGAGTACTTCTTTATTGAAAAGACCAAAGGTATACTTTCATACCACCTTCACCTTCACAACGTCCCTGACATCACTATGCAGGCAGTCCTTTCCAGGTTGCCGTTGATGGTTCTGGAGACGTAACGGTAGAAGGAGGTTGGGAGTCTTTGGTGAACCACTTCGGCAGAATGGCTCTGGTGGTGAACCAGAGAAAAGTCTTCGTCCTGGACTGTTCCAGGGCTGGAACTGGTGAGTGGCAGAAGAACATTTGAATTGTATTAGCTGAAATATATGAAAATGAAGTAACTTCCAAATAATGTTAGACGAAATAATTTAAAAATACACCTTCATCGCCACCTACACCTTGCAGGACACGTGAGGGTGTTGG
Organism: Branchellion lobata; assembly: GCA_947562095.1. NCBI lineage: Eukaryota > Metazoa > Annelida > Clitellata > Hirudinida > Piscicolidae > Branchellion > Branchellion lobata. Next base: position 2,692,222 of record OX387246.1, read on the forward strand.
TACAAGGCCCCAAAGGGCAGTGCCCTGCGGAAGTGGTGCCGTTGGCTGGCGACAGGGTGCAAGTGTCCTTCATTCCTCCGTGGGAGGGTGCGTGCCTCCTGCTTCTCGCTCTGGATTTTAAATTATTCGTCATTTTTATTCTTTATTTATTCTCCATACTCTGTACAACAAAAGTGTTCAAGCTAAAATAATGACGAACCGTGCATTTAATACATGGCATACTTATGTTCCTGTTCCCGGTATTGTATTGACCCTTATAGAGCTTAACTGCCTCCTTCATTAATCATCCTTCAAACGACGTCAACCCACAGGTGACTACACCATCCAGATGTTCCACAACGACAAGCTCGTTAACAGCACCTTCCTGCAGGGAACAGCCGTAAAGTCGCAGGCTCCTGAAGCAGAGAAGCCTGCAGCTCGTCCACAGGCGTCAGGAGAAGGATTGCACTCGGCTACTGTGTGCTCCCCCTCCTCCTTCACAGTTATCACCAGCGACGAGAACGGTGGCTACCTTTGTCTCATTTTAACTTCCTCAAAGCCTATTGAAACATTTTTCATTGGACAACCCTCTCAAAGCCTATTAAAACAATGTTCAGTGAACAACTTACGTAGCGACATCTCATGTCTGATTGTCTGTCATAGCATGTCATGTCGATTGTGAAGTGGGTGATGGAAGTACCGGTGTATGTTGTGTGGCATTGATGGTGACTCATCCACTGCAGCCTCCGTGAGGGCCACCATCATAGGAGTGGACTCGGAGATTCCAGTGCAGGTGAACAAACTGGGAAGCCAACACGGCATCTTCGAGTGCTCGTATTCTCCAAAGACTGCCGGTGAGAATCGTTCGACTTTTTTGTAAACTAAAACAAACAAGTTATCTTCTTTTGTTTGAATGCACCTTCAAGTTTTGTGATTGTTCAATCTTTCATTTGGTTGATATCTCTCAACCTCTTCCTCTTCCTCTTCCTATTGCCTCTCTTCCTTCTCTTTCTCCTTCTTCTTCTTTTCCTCCTTCTCCTTTCCTTCCTTCTCACTTCCAGGCTTGTACATGGTCACAGTCACCAGTAACAACGAGCCAGTGCCTGGATCTCCCTTTAGACTCAGAGTGGTGGAGTGCGACCATGCACCAGCTCCCAAGCCCTGCCCTGAACTTGTCAGTTCTGGCTCTTTTCCAGCTCTTTTTTGAACAAACCAACAAATGTTTCACTCTCTCTCACATCATCCTCATCTCTCCTACATCACAACTACAGCATCTTACAGCATCACCCTTTCTTTTATCTCATCACCATCTCTCTTACAGCTTGATTCTCAGCTGTCTTATTTCATCACCACCTCACTATCTCCTCACCATCCTTATACATTTTCATCTTCATTTTCACACAGCCTCCAGTGATCCAGGTGGTTCAGCCACCTCCAGCGGTTCCTGCTCTGCCTCCCTACGCCACAGGCCTGGGTCTCAGAGAAGGCAAAATCAGTCTCACTTCAGAATTCACTATTGAAAACGCTCTTGGTGAGTGAATTCAATTACTGATGAGGATTATTATTAATTATTATTATTATTATTATTATTATTATAAATGCATTTACAATTATTATAATTATTAATTTTTATTATCAAACATTTGTTGTTTATTTTTTCAATTAATAAAAGTCCCTCTATTTAATCATTCTGTTCATTTTATCATTTGACTCCCTCGTCAGCTGACCCAGAGATTCAGCTGGTGAGCAGCCACAGTGACGTGTTGGTGAGGTGCTTCAAAGTGGCTGAGAATACCTACCGCTGCTCCTACATCCCTACCCTTCCAGGTGTGTGTGTGCGTGTGTGTGCGTGTGTGTGTGTGTGTGTGTGTGTGTGTGTGTGTGTGTGTGTGTGTGTGTGTGTGTGTGTGTGTGTGTGTGTGTGTGTGTGTGTGTGTGTGTGTGTGTGTGTGTGTGTGTGTGTGTGTGTGTGTGTGTGTGCGTGTCTGCGTGCGTGCATGCCGCTCCTACATATGTATTTTGTATTGTACCCCAAACCTTGTGTTTTGTTTTTATACCATATCTTTTATTTTATATTGTGAGGGAGTTTTGTGACTTAAAAGGCACCCAACTACACAGGCGTGTACATGTTGCACATCCACGTCAACGGCGTCCCTATCAATGGCAGTCCCTACAAAGTGGTCGTTGAAGACCACGAAGCCACCTGTGACCACCACGTCTACAATGGCCACCACTCGTGCGACCACCACGCGCATAACCATTACACGTGTGATAGCCACCACCCATACGAACAACACACGTGTGACAACCACCACCCATACGACCACCATCCTGTATGTGGAGATATCCCCAACGCACTACCCTACTACAACCACCAAACTGTTCACCACCACCACGAACACTCCACTCCCGCCCTTCATGGTCCCCCTTATGTCGACTTCTGTGGCGTCGGAGGTGCACAGAACGTGGTGGTGATGGGCGAAGGTTTAAACGGAGCCTTCGCAGGACAAGCCGCCAACTTCATGATTGATGCCTCCAACGCTGGCGAAGGTGATGATTGCTGTTTCGTTGATATTCACTTTTGGTTGTTGTAGTAGTTTTGTTGAGATTCACATTTAGCTGTCATGTGTTTCATCGCCACTTGTTCTTCATCAGGTCAACTGGCTGCCATGCTAGTTGGCATAGCGACCTCAGTGGAGGTTTATTGTCAGCAGCTGGGAGGTGGTCAGTTCAACTGCTCTTACACCGCCAGACAACCAGGTACTTTGCACTGTTCACCCTTGAACTTGCTGCCCCTGTTGTTGCGGTTGATGTTGTAGCTTACTTGGAATGCTTTATTGTTATTAGTTCATCTTTTGCATGATTCTTTTGTTACATTAATCGTTTTAATTCAAACTTTCTTTCTCACCAATCCTTTTCTCCCTCATCATCATCCTTTTCCATTTCCACCACTCCATCTTCTCATCCTCTCACCCCCTCACCTCTCACTTCTTACCCTTTCACCTCCTCACAACTTCACCACCTTCCAGGAGCCTACCTCCTCAACATCACGTGGGGCGACCAACCCGTGCCTGGGTCTCCCTTCAAGGTCAACGTGTCGGGACAAGACTCGATGCACGGCACAGGCAAGGGACACGTGGACCCGAGCAGAGTGGTAGTGTCGGGCAGAGGCCTGGAGGATGGAGTGCTGGCCACCTTTGACAGCTCCTTCACCGTGGACACTAGAGGAGCAGGCCCTGGCCAACTGAACTGCAAGATGAAGGGCAAGAAAGGTGAGGCTATATTTTTTGGTTGGATCTCATCCGAACTAATCTTATATGACCTAATCAAAAGCTTTGTATAGTTTCACTGGAAATTATTGAAACACGTGTGATGAAGCCATTCGCCTCCAATCACACCACTCAACCATCACCACAGGCACCTTCAAGATCGAGATGCAGAGGGATCCAACGCAGAACAGACTGATCCACTGTTGCTTCAACCCCACTGAGGTGGGTGAATACGTGCTGGAGACGAAGTGGTCAGGCCATCATGTTCCAGGCAGTCCTCACCACATCCACATCTTCGACACCCACCAAGAGCTGGGAGCCTTCTGTTCCCAGGGAGGTCACTATGGCGCTTATTGAATCGAAAAGCTGCGAGACTGAGTAGTGGTTTAGTGGTGGTTTGTTGAGGTTCGTATACAACTTGAAAATATCTGTGATTTGAAATAATTGTACTAAGGAGGAATACTTGGAAGTACTATTGTGACTTTATATACTTTTCACTTGCCTGTTTCATTCATTAGTTTCACGCTCAACTGGTACTTTGGGACATTCCCAAAAAACGTGGTATTTGACATTTCGACTAGACTTATTAAATTGAAGAAGCATCTTTTTTCGAATTTATTCAAAAAACTGAAAAAAAGTTAAATTGGAACCTAAAATTTAAAAACAAAAACTATTCAATAAATGAGGGGTTTCGTTAGACCCTGTAGCAGCATGTCACGTAGGCGTAACAAACAGAATCGGAAATAGAGGCTGAATGTAGGGTGGAAGCGAAGTGAGGTCTATTTTTTCATATCCAGCAAGCTTGATCGTCCTTGATAACGGCTCCCATCTTGTTGAACCCGGTCTTCTTTTTCTCCTTATTACTCAGCACCTCGCTCAAGTCTGGTGTCTGCCTAGCTTCCAGTCTCCCCTTCAACTCACACATCCCTCCTCTTTTCATGCTCTCCCGTAACACCGCCATGAAGTGCTTGTAGTGGTGGATGTTGTGGCTGTGGTGATGGATGTTGTATTTTGTGGCTGTAGTGATGGATGTTGTATGTTGTGGCTGTAGTGATGGATGTTGTATGTTGTGGCTGTGGTGGTGGATGTTGTACGTTGTGGCTGTGGTGATGAATGTTGTATGTTGTGGCTGTGGTGGTGGATGTTGTATGTTGTGGCTGTGGTGGTGGATGTTGTATGTTGTGGCTGTGGTGATGGATGTTGTATGTTGTGGCTGTGGTGGTGGATGTTGTATGTTGTGGCTGTGGTGATGGATGTTGTATGTTGTGGCTGTAGTGATGGATGTTGTATGTTGTGGCTGTGGTGGTGGATGTTGTACGTTGTGGCTGTGGTGATGAATGTTGTATGTTGTGGCTGTGGTGGTGGATGTTGTATGTTGTGGCTGTGGTGGTGGATGTTGTATGTTGTGGCTGTGGTGATGGATGTTGTATGTTGTGGCTGTGGTGGTGGATGTTGTATGTTGTGGCTGTGGTGATGGATGTTGTATGTTGTGGCTGTGGTGATGGATGTTGTATGTTGTGGCTGTGGTGGTGGATATTGTATGTTGTGGCTGTGGTGGTGAATGTTGTATGTTGTGGCTGTGGTGATGAATGTTGTATGTTGTGGCTGTGGTGGTGGATATTGTATGTTGTGGCTGTGGTGGTGAATGTTGTATGTTGTGGCTGTGGTGATGAATGTTGTATGTTGTGGCTGTGGTGATGGATGTTGTATGTTGTGGCTGTGGTGATGGATGTTGTATGTTGTGGCTAAGGTTGTGGAGGATGTTGTTAAAAGTGCATACTTAAATTAAGTGGATGTGGTTTTATGAATTTTGCTCAGTAGTTTGCCTTGGTCTTTTGTAAATAAGATTTGATTTAAAAAATTTAAATTATTTTTATAATTATTTTTATCCTTATGTATTATCTATTATGTACTATGCTGACGATTATAGAAACAGAAATGCAGCTGGGGAAACATATGAAAGTGTGTAGTTCCAGCAGCCAATGAAATATCCCCAAATCGGCAAAGGCCCGCCCACAAACATGCACAAGAGGATGGAGGCGAGAAGTTCATGCGTTTGTACGAGGTGATGAATGTAAGCTCTGGAGTGTTGGCTGCACGTGAGACAGCTGCAGCCAATCAGAAGAGGCCTCATGTCGTCATGGTAACTAGAAAAAATTTAAGTACTTCAACATATTCCTATTTGAAAATTGAAAATGGAGGGTGGAGTTCGGTGCATTTAGTTGAGTGGAGTTAGGCGGAAGAAGGTCAAGCGAAGTCACCTCTTGTGGCTCAGGAAGATGACGTTGGAGTCGATGTCGCTTGTGGCATCAGTAGCTTCCTTGCAGTCGCCATCACCATCCCCCTGACCTTGCTCCAGCCTCACTGGAACAATCCAATACATTGGTGGTGTTGTTATTGAAACGATGCAATACAAAGAGAGGTGTTGTCCATAGAAGCTTTAAAAAGCACCACTGAACATAGGGAAGCTTTTGAGAGGCACAATATACAGGGATAACTTGTAACTAACTCTTCTTGGCTGGAATGTTGTTGTTGGTCTTGGTGATGATGTCGAGATTCAAGGCCGCCATGCATTCGGTCAGCAAATAGCAATAACTGTGGTGGTTGAGGAGAAGGTTGTAGAGGAGAGATGGTTTATGTTTTAAATGCTTTATTAATGATAACATGTGGGATAATAAGACTGCGCCATGACACAGAAGTACGGGTAGAACGGTTTGGGTACTAAAAACAGTAGTGTAATTACTATGCCATAACGCGCCACACCACGCCACATCATACCACACCACACCACACCACACCACACCACACCACACCACACCACACCACACCACACCACACCAAACCACACCACACCACACCACACCACACCACACCACACCACACCAAACCACACCACACCACACCACACCATACCACATCAAGCCACACCACACCACACCACACCACGCACGAGTTATCGAAGAGATCAACGCCGAGGCAAGAGAGATGGAGGATAGTGAGAGGAGGCAGACAACCATGCATCACTCGCAGCTTGCGAGGAGGCAGCAACGCCTAAAGAAAGTTGCAATGGTGGAAAAGATCACGGAACTTTATGGACGTGTGTGTGGTCCCCCCCCCCTTTCTAATCTGATCTAATCTAATCAAATCATTTGTATAGCGCTGATTACACACTGTTCATCTACACCTTTTTCATTTACACAATGTTTTGTTCTATCATCATCAACATCGTTCATCTGTTGTTCATTTCCATCCATCCTTTCTTTAATCAAAGCATCCTTTCTAACCACCCACCAAAACTTTCAGCAGCAGAGGTTCGAGCAGACGAGTGTTGACTTGACTGCTTGGAGCTCCAAAGTTGTGGAAGCTTTGGATGCTGAAGCCTGCGTGATGGAGGTGGAATGAGGAAGGTACGAGCTTGAATAATTAAGCTCGAAAATAATATTGAAACTATGCTAATGATGATATTCGTTGTTTCATGGTTACGTTATTGTGTTGTAGTAATTAGCATTGTTGTATTGTATTTATTTACGTTGTTGTGTTGTATTTATTTACGTTGTTGTGTTGTATTTATTTACGTTGTTGTGTTGTATTTATTTACGTTGTTGTATTGTATTTATTTACGTTGTTGTGTTGTATTGTAAAATAATCTTTTAAATCAACTTTGATTGTTTCAGACACGACAATGACAGGCCACAACAAGCAACAACAGCACCATCAACAGGCCTGCAAGCAGTTTCCCTGGCGGATCTGAGTCTCTCTTCCTCATTCAAGCCTCCCACAACCACACCCACCACCTTGCTCTTCTGCAGGATCTGGTGGAATATACTTCTGTACTATTCGGCTGAATGATCATTGTCTTTGTGGAAAAATTTCTTATATTTTGTGTGCCATCATCATCATCATCGTCATCGTCATCGTCATCATCGTCATCATCGTCATCATCGTCATCATCATCATCATCGTCATCGTAATCATCATCATCGTCATCATCATCATTATTATTATCATCATCATCGTCATCGTAATCATCATTATTATTATTATCATCATCATCGTCATCGTAATCATCATCATCATCGTCGTCGTCATCATCGTCATCGTCATCGTCATCATCATCATCATCATCATCATCATCATCATCATCATCATCATCATCATCATCAGCATCAGCATCATCATCATCATCATCATCATCATCATCATCATCCCACCTCAGATTCTTCCCTCCTCTTCAAGCACTCATCCAGCATGCTGATGCTGCAGTCGACGCCTTTGCGAGTCCTCTTCACTGAGCCACCACCACCGCCAACATCTCCATCATACAACGCCTCAAACCACCCCGGCTTGCACTCCTCCACCATCTCCATGTAACTTTTGGCATTCATCTGGTCATGGGAAATACAATACAATACAATACAAACACGAATATTATTATAGTGGCATTAACCCCGTAGAGTTTCGAGGCCACTCAAAAACGTCTCATCAATAAAATTATTGTGTGAAATTAAAAACAGAATTAAATAAGTGAATAAATGAAAATAAAAATAAATTATTTCTAAAAAAGAACAGTATTATTATTATGATGGAGGGAATGATTTATTGAACAGGTAAATCTTCAGAGATCAACAAAAAGATTTTGTTGAACTTGAAGATTTTAAGCTGTTAGGCAGGTTGTTCCACAACTTAGGTCCGCTGACGCTGAACCTTCTTAATCCTAATGATTTTAGTTTGTGCTTGTTGGGAACAATGTCCTTTGACTCAGTCGATCACAGCCTTTGTTTTTCCAGCAGATTAGCAACTGGAACTAGATAACGTGTCAGATACCCACGACCCTCATTGGACAAGCACTTATACATCTGCAGAGCAATTTTATACTCAATCCTTTCATCAATTTCCAGCCAGTAAAGCTCCTTGAGTACAGGGGTAATGTGATCATATTTACTTACTGTATGAAAGCACTGTATGAGCCTCCTGGTATTAGTATACCATTTAGTTTAATTTTTTTTTTCATTTTTTCAATAGATTATTATTTTAAACAGATTATGTTTGATTTAAACATTCAAAGAAAATAAGCTTTGACTGGATGTGAGTAAGTACACAACCAACTCACCAAGGCTTTGCCACCCTTGTTCCACAGTGCCACCTGCGAAGCTCGGTTGAAACCACAAGAAAGTGGTGTAGCAGGGTCATGCACTGAACTATATAAAGAACATTCCTTTTGTGTTGGAGATTGAATAATGTGAAAGAAGCTGAGTAGTATGCAATGACAAGTTGATACAAACCAGCACTATCTTAAACAACAATGGCATAGAAACTCTATTCATACATGGCTGGATGCTTGGAACTATGAATTGTGAACCATGAGTGAAGCATATTATTACTTGCATGGAAGTGAAATTTTGCAAGCCTCCTGAAAACAAAGCTACAGTTTCTCTGTGGTCTGTGCTGTGGATACGTTTGTGGTGATTTATTAGTGATTGAATGAAGGTTGTTTTCTTGAATTGAAAAAACTCGCAAACTTAACAAGGTTTAATAGATAAAAAATGTACTAACAAAAGATCAAGAGGCATGTTTAGGAAAGAAGGAATAAGACCTGCTCGTTCCAGCACATCTTTACTCAGATAAGGTACTGAACCTGAAATTTTAAATTTTATTAGTGGTTCTAATTATCTATAAAATTATAAAAATTGATTAAACTTAGACGTACCTAACTTTGTGTATAAAAAGCATGCAGGAGTTTTTAAAGAAAACTCATTATTCGTTAATTTTCCCAGTCTGTATGTGTCATTATCTTCAAGATGAAATTCCATTACAATATTTTTTGCCGGTATTTAGTAAAAACTAAGTTAAATTAAATTCCCTTTTTACTTTTCAAAAAATTCTTAAAATTGATAATTAACTGGATTATATTGTTTTT
>OX387246.1:2706386-2713886 GCA_947562095.1 Branchellion lobata
CGACGTTCTTGAGCTTGAGCTGGTTGCCGATGGTCTGGCAGAGGTCTTTGGCCTTCATGATGGAGTCAATCTTGAACTCTGAGTCGGTCTCGTCTAGGAAGAAGACCTTCTGCGTCACAACCTTTGTAGGAGGTGCATACGAGTGTTATGGCGTGGTGCTATGACGGTTGGTGAAGTTATAAATTGGTCGCAATGAAGACTTGAACTGGAATAGGTGTTAAAATAAGCCTGGAAGTTTGTACTTAACTTTATGGAAAATAAGAAAAATGTTTCATGAGGAATGGATGTTTGTACCTGCTCCTTGGTGCGACTGGCTTCGATCTCGAAGTGATGGGGAGGATGCTTGCGGTTGCCACTTCTAGGGAAGAAGGACGTTAGAATGTATGAGTGTTATGGGAAAAGCGAATCTGAATGACAATTAAAAAAAGCAACTTGATGATTTTGTTGAGCTTGGCGAGGCAGGTGGGTGCGATGCTGTGTGCAGAGGCCCTGGTGTCCAAAAACATCTTCAGTTCCTTGAGCAGGTTGGTGCTGGGCGCGAAGCAACCCGTCAACAACCACATGAGCTCCCAGCCCACCTTTTCACTTGCTCTGTTGTGCCAGGCATTCAATCGACAATCAATTTGGCCCATTTAAATGGGAATAAGTTTGATCAATAGGGATTCTTCCATATAAAACACGTACGGGTTTCTGTTTCCAGTCAGCTGTCTGATCACTTGACAGTACAGCTCGTCCTTCATCATGTCCTGCACGGAGGGCCGAAGTCATTGTTGGTTAAGCTTGTCGTATCTACTAAATTTCAAAGTTAACGATGTTTCATACGATTACATCTTTGTTGACACAACTAGATGGCGTTATGTTTTTCAGCGACAAGTAAATAAGAGCAGAAAGGTTTGATTTGAGTGTTAGGTTGTATGTACTCGTAACAGCAAACTTACGTTGTCGAAGGCGGGTTTGAAGAGGGTGTATGTGAGTTCGTTGTAGGAGACCGGCTGTTTGGTGGGCAGGTCGCCCATGTACTTGAGGAGGAGTGTTACAGTCAAGGAAGATGCTCTGTGCTGTACTTTAAAAAATTAATCACACTCACTCCACCCATCTCTGTTCCATGCATTGAATCTTTAATCCACGCATTCCTCATTGATATTCGTATCTTCTTAATTAACAAGCCTTTTTCATTAAAGTAACAAGCCTTCTTCATTAAATTAACAAGCCTTCTTCATTAAATTAACAAGCCTTCCTCATTAAATAAACAAGCACGTCCCATTGAATGAACAGACACAAGGATATCCATGAAGGCATCGACAGCAGAAGCGCACAAGGTCTCATCTGGCAGGAGCTTTTTGAGCAGGGGCGCCTTGATAGGCTGTGTGGTGTGGCTCCAAAGATGCTCCTCGGCTCTGCGTCGGATCGTCGCTATCGTCTTCGTCAGTGCTTTCTTGGGAGGTTGTCTGAGGGAGGCGAGAAGGAAAGAATGGGCGTGTACAGTCAACCAAATTTTCTTTTTTTCCTTCCATGTATTGAGCCGGGTTCTTATAGTGAGTAGCTTACTTTTGTATGCAATGTACTCTAATCGAATCATTTATATAGCGTTGATTCCACATTGCTGATTTGAAAAATTGAATTTATGAAAAAATAAAAAATAAAAAATAAGCTTTTGTGAATTCTAGAAGTTTCAGCAACCTGAAGTGGTCGTATGAGTAGTTCTTGAGGGTGTAAAGCTCTCCCGACTCCTCGACCTGCGCACTGCTGCCCAGGTACTTGCTCTGTGGCTGCTGCAGATACATTTTCTGGAAAGAGAAAGACGAAGTTAAAAATTAATTGCAGCATTTTTTAAATTAAATTTTTGAATAATTAATTCATGTTTTTTTTAAGATTTTATCTATTTCGACTGAAGCCATGAAACTTTGAACTGTTAATTGAACAATGCATCTTTACAGACCAGTATATCGGGAGTAGGTTTGGTGATGGTGGGTAGGATGTAGACACATTCTGCAGGGAAGTCTCCTGACTTCTTGCTCGTGGCACTGACGCCTGAGCACCACCCGGTGGTCATGACTGACTCTCCCGTGGTGTTGAGGGTGATCATGTCACCCTTGTGCAACACCAGGAACGAAGGATCATCGCCTGGTGAATTGGTGGTTTTATGTTTTCTTTCATCATCATTGAAATAAATACAACTATAACAAAATCCACTTTTTGAAGCTTCAGCGCAAGCAGCTAAAACTTCCAGAACGATCGCTTACGTTCAATGACAACATTCACAATTATCAAAAGGGCAACGGAAAACAAAGGCTAGTGGAGGAACTCACTGGGAGGCTTGTAGTCTTGTAGCACTATCACGTACTTCGACTTCTTCTTCAAGCCGTCCAGGAAGGTCACCACCAGGTCCCTGATGTCCTCTGCGTTGGGAGACGTAAAGGTGTACTCGTCTCCTTTCAGAGTGGCCAATGTGAAGCTTTGTCCGTGCACCTTGCCAGTCCTGTGGGAGGCACAGTGGTGTGCCAGTCAATACTCTCAGTGTTTGAAACTTTGAAATTGGTTTTGAAACTCTTCGGGCTTAATACCACTATAATAATTTTGTATTTTATTGTATTTTTGTATTGTATTTTTTTGACTTGAGGATGGATATATTCGTATGGATTTCTAACGACACTACCTGCTGCACGAAACCGTGGTTATTTCAGGGTACGAGAGCTCCAAAAGAACATTTTCTCCGTCATCCACCACGTAAACGCCAGTCCAGTTAACTGCGATGATGACGTCATTCTTAGGCAGACTGGGGCCTGCAAACTTGTAGGCCTCGTAGAAGCGCGAGAAGAGCAGTGGCCACTTGTACTGAGCGTAAAATACCACGTCCTCTTTCAACTTCTCAGCTGACTTCTTTTGCTGCGGTGTGGTAGAACATCGGAATTGAATAATTTCTCTTTGGTACTTTGGAGCTTTCAATTCAAATTGATTGGCTCCCCAAGCAATGATGGACAAGAATAAGAAGAAGAAGAAGAAGAAGAAGAAGAAGAAGAAGAAGAAGAAGAAGAAGAAGAAGAAGAAGAAGAAGAAGAAGAAGAAGAAGAAGAAGAAGAAGAAGAAGAAGAAGAAGAAGAAAAAGAAGAAGAAGAAGAAGAAGAAGAAGAAGAAGAAGAAGAAGAAGAAGAAGAAGAAGAAGAAGAAGAAGAAGAAGAAGAAGAAGAAGAAGAAGAAGAAGAAGAAGAAGAAGAAGAAGAAGAAGAAGAAGAAGAAGAAGAAGAAGAAGAAGAAGAAGAAGAAGAAGAAGAAGAAGAAGAAGAAGAAGAAGAAGAAGAAGAAGAAGAAGAAGAAGAAGAAGAAGAAGAAGAAGAAGAAGAAGAAGAAGAAGAAGAAGGAAGAAGAAGAAGAAGAAGGAGAAGAAGAAGAAGAAGAAGAAGAAGAAGAAGAAGAAGAAGAAGAAGAAGAAGAAGAAGAAGAAGAAGAAGAAGAAGAAGAAGAAGAAGAAGAAGAAGAAGAAGAAGAAGAAGAAGAAGAAGAAAAAGAAGAAGAAGAAGAAGAAGAAGAAGAAGAAGAAGAAGAAGAAGAAGAAGAAGAAGAAGAAGAAGAAGAAGAAGAAGAAGAAGAAGGAGAAGAAGAAGAAGAAGAAGAAGAAGAAGAAGAAGAAGAAGAAGAAGAAGAAGAAGAAGAAGAAGAAGAAGAAGAAGAAGAAGAAGAAGAAGAAGAAGAAGAAGAAGAAGAAGAAGAAGAAGAAGAAGAAGAAGAAGAAGAAGAAGAAGAAGAAGAAGAAAAAGAAGAAGAAGAAGAAGAAGAAGAAGAAGAAGAAGAAGAAGAAGAAGAAGAAGAAGAAGAAGAAGAAGAAGAAGAAGAAGAAGAAGAAGAAGAAGGAGAAGAAGAAGAAGAAAAAGAAGAAAAAGAAGAAGAAGAAGAAGAAAAAGAGAGCAAGCACGCAACCTTGAGGAAGTAGCTGGAGTTGAAAGTGTCGACAATCTTGTTGGTCCAGGTGGTGAGGGAGCTGTTGGAGAGGCGAGGGTTCGCCACCTGCAGACTCGAATCAGGAATGTACTGACTCACTTGAGGGTACAGACGCTCGTGCGAAATCACAGGCCCGAAGTCGATGTAGAATTGCTGCGCAGCTATGGTCGCAAGGTCTTCTTGCTGAAAATGTGTTGTTTACATTCTACGTCTTTTTTCTTTTTTTCATGAATAATGAAAGTGTATTAACAGAACCTTTTTTATATACCAGGTAAAAATATTTTTGGATAAAGGCTATATTTTTATGAATTAAAACTGCGTAGACAATTTAAAAGTGACAGTTTTCGAAAGCTTTTTGAACGCCTTTCAAACACCCTTCAAAACACCCTTCAAAACACCCTTTCAAACACCCTTCAAAACACCCTTCAAAACACCCTTCAAAACACCCTTCAAAACACCCTTCAAAACACCCTTCAAAACACCCTTTTAACTACCACTCAAACATCTCTCAAATACCCCTTCCACACCCCTTCAACACCCCTTCAACACCCTTTCAACACCCCTTCAACACCCCTTCAACAGCCTTCCAACTACCCCTCAAAAACCCCTCCCAAAACACCTTGTCACAGCGGTACTCTCCGAACTTGACTCCTCTGACGATCTGTTGGTAGATGAGGTCGGTTGCCACCTTGTCGGAACTTGGGTCGTGCCAAGGAGCAAAAATCTCTTTCCTGAAGAACAGACGCCATGGAGCATTCTTTTCCAGAGCTCCCTGTGGTGGTGGGGGTGGTGGTGGTGGTGGTGGTGGTGGTGGTGGTGGTGGTGGTGGTGGTGGTGGTGGTGGTGGTGGTGGTGGTGGTGGTGGTGGTGGTGGTGGTGGTGGTGGTGGTGGTGGTGGTGGTGGTGGTGGTGGTGGTGGTGGTGGTGGTGGTGGTGGTGGTGGTGGTGGTGGTGGTGGTGGTGGTGGTGGTGGTGGTGGTGGTGGTGGTGGTGGTGGTGGTGGTGGTGGTGGTGGTGGTGGTGGTGGTGGTGGTGGTGGTGGTGTGGTGGTTGTGGGTGGTGGTGGTGGTGGTGGTGGTGGTGGTGGTGGTGGTGGTGGTGGTGGGGTGGGTGGTGGTGGTGGTGTGGTGGTAGTTGTGGTGGTGGTGCTAGTGGTGATGGTGGTGGTGGTGGTGGTGATGATGATGGTGGTGGTGGTGGTGGTAGTTGTGGTGGTGGTGATGGTAGTGGCGGTGGTGGAAGTTGTGGTTTTCTTTGTCGGAAGTTGTGGCTGTTGTGGTGTTTGTTGTGGTTGCGGTGGTGGTAGACATCTTTGTTGTGATAATGGTGTTAATGGTAGTAATGATGATAGATTTTTTGGTGGTGATTGTTGTGGTGAGGTGCTGATGCTTGTGGCTGCTTATGTATACTTGTTATTCACGATTGGATTTAGCTAACTTGGTGAATGAAAGAATTGATTAATGATTGAGTGGGAGAATGATTAAGTTAAGATTAACTGAGATTAATTGATTAAGTTAAGTAAGGATTGACTAACTGGAAGATTAATTGATCACGAGTACCTGCTCCTTGGCATATTGTTCACACTGTGAGATGGCGTCCATCACGTGATCAGTGCCACTGCCCAGCGAGGACACCTGGAAGAGGGAATGGTGGTGTGTTGGTTCAATAAGATTTTTTTTCTTAAAAGTCGAAATGAAATAGTATTTGCTATAAAAAATTAATTTAAAAAAAGTTAATTAAAAATAAATTTATTCCCAAACACCTTGTCGAAGAGGGCGATGTATAGGGAGAATCCAAACTGGTCTTTGAGGCTGATCTTGGTGGCCAGTTGTTGGCAGAGCTCTTTGGCGGTGGTGGCGGAGTCGGCCAAAAGGGTCTTGGTGTTACCGTCCATGAAGGTGATAGGCAGCATCAGAGGCTTTTTCGACTTGGTGGCCTGCAGCTCTAGCCAGCTGGGAGGCTGGTTTCGAGGTCCGTTCGCGAAGGTTCGACACAGTCTTTCCTCGCAGAAAGGCGCGTATCCCGAAGGTCCTTCCTTGATGAAGCACCTCAGGTATTTCACGAACTGTGATGTGTGTGTGTGTGTGTGTGCGTGTGTGTTTGCATGTGTGTGGGTGTGTGTGTTTGCATGTGTGTGGGTGTGTGTGCATGTGTGTGTGTGTTTTTTTTTCTGAGTTTGTTCAAGATATCTTAGCTTTTTCATTTCATCGTCAAATCATTATTCTTTCAACAACTTTGTCAATTAGTTTTGACTTCATACTCCCCCATAGCAACCAACGTTTTCAGAAGGAGCAAAGCAGCCAACACATAGCGACAACAGGATCCAGCCTCTGGCCAGACTGGGCTTCGAGGGGTTTTGAGAAAGCTGCTTGCAGATTTGACAGTAAATTTCATCTCTGCGAGGATCATTAGAAGCTATTTGAAGGTGTTCGAACATCAGTGAAAGGCCATTTGTTAGCTAGATGAGTTAATGAAAATATAAAATTAATCAAAGATATAATCGGTATTTGAGTTTTTGAACAAGTTAAACAAAGTGGTAAGATTAATAAGCTGATTGAACGAGCTAGCTATTCAAATAAAAAAATAATCAATTTAAAGAAGAGCACAAAGTAGCCTGGTTGGACACCTGAGTTCAGGCTTAAGGATGCCGTGTCCGATGATGAAGTGTAGCTTCTCCAGGTTGGTGGTCTTGACGTCCTCCAGCAGAGAGGTGGAAGCCGGGGCGTAATCACCCTCGTTCATGCGAGTCACCACGTCTTCGGTGATCTTGGACTTCTTTTTCAGAGTCATGTTCACCATCTTCTTGGACGCCTTAGTGGTCCTTCTGCCGTCGTGCAAGCCTGCGCTGGAGTTGCTCTCCTGTGCGTGTGTTTGTTCGTGTGTTTGTTCGTGTGTTTGTGCATGTGTTTGTGCGTGTTTTTGTGCGTGTGTTTGTGCGTGTGTTTGTGCGTGTGTTTGTGCGTCTTTTGTGTTTTTATTTCCGGCTATAACTTCTGTTTTTTCATCAAACAATCACGAGAGACATCAACAATAACAACAGCAGCGACAATAACAACAGCAGCAACAATAACAACAGCAGCGACAATAACAGTAGCGGCGACAATAACAACAGCAGCGACAACAACAACAGCAACGAACAATAACAGAAAACAACAACAACAGCACTCACAATGTCTGTGCCCATGCGTTGCACGTCTTCGAGATCCTTCTTGTTGAACTTCCTGCCCAGTGTGGAGTAAATCTTCGTCATCACCGTCGTTGTGTCCTGCGCATGGATCATCGGCTCAATTGCTCGCTCAAGTCATTTTGAAATTGACTTTTCTAATTGAGTTTGTTTATTTATTTTATTCATTAATTAATTTAATTTATTTTCTATTCATTTATTAAATTCATTTTTCATTTCACTTTTCCATCTCTTTGTTCAATCCTTTTTATTGTTCATATTAAGCCAAAATGATCATGGAAAGTTCAAAGTTATTTTGTTAAAAGACGAAAAGTGAAGGAAGAAAGAGGTTCACTTTTTCGTTGATGTCTTGCACGTTCCTAGCGTCCGGAAGGTCTTGC
>OX387246.1:2726386-2818886 GCA_947562095.1 Branchellion lobata
AGACACCCACCTTCCATCACTGGGTTGGCCTCGAGAATCTGCTGTTCGATCCACGAGTGCTGGCCACTCACAGCGGCCAAGAACTGCAAGATGAGCTTGGTGCTCTCAGTCTTGCCTGCTCCTGACTCTCCACTGTGGAGTGGAAGGTCTACTTTGAAAGAAATGAAAAAGACAGAATGGAAGTTATAAGCTGGAGCAACATTCACACGTACCTGATTATGATGCACTGGTTGTCCTGGTAGCGCCTCATGTTGTGGTACGAGTTGTCTCCCACGGCGAAGATGTGAGGCGGCAATTCGCCTATCTTCTTGTCTTTGTAACGCTGGATGTCCTCTGTGGAGTAGATGGGCAGCACCTTGTAAGGGTTCAACGCCACCAGGATCGAACCTGTGTACGTCTGTGGAGTGACAAACGAACGTTTGAGCAATTGATGAAAGGTCTGATGACACTGCCACTACCAGCCCACTCCCTCAACCCTCTCACATAAATGTTCCCATCGCGGTATCTCATAAGGAGATTCCTCAGAATGCCAGCTTCGTTGAGATCTCCCAGCTGAATCATGTCGGCCACTCCAGACGCCGAAGTGGGGTGCATGGTGTGCAGCTTGGCAGGGGCTCGTACCCAAGACTCCTGGAGAATCAGTGCTCGATATCGTCATGTGAAATCTAGTTTTGTTTTAATTTTGGTTTTGAAAGATATTGTGTATTTTTATAGGTTATTAAGAACTATAAAAATTCAACATCGATTATTGCGTGCGTAGCTAGTGTAATTTTTATTTAACAAGTCTTCACCAAATCTTGAAATGTGGCAGATTTGAGTGTCGGAAACGAAATCTTACTTGGCCGTCATCATCCAAGACGTAGTAAGAGTCTCCTTCGATTTTCAAAACCTTCGCTCCCACTCCCACGTCAAACTCCCCTTTTCCTCTCGCTTCCAGCCACACCCAATCATTCTGGTTTGATAGTTTGTGAAACTAATGCAGTGTGTGTGCCGGTGTGCCAATAAGAACGAAAATTAAATTTTTCTGAGTTTCTTTTCTAATTTTTAGTCTAATGGTATTTTACAAACCTGATTTATAATAACCATGCCAAAGCCGACTGTTTTCTTGAGGAGATCAACCTCCTATGTTGTAAGTGCTTTATATAAGTTTTAATCTCAAAATTTATTCAAATATTTTGAGTTAACTGTAAAACGGTCACAAAAAATTGACTAAATTTGTTTGAATAGATTCATTTTACTTTGTGGATTACTCTTTTAACATAGGAGGCCCTTATCTTATGCTGGTAGTCTATTCATAGCTTCAAGCATTGTGATTGAGTCTTATAGTATTATGAGAATCTGTATGAAAAACTCAAACGAAGCGTGACAATGGAATTTGTTCGCCGGTATTTAAAGAGACAAAGTTGCATATTCATTGGATCGGCCCAAATTTTATTCGTCATCAACCCACCTAACTTTTAACCATACATTTGAATTTGAAACAAACTCTTGAAGGGTTTGTCATGATTTTCATGAACCTCCTATGTGATATAGAGACAACTCCTTATTTTACTCATGAACTCATGAGCTTTTTATGGTTTTAAGTTCCACGATTATTTTGAATTATTTTTCAATCATTTTTATTAAATTTATGATAATTACTTTTTTTAATAGTTTCTATAATTTTTTCATTAACTAGATCACATAGATTAATTTAAGCTCATCTCTTTTAGAAGTTTGTAAATTTAGAAAATGGAGGCTAAAAATTCAGGTTTGATGCTAAGCTTTGCGGTTGTTGAGCAATGAATTAGTGTACATTTTGGTAACTAGAAACTATTAAAATAGTATGTGTAGGCAATACGTTAATAAACAATGTGTAAACATTTTTCATCTTAAACTCCCTTTCAACACATCCTACTAAGTTATTTTTTTATTTATTTCGTGAACGTAATATTTTTTCTGTTATTTTTTATACTGATTTTATATACAAAAGGTTAAGAAATTCGAATGCTCAGTCGTTATATACCATTCCGCTTTTGTGCTAGAACTACCTAAAAACATAGGAAATAAACATCCCTCTTTCCTTTAAAGCTGATAACAACCAATCGTCCGAAACTTCCAACAAAGCACCAGTCTTTGCTTCTAACATTTTTTCCGATTCCCTATCAACAAGTCAGTCTGTCCACAGAGCACTTGAATAAGAATTCATTCAGTGTTCAAAAGTTCAAATTTGTTGTAAAATTTCAGGTACTTTTGGAGATAACTCAACCTTTGGTTCAAAATTATTTGCAGGTTAATTTAATATGTCTAAATTTACATCATATATTTATATTTCTAATCTTTTTTTTACAAAACCTAAAAGACACTAACGGCAAGATGAATGGTGATGACAAACCGTCAGGTAAATCTTTCTTCTTGCGACCATCAGCTCTGCAGCACCATGTCAATCTCATCAAGGGTCTGTCAACAAAACAACTCTATGAAACATTATCAAACATTATAAGAATGATGTCACATAGTGACGTTTTCACATAAGCTCATTGAAAGTTTTTGTCATTCACAGAACCGACAATGCCAGCTTCAACACAAAGTGATTCTTTCAAGCTCAATCCCCCGAAACTCACTTGTCCTCTCACAGGTCAGTGCGATCCCAGATGAATTAAGTTTTTCAAAGTTATTGAATAATTATTGTTACTTTCGTTGTGTTCATGAAGCAACAATCAGTTTTAAAGGAAGACCCATCACTATGTAGAAAGTAAATGCTTTCCCCTGGAGGAGGTGTTACTGAAGGCAGACATGACAAAGAGGGAAGGTGCTGCTAAAGAGGACTCGTCTGCTGCCTGGTCAGCTTTTCATTACATTTTCCAGATGTGTTTTGTTGTTGGCATTGTTTTTTTTTTGGTGTGACTAGTATTAGTAGCAAAGTGATTTTGTTCCAATCTGCTCGAAACTCTACAAAGTTAACGCCACTATAATAAAAAAATTCATTTGTATCTTATTGTTTTGTGTAAGCTTGTTGTCTATTCAACTTTTTCGCAAGCTTAGATCAAGAACAAGAAATGAACGTTTCAAACAACCACCATGACAGCAATGGCGACTCAAAAGAAGTCCATAAAGATGGTGATGACAAGACTTCAACTGCCGACACTGCAGCTGGTGTCGCGGGTGGCTTTGTGTTTGGCAGCAACTTGGCGGACAGGGTAGTGAATGGACAGACTGGGGAGGAGAGGAAGGAAGGTCTCCATCGTCTTCCTCCACCCTTCTTCATTTACAACCCAAATTGCTTTAAAATAAAAAATATTCAAAGTATTTTAACGTTTTTAAAATTCAAACTTTGAGACGAAATGATAGAAATGTTAATCAAAAAGTAGTATAATTCTATCTCGATTGAATGATACAATACAAATACGAATATTATTATAATTGCATTAACCCCATAGAATTTCAAGGCCATGTGAATGATGTTAATGAAATGCTTCTACTTGCCAGAGACTTCAATGCCGACGTTTGAGACAGCCACTGCTGCGGTCACTGCCTCTCCCGAGACGCCTTCCCTCTCCCTCAAGGAATCCGCCGCCCAGCAACAGAACAAGGACCACAAAGTGGAGCTCAAAGAGGTTTTTGAATTGCTCCTGAGGCTTTTGATGCTGCTGCACCACTGTAACAGACCTTTCAACTCCTCTCCGTGTTTTCCACCTCTGTGCAGGTAAAGATACAAACAGGAGAGGAGGGGGAGTCAAATGTGCTGCAAGTGCTCGCCAAGCTGCACTCTTTTGACAAGCAGAATCAGTCGTGGGTAGAGAAGGGCCGAGGTTGGTTGAGGCTGAATGACATGCCGAGCACTGACCAGGCCTCCTTCCAGTCCAGACTCGGTACATCTCTTGTGGCAACTCCCTTTGAACACAACTGCTATGCGCCCACCCACACCTCCTCGCAGTGATGCGCGCCCAGGGCAGCATGCGGGTGATCATGAACATGAAGCTGTGGGGCGGCATGCTGGTGGAAAAGGTAGGCAACAAGAACATGAAAGTCAGTGCCATTGACCCCTCTCTGGGCCTCATGGTCTACCTCATCACCGTGCGTGTCTGGTGTTTGTGTGGTGGTAACAAAATTGTTTTTTTTTATTATTACTTTGTTCATTATTGTTATTATTATTTTTGTTATCATTTTTGTCATTATTGTTGTTATTGTTATTGTTTTTTTTTTTTCTATTGAAAGGGTGGGTGTCTAGTGTTTGCAACGCTGTTGTGTCCATCACCGCAGGCATCAACCAACGACACGGCACAGCTGTACGAGGCGGTGCACTCAAGATCCAAGCAGATGGAGGGCAAGAAGAGGAACCACCAAGATGACCAGCCTGTCGTGCTCAACAAGAAGCCCAAGTAGCCTTTTGTTCCTTCATCACCCCATTCTTCTCCATCACTCCATCTTCTTCCATCACTCCATCCTCCTCCATCACTCAATCCTTCTCCATCACTCAATCTTCTTCCATCACTCCATCTTCCTGCTTCATTTCCTAGTGTTTTTGAAGCTAGTTGTGCTTTTGCAGATTGGAAGCTACCGAGGAAGAGTCGAACGACAGCAGCGCCCCCTATCCTGAAACTGAAAGTGACCGTTTTGTGCATTTTGATCATATATAATCCAGTCTAATCAAAACATTTATATAGTGCCGATTATAGCAGCTATATTTACACCGAATGCTTCGTGATTGCTTGAAACTAAAAGTGCTTTTTGATTAATAGTAAATAGCGAAGATTCTGATATCAAGCAACTTCCACTCCACGCAGCATCGAACGAGGAGGCTTCGTCACCAACTCTGCACTCCTCCTCCTCCGAAGCATAACCACCAGTGCGCCCTGACGCACACACACACATACACACACGTGTGTCTGTGTCTGTGTGTGTGTGTGCGTGTGTGCGTTCGTACTAAGCTATATCATATTTTAATAATTTAAGGAAAGAAAAGCTTATGGTATAACCGAAGATGATCTTGTAATTATTCAACTATTACCCTTACCGGTCTTTACATTGTCAATGTGGTTTGAAATATATTTTTATTTTTTAATTTTCATTTATTATGACTATATTTTAGATAACTTTTATTTTTTATAAGATTAAAGTTACGGTAGGATTTATTTAGCATAAATCGAAAAATTCAATGTTTAAGTAATGGTCTTTTTGCATTCATAACAGATCAATATAAAGGACTCTCGCATTTACATATTATTTGTCAATATTTTTAATTACTATCACGTGCTTTTACACAATACAAACTTACTCTTTCGATTATTGGCCCGGTAAGTACCGAATCTGATTCATTCTGCATTTAATATCGTCATAAGGGCTAGAAGTTGAAGTGGAAATAAGAGTAACTGAAGCGCGAGACAGCAGCGATTTTTAGTGGCTGGCTGTCGAGTGGTTAGTTTGTTTTAAAATCGTGAGCTTGAAGGAGGTGAGTGGATTAGTTTGCTATCAAAGTCATGAGTGAGTTGAAAGTTTAACTTTTGTTCGACTAAACCGTCGATATCTGCTCAAATTTCTTCATCGAAACAACAGTTTTGAGCAGTTCTTGTCTTGTGGGATCGTGTTGGTTGGCCTTGGTGGAGAGACTCCTGATGGGGAGGTATGCTTTGTGGAGGTGTGTTCTGGTGTGAGCTTCTTCAGAGTATGATCTGCTAGGAGAGGCTTTGGGCATAGTGTTGTGGTGGACTGGCTGCTTGCTTGCTTGACTGCTGGTTGCTTTCGAGGTGGGTATGGTGAGAAAATTCGAATTGATTGAACCTGGATGAGGTTGGTCAAGTCTGTAGTCGGGCAATTTATGGCAATTTTGGTCGTATTCAAAATTATTTCTCGAAATTTCAGTTCCATTTTGTTGGAAAAACTCTTCGCTTTTCAACATTTCTTCTCTCTCGTCTATGGCTTTAAGGCCTCTTTTAGCTTGAATGGCACTATTCCTACTTTGCAAGCTGTTGTTACTGCCTGCTGGGAAGGCAAATGCGGTGATGGGGATAAGAGAAGAGCTTAAACACCTGTATAGGGCTGCGGTGGTTTCATAGTAAAGAAAAATAATAAAAGAGATTTAGTTTATACCAGTAACTATTCCAAAAAGTATTAATATTTTCATGAACTTTTTTTTAGAATTTTTTTTTTTAATTCACAAATAGACACCAACGGAACTCACCAGATTGATTTTGAGTTGAATTTCTGCCATACTTTACCCCCATCCTGCTCAGCGTTGCTATGGTATTTCTTTTGAGGGTTCTGTAATTCTCACGAGAAGATCTTTCCCTCACCACCTCGAAGAAAAGTAAGGTTGTAACACCGAGAAGTATAATGAAAAGTTTGAAGCAAAAAATTTTATTTTTTGTCGCAGTTGCCATTAAAGTGTATTTTTTAATTTCAATTGTCTTAAAAACGCACAAACTAACTTGGAATTCTTTCAGGTAGCTATTGATCTGTCGATCTTCTTGGATTTTCTGGTGCTTCCTCTTGATGTGGGAGGCAATCAGGAGCATCACCGAGGTGCCGTAGAAGATGATGACGATAATGACGTACCAGCCTGCAGCCATTCCGTGTCCATAGTCATACTTGCGAGACTCTGCGTCGTCTGGTGCTTTCAGCTTGCGGGCCTCTTTGGAGATGACATCCAGGACATCCCAGTTGCAAGGCGAAACAGTGGTGGTGGTGGTGTTCAGAGAGGGAGATGTCATGAGAAATTTTTCAGACAGACTG
The DNA here is from genome assembly GCA_947562095.1 of Branchellion lobata. Lineage (NCBI taxonomy): Eukaryota > Metazoa > Annelida > Clitellata > Hirudinida > Piscicolidae > Branchellion > Branchellion lobata. The sequence goes on from OX387246.1 coordinate 2,733,098, forward strand.
AAGTCGAAAAATCGACTAAAGTTTTGAAAGCGCTTGGATGTTACTGTCAAAAAGGTTGTTTAAACTCCGTAGTGAGGTAGTTATCCGCTGAGTGAAGCATATTTCAATGCAAGTCGTTTACAAAATGTTTTGTTCGAGTGAGATTAAACATCTGTCGTGCAAGCAACATCAGACGATCGATCCTTACTTACGCCTTGCCTAACAAACTTCTAGACCTGACATTTACATATTCGAGTACTTTACGCTCTGTAGTTTATTAACGAAACTATGCAGCTCCTTCAATCGGCAATTTTTGTTAGTAATTTTTATTGGATTATATAAAACGATAATTATATAAATTGTGAAGATAAAAATCATACTATTGAAACATTTTTGAGATGAAAATTTTAATTTTTGATAAAATTTCATGGCACATTTGTCAAACAGTCAAGATGTTTTTAACTTCGCGGATCTGGCGAAATGAATTGCTATTGGTTTTCCATGGAGCAGGTAACCGTTGACTTCGCTGAGGGCCAAAGAGGCTTGTTGTTCGGAAGGCAGAGACACAAAGGCCTGTCCTTTCATGCGGCCTTCCTTCATAAGGCGAATGTCGTACAAACTCTTTTCTTCTTCTTCATCCCACGCCACGTACCTGCCGAAGAGGCGGTGCAGGTCGCCCTCACACACGTTCTTGGAAAGATTCTTGAGGTAGAGGCGGCAAGAAGGTTCGCCTGCTTTGTAGTTTTTGAAAGCAGCTATTGTTTTATACTCTTTTAATGGCAATCTATTTATATCTAATTCGCTTTTGCTTACAAAGTCTTCTTTCTTCCATTCACGTTCGTTTTCTAGCGTAACTTTTTCCGGCTTTTTGATTTCTGGAAGTATTTTTCCAAACCCATCATTTTCAACGTGAAAGATCTTTTCTGCATCTGATGAAGTAGCATCATTGCTTTCAAAGTTCGTTGTGTCTACGAGATTATTTTTGATCTTAATGTCAATCTTTTTTGACTTTTCATTGGTGGCTGCTCTTTCAAAGACTTCCTGTACATTTTGAATTTCCGTATTTGCGCTTTTGTTTATTAATGAAGCTATTTGTGCCTGCATCATCAACTGCAGTTTTATTTTCTTCTTTGTAGAATCATCAATCTGCACCTTTGGTCTTTTGCGCTTTTTGACACTTTGAGGGTTGTTTTCACCCGAACTGTCATACTCACTTTCTTCAGAAGAGGTCAGTCCTTGCGCAGTTGCGAGGTCATTCAAAATTTCTGGAGTAGAAGTAACTTGGCCAAAGGGTGCAGGCAAATTCATTTTGTTCATGAGATGTAGAACTTGTACGTAAAACTTTGGCACTGAAGCTAATGCATTCATGATGTTGAGGAGGATGGTTGTTGTAGGTTTGGGGTAAGAATAAAAAAGATTTGGATTGATTGTATATTGAAAATCAAAATCATGTGAAATTGAATTTATTTCTTTGTTGACTCTTTGTATAAGTTTTTCTTTTTCTCTTTCCAAGCAATGTTTGTCTTGTGTTTGGTTTGATTCCTCACTGTTAGTGTTTTTAATGATTGTATTTTCAATTTTTCTTGGAATGCTTTTACTATACTCTGCCACCAAAGTTGTGTTTAACAACGAAAGCTGGTGAAGTTTGTTCAGGGCACCTGTCGCATCTATTTCATTTTGAAACTCCACAAAAGCACAGTATCTCAACCTGCCTTCATGTCCCATGAAACGAGTATTAACAGCTCCAAAATTCTTGAAAAAGTCTGAACATAACTCTTTTGTGAATGATTTAGGCAGGTGTTTAACAATTAAAATACTTTTATCCATTTTAAAAAATATTCATTTCACTTTTAGCATATATTTTGCCAGAAAAGAATTACTTATTCACCGAAATTTGTATTATTGGATGTTATATTTTTTTAATAATTATTATCAATTAGTGTCTGTTTAAATTAAAATTGTATTTATTTTACTTAACAGACTATTCAGTTTGTTGTATTCAACTTGAAAAGTGAATTCAAATTAAATTTTTGAAAAAAAAGAATCTAATTATTCTTTCAATATTTCTCAAATCTCTGAACTTTTTTTCATGTTTTTAAAAATTATATAATGCAAAATTTAATATCTTATTTTTCTTCTGACGAAGAAAATAATGAAGAAGATGTCTGTTTTAGTGAAAAAGATTTCTTTTCATTGAATGAGAAACGTATTGAAGAATTAGCCAGCGAATCAAAAAAAGAAAAGACAGTTAATTGTGCGGAAGTTATACTCAATCACAAATTTGAAAAGAATACTGATTCTATACCTTATAAAGAAATTAATGAGTGCAAAAAAAAACTTTCACAAGGAGAATGGAGCTTTGGAACGTTTTCTAATCATTCAATTTCTCAAAAAGAAATTTATGATTCATCAAATTATGTTCTCGAAACTAGTAACAGCAATAGTTCAAATCATGGCTATGGAGCTCAAAATGATATAAACACTAGTACGAATACCAAAAAATACGTTTCAAAAAGAAAAATAATTGAATCAACGAGTGATCTCAAGGAAAATCCATTGAAGAAGTTGTCACAAGACAAAACATCCAAACTTCTATTGGAGGAAGAATACTGTTGTATAGGAAACGTTTCACAAAAACTTCCAGTCCAAAAAATTCCACGTAAATTGATGGGAAAGTTCAAAAGTCACACTGCAACAGTGGGTCGACTGCGATGGTGTGGTCATGACCTCAGCCACTTACTGTTGTCGACCTCTTTTGACTGCACCATTCAAGTTCATGACATCTTCACAAAGCAATGTCGTCTGTGCATCAAGCACCACACACAAGCAGTTCGAGATGCCACTTGGTCTCATGACAACTTTTCAGTTTCCAGCTGTGGCTACGACAACAAATGTCTCATCACCGACATTACCACTGGCATGGAGTTTGATTGGTTTAGGTTGAACAAAATTAAATCCATTTTGAACATTAAAAAACTATCCATCAGTTTTCAAATTCACTTTCAACTCACCGCCAAGCAGGTCAGTTGAAGATGCACCATGAACACAAGGACCATTTGACTTGTGTCAAACACCACCCCGACCAGCAACATCTGCTTGTGGTCGGCTCTCACGACATGATTCTTTGTCTTGACACTCGATCCCCCCAAAAAGCTGTCAACTGCTTCAAGTTTAAGGACAAAATGGGACAGGTTGGATTTATTTTGTTCCTAAAATTTTTAAGCTGATGTTACCAAACCAATGATACCTCTACACAGGTGCTGGACGTGTGTTTCTTGTCGCCGAATGAGTTGTTATCATCGTGTGACTTGGTTGCTAGAGAGGGAGCTGACCGGAGTTTGGTGGTGTGGGATTTCAGATCCACTGCAGCTCTTTCCAACCAGATCTTCCATGTTTGTCTCATTGTGCTTCGAATGGTACTTGAGTAGGGTCTAGAAGATTCTTGGAGCTAAACTCCACCGTAATAATGCTAGTTGTATTCTATTGTTTAAACTTCACTTTTTGAACTCCTTCGCCACCCTACAGGAAAAGTACACCTGTCCACGTCTGCTTCAACACCCCAGCAACGACACCTTCTTGGCACAGACACAAGGCAACTACATTGCACAGTTTAACTGCAGCCCTCCATACAAACTCAACAAGCGCAAGCAGTTCAACAAACACTTGGTAGGTGTGACAACAAGTAAATATTTCCATGAGCTATGATTTCCACCCTCTGAGCGTTCAAGCACCTTCTGAACACTCAAACCACACCCACGTATGCAGGTTAGTGGGTGGGACGTGGGGTGTGACGTAGACAGGACGGGCAGTGTGCTTGTCAGCGGCAGTGCCGATGGCAGGGTGGTTTTCTACAAGTACTCCTCCACCAACCTCATCTCCTCCATCGACATCCATCCCTTCAACCACCCACACACGGACCAGATAAGTTAGTCCTGCTTGTCTTTTTTTTTTAAACATCTCGAAATATATTTACTAAAATTTTTACATTGAACTTTTTATTTAAAGCCAACTACCAACAAACCACCAACAATATCTGATAACTCTCTCACCAAATCCTCTACAAACTTTCCTACCAACTCCTCTACAAACTCCCTTACGTACGTAACGAACAACTGCAAGGTGCGGACGATGACGTGGTAACGGACGTTGCGTGGCATCCAGTGCTGCCTGCCACTTGTGCCTTCTGCACTCACGCCGGTGTGGTCGCAGTCCTCAACTGACGTGCCGACTTCTTTTCTCATTTTGTGGCCTACTTGACAGTTTATTACAATACAACGGTGGTTATCATTACAATACAATACAATAAAATACAATACAATAAAAATACGAATATAAGTATAGTGGCATTAACCCCGTAGAGTTTCGAGGCCACGTTACGGTGGCGTTTAGTCGTAAAGTCCTCGAGACTGTGAAAAAACAAGATAAAAACCGGCGGTATTTATTAAAAAGACCAAATTTCTGTGCGTAAATGCATTACCGTTACAACTCAGATCATCCAGTTACAATAACTCTTACGAAATAAATGACGTATTTGATAAATTTGTTTTTTAATGGAAAAATTGATAGTTAATGCGTAGTTGTGCGTTGGGTATGCATGAATCAGCCTTGGTTGCCTCCTATGCAACAATTTTGTAAGAGGAGAAATAAAAATAAAAGTGAAGAAATGAGAGGTGAAGAAAAAACAAACGGAATTCGATGCTCCCACGAAGTGCCTCATCATCAACTGTAGAATACATTTCAAATCTGAACAACCTGGTACTAAATGGTACGCCTCATATGCTCGAGCATGCATGCATACAGCATAAAGAAATGGTGACATACTTATCACCACACCCTCCTCAAAGCCCCCAAGCCACCAGATGCGTTCAAGCTCCATCATCTGAGGTGGAGCAGAAGAGTGGTTGGATGCTGCAGGAAGGACTTCCAGAGGTTCGAGAAGCGAGCCAGTGTAGCCCCATCAACTACCCTGTGGTCAGCAGACCACGACACAGTCATCAGGTGCGCTGGCACCACTTGTCCAGTGCTATCGTACACCGGTGTTTTCTGAGGGGCGTGATGGAGGAAGATTTGTTTCAAGTAAGCATGAAAAGTCATGTCTTTAAAGCAGACTTGAAACTCCACAAAGGTAGATGTGTTTGAGAATCAAAAACCCACAGTGATCGATCCCAGGGCTCCTATCACCAACTCAGGCACAAATATGAGGGGCTTTGTGTAAGTTCCACCGATCTGATGGGTAGATAGGAGGTGCATCAGTACGCCACAAGCCACCCTCGCAAGCGCAATGACTCACCATGCCGATGTTGGAAAGAGTGAAGGTGCCTCCACTGAGGTCTGCAAGGCCCAGCTTGTTTGCACTGGCCAGCTTGTTGAGTCTCTCCAGCTCAATGGCCACTTCCAATACACTGAGGCTCGCCACATTCTTGATGTTGGGCACCATGAGGCCTTGAGGGCTGTCTATGGCTACTCCGATGTTGTGCGAACCCTGTGGAAGAAAGTAGTTAAGGAAAAAAGGAACAAAAATGCCACTTGAAAGTTTGAAAGATTGCTTGACTGTTGGAGAATGAATGAGGAGAAAGTGAAAGAATTAATAAAAGTGAATGAAAGAAAAAGTAATTAATGGAGGAATTAGAATGAACAAGTAAGAGTGAGACCTTGTAAGTGATATTCTTACACTCCTCGTCGACGGAGGAGTTTAAGAGGGGGAAGCTGTTGAGAGCCAGAGAGGCAGCCTGTGTGGAAAGAGGAAAAGGAGAAAGAGGAAGAAGAGGAGGAGGAAGAAGAAGAGGAGGAGGAAGGAAAAAAGAAGGAAGAGAAGGAAAGAAGAGAAAAGAGGAAAAGAAGGAAAAGAGAGAAAAAAGGAGGGGGAGCAGGAGAAGGAAGAAGAGGAAAAGAAGGATGGCTTTTGTATGTCCATGCAACAATCAGTGCAAGTTTTGTTATATATATATATATATATATATATATATATATATATATATATATATATATATATATATATATATATATATATATATATATATATATATATATATATATATATATATATATATATATATATATATATATATATATATATATATATATATATTTATTTATTTAATGTTAATCAGTATATATATTATCAGGCATATGGGTGCTTCAGTCATTGGCAGTCACCTTGATGAAGATGGACGTGTAAGAAAATTTAATGCCGTACTTGCTGGCCACCTCCTTGAACTGCTCCTTCGAAGCCACCATGCTGCTCAAGTCCACCTGAGTGGTGGTGGTGAGATGATGGTGGTGATGATAGTCATGACAATGATGGTGGTGGTGATGATGGTGGTGGTAATGTGGTGATGATGATGATGGTGGTGGTGATGATGATGATGATGGTGGTGATAATGATGATGGTGGTGATAATGATGATGGTGGTGATAATGATGATGGTGGTGATAATGATGGTGGTGGTGGTGGTGATAGTGCCAAGGTTTTATAAATTAATTTAACATTAGAAGTATTTTGGACCCAGATAGAAATATTGATAATAACAACTATCATTATTATTGTTATTATAAATTGATAATTATGATATCTAAATAAAAATATTCTAATAATGATATCTGAATAATACTTATTATTATTATTTTTTTGTTTCTAAGATGCACCTGGTCACAGAAGCAGAAATGTGGTATGTGGTTAGCTGCAGTCATGGATTTGACCATGGCTTTCTTGATGCCTGTGATGGCTTCGGTGTGGTCCCGGGGGGGCTCAAGACCAGTGTCGGGAGGGAGGCTGAGATGATGGGGCACAAGAGGAGGAAGGGTCGTTGTTGGTGTTGCTGCTGCTGCAACTGGCTGTGCAAGTGGCTGTAGAACAGGCTTGGGTAGAGCTGAAAATGAATTCTGATGAGTTTTTGTGTTGCTTTTTGTAGTCAATCACAAAAGATTTTTACCATGGAAGCAAACGTGAGCAAGGAAGCAGGAGACCTACCTAGATCGTTGAGATGTTTGAAGATGTCGTCCTTGAGGATGCGTCCCTTCTTGCCAGAACCAACCACATCCTTCAAATGCACACCCTTTTGTGAAGCCAAATTCCTGACTGCAGGAGTCGCCAGAAATTTGCTGTCAGTTCTGTTTTCTTCCTCGTCAGATGAAGAGTCACTATCACTCTCATCACCATCCCCTGAAGAGAGCTTGGTTGTGATTTCGTCATCAGCACCCTCTGAGCCTGTGAGATGTGTGTTGTTGTAATAAAAAAGCTCATTTGATCATGACTTAAACACTCAAAGTTCTTTAGAAACTCACGTAGACCAACGAAACAAAGCTACTCGAGATGTACACACCCTCGTCCAATTGGATGTCAACTAGTGCTTCTCCCACCAGGGCAGTGGCATCAACTTGGTGGTACAGCTTGGTGATGGTTCCATCAAAGCGGCTGGTGATGGTCACTGAGGCCTTGTCACTCTGCACCTCACAAATGTTCTGGAATTGCGAAACCTTCTCCCCTTCCTTCACAAACCTGTGTGTGGAAAAAAGGAACGCTTCAACGTTTCTGTGAAGAATTGAGAGAAATCTTAGAGAGGACTTCACAACTGACCATTCCACAAGGACTACTTCTCGAATGCCTTCTCCAATGTCTGACAATTTGAACTGTACTGTCTTATTCTGCAGTGGAACTGTTGTGCTGATGTGCCCTGTGGGTGATCAAACAGGGTGAAAAAATCGGATTGTGTCTTTGTAAACCATACTTTTGGTATTGTCACTTTCACTAGTCTTGAAAATCTGCTTGCAAAAAGGAATGGCTGGTGATTGAGATGATAATGTCCTGTGAAGCACTAATGTCAATCCATTCACTCGATAAACCTTCTGGCTCTGCTTCACAAACCTGAGACCCTTAGAAAAACAAATAAATACATGTTGAAAATGTATAATTAGCATGCATCTTTTCCCCACATCCAAAGGTCAACCTAAATGAAGTCACTACTTCATTGGATTGATCCACTTTTTTTTATTTTTCATTTGCCAACTTATGGAAACGAGTATATATTTTTTAATTATTCAGACGGTCTCTCCTATTGGAATAATATTGTTACTTCCACATGGTAAGCCAATTAACTTCCATTTACTGAACAAAATGATTTTTTATGATTATTTTCTTAACAGCCAAAAATACACGTATTAAGTATTTGATTAGTACGAGATTAAATTTATCCTTATTTGTCAATTGGAGTTGTCGGTAACATTATGAGCTCAAAGGAGTAAAGATTTCATATATTTGAAATTAATTAATTAACTTTCATTAATGAAATAAACTAAAAATAAAAAATAAATATGTTGTTAAACATTGAATAAATTTTAAATTCCAACTTTGATCCCCACGAATCTAGTTACGGAGGCCATTGATTGCAAAAACACTATATAACAAAGATTTCTTCAAATTTAAACTTCTACTAAATCTTGTGAATTAATCGAATGTGAAAATCTCAATTTGATACTCAATGATTATCATGCTCACATGAAAATTGTAATACTTGGCATTGCATTTTCATCATCCCATTTATAAAATTTAAAACGTGAGTTTTATTTTTTTTTTAATTTCTAAAAGCTTTGTAAGCAAGAGGTTTTGATGGTTTTTAAATACCGCAGAATAAATTAAAAATAAATATAGAGAAAAAAATCATAATGAGTAGATAAATGCCTTTTCATAAGATCTAGTGAGAATCAATGGAATACCCTTTCGGAAAAAGCATTGCCCACCTAGTTTCTGGTGCACACAAATTCTCGCATCTAGATCCTACTTTTATTTCCTTACACTTGTAGAAAAAACATCAAACTTTTAAATCTGTACTCTTATGTTCAAAATTTAAAATCTATCCTCTCACCTCATTACTTAACCGACCTCATTATGTTACCTCGTTGCATGGTTGGCCTGTTCCGCTGAAAATGTGATCGGGTGATTTCAGGTTTGAGTTCTAAAAACGGAAACTCAATTAAAGTACAGATGCTGTGGTAGAATGCCTTTTTCTTCTAGTAATTCACAGCGAGTAAATCCGTTTCCATAGAAGCGATTTTGAAAAGTGAGAAAAAGACGCGCCATGAATGTCCTGGTTAATAACAATAATAATAATAACAGAAATACTAATAATAAAAATAATTTCAAAAAAAAAATAATAATAAAATATCCAATTTGTAAAGTGCCAAGGCAAGCAACTGAGGCGCCAGCAGGTGACTAAACCACTCAAAACGGCGTCTGTTCTTTATTTGAGTTACCGCTTTTTATAACTGACTTGAACCTAGCCCAGAATCAAAACCTGAGCCTCACGTTTTCAAAGCAGGCTTGCTAACCATTATGCTACAGGCATACTTTAGATTATAAGGTTGCAAAAGGAGGCTAGAAGCTTCCTCATGATGTTACTTCTGTTACTTCTCAAACTTCGTGAGGCTCTTAAAACATTTCGTTTAGACAGTCAGTAGCAAAGCGCTCGTGAACAGTGATAAGCGCAACACAATGGCTCTGATTAGGTTAGATTGAATTAGATTATACTAAATTAAATTAGATAAGAATCGATTTATGAGTTTAATGAAATTGTTATTATTCAGAATGAACAACTGTTTCATAGTTTTCAATTCCTCGTTTGCATTTTCTATTAAAGAAAATCTTCAACAAAAATGGTGGTAAACGAAATTAATTTTTTTTTCAATACTGACAACTTTGTTCTTAATATGTGATAATACTTATGAAGCGAATAGAATTCTACGGACCAAACAAATGACATGAAAACATGAAAGCTCATTATAACAGTTGCCACAACACCCCTTTACAACTCCATCTTGTCAATCCTGCTTTCCTTATCTTGCAGCCACTCGGCATACTCTGAAAGAGGGTCGTGTTCCTTGTGTCGATGGAAGGACACCGGGGTAAGGTCCTTGAGGTGTGCAGCACAGTAGTCCACAGGCCTGGCTTGGTGGAAGTGTGCAGAGTGGGTGAGGGGCAGTTCGAGGTTATTAAGGCACATGCCGAGGCCCATGTCGTCAGGAGCGTCTGCTGAAGGACACTTGCACCCTCCCACCTGCATCAGAGCCTCCAACCCACCTCTGCTCAGCGCCATCCTGCATGGTTTGCATTTTTCAAACAAGTCCTTTAGGCCTCAATGAGATCCGATACTATACAATGCAATAGTAACATCTAGCCCAGAAAGCTCCGAGACTAGATGAGCTTTTTTGTTGTAGTATCGAACAATGATAAAAAATTTTCGAAGGGTATAAAACAAGACACCAACCCGCCGCCCAGAGTGATGTAGTCGTAACCGTATCCTGCGCTCACTCCGTAGCCATAGCGTTCCCCGATGTACAGAGACTCAGTGCTGTTGTGGCACGACAACAACCGCACTAAGCGAGAAACACTGTTGTGTGGTCGTTGTGTTTCGTGAATGTTGAGCGCCAAAGAAACCAACTTTCTTTAAGGCAGTTTTTTAAAATTGTTTCTCAACCCCATCTATACTTCAAAGAGCTCCGAAAATGCTTTAATTACATTAAATTAGATTATCTTTCTAAATCATTAGGATTAAGAAGGTTCAGCGTCAGCGGACCTAAGTTGTGGAACAACCTACCTAACAGCTTAAAATCTTCAAGTTCAACAAAATCATTTTGTCGATCTCTGAAGACTTACCTGTTCAATAAATCATTCCCTCCATCATAATTATAATACTGGTCTTTTTTAGAAATAATTTATTTTTATTTTCATTTATTTACTTCTTTTATTTAATTTTTAATTTTTCACAATAGTTTTAATAATAGACGTTTTTGAGTGGCCTCGAAACTCTATGGGGTTAATGCCACTATAATAATATTCGTGTTTGTATTGTATTGTATTGTATTTTGTGAACTTTGAATCGCTCGAGACAACAAATTGACAACTACAGCGGGCACAAGGCAGGGAACCTCAGAAGGGTGTCATCGTCTGCCACAAAGGCCCACAAGAGGCGTTCGTCCTCTTGCATCTCCCTGTGAAGCCTCTTCAGAATCAACATCAGCTTCTTGCAATGGCCTGTGCAAAATATTCATTGCAACAACTTTTTAGAAAGCTCTTTTACATTTGAAAAATACTTGTTTACATTTTTTTAAAACTTTTTATATTAAAAAAATTCTAATTATTTTTTTACATTAAAATGTTTCATATTAAAAATATTTTTTAATTGGATTTTTTCTTAACATTAATTTGCTTTAATTATAAAAAATTAATTGTGAAACAAAAAAACAGTTGGAGCAAATCAACATGCAAAGCAGACGACAAAAATACCCACCAGACTTGGTGTTTGGTGTGCCTGAGTAGATGGTGGGTATGGAGGGATCTTCCTTGTCACTCACGAACAACAACCTCCTCACATCCCCTCCCCACGTCTGCTTCAGAATTGGAACTGTGATAAGTCGATCAAGAGTTATGCCACTTTAAGTATTGTGTATCTCTTCCTACTACGTTCTGCCTGTTCCTAAGCTACGCCCTCTCACCAAAGCTTTCAATAGCGCTGCCGGATTAGTTTCTGGTACTCAAAAATGTTTACGTATAACTTTTGACCTTACCTCTTTACACTGGTTATTTATGAAGAAGAGAACAATTTACAGGATTTGCACTTATGTTCGAAATAATATAACCATTCACCTCACAGACCTTATTAAGTGACTTCCTTGTAAGGGACTCTGATATTTTTTTAATTCTCACTTTTTATGATGCCTTTTAACCACATTCGTACTGAATCTGCACTCTCCTTCTCTTATAGAACTCTTTTCCCCCAAGTTTCAACACCACTACACCTTTACTTCGTTATCGTAAAGCTCATGAAACTATATTGATTCGGCAATTTGTAACTGAGCGCTCTTGAACAATGTTTAAACGGCGTTATACGAGTGTTTTTATTATAATTTTAAGAAGGTTTCATAGAGAAGTAAGTTTTAAAATATGCAAATTTATATAAATTATTTTTAAAAGTTAAATCAACAGTTTTTTACTTTATAAAGTAGAAATAACTATTCCTCCAGCCACTCACTTCTGCTCGCATGAAACTTCGCACAGGTCTTGACGGCCACAATAAGATTGTCAAGAGCAACAGGAAAGATGTCCTGGGTGGTTGTGGCAAGAACATCCATCTCATGACCACACTGGGGCCATCCTCCAGGGATCTCCACACATTACCCTACAATGAATGTGAGTGAATGGAGCTTACGTACGCATTGTGGAAGTTTTTCTTGGATTTTGACAGCACAACCTCCTTTGTCAACCGAGCCACAGAAGGAAGCTAGAGAGGTCAGGTTTGTTTGCGCTAGGTCTGACACCATGAGGGAGAACTATGGGGAGAAGTTGAAAAAGTTTAAATAATTTGGTCAAGTTTTCGAGAATTGTGAACGAAGTTAAAATTTTGAGTAAAAACGGGAATATGAGAAATTAACGTGACTGGTTAAAATTTTTTTCTGTAATCTTGAACCACAACTTCGGTTCCGTTCTTTCTTATTATTAGTTGCGAAGTTGTTCAGCATGGCAGCTGTGGCAAAAAAACCTACGGTCTTTTGGGTTAAAGCATTCATGATTCAGCCGATGAGCTTTCAGCCTTGCATATCATTGCTCAGCACTTGTTCAAGCAGCCTCTAAACCTTACAACATCTTCAACTGACGCATTGAGCAACAGTTTGTTCACCACCACACTCATCAGCGCACGTTCAAGTCCCAAGAACACCTCGTAGTAGGCGTCCAAGGAGAAAGCCATTGGGAGCTTCTTTTCCTTTATTTTCGAAGCCAACTTGGAAAGAAGGGGTCGAGAAAGAAGGAATCCTGAAGATATGTGGGAATAGGGGAAATCGAGGTCGCGATGGAAGTTGTAGTGGTGTACGATGGTCATCGAGTCATCCTTCAGAGCTTTTCCGCCGTAGAAGTCCTGCGTTTGATCAGCGGCTGTGAATGCATTTGTCATGTATGAAGTTTCAATCACTCAAAAACCATTCTGTGTCGTGGTGCTTACCTGGTTCAAAGGCAGCTTGGAGCATTCAGTGGTGAGAACTTGCAAGTCTACTGCCACAGAGTGGTCCACAAACAACACCGCCTTGCATGAACTACAGTCCGCTGCTAATCTGGAATGAAGTTAATTTCCATTGAGACTAATGATGGAATATTCCATTCAAATGAATCATTTGAGTGATAACACACTTATGCAAGATAGGGGTGATTGTCCAGGCACCCATGTACTCTGCATAACTTTCATGCAGCAATCTCACGGCTGGTTTTAACAACTGTATAAGTTGAAATTATAGTCAATAGTTTTATTTTTTAATTAAAAAATAAAAATAATTTTATGTAATGAGGAATTTATTGTGATTCGAGTGTTTTATACTTCATTATTGTCTTCATGTTGTTTCATTATATTTTCTTTCAACTCTACAGCTCTATTGTTGTGATAGGTGCTTGTAGGATTCAGAACCACAATCAACAGTTCATGTTTTCCCCCTAAAAAATTTTTGATTAGTTTTTTAACTAAAAAATAACAACAGCCAATTCCAAAAAAACAATTACCTTCACTTGTGCAGTTTGTAATGTAAAAAAAACAAAGGAAAAACGACAAAAAAACTCTCATTCTGAATTTCAAATAAAATTAGACACAAAAGTTCTGTGGCTTCATCTTTTCAATCTTTTTTCCCCTTAAAAGGTCGAACCTGATTAAATCAGTGATATTTCCTGTATACTGCTAGTATTCAACAGCTGTGGTTGGCAGTTGACATATAACCGATGTTCTAAACTTACTCATTCAATTCTGACCACGTCTCTATGTAGACAACTCAGAGTTCATTTATGGTTAAGTTGGATTGTATAACAAACCGGTCGATATCACCAATTTTTCCAAATTGTTTGAATTTTTATACTAGAAACAATGTTTTTGAAGTATCACAGACATTTAAAGTGTTGGAAGAGGTTCACTTTTAACAGTTGAAATTTGAATGCCACGAAAAGAGAATTTAATAAATACCAGCTTAACCATTAGACTAATCAACAAAATATGTGAATATCAGACCAATGAAGAAAAAAACATTTTTTAATGTTTTATTATTCAATAATGAAATCAATTTTCAAAAAATCAATAATACACATGAATACAGTTATCGTTTCTTCTTTTGCTTAAAAGTTTTTGCACTGCTGCTAGAATTTTCTTTTTTCTTTTTGGCGTTAACCTGAAAAAGAAGAAACTTACTTTCAAAATGAAATCCAATAAAATTAATATACAATAAACATAATGAATGAGAAATAGTCTCAGATACCAAACTTTGCCAAGCTAACTTTTTGTTTGATGAATCCGTGGGCATCAAGAAGATCTCTGGTGATGCTGTTGATGTGTTTGAAGCGGTCAGGTCCCAGATGAATGCCTCCATACCACCGAGTCACCACCACCAACACGTTGCGTGCATCAACGATCTGTCATTTCAAATTGACTACCGTTTTAAATAGTTCAAATACAACGTTAGTTTGAGAAAAAAGCGAAATAATTGAAAATATAAAGGTGTTAATGCCGACACACCTGTGGTTAATCTTATTTTATCAAAATGACAAAAGATGAAGATATGATAAAGCTAATTTATGCGCAGGCGCGCTTGATATTGCTTTTTGAAACAGAAAAAATAAGTGGTGTTGTTACATTGAGGAGGTTGAGCATGCGAGAGCTGGCGCCATGCTCACCATCGTCGTCACAGCCCGAGTTGAAGGCTCCATTGGAGAGCTCTATGCTGGTGGTGGAAAGATTTCAATGCAAGTGTTTGAAGGCCAAATGATGAGGAGTAGGAAGATGTGAAAAGAAGAAGCACCGGTAGGCGAGGATGTTGTGTGTTGCAGCTGCTATCTTCTTGTTCTCCTTCAGATTCTCTAGCACATCTTCCACCTGTGCATTGTATTAGTTGTCAAGGCGTGCATGGAGGGTACTATGAAGTTCAGTGTTATGGCTGGAAGGGCTGACGACCTGCTGCTTGAAAAGCACGGAAGCAATGTGGCCCTGGAAAACACTTTTTCGGTCGGTGAGAGTTTCTCCATGGTGGATGACAGGCAAGGCCAGAGCTGATGCATGGGTGTGTATGGACTGCACTGTTAATTCAAATAAATTCCATTATATGGATCAGATAATCGAGAAGCATGTGAGGTTAATTGAAGTTGGAGTAAGTTTTTGATAATTAGACTGATTTCAACATTTAAAGAAAGGCCAATAACGTGCATGTACGCTTGAAACAACCCTCATTGAATGCAAACACATGAATGTATTTGGTGCAGTCACCTGAACTGCAGTAAGAGGGAGCATCAGCCATATATTTAGTATGCAAATTTAGCACACCAACATCTTTCACTAAAACATTCAAATCTTCATCTTCATATTCTCCTTCTTCTTCTTCCTCTTCTTCTTCTTTTTCATCCACTGTTGGTGATAACATAAATGCAGAGCTAACAATGCGGGTAATATACAATAATTTAACATTAAATTAAATATATTTTTAGTGTATGTACTCAGCAAACATGGCCTGTAGTGAAAAACCACCTGTGACAGCATCTTCCGTGGCTTGCATCAAGTCCTCCAGAAAAGTCTTGGTGGCAGTTATCCACTGGAAGACAATACATTCCCCTGCACCGTCGCTGTGTGTCCCAGGCAATTGAGTGTTCATTAGATATGTAAGAGGTGAGTCTCATAAAAGCATAATTTTTATTGTGTATGGAAAAATTTTTAGTGACATTAACTATGTTTTTGTATCTTCAGCAACTGTTAATGCTTAAATACTGCCCACCAGTAAAGATTGCCTAATTCCGAATCAAGTTCCCTTCTCTTAAGGGGAGAAAGACCTTCAGTTCTTTGGAGTGATTTTTCAAAATTATTTCAAAATGTTATGGTCTTACTAAAAATGTTTGTAACAAATTAATTTATTAATTCATACATAAATCATGCAACAAATAAGAAAGTCAAAACTAACTGAATGGAGTATGTGGGTGGAGCTTGACCTGGATAGTTGTCATTCAAGTTAACCTGCGATATAAATTTTGAAAACTTAACTGATTGATTTTTATGAAATTAGCATGATTTACTGCAATGTTATGAGCCTACGGTGAATGTGAACTCCACTCGTCCATCAGCAATGCAAATGCTGAAGCAACCTTCATCAAGCCACCTAAAATCATCTGCAAAGATAGAAGTCAGTGCTTCAATTTCCTCCTTCTGGTGCGGCCAATGGGATAAAATTCAATTATAAATCTTTGTATTCGCTGAATATTCGGGCAAAAATGAACAATTTCATAAATGCTTGAACATGTATTAAACATTTTATGAAGCGCAGGTACGATTCAAATTTGGATTTTTCAAAAATGGGTACCTGCTTATCAAGGTTTTCTTCACTCATTGAACAATTACACGCCTGTCATAGAAAACAATTTAATTAATTTTTAGACGTATTACATTTGGGCTAATTAAGCTCCATTAGAGCTTAGCTCAATACTCGGATGAAGAACAACCAAACTGAAACCACAAATTCTGTGAACGTCTTTTAACTTATCCGCGTAACGTTATTTAGCTGGAAAAAGCTTCAATCTTGATAAAAAGCGTTTTTTGAAGAAAAAAGTCTGAAAAAACAAACAAATTTTTTTTATTTTTTAAATCTGTATTTAGAAAATTAAATTGTGACGTAAATATTGGTTTTCAAATATTTTATTTGTAAACTTCATTTTGACAATGAAAAAATTGTTGTGAGTAGCAACTTTTTATTTAAACTTTCATTTTTTTTCCCACAAAGAATCTTCAATCTCATTTTGTTTCAAAGTAACCAAATCTAGCGATCAAACAGACGACAGTCGATTACTCTGCTTGAAACTATTTATACAACCTTGCACGATTTTTCTATACCTCAATATCATAACCTTGTTTGATACTCACTGTGCCAAGTCCCGGACACTTTAATGTTGTGCTTTTTGGGTCCCCTTCTGGTTCAGAACAACTGAAATGTTTCAGACATGTTTTTTCATTAATTGAAAAATGCAAAAGTACATGCACACATTAAATTTTTTCAAATTATTCACATATAATTTTTTCACGACAGTTGGTCAAAGCCTTTAAAGCCAATCAAGAAGTTTTTCGATGAGATAGACCCATTCAAGAAGGTTTTTTGGCAAAGAAATATCATGGGCAATGTAAGCATTTGTAACAGAATAATAAAGTCTGATGTGAGTAAGGAAGTCTTGAATACACCTCTTGAAGGTAATGCGAGGTATAGACTAATAGAAATCAAATGAACTTAGAAACTATTCATATTTGAAACCATAAGGTGTGAAAGATAAAGAAGAACGTGATCGGCTGTTAGTTTTAAAAACAGAATATTGCTTCGAAGTGAGTGACTTTAAAGGAGATGAAGATCCTGGTGAGTGCGTGAATGACTGAGGTGGAAGCCAACATACTGATCAACAGAAAATTAATTTTGGTGGTGGCAACAAATAAATTTAGTGGCTATAAACCACAGTTGAAACAGTTTATTTGGATGTTTAATATACAAATTTAAGTCGATTACCCTGTAGTGCATCTTGGCAGATAGGAGGGATCACAAAAAAGTGTTGCTGAGTCAGGTGCTTGGTTACCTAGTGCATTGGGGTGACATCTCGGATGAAAAAGTCTTCACAGCACTTTTTGAACTGGTGTGTCTGTTCAGTCTTCAACTTTTAGTAAAACAAATTGGGTTTTTTCAACACTAAAATGATTGTTACCCATGTACTTTTTTGAAAACTGAAAATTTCTTCGTCAAGGTGAGAACGAATTTGTTTCGAAAGTTGCCAGAGTCCAAAGAATCCATTGACTTTTTTGAGCAGCATTTTGCCTACGAGCTTTTCATGCCTCATTTGCTGGTCGGTATGGGAGGTGATTTGGTGTGGTTGTTGATTTGGAGTGGTTGTTGTTTTGAGATGGGACCGTTCTTACAACCACCACAATGTCACGTGAATACAAGCTGGTGTACGAGATTCTGATTGAGATTTTGCGTCTGGACGCTTTCAAGAAATCCTCCTACCGCAAGCACCTGGATGAACACTTCCTCGACGAAGTAGGAGAGTTTCCATCCACCACCACCATCACCAACGCCATTCCATCATCACACCATCACCATCACCACCAACCCCACCAGCACCACCAACCCCACCAGCACCACCACCACCATTCTTATCACCACTATTCTTATCATCACCATTTCTACCATCAGCAGTTATCAAAAATATTTGAAATAAAATTCAGTCTTTTTATAAATAAACATTATTGATTGTTAATAATTATTAAAAAATTCAAAGACAAGAGAGTATTTAGCCATTCAATAGAAGCGCAATGAATTCGGTTTCACAGTTCATGAAGTTGTTTCACTCGCAAGACAAGCAGGAGTTGCTGATGGTGAAGAATGTTCTCTTCCGCATCTACACCCTCATCCCCACACTCCGCTTCAAGATCAGGAAGAACATGTACGCCTTCATTGCGGAGTAGGCGCCCTTTTGTGTGACTTTTTCTCATAGTTTTTATTGAAACAAATACACACAGACTCTAGAAATGGCACAGAACATGGTGAACAATCGAAACAATAGTAAAAATTCGGCATGGAAATCTTGTGGGTGTTCTTATATGAATATTCAGTCGAGTCATAAGGCCATCACCACCCACACCACAGCTACGCACTGCGGCAGAAGTACACAAACGGCCTGCCCTATCTGCTGCATTTCTACAGCAGGTGTCTAATGATCTTCCTTGACTAACTCAATTAGTTTCACTAATAGCCATACACAAATACAACATCCACAAGTCACAGCTACGACCTCTCACCCAATCGCCAGCATCATTCCAGGCTACGTGACTCCCCTGGTAAGAGAACACTGCCTCTTCTTCACCGAGGTCTTCCTCAAGCTTCACGCCTGCCACATGTACCCCGCCTACTATACACCGGTACAAACCAATAGGCCTTGTGAGCGGCCTTAGCATGGATTATGGACAGTGGTGTGAAAAAATAATGAACTAAACTATTCTTTCACAGTTCCTCAACTGCATTTATGAGTTTCTGATCAAGAAACCTCGCTTCTTTAAGTTGGTGAGGCTTGTGAGCTGTCTTGGAATTTTTTAAAGCTTATTTTCAAGTTTCATTCTCGTCTACTGAATGGCTGTCGCGTCCACCTCAGGTGCTGAAGGAGTTGATCAGGTATTGGCCGAAGATCAACTCGGGAAAAGAGGTGTGTTGCGTCGAAGTCATTGTGGTGCTTGTTTGCGGGACACAGCAACCACTGTAGAAGCAATCAATAGTGGAGAATCAAGCAGTCAAACATGTTATTAATCAACAAAGTACCAATTCAATCTACCAATCAATCATTCACGCAGTCAACCAACCGCCCAGGTGCTGTTCTTAAAGGAGTTGAATGACCTTATGCTGGATATAAGCGAGAAGGTGTTCATCAAAGTGCATGACCCATTCTTCAGACAAGTGCTTAAGTGCCTCCTCAGTCCCAACTTCCAGGTTGTCGTGATGCTGTGTGGATGTCTGTATGGATGTCTGTGTGGATTTCTGTGGGAATGTCTGTGTGGATGTCTTTGTGGATGTCTGTGTGGATGTCTGTGTAGAGTTCTGTGTGGATGTGTGTGTGGATGTATGTGTAGATGTTTGTGTGGATGTCTGTGTGGATGCTCGTGTGAAATGTCTGTGTGCATGTCTGTGTGCATGTCTGTGTGAATGCTTGTGTGGATGCTTGTATAGATGTTTGTGTGGATTTATGTGTGATGGATGCTTAGTGTTTGGGGTATAGGTGATGGATGGCTGTCCGGTAGAAAGTAACCCTGCAATTTTGGTGATTAAGAGTTTGCATGAGTGAGAAGATACTATGCCACTGCTTGGAGGGGTGGCATGAATAGGCAGAGGTTATTGTATTTCGTGTTGTATGCACGTTCGAAATGGGCAAGCCCTTCACGCAGGTTGTCGAGGGAGCTTTGAGTCTTCTGCACAACCACAACTTGTGTACCTACATCCGCAAGTACTACCAAGAAATTGTTCCCATCATCATTCCAGGTCTCCTAGAGGTGTCGCAGTGTGCCGGTCACCCGGTCAAGCATCTCGCAACCAGCGTGCTGCACCAGTTCAAGGTCATTGCCCCTTTGAACCAGATCAGCAGCCTGATAGAGACAATAAAAAGCAATAAAAACTTATCTGATCGTGATGCAAGCTTGGAAGAGGAAGAAGAAGAAGAAGAAGAAGAAGAAGAAAAAGTGATAAGTTTGAAAAAAAAAGATGACAAGAAGGATGAGAAAAAAGAAGAAGAAGAAGAAGAAGAAGAAGAAGCTAAAAGAGAAGATGAAGAAAAAGAGGAAGAAGACAAAAATGAAGCCGATGAACAGGATGAAGTGAATGAAGTTAATAAAGAAGATAAGGAGGATGAAGAGGAAATTGAAACTTTGGAAAAAATTTTCAAGAAAGAAAAAAAAAGAAAAAAAGAAGAATTCGAAGAGCAACCAATAGTAGAAGCTGCAAAATTGAAATTTGAAAAGTAACACTCATTATTATATATTTTAAAAGTTAAAATTCTTGTTAGTCATAGCCTGTCGACAATTTCGCTGCAAACTCCACAGGAACTGGACAAGGGTGGAAAGCAGGCAACACCGTTGGCAGCTCATCAACAGACTGGAGGCGATATGCAAGCCTAGGCTCAAGCGCCTTCCTAGCGTGTCAAAGCTGGGAGCCATGGAGAATGAAGACTTGGTAATCTTGGACACGACACAGCGGGGCTTTTTCACCGTACATCCCTCCGATGGCATTCTGCCCTTCAATGAAATGAGTCTGAGTAATTTTGACGATGAGTTGAGCAAAATGGAGGAGTATGGAGATGAAAATTATAAAGAAGAGGAAGAAGAAAAGGAAGAGAAGGATAAAGAAGAAAATATAAATGAAGAAAATATAAAAGAAAAAGATGAAACAAAAGAAAAAGAAGAAAAAAAAGACAAAGAAGTAAAAAAGGACAAAGAAGAAAAAAAAACTATTTTCGTAGACGATGAAGAAGAAGAAGAGGAAGAGGAAGAGGAAGAAGAAAAAGAAGGTGACGATGAGAATGCAGAAGAAGATGATGATGAACTAAATTATGATACGTTTGAAAAAGTGCCTTCTTTGTACGAATTGTCTCTATGGGAACTCATTTCAGCTCCGTTGGTCTTTGACCACCAGCTAACAGAAAACAAACATAGCAGAGAAGACGATTTCTTAGTACGGCCCAAGTCTATCGGTTTGGATTTTGCATTTCTTAAAAACAAAGGTTATAACGACATAAGGCCTTCTGCCATGATGAAAGTCAACCCTTCCGAGCCGGACATTCCTCTGTCCTAGGGCCTCCAGAAGATTCTGCAAGAAAACCCGTCTCAATGAAGTTCGAAAAATTCCAGAAACAAAAATTGTTTTTCTAGTGAATTTTTTTGTGTTTCTTCTTCATCTTTTGAAATGTTTTATTATGGAGCGTAACTTATCAACTTTTCACTTTTAAACGTTTTCGATACAGGTGCTTGATTGTTAGATTATGCGAGCCTTTAAAACTTTACTTGCAAATTGAGTTCAAAGGCATATGTTGAATCATAGTGCTATGATGAAAGCCATTCAGTTGAAGCGGCACAAAGTATTTATTTTAGTTTTTGTTATATTAGCTTTGTTGCTTTTCATATTAAAATTTAAAAGTTCCTCCGTGCGTAATTATGATCGTTTCAACAACAAGCGAGGCCGGATGCAACATCGCAAATATTTCGATTATGAGAGTGAGTTAGTTCATGCCAAAAGACCAGCAATCGAAAGAAGGTCTCGCATCGAAAGTCCAAATGGCTTGAGCAATGCGGGCGACGTGCTGGAATACCAACTCTCCAAGGAAGAGTTGGACAAAAAGTACGAAGCCAATCTTGTCCTCAAAAACGAAGATGACATTGTAGATTTCATTCCGCCTCGAGGAAAAAAATACATGCACGTCAATAAGAACTTCGACGCGCCAACATTGCAAGAAGATGCCCAAAACAAACTGAATGAAAATTTCGAACAGACAAAGGCGAGTAATGTCTACAACGATTTTGTGGTAGAAGACGTAGATGGTATGAATGTGACGCCAAAAAAGGAGGAGGTGGATGGAGGCATAGAGTCGCCGAAGGTTGACGCTTCTGTTTTCAAAAAGAACTTGCCTGTTTTTAACATTCCACGCAAAAAGACAAATGTACTGCTGGAAGAACGTTTCAAAAAAATGCACAACATCGACGGAGAAGGAGTAGTGAAGAGCCACCAGGGGAGGGCTGACGAAGCCACAATGGACTACGACAACAATGCAGGAGACGACGTGGAAGTTGAGCTGCAAAACGGAGAAGAGTTTTCTCTTGTCCACAACTTTCTCGCTTCCAAGGTCATCGGAACTCCACCAAACCGTTCCAGCCTTCCAGCTTCCGTGCCCAGACACCACTACATCTTCTCAGCTCACAGGTTCCTTCCTTGGTGTCATTGATACTCGCTCGTACATTCATTAGCAATCGCCATAAAGAGCTCTTTTGAAGACCGTTACAAGTAATGCCACCACTCTGTCAGCTTTCCAGAGAGGCTGGATCAGAGACCCTCCTTCGGTAATGGTTTCGTGGGAGGAGTGGTTCGAGGTGAAGATGTTCACGTGAGTGGCTTGTACATGGGCATGTACGACCACTCCCACCGAGCATCGGTTCCTGCCACCTCCTTCCACAACATCTCCATAACCGATGGAAAACGTATTTTGTTGTTCAAGAAAACACACAAACTAGACGTATCTACAGGTCTCACTAAAAACACTTTTTACCCACAAATTCTTCATAACCGAGCGCGATTTATTGATAACTTAATCAGTAGTATCGACCGTGCAATCTCCCTTACGTAACCTATAACTGTCATTCTCTAAAGTTCAAAACAATCAAAGCATCTTCTCGTTCCTTCCGCATTTTTGTGGCAAACTTTAATTTTTTGTTCCAATTTACGAATCCGTTTGACGCTAATACACAGGCATCTACTCGGAAGTGTGGATAAACCCTTTCCACAGCCTGGTGCAACGAGTGTATGCGCACAGAACTCTGGTGAACTTGGTGGTGTACGAGGTTGACTACAAGAGGAACAGCGACTACAACGATCAAACACTCCTCGACGTGGCCCTCAACAAGTGGAAAGAGTCTGGCGACTTTACATTTTCAATGCACGAGTCTGGAGACGATGAAGTCAGGTGAAGAAGGCATTGAAGGATGGTTGTGAAGAATTGAAATAATTGAAACAACTCAAATGAACATGACTTGCAGCTACAAAGTGGGCACGGTGAACGCACAGGAAACTTCCTCTTCGGAGGCTCCCAAGCTCCACGTCATGTTCGACCACGTGCCCAGGCAACTGAAGCCTTCCAGGTTCTTCAAGAGAACCAAGTGGGTCTTCTTGACTGCCTATGCGCATTCGGAAGTCCAAATGAGGCGAGCCTATGAAGAAGGTATGAACTTAGTTATCTGAAAAGTGAATCTGAGCAACATTACCACTCCTTGAAATCGACTGCTCAATCGATGTCAGGCAAGAAGCTGATCGTTGGAAGAGACGATTTGATCAAAAGCCACATAGAAGGATGGGCCATGCTGTGGAGAAGAGGGAGAGTGGATGTGACAGGCGCCACGAAGGATGTCTCAGCTCTGGATACGGCATCCCATCTGGCAAGGGCCATCTACTCCAGTCTCTACTACACTCTCAGCTCTGTGCCTCTCAAATCCACGGAGACCTTCACTGGCCTCAGCGAGTCTGGACTCCCGTTCGGAAACCTTCTCTATGTAAAGTATTTCAATGAGTTCGTCATTTGAACTCAAAAAATCTACATTTTCGAATTATTTTGTAACATTGTCGGAATTTTTATATTGAGAAACAACACAGTTTTTCATTTATTTGTACACAGCCTCCTGGGAGCAGAGTGCAAGTGGGTCAGGAATTGTTTTCCTTCCCTCCCCTCCTTCTGCTGCACAGCTCCACTTCAAAAATGCTGTTGAAGTCCAGGAGGCGGACAGCAGAAGGAGCCCTAGAAAACGCCAAATTCCTGAAAAGAAGAGGCATAGTGTATGCCCTCGAAAGCGGGTTTTCAGGTGACGAAGCATAAATAATTTTGCTTCTACATCCGAGTTTTAATGTTGATGTTCCAATGAGTAATCCTCCACTGATAACCGAAGGTGTTGAGTTGACGACAGACAGAAAACGCACAGACTTCTCTCCCTTCGTTTCTGCTTCAGTTTCCCACGCCATCAGACAGTACTTGCACGCCACTGATGACCTACACTTCGTCAACAACACATTATCCCCCCTCATCCTTAACATTGCTGAGTACCTCGCATCCAGGTTGTTTCCAGGCAAAGACGCTTACCACATCAAAAGTTCGATACATTTTTTTTTCATAGTTTTTATTGAATCAAGTCCAAATAGACGCTGGAGAATTATTTTTAATTTTGTGGACTAATTCAAAAACATATTCCGTCTATCATGTTCACTCAGATCAAATAGCTCTAGACCAGTCCCACGGCAACATTTCTGACTCACCCTTCGGCAACTACCTTGTGAAGGAAGCCTTGTCCTTTCCCCACGAGTTGAACACCCGACTTGTAGGAACACCCATAGAAAAGTTTATTCTCAGTGAACGGTGGAGCAAAGATGCGAAGAAGATATATATGCCATCTCTGAAAGAAAATCTTCTTGCAGCTTTTGAAAAATACAACTTTGGTTTGTATAGTACCCTGATAAGATAATGAAACAAAAAATTAAGTCGGAATGGATAATTATTTAAAAAATTATTAGCTGACAGTGTGGATGAAGCAGACGTGATAATGCTGGCCTACCCGCTGAACGTGAATATGACTAGAGAGATGAAAGTGGCTAACGTGGATTTTTACGAGCAGGTGAAAATATAACTAGTAAATAAACTTTGAAACTTTTGAAAAAAAAACGACAATTTTTATTCCACAGATGACTTTGTCAACCTCTTCAATGGCAACAAAAGCAATGTTCCTGATTAACTGGATATCCCTCGGAAGAATCAATAAAGCCAACGCTCTTCTCAATAACTTTCTCTCAGTCAACAATAATGATTTCAGGGTAACGTCCCATCTGAAATAAGAATTTGATAATTGAATTTACAAATATTTAAAACCTCAGGTTTGGTCTTCTCCAAGGAAGGACTTCAAAAAAATGCCAAATCACTTGCCAACCATGGGCGCATTCATGCAAGTGGTTCTCAATGGTTATTTGGGTGCCAGACTTCGAAAAGACCGCTTAGACATAAACCCATGCTTGCCTCTAGACATAGCTTCCATGCACGTGGTGGGGGTGGACTACAGAAAGAACAGTATCAACGTGCTCATTGAAGAGTCATCAATATACATCATGGTGACACGCAAGAAAAACAAGGGCCCAGCGCTACTGGCTCACGTGTACCACGACGAGAAGAGATACGAACTGACACTCAACAAACAAATAAGATTGCCACGAACAAAGGTGGCCATCATCGAAAAAGCAGTGGCAGAGTCACTGAAGGAAAAATTAACGTAGCTTAGAGGATCTGAGGTACATGCGGGTCGAGACGCAAATTCTGTATTTAAGTGAATATTCAAATTTTTGTTTTTTTGATCAAATAAAAAAAGCTTTTTACAACTTTTATTGAAACATCAAAAGCTAATAATGTAAAAAAAACAGTAAAAATAAAAGGCGCCATAGGCATGGCTCAGGCGCCGGGGGATCCAAAGGTAGTTTGGACGATGAGAGGGTTGATGAAACTGTAATTAAAAATTAATAAGGAGTGCAAAAATCGTCTTATGTAAAAGAAAATATAAGTAGGAAAGGAAAAAACTGTGGGAATGAAAAACTGATCAAACGACTGAACGCCGGAAATTCATCTACTCATACACATTTACTCGTCAATCATGGTGGCAACCAGACGACCGGAGG
This sequence comes from Branchellion lobata, assembly GCA_947562095.1. Classification (NCBI taxonomy): domain Eukaryota; kingdom Metazoa; phylum Annelida; class Clitellata; order Hirudinida; family Piscicolidae; genus Branchellion; species Branchellion lobata. The sequence continues at coordinate 2,759,056 of OX387246.1, forward strand.
GTAGAGGGATGATTATTTGAGACCCATCAGCATCATCATGGAAACATTCTGTAATTGGCTTATTGAAAGAAACACAACTCCTAAGCAACTGAATTTTGTAGAACTTTACTGTATCTTTGAGTTGCTGAGCCTTCTTTTGCTGATTTCCTTGCTTTACTTTTCTGAGCAATTGATTATCAAAATTCCGACAACATAATCATTGATGCAACACTTGAGTGTGGTGGCAAAGGAAGGATTGTTTGAAAAGCAATATAAATGCTTACTGACGACTTGTAAGTGTAACTTGTGAAGAAGCTTAAAGAACATCAGGACGGTATGACAGAAGTTTTGGTGGTGAAAGTTTGGATGGATGCCTCAACGTGTAGGAAGTTGGTATGGATTGATGACTGTTGAGGAGATGGATGGAAGAAATGCGAGTGGCAAAAAGTTTTTAGAAGAAGGATGAAAAGAAGATGCTTGATACGTCTCATGAGATTGACTGCAGGTTGATGAATCGACCACGTCTGTAAGACTTGAATGGAATAGAAGCGCTGATGATCGCCTGCACTTAACTCGGCTACTTGTGGCTCGTATGACACGACGGTATCTGGGCGTATTGGCGATAAACAGTGAAGCTGAAATGCCATTTTTTATATTTTGAATTGTTATTTACTGGAGAAAAAGAAGTGAAACTTGTGTGGTAGTGTTTGTGCTACAATGATGACTTGATTGAACGATTGAACGCCGGAAATTCATCTACTCATACACATTTACTCATCAACCATGGTGGCAACCAGACGACCGGAGGGTAGAGGGATGATTATTTGAGACCCATCTGCATCATCATGGAAACATTCTGTAATTGGCTTATTGAAAGAAACACAACTCCTAAGCAACTGAATTTTGTAGAACTTTACTGTATCTTTGAGTTGCTGAGCCTTCTTTTGCTGATTTCCTTGCTTTACTTTTCTGAGCAATTGATTATCAAAATTCCGACAACATATTCATTGATGCAACACTTGAGTGTGGTGGCAAAGGAAGGATTGTTTGAAAAGCAATATAAATGCTTACTGACGACTTGTAAGTGTAACTTGTGAAGAAGCTTAAAGAACATCAGGACGGTATGACAGAAGTTTTGGTGGTGAAAGTTTGGATGGATGCATCAACGTGTAGGAAGTTGATATGGAGTGATGACTGTTGAGGAGATGGATGGAAGAAATGCGAGTGGCAAAAAGTTTTTAGAAGAAGGATGAAAAGAAGATGCTTGATACGTCTCATGAGATTGACTGCAGGTTGATGAATCGACCACGTCTGTAAGACTTGAATGGAATAGAAGCGCTGATGATCGCCTGCACTTAACTCGGCTACTTGTGGCTCGTATGACACGACGGTATCTGGGCGTATTGGCGATAAACAGTGAAGCTGAAATGCCATTTTTTTATATTTTAAATTGTTATTTACTGGAGAAAAAGAAGTGAAACTTGTGTGGTAGTGTTTGTGCTACAATGATGACTTGATTGAACGACTGAACGCTGGAAATTCATCTACTCATACACATTTACTCATCAATCACGGTGGCAACCAGACGACCGGAGGGTAGAGGGATGATTATTTGAGACCCATCAGCATCATCATGGAAACATTCTGTAATTGGCTTATTGAAAGAAACACAACTCCTAAGCAACTGAATTTTGTAGAACTTTACTGTATCTTTGAGTTGCTGAGCCTTCTTTTGCTGATTTCCGTGCTTTACTTTTCTGAGCAATTGATTATCAAAATTCCGACAACATATTCATTGATGCAACACTTGAGTGTGGTGGCAAAGGAAGGATTGTTTGAAAAGCAATATAAATGCTTACTGACGACTTGTAAGTGTAACTTGTGAAGAAGCTTAAAGAACATCAGGACGGTATGACAGAAGTTTTGGTGGTGAAAGTTTGGATGGATGCATCAACGTGTAGGAAGTTGATATGGAGTGATGACTGTTGAGGAGATGGATGGAAGAAATGCGAGTGGCAAAAAGTTTTTAGAAGAAGGATGAAAAGAAGATGCTTGATACGTCTCATGAGATTGACAGCAGGTTGATGAATCGACCTCGTCTGTAAGTCTTGAATGGAATAGAAGCGCTGATGATCGCCTGCACTTAACTCGGCTACTTGTGGCTCGAATGACACGACGGTATCTGGGCGTATTGGCGATAAACAGTGAAGCTGAAATGCCATTTTTTATATTTTAAATTGTTATTTACTGGAGAAAAAGAAGTGAAACTTGTGTGGTAGTGTTTGTGCTACAATGATGACTTGATTGAACGACTGAACGCTGGAAATTCATCTACTCATACACATTTACTCATCAATCACGGTGGCAACCAGACGACCGGAGGGTAGAGGGATGATTATTTGAGACCCATCAGCATCATCATGGAAACATTCTGTAATTGGCTTATTGAAAGAAACACAACTCCTAAGCAACTGAATTTTGTAGAACTTTACTGTATCTTTGAGTTGCTGAGCCTTCTTTTGCGGATTTCCGTGCTTTACTTTTCTGAGCAATTGATTATCAAAATTCCGACAACATATTCATTGATGCAACACTTGAGTGTGGTGGCAAAGGAAGGATTGTTTGAAAAGCAATATAAATGCTTACTGACGACTTGTAAGTGTAACTTGTGAAGAAGCTTAAAGAACATCAGGACGGTATGACAGAAGTTTTGGTGGTGAAAGTTTGGATGGATGCATCAACGTGTAGGAAGTTGATATGGAGTGATGACTGTTGAGGAGATGGATGGAAGAAATGCGAGTGGCAAAAAGTTTTTAGAAGAAGGATGAAAAGAAGATGCTTGATACGTCTCATGAGATTGACAGCAGGTTGATGAATCGACCTCGTCTGTAAGTCTTGAATGGAATAGAAGCGCTGATGATCGCCTGCACTTAACTCGGCTACTTGTGGCTCGAATGACACGACGGTATCTGGGCGTATTGGCGATAAACAGTGAAGCTGAAATGCCATTTTTTATATTTTGAATTGTTATTTACTGGAGAAAAAGAAGTGAAACTTGTGTGGTAGTGTTTGTGCTACAATGATGACTTGATTGAACGATTGAACGCCGGAAATTCATCTACTCATACACATTTACTCATCAACCATGGTGGCAACCAGACGACCGGAGGGTAGAGGGATGATTATTTGAGACCCATCTGCATCATCATGGAAACATTCTGTAATTGGCTTATTGAAAGAAACACAACTCCTAAGCAACTGAATTTTGTAGAACTTTACTGTATCTTTGAGTTGCTGAGCCTTCTTTTGCGGATTTCCGTGCTTTACTTTTCTGAGCAATTGATTATCAAAATTCCGACAACATATTCATTGATGCAACACTTGAGTGTGGTGGCAAAGGAAGGATTGTTTGAAAAGCAATATAAATGCTTACTGACGACTTGTAAGTGTAACTTGTGAAGAAGCTTAAAGAACATCAGGACGGTATGACAGAAGTTTTGGTGGTGAAAGTTTGGATGGATGCATCAACGTGTAGGAAGTTGATATGGAGTGATGACTGTTGAGGAGATGGATGGAAGAAATGCGAGTGGCAAAAAGTTTTTAGAAGAAGGATGAAAAGAAGATGCTTGATACGTCTCATGAGATTGACTGCAGGTTGATGAATCGACCACGTCTGTAAGACTTGAATGGAATAGAAGCGCTGATGATCGCCTGCACTTAACTCGGCTACTTGTGGCTCGTATGACACGACGGTATCTGGGCGTATTGGCGATAAACAGTGAAGCTGAAATGCCATTTTTTTATATTTTAAATTGTTATTTACTGGAGAAAAAGAAGTGAAACTTGTGTGGTAGTGTTTGTGCTACAATGATGACTTGATTGAACGACTGAACGCTGGAAATTCATCTACTCATACACATTTACTCATCAATCACGGTGGCAACCAGACGACCGGAGGGTAGAGGGATGATTATTTGAGACCCATCAGCATCATCATGGAAACATTCTGTAATTGGCTTATTGAAAGAAACACAACTCCTAAGCAACTGAATTTTGTAGAACTTTACTGTATCTTTGAGTTGCTGAGCCTTCTTTTGCGGATTTCCGTGCTTTACTTTTCTGAGCAATTGATTATCAAAATTCCGACAACATATTCATTGATGCAACACTTGAGTGTGGTGGCAAAGGAAGGATTGTTTGAAAAGCAATATAAATGCTTACTGACGACTTGTAAGTGTAACTTGTGAAGAAGCTTAAAGAACATCAGGACGGTATGACAGAAGTTTTGGTGGTGAAAGTTTGGATGGATGCATCAACGTGTAGGAAGTTGATATGGAGTGATGACTGTTGAGGAGATGGATGGAAGAAATGCGAGTGGCAAAAAGTTTTTAGAAGAAGGATGAAAAGAAGATGCTTGATACGTCTCATGAGATTGACAGCAGGTTGATGAATCGACCTCGTCTGTAAGTCTTGAATGGAATAGAAGCGCTGATGATCGCCTGCACTTAACTCGGCTACTTGTGGCTCGAATGACACGACGGTATCTGGGCGTATTGGCGATAAACAGTGAAGCTGAAATGCCATTTTTTATATTTTAAATTGTTATTTACTGGAGAAAAAGAAGTGAAACTTGTGTGGTAGTGTTTGTGCTACAATGATGACTTGATTGAACGACTGAACGCCGGAAATTCATCTACTCATACACATTTACTCATCAACCATGGTGGCAACCAGACGACCGGAGGGTAGAGGGATGATTATTTGAGACCCATCTGCATCATCATGGAAACATTCTGTAATTGGCTTATTGAAAGAAACACAACTCCTAAGCAACTGAATTTTGTAGAACTTTACTGTATCTTTGAGTTGCTGAGCCTTCTTTTGCGGATTTCCGTGCTTTACTTTTCTGAGCAATTGATTATCAAAATTCCGACAACATATTCATTGATGCAACACTTGAGTGTGGTGGCAAAGGAAGGATTGTTTGAAAAGCAATATAAATGCTTACTGACGACTTGTAAGTGTAACTTGTGAAGAAGCTTAAAGAACATCAGGACGGTATGACAGAAGTTTTGGTGGTGAAAGTTTGGATGGATGCATCAACGTGTAGGAAGTTGATATGGAGTGATGACTGTTGAGGAGATGGATGGAAGAAATGCGAGTGGCAAAAAGTTTTTAGAAGAAGGATGAAAAGAAGATGCTTGATACGTCTCATGAGATTGACAGCAGGTTGATGAATCGACCTCGTCTGTAAGTCTTGAATGGAATAGAAGCGCTGATGATCGCCTGCACTTAACTCGGCTACTTGTGGCTCGAATGACACGACGGTATCTGGGCGTATTGGCGATAAACAGTGAAGCTGAAATGCCATTTTTTATATTTTGAATTGTTATTTACTGGAGAAAAAGAAGTGAAACTTGTGTGGTAGTGTTTGTGCTACAATGATGACTTGATTGAACGATTGAACGCCGGAAATTCATCTACTCATACACATTTACTCATCAACCATGGTGGCAACCAGACGACCGGAGGGTAGAGGGATGATTATTTGAGACCCATCTGCATCATCATGGAAACATTCTGTAATTGGCTTATTGAAAGAAACACAACTCCTAAGCAACTGAATTTTGTAGAACTTTACTGTATCTTTGAGTTGCTGAGCCTTCTTTTGCGGATTTCCGTGCTTTACTTTTCTGAGCAATTGATTATCAAAATTCCGACAACATATTCATTGATGCAACACTTGAGTGTGGTGGCAAAGGAAGGATTGTTTGAAAAGCAATATAAATGCTTACTGACGACTTGTAAGTGTAACTTGTGAAGAAGCTTAAAGAACATCAGGACGGTATGACAGAAGTTTTGGTGGTGAAAGTTTGGATGGATGCATCAACGTGTAGGAAGTTGATATGGAGTGATGACTGTTGAGGAGATGGATGGAAGAAATGCGAGTGGCAAAAAGTTTTTAGAAGAAGGATGAAAAGAAGATGCTTGATACGTCTCATGAGATTGACAGCAGGTTGATGAATCGACCTCGTCTGTAAGTCTTGAATGGAATAGAAGCGCTGATGATCGCCTGCACTTAACTCGGCTACTTGTGGCTCGTATGACACGACGGTATCTGGGCGTATTGGCGATAAACAGTGAAGCTGAAATGCCATTTTTTTATATTTTAAATTGTTATTTACTGGAGAAAAAGAAGTGAAACTTGTGTGGTAGTGTTTGTGCTACAATGATGACTTGATTGAACGACTGAACGCTGGAAATTCATCTACTCATACACATTTACTCATCAATCACGGTGGCAACCAGACGACCGGAGGGTAGAGGGATGATTATTTGAGACCCATCAGCATCATCATGGAAACATTCTGTAATTGGCTTATTGAAAGAAACACAACTCCTAAGCAACTGAATTTTGTAGAACTTTACTGTATCTTTGAGTTGCTGAGCCTTCTTTTGCGGATTTCCGTGCGTTACTTTTCTGAGCAATTGATTATCAAAATTCCGACAACATATTCATTGATACAACACTTGAGTGTGGTGGCAAAGGAAGGATTGTTTGAAAAGCAATATAAATGCTTACTGACGACTTGTAAGTGTAACTTGTGAAGAAGCTTAAAGAACATCAGGACGGTATGACAGAAGTTTTGGTGGTGAAAGTTTGGATGGATGCATCAACGTGTAGGAAGTTGATATGGAGTGATGACTGTTGAGGAGATGGATGGAAGAAATGCGAGTGGCAAAAAGTTTTTAGAAGAAGGATGAAAAGAAGATGCTTGATACGTCTCATGAGATTGACTGCAGGTTGATGAATCGACCACGTCTGTAAGACTTGAATGGAATAGAAGCGCTGATGATCGCCTGCACTTAACTCGGCTACTTGTGGCTCGTATGACACGACGGTATCTGGGCGTATTGGCGATAAACAGTGAAGCTGAAATGCCATTTTTTTATATTTTAAATTGTTATTTACTGGAGAAAAAGAAGTGAAACTTGTGTGGTAGTGTTTGTGCTACAATGATGACTTGATTGAACGACTGAACGCTGGAAATTCATCTACTCATACACATTTACTCATCAATCACGGTGGCAACCAGACGACCGGAGGGTAGAGGGATGATTATTTGAGACCCATCAGCATCATCATGGAAACATTCTGTAATTGGCTTATTGAAAGAAACACAACTCCTAAGCAACTGAATTTTGTAGAACTTTACTGTATCTTTGAGTTGCTGAGCCTTCTTTTGCGGATTTCCGTGCTTTACTTTTCTGAGCAATTGATTATCAAAATTCCGACAACATATTCATTGATGCAACACTTGAGTGTGGTGGCAAAGGAAGGATTGTTTGAAAAGCAATATAAATGCTTACTGACGACTTGTAAGTGTAACTTGTGAAGAAGCTTAAAGAACATCAGGACGGTATGACAGAAGTTTTGGTGGTGAAAGTTTGGATGGATGCATCAACGTGTAGGAAGTTGATATGGAGTGATGACTGTTGAGGAGATGGATGGAAGAAATGCGAGTGGCAAAAAGTTTTTAGAAGAAGGATGAAAAGAAGATGCTTGATACGTCTCATGAGATTGACTGCAGGTTGATGAATCGACCACGTCTGTAAGACTTGAATGGAATAGAAGCGCTGATGATCGCCTGCACTTAACTCGGCTACTTGTGGCTCGTATGACACGACGGTATCTGGGCGTATTGGCGATAAACAGTGAAGCTGAAATGCCATTTTTTTATATTTTAAATTGTTATTTACTGGAGAAAAAGAAGTGAAACTTGTGTGGTAGTGTTTGTGCTACAATGATGACTTGATTGAACGACTGAACGCCGGAAATTCATCTACTCATACACATTTACTCATCAATCACGGTGGCAACCAGACGACCGGAGGGTAGAGGGATGATTATTTGAGACCCATCAGCATCATCATGGAAACAATCTGTAATTGGCTTATTGAAAGAAACACAACTCCTAAGCAACTGAATTTTGTAGAACTTTACTGTATCTTTGAGTTGCTGAGCCTTCTTTTGCGGATTTCCGTGCTTTACTTTTCTGAGCAATTGATTATCAAAATTCCGACAACATATTCATTGATGCAACACTTGAGTGTGGTGGCAAAGGAAGGATTGTTTGAAAAGCAATATAAATGCTTACTGACGACTTGTAAGTGTAACTTGTGAAGAAGCTTAAAGAACATCAGGACGGTATGACAGAAGTTTTGGTGGTGAAAGTTTGGATGGATGCATCAACGTGTAGGAAGTTGATATGGAGTGATGACTGTTGAGGAGATGGATGGAAGAAATGCGAGTGGCAAAATGTTTTTAGAAGAAGGATGAAAAGAAGATGCTTGATACGTCTCATGAGATTGACTGCAGGTTGATGAATCGACCACGTCTGTAAGACTTGAATGGAATAGAAGCGCTGATGATCGCCTGCACTTAACTCGGCTACTTGTGGCTCGTATGACACGACGGTATCTGGGCGTATTGGCGATAAACAGTGAAGCTGAAATGCCATTTTTTTATATTTTAAATTGTTATTTACTGGAGAAAAAGAAGTGAAACTTGTGTGGTAGTGTTTGTGCTACAATGATGACTTGATTGAACGACTGAACGCTGGAAATTCATCTACTCATACACATTTACTCATCAATCACGGTGGCAACCAGACGACCGGAGGGTAGAGGGATGATTATTTGAGACCCATCAGCATCATCATGGAAACATTCTGTAATTGGCTTATTGAAAGAAACACAACTCCTAAGCAACTGAATTTTGTAGAACTTTACTGTATCTTTGAGTTGCTGAGCCTTCTTTTGCGGATTTCCGTGCTTTACTTTTCTGAGCAATTGATTATCAAAATTCCGACAACATATTCATTGATGCAACACTTGAGTGTGGTGGCAAAGGAAGGATTGTTTGAAAAGCAATATAAATGCTTACTGACGACTTGTAAGTGTAACTTGTGAAGAAGCTTAAAGAACATCAGGACGGTATGACAGAAGTTTTGGTGGTGAAAGTTTGGATGGATGCATCAACGTGTAGGAAGTTGATATGGAGTGATGACTGTTGAGGAGATGGATGGAAGAAATGCGAGTGGCAAAAAGTTTTTAGAAGAAGGATGAAAAGAAGATGCTTGATACGTCTCATGAGATTGACTGCAGGTTGATGAATCGACCACGTCTGTAAGACTTGAATGGAATAGAAGCGCTGATGATCGCCTGCACTTAACTCGGCTACTTGTGGCTCGTATGACACGACGGTATCTGGGCGTATTGGCGATAAACAGTGAAGCTGAAATGCCATTTTTTTATATTTTAAATTGTTATTTACTGGAGAAAAAGAAGTGAAACTTGTGTGGTAGTGTTTGTGCTACAATGATGACTTGATTGAACGACTGAACGCTGGAAATTCATCTACTCATACACATTTACTCATCAATCACGGTGGCAACCAGACGACCGGAGGGTAGAGGGATGATTATTTGAGACCCATCAGCATCATCATGGAAACAATCTGTAATTGGCTTATTGAAAGAAACACAACTCCTAAGCAACTGAATTTTGTAGAACTTTACTGTATCTTTGAGTTGCTGAGCCTTCTTTTGCGGATTTCCGTGCTTTACTTTTCTGAGCAATTGATTATCAAAATTCCGACAACATATTCATTGATGCAACACTTGAGTGTGGTGGCAAAGGAAGGATTGTTTGAAAAGCAATATAAATGCTTACTGACGACTTGTAAGTGTAACTTGTGAAGAAGCTTAAAGAACATCAGGACGGTATGACAGAAGTTTTGGTGGTGAAAGTTTGGATGGATGCATCAACGTGTAGGAAGTTGATATGGAGTGATGACTGTTGAGGAGATGGATGGAAGAAATGCGAGTGGCAAAAAGTTTTTAGAAGAAGGATGAAAAGAAGATGCTTGATACGTCTCATGAGATTGACTGCAGGTTGATGAATCGACCACGTCTGTAAGACTTGAATGGAATAGAAGCGCTGATGATCGCCTGCACTTAACTCGGCTACTTGTGGCTCGTATGACACGACGGTATCTGGGCGTATTGGCGATAAACAGTGAAGCTGAAATGCCATTTTTTTATATTTTAAATTGTTATTTACTGGAGAAAAAGAAGTGAAACTTGTGTGGTAGTGTTTGTGCTACAATGATGACTTGATTGAACGACTGAACGCCGGAAATTCATCTACTCATACACATTTACTCATCAATCACGGTGGCAACCAGACGACCGGAGGGTAGAGGGATGATTATTTGAGACCCATCAGCATCATCATGGAAACAATCTGTAATTGGCTTATTGAAAGAAACACAACTCCTAAGCAACTGAATTTTGTAGAACTTTACTGTATCTTTGAGTTGCTGAGCCTTCTTTTGCGGATTTCCGTGCTTTACTTTTCTGAGCAATTGATTATCAAAATTCCGACAACATATTCATTGATGCAACACTTGAGTGTGGTGGCAAAGGAAGGATTGTTTGAAAAGCAATATAAATGCTTACTGACGACTTGTAAGTGTAACTTGTGAAGAAGCTTAAAGAACATCAGGACGGTATGACAGAAGTTTTGGTGGTGAAAGTTTGGATGGATGCATCAACGTGTAGGAAGTTGATATGGAGTGATGACTGTTGAGGAGATGGATGGAAGAAATGCGAGTGGCAAAAAGTTTTTAGAAGAAGGATGAAAAGAAGATGCTTGATACGTCTCATGAGATTGACTGCAGGTTGATGAATCGACCACGTCTGTAAGACTTGAATGGAATAGAAGCGCTGATGATCGCCTGCACTTAACTCGGCTACTTGTGGCTCGTATGACACGACGGTATCTGGGCGTATTGGCGATAAACAGTGAAGCTGAAATGCCATTTTTTTATATTTTAAATTGTTATTTACTGGAGAAAAAGAAGTGAAACTTGTGTGGTAGTGTTTGTGCTACAATGATGACTTGATTGAACGACTGAACGCTGGAAATTCATCTACTCATACACATTTACTCATCAATCACGGTGGCAACCAGACGACCGGAGGGTAGAGGGATGATTATTTGAGACCCATCAGCATCATCATGGAAACATTCTGTAATTGGCTTATTGAAAGAAACACAACTCCTAAGCAACTGAATTTTGTAGAACTTTACTGTATCTTTGAGTTGCTGAGCCTTCTTTTGCGGATTTCCGTGCTTTACTTTTCTGAGCAATTGATTATCAAAATTCCGACAACATATTCATTGATGCAACACTTGAGTGTGGTGGCAAAGGAAGGATTGTTTGAAAAGCAATATAAATGCTTACTGACGACTTGTAAGTGTAACTTGTGAAGAAGCTTAAAGAACATCAGGACGGTATGACAGAAGTTTTGGTGGTGAAAGTTTGGATGGATGCATCAACGTGTAGGAAGTTGATATGGAGTGATGACTGTTGAGGAGATGGATGGAAGAAATGCGAGTGGCAAAAAGTTTTTAGAAGAAGGATGAAAAGAAGATGCTTGATACGTCTCATGAGATTGACTGCAGGTTGATGAATCGACCACGTCTGTAAGACTTGAATGGAATAGAAGCGCTGATGATCGCCTGCACTTAACTCGGCTACTTGTGGCTCGTATGACACGACGGTATCTGGGCGTATTGGCGATAAACAGTGAAGCTGAAATGCCATTTTTTTATATTTTAAATTGTTATTTACTGGAGAAAAAGAAGTGAAACTTGTGTGGTAGTGTTTGTGCTACAATGATGACTTGATTGAACGACTGAACGCTGGAAATTCATCTACTCATACACATTTACTCATCAATCACGGTGGCAACCAGACGACCGGAGGGTAGAGGGATGATTATTTGAGACCCATCAGCATCATCATGGAAACAATCTGTAATTGGCTTATTGAAAGAAACACAACTCCTAAGCAACTGAATTTTGTAGAACTTTACTGTATCTTTGAGTTGCTGAGCCTTCTTTTGCGGATTTCCGTGCTTTACTTTTCTGAGCAATTGATTATCAAAATTCCGACAACATATTCATTGATGCAACACTTGAGTGTGGTGGCAAAGGAAGGATTGTTTGAAAAGCAATATAAATGCTTACTGACGACTTGTAAGTGTAACTTGTGAAGAAGCTTAAAGAACATCAGGACGGTATGACAGAAGTTTTGGTGGTGAAAGTTTGGATGGATGCATCAACGTGTAGGAAGTTGATATGGAGTGATGACTGTTGAGGAGATGGATGGAAGAAATGCGAGTGGCAAAAAGTTTTTAGAAGAAGGATGAAAAGAAGATGCTTGATACGTCTCATGAGATTGACAGCAGGTTGATGAATCGACCTCGTCTGTAAGTCTTGAATGGAATAGAAGCGCTGATGATCGCCTGCACTTAACTCGGCTACTTGTGGCTCGAATGACACGACGGTATCTGGGCGTATTGGCGATAAACAGTGAAGCTGAAATGCCATTTTTTATATTTTAAATTGTTATTTACTGGAGAAAAAGAAGTGAAACTTGTGTGGTAGTGTTTGTGCTACAATGATGACTTGATTGAACGACTGAACGCTGGAAATTCATCTACTCATACACATTTACTCATCAATCACGGTGGCAACCAGACGACCGGAGGGTAGAGGGATGATTATTTGAGACCCATCAGCATCATCATGGAAACATTCTGTAATTGGCTTATTGAAAGAAACACAACTCCTAAGCAACTGAATTTTGTAGAACTTTACTGTATCTTTGAGTTGCTGAGCCTTCTTTTGCGGATTTCCGTGCTTTACTTTTCTGAGCAATTGATTATCAAAATTCCGACAACATATTCATTGATGCAACACTTGAGTGTGGTGGCAAAGGAAGGATTGTTTGAAAAGCAATATAAATGCTTACTGACGACTTGTAAGTGTAACTTGTGAAGAAGCTTAAAGAACATCAGGACGGTATGACAGAAGTTTTGGTGGTGAAAGTTTGGATGGATGCATCAACGTGTAGGAAGTTGATATGGAGTGATGACTGTTGAGGAGATGGATGGAAGAAATGCGAGTGGCAAAAAGTTTTTAGAAGAAGGATGAAAAGAAGATGCTTGATACGTCTCATGAGATTGACTGCAGGTTGATGAATCGACCACGTCTGTAAGACTTGAATGGAATAGAAGCGCTGATGATCGCCTGCACTTAACTCGGCTACTTGTGGCTCGTATGACACGACGGTATCTGGGCGTATTGGCGATAAACAGTGAAGCTGAAATGCCATTTTTTTATATTTTAAATTGTTATTTACTGGAGAAAAAGAAGTGAAACTTGTGTGGTAGTGTTTGTGCTACAATGATGACTTGATTGAACGACTGAACGCTGGAAATTCATCTACTCATACACATTTACTCATCAATCACGGTGGCAACCAGACGACCGGAGGGTAGAGGGATGATTATTTGAGACCCATCAGCATCATCATGGAAACATTCTGTAATTGGCTTATTGAAAGAAACACAACTCCTAAGCAACTGAATTTTGTAGAACTTTACTGTATCTTTGAGTTGCTGAGCCTTCTTTTGCGGATTTCCGTGCTTTACTTTTCTGAGCAATTGATTATCAAAATTCCGACAACATATTCATTGATGCAACACTTGAGTGTGGTGGCAAAGGAAGGATTGTTTGAAAAGCAATATAAATGCTTACTGACGACTTGTAAGTGTAACTTGTGAAGAAGCTTAAAGAACATCAGGACGGTATGACAGAAGTTTTGGTGGTGAAAGTTTGGATGGATGCATCAACGTGTAGGAAGTTGATATGGAGTGATGACTGTTGAGGAGATGGATGGAAGAAATGCGAGTGGCAAAAAGTTTTTAGAAGAAGGATGAAAAGAAGATGCTTGATACGTCTCATGAGATTGACTGCAGGTTGATGAATCGACCACGTCTGTAAGACTTGAATGGAATAGAAGCGCTGATGATCGCCTGCACTTAACTCGGCTACTTGTGGCTCGTATGACACGACGGTATCTGGGCGTATTGGCGATAAACAGTGAAGCTGAAATGCCATTTTTTTATATTTTAAATTGTTATTTACTGGAGAAAAAGAAGTGAAACTTGTGTGGTAGTGTTTGTGCTACAATGATGACTTGATTGAACGACTGAACGCTGGAAATTCATCTACTCATACACATTTACTCATCAATCACGGTGGCAACCAGACGACCGGAGGGTAGAGGGATGATTATTTGAGACCCATCAGCATCATCATGGAAACATTCTGTAATTGGCTTATTGAAAGAAACACAACTCCTAAGCAACTGAATTTTGTAGAACTTTACTGTATCTTTGAGTTGCTGAGCCTTCTTTTGCGGATTTCCGTGCTTTACTTTTCTGAGCAATTGATTATCAAAATTCCGACAACATATTCATTGATGCAACACTTGAGTGTGGTGGCAAAGGAAGGATTGTTTGAAAAGCAATATAAATGCTTACTGACGACTTGTAAGTGTAACTTGTGAAGAAGCTTAAAGAACATCAGGACGGTATGACAGAAGTTTTGGTGGTGAAAGTTTGGATGGATGCATCAACGTGTAGGAAGTTGATATGGAGTGATGACTGTTGAGGAGATGGATGGAAGAAATGCGAGTGGCAAAAAGTTTTTAGAAGAAGGATGAAAAGAAGATGCTTGATACGTCTCATGAGATTGACAGCAGGTTGATGAATCGACCTCGTCTGTAAGTCTTGAATGGAATAGAAGCGCTGATGATCGCCTGCACTTAACTCGGCTACTTGTGGCTCGTATGACACGACGGTATCTGGGCGTATTGGCGATAAACAGTGAAGCTGAAATGCCATTTTTTTATATTTTAAATTGTTATTTACTGGAGAAAAAGAAGTGAAACTTGTGTGGTAGTGTTTGTGCTACAATGATGACTTGATTGAACGACTGAACGCTGGAAATTCATCTACTCATACACATTTACTCATCAATCACGGTGGCAACCAGACGACCGGAGGGTAGAGGGATGATTATTTGAGACCCATCAGCATCATCATGGAAACATTCTGTAATTGGCTTATTGAAAGAAACACAACTCCTAAGCAACTGAATTTTGTAGAACTTTACTGTATCTTTGAGTTGCTGAGCCTTCTTTTGCGGATTTCCGTGCTTTACTTTTCTGAGCAATTGATTATCAAAATTCCGACAACATATTCATTGATGCAACACTTGAGTGTGGTGGCAAAGGAAGGATTGTTTGAAAAGCAATATAAATGCTTACTGACGACTTGTAAGTGTAACTTGTGAAGAAGCTTAAAGAACATCAGGACGGTATGACAGAAGTTTTGGTGGTGAAAGTTTGGATGGATGCATCAACGTGTAGGAAGTTGATATGGAGTGATGACTGTTGAGGAGATGGATGGAAGAAATGCGAGTGGCAAAAAGTTTTTAGAAGAAGGATGAAAAGAAGATGCTTGATACGTCTCATGAGATTGACAGCAGGTTGATGAATCGACCTCGTCTGTAAGTCTTGAATGGAATAGAAGCGCTGATGATCGCCTGCACTTAACTCGGCTACTTGTGGCTCGTATGACACGACGGTATCTGGGCGTATTGGCGATAAACAGTGAAGCTGAAATGCCATTTTTTTATATTTTAAATTGTTATTTACTGGAGAAAAAGAAGTGAAACTTGTGTGGTAGTGTTTGTGCTACAATGATGACTTGATTGAACGACTGAACGCTGGAAATTCATCTACTCATACACATTTACTCATCAATCACGGTGGCAACCAGACGACCGGAGGGTAGAGGGATGATTATTTGAGACCCATCAGCATCATCATGGAAACATTCTGTAATTGGCTTATTGAAAGAAACACAACTCCTAAGCAACTGAATTTTGTAGAACTTTACTGTATCTTTGAGTTGCTGAGCCTTCTTTTGCGGATTTCCGTGCTTTACTTTTCTGAGCAATTGATTATCAAAATTCCGACAACATATTCATTGATACAACACTTGAGTGTGGTGGCAAAGGAAGGATTGTTTGAAAAGCAATATAAATGCTTACTGACGACTTGTAAGTGTAACTTGTGAAGAAGCTTAAAGAACATCAGGACGGTATGACAGAAGTTTTGGTGGTGAAAGTTTGGATGGATGCATCAACGTGTAGGAAGTTGATATGGAGTGATGACTGTTGAGGAGATGGATGGAAGAAATGCGAGTGGCAAAAAGTTTTTAGAAGAAGGATGAAAAGAAGATGCTTGATACGTCTCATGAGATTGACAGCAGGTTGATGAATCGACCTCGTCTGTAAGTCTTGAATGGAATAGAAGCGCTGATGATCGCCTGCACTTAACTCGGCTACTTGTGGCTCGAATGACACGACGGTATCTGGGCGTATTGGCGATAAACAGTGAAGCTGAAATGCCATTTTTTATATTTTGAATTGTTATTTACTGGAGAAAAAAAAGTGAAACTTGTGTGGTAGTGTTTGTGCTACAATGATGACTTGATTGAACGATTGAACGCCGGAAATTCATCTACTCATACACATTTACTCATCAATCACGGTGGCAACCAGACGACCGGAGGGTAGAGGGATGATTATTTGAGACCCATCAGCATCATCATGGAAACATTCTGTAATTGGCTTATTGAAAGAAACACAACTCCTAAGCAACTGAATTTTGTAGAACTTTACTGTATCTTTGAGTTGCTGAGCCTTCTTTTGCGGATTTCCGTGCTTAACTTTTCTGAGCAATTGATTATCAAAATTCCGACAACATATTCATTGATGCAACACTTGAGTGTGGTGGCAAAGGAAGGATTGTTTGAAAAGCAATATAAATGCTTACTGACGACTTGTAAGTGTAACTTGTGAAGAAGCTTAAAGAACATCAGGACGGTATGACAGAAGTTTTGGTGGTGAAAGTTTGGATGGATGCATCAACGTGTAGGAAGTTGATATGGAGTGATGACTGTTGAGGAGATGGATGGAAGAAATGCGAGTGGCAAAAAGTTTTTAGAAGAAGGATGAAAAGAAGATGCTTGATACGTCTCATGAGATTGACAGCAGGTTGATGAATCGACCTCGTCTGTAAGTCTTGAATGGAATAGAAGCGCTGATGATCGCCTGCACTTAACTCGGCTACTTGTGGCTCGAATGACACGACGGTATCTGGGCGTATTGGCGATAAACAGTGAAGCTGAAATGCCATTTTTTTATATTTTGAATTGTTATTTACTGGAGAAAAAGAAGTGAAACTTGTGTGGTAGTGTTTGTGCTACAATGATGACTTGATTGAACGACTGAACGCTGGAAATTCATCTACTCATACACATTTACTCATCAATCACGGTGGCAACCAGACGACCGGAGGGTAGAGGGATGATTATTTGAGACCCATCAGCATCATCATGGAAACATTCTGTAATTGGCTTATTGAAAGAAACACAACTCCTAAGCAACTGAATTTTGTAGAACTTTACTGTATCTTTGAGTTGCTGAGCCTTCTTTTGCGGATTTCCGTGCTTTACTTTTCTGAGCAATTGATTATCAAAATTCCGACAACATATTCATTGATGCAACACTTGAGTGTGGTGGCAAAGGAAGGATTGTTTGAAAAGCAATATAAATGCTTACTGACGACTTGTAAGTGTAACTTGTGAAGAAGCTTAAAGAACATCAGGACGGTATGACAGAAGTTTTGGTGGTGAAAGTTTGGATGGATGCATCAACGTGTAGGAAGTTGATATGGAGTGATGACTGTTGAGGAGATGGATGGAAGAAATGCGAGTGGCCAAAAGTTTTTAGAAGAAGGATGAAAAGAAGATGCTTGATACGTCTCATGAGATTGACAGCAGGTTGATGAATCGACCTCGCCTGTAAGTCTTGAATGGAATAGAAGCGCTGATGATCGCCTGCACTTAACTCGGCTACTTGTGGCTCGAATGACACGACGGTATCTGGGCGTATTGGCGATAAACAGTGAAGCTGAAATGCCATTTTTTTATATTTTGAATTGTTATTTACTGGAGAAAAAGAAGTGAAACTTGTGTGGTAGTGTTTGTGCTACAATGATGACTTGATTGAACGACTGAACGCTGGAAATTCATCTACTCATACACATTTACTCATCAATCACGGTGGCAACCAGACGACCGGAGGGTAGAGGGATGATTATTTGAGACCCATCAGCATCATCATGGAAACATTCTGTAATTGGCTTATTGAAAGAAACACAACTCCTAAGCAACTGAATTTTGTAGAACTTTACTGTATCTTTGAGTTGCTGAGCCTTCTTTTGCGGATTTCCGTGCTTTACTTTTCTGAGCAATTGATTATCAAAATTCCGACAACAAATTCATTGATGCAACACTTGAGTGTGGTGGCAAAGGAAGGATTGTTTGAAAAGCAATATAAATGCTTACTGACGACTTGTAAGTGTAACTTGTGAAGAAGCTTAAAGAACATCAGGACGGTATGACAGAAGTTTTGGTGGTGAAAGTTTGGATGGATGCCTCAACGTGTAGGAAGTTGGTATGGATTGATGACTGTTGAGGAGATGGATGGAAGAAATGCGAGTGGCACAAAGTTTTTAGAAGAAGGATGAAAAGAAGATGCTTGATACGTCTCATGAGATTGACTGCAGGTTGATGAATCGACCACGTCTGTAAGACTTGAATGGAATAGAAGCGCTGATGATCGCCTGCACTTAACTCGGCTACTTGTGGCTCGTATGACACGACGGTATCTGGGCGTATTGGCGATAAACAGTGAAGCTGAAATGCCATTTTTTTATATTTTAAATTGTTATTTACTGGAGAAAAAAAAGTGAAACTTGTGTGGTAGTGTTTGTGCTACAATGATGACTTGATTGAACGACTGAACGCCGGAAATTCATCTACTCATACACATTTACTCATCAATCATGGTGGCAACCAGACGACCGGAGGGTAGAGGGATGATTATTTGAGACCCATCAGCATCATCATGGAAACATTCTGTAATTGGCTTATTGAAAGAAACACAACTCAAAAGCAACTGAATTTTGTAGAACTTTACTGTATCTTTGAGTTGCTGAGCCTTCTTTTGCGGATTTCCTTGCTTTACTTTTCTGAGCAATTGATTATCAAAATTCCGACAACATATTCATTGATGCAACACATGAGTGTGGTGGCAAAGGAAGGATTGTTTGAAAAGCAATATAAATGCTTACTGACGACTTGTAAGTGTAACTTGTGAAGAAGCTTAAAGAACATCAGGACGGTATGACAGAAGTTTTGGTGGTGAAAGTTTGGATGGATGCATCAACGTGTAGGAAGTTGGTATGGATTGATGACTGTTGAGGAGATGGATGGAATAAATGCGAGTGGCACAAAGTTTTTAGAAGAAGGATGAAAAGAAGATGCTTGATACGTCTCATGAGATTGACTGCAGGTTGATGAATCGACCACGTCTGTAAGACTTGAATGGAATAGAAGCGCTGATGATCGCCTGCACTTAACTCGGCTACTTGTGGCTCGTATGACACGACGGTATCTGGGCGTATTGGCGATAAACAGTGAAGCTGAAATGCCATTTTTTATATTTTGAATTGTTATTTACTGGAGAAAAAGAAGTGAAACTTGTGTGGTAGTGTTTGTGCTACAATGATGACTTGATTGAACGACTGAACGCTGGAAATTCATCTACTCATACACATTTACTCATCAATCACGGTGGCAACCAGACGACCGGAGGGTAGAGGGATGATTATTTGAGACCCATCAGCATCATCATGGAAACATTCTGTAATTGGCTTATTGAAAGAAACACAACTCAAAAGCAACTGAATTTTGTAGAACTTTACTGTATCTTTGAGTTGCTGAGCCTTCTTTTGCGGATTTCCGTGCTTTACTTTTCTGAGCAATTGATTATCAAAATTCCGACAACAAATTCATTGATGCAACACTTGAGTGTGGTGGCAAAGGAAGGATTGTTTGAAAAGCAATATAAATGCTTACTGACGACTTGTAAGTGTAACTTGTGAAGAAGCTTAAAGAACATCAGGACGGTATGACAGAAGTTTTGGTGGTGAAAGTTTGGATGGATGCCTCAACGTGTAGGAAGTTGGTATGGATTGATGACTGTTGAGGAGATGGATGGAAGAAATGCGAGTGGCACAAAGTTTTTAGAAAAAGGATGAAAAGATGCTTGATACGTCTCATGAGATTGACTGCAGGTTGATGAATCGACCACGTCTGTAAGACTTGAATGGAATAGAAGCGCTGATGATCGCCTGCACTTAACTCGGCTACTTGTGGCTCGTATGACACGACGGTATCTGGGCGTATTGGCGATAAACAGTGAAGCTGAAATGCCATTTTTTTATATTTTGAATTGTTATTTACTGGAGAAAAAGAAGTGAAACTTGTGTGGTAGTGTTTGTGCTACAATGATGACTTGATTGAACGACTGAACGCTGGAAATTCATCTACTCATACACATTTACTCATCAATCACGGTGGCAACCAGACGACCGGAGGGTAGAGGGATGATTATTTGAGACCCATCTGCATCATCATGGAAACATTCTGTAATTGGCTTATTGAAAGAAACACAACTCCTAAGCAACTGAATTTTGTAGAACTTTACTGTATCTTTGAGTTGCTGAGCCTTCTTTTGCGGATTTCCTTGCTTTACTTTTCTGAGCAATTGATTATCAAAATTCCGACAACAAATTCATTGATGCAACACTTGAGTGTGGTGGCAAAGGAAGGATTGTTTGAAAAGCAATATAAATGCTTACTGACGACTTGTAAGTGTAACTTGTGAAGAAGCTTAAAGAACATCAGGACGGTATGACAGAAGTTTTGGTGGTGAAAGTTTGGATGGATGCCTCAACGTGTAGGAAGTTGGTATGGATTGATGACTGTTGAGGAGATGGATGGAAGAAATGCGAGTGGCACAAAGTTTTTAGAAGAAGGATGAAAAGAAGATGCTTAATACGTCACATGAGATTGACTGCAGGTTGATGAATCGACCACGTCTGTAAGACTTGAATGGAATAGAAGCGCTGATGATCGCCTGCACTTAACTCGGCTACTTGTGGCTCGTATGACACGACGGTATCTGGGCGTATTGGCGATAAACAGTGAAGCTGAAATGCCATTTTTTTATATTTTAAATTGTTATTTACTGGAGAAAAAAAAGTGAAACTTGTGTGGTAGTGTTTGTGCTACAATGATGACTTGATTGAACGACTGAACGCCGGAAATTCATCTACTCATACACATTTACTCATCAATCATGGTGGCAACCAGACGACCGGAGGGTAGAGGGATGATTATTTGAGACCCATCAGCATCATCATGGAAACATTCTGTAATTGGCTTATTGAAAGAAACACAACTCAAAAGCAACTGAATTTTGTAGAACTTTACTGTATCTTTGAGTTGCTGAGCCTTCTTTTGCGGATTTCCTTGCTTTACTTTTCTGAGCAATTGATTATCAAAATTCCGACAACATATTCATTGATGCAACACATGAGTGTGGTGGCAAAGGAAGGATTGTTTGAAAAGCAATATAAATGCTTACTGAAGACTTGTTAGTGTAACTTGTGAAGAAGCTTAAAGAACATCAGGACGGTATGACAGAAGTTTTGGTGGTGAAAGTTTGGATGGATGCATCAACGTGTAGGAAGTTGGTATGGATTGATGACTGTTGAGGAGATGGATGGAATAAATGCGAGTGGCACAAAGTTTTTAGAAGAAGGATGAAAAGAAGATGCTTGATACGTCTCATGAGATTGACTGCAGGTTGATGAATCGACCACGTCTGTAAGACTTGAATGGAATAGAAGCGCTGATGATCGCCTGCACTTAACTCGGCTACTTGTGGCTCGTATGACACGACGGTATCTGGGCGTATTGGCGATAAACAGTGAAGCTGAAATGCCATTTTTTATATTTTGAATTGTTATTTACTGGAGAAAAAGAAGTGAAACTTGTGTGGTAGTGTTTGTGCTACAATGATGACTTGATTGAACGACTGAACGCTGGAAATTCATCTACTCATACACATTTACTCATCAATCACGGTGGCAACCAGACGACCGGAGGGTAGAGGGATGATTATTTGAGACCCATCAGCATCATCATGGAAACATTCTGTAATTGGCTTATTGAAAGAAACACAACTCCTAAGCAACTGAATTTTGTAGAACTTTACTGTATCTTTGAGTTGCTGAGCCTTCTTTTGCGGATTTCCGTGCTTTACTTTTCTGAGCAATTGATTATCAAAATTCCGACAACATATTCATTGATGCAACACTTGAGTGTGGTGGCAAAGGAAGGATTGTTTGAAAAGCAATATAAATGCTTACTGACGACTTGTAAGTGTAACTTGTGAAGAAGCTTAAAGAACATCAGGACGGTATGACAGTAGTTTTGGTGGTGAAAGTTTGGATGGATGCATCAACGTGTAGGAAGTTGGTATGGATTGATGACTGTTGAGGAGATGGATGGAATAAATGCGAGTGGCACAAAGTTTTTAGAAGAAGGATGAAAAGAAGATGCTTGATACGTCTCATGAGATTGACTGCAGGTTGATGAATCGACCACGTCTGTAAGACTTGAATGGAATAGAAGCGCTGATGATCGCCTGCACTTAACTCGGCTACTTGTGGCTCGTATGACACGACGGTATCTGGGCGTATTGGCGATAAACAGTGAAGCTGAAATGCCATTTTTTATATTTTGAATTGTTATTTACTGGAGAAAAAGAAGTGAAACTTGTGTGGTAGTGTTTGTGCTACAATGATGACTTGATTGAACGACTGAACGCTGGAAATTCATCTACTCATACACATTTACTCATCAATCACGGTGGCAACCAGACGACCGGAGGGTAGAGGGATGATTATTTGAGACCCATCGGCATCATCATGGAAACATTCTGTAATTGGCTTATTGAAAGAAACACAACTCCTAAGCAACTGAATTTTGTAGAACTTTACTGTATCTTTGAGTTGCTGAGCCTTCTTTTGCGGATTTCCGTGCTTTACTTTTCTGAGCAATTGATTATCAAAATTCCGACAACATATTCATTGATGCAACACTTGAGTGTGGTGGCAAAGGAAGGATTGTTTGAAAAGCAATATAAATGCTTACTGACGACTTGTAAGTGTAACTTGTGAAGAAGCTTAAAGAACATCAGGACGGTATGACAGTAGTTTTGGTGGTGAAAGTTTGGATGGATGCATCAACGTGTAGGAAGTTGGTATGGATTGATGACTGTTGAGGAGATGGATGGAATAAATGCGAGTGGCACAAAGTTTTTAGAAGAAGGATGAAAAGAAGATGCTTGATACGTCTCATGAGATTGACTGCAGGTTGATGAATCGACCACGTCTGTAAGACTTGAATGGAATAGAAGCGCTGATGATCGCCTGCACTTAACTCGGCTACTTGTGGCTCGTATGACACGACGGTATCTGGGCGTATTGGCGATAAACAGTGAAGCTGAAATGCCATTTTTTATATTTTGAATTGTTATTTACTGGAGAAAAAGAAGTGAAACTTGTGTGGTAGTGTTTGTGCTACAATGATGACTTGATTGAACGACTGAACGCTGGAAATTCATCTACTCATACACATTTACTCATCAATCACGGTGGCAACCAGACGACCGGAGGGTAGAGGGATGATTATTTGAGACCCATCAGCATCATCATGGAAACATTCTGTAATTGGCTTATTGAAAGAAACACAACTCCTAAGCAACTGAATTTTGTAGAACTTTACTGTATCTTTGAGTTGCTGAGCCTTCTTTTGCGGATTTCCGTGCTTTACTTTTCTGAGCAATTGATTATCAAAATTCCGACAACATATTCATTGATGCAACACTTGAGTGTGGTGGCAAAGGAAGGATTGTTTGAAAAGCAATATAAATGCTTACTGACGACTTGTAAGTGTAACTTGTGAAGAAGCTTAAAGAACATCAGGACGGTATGACAGTAGTTTTGGTGGTGAAAGTTTGGATGGATGCATCAACGTGTAGGAAGTTGGTATGGATTGATGACTGTTGAGGAGATGGATGGAATAAATGCGAGTGGCACAAAGTTTTTAGAAGAAGGATGAAAAGAAGATGCTTGATACGTCTCATGAGATTGACTGCAGGTTGATGAATCGACCACGTCTGTAAGACTTGAATGGAATAGAAGCGCTGATGATCGCCTGCACTTAACTCGGCTACTTGTGGCTCGAATGACACGACGGTATCTGGGCGTATTGGCGATAAACAGTGAAGCTGAAATGCCATTTTTTGTATTTTGAATTGTTATTTACTGGAGAAAAAGAAGTGAAACTTGTGTGGTAGTGTTTGTGCTACAATGATGACTTGATTGAACGATTGAACGCCGGAAATTCATCTACTCATACACATTTACTCATCAACCATGGTGGCAACCAGACGACCGGAGGGTAGAGGGATGATTATTTGAGACCCATCTGCATCATCATGGAAACATTCTGTAATTGGCTTATTGAAAGAAACACAACTCCTAAGCAACTGAATTTTGTAGAACTTTACTGTATCTTTGAGTTGCTGAGCCTTCTTTTGCTGATTTCCTTGCTTTACTTTTCTGAGCAATTGATTATCAAAATTCCGACAACAAATTCATTGATGCAACACTTGAGTGTGGTGGCAAAGGAAGGATTGTTTGAAAAGCAATATAAATGCTTACTGACGACTTGTAAGTGTAACTTGTGAAGAAGCTTAAAGAACATCAGGACGGTATGACAGAAGTTTTAGTGGTGAAAGTTTGGATGGATGCCTCAACGTGTAGGAAGTTGGTATGGATTGATGACTGTTGAGGAGATGGATGGAAGAAATGCGAGTGGCACAAAGTTTTTAGAAAAAGGATGAAAAGATGCTTGATACGTCTCATGAGATTGACTGCAGGTTGATGAATCGACCACGTCTGTAAGACTTGAATGGAATAGAAGCGCTGATGATCGCCTGCACTTAACTCGGCTACTTGTGGCTCGTATGACACGACGGTATCTGGGCGTATTGGCGATAAACAGTGAAGCTGAAATGCCATTTTTTTATATTTTGAATTGTTATTTACTGGAGAAAAAGAAGTGAAACTTGTGTGGTAGTGTTTGTGCTACAATGATGACTTGATTGAACGACTGAACGCTGGAAATTCATCTACTCATACACATTTACTCATCAATCACGGTGGCAACCAGACGACCGGAGGGTAGAGGGATGATTATTTGAGACCCATCAGCATCATCATGGAAACA
Source organism: Branchellion lobata (assembly GCA_947562095.1). Taxonomy (NCBI): domain Eukaryota; kingdom Metazoa; phylum Annelida; class Clitellata; order Hirudinida; family Piscicolidae; genus Branchellion; species Branchellion lobata. The sequence continues at coordinate 2,784,300 of OX387246.1, forward strand.
TTCTGTAATTGGCTTATTGAAAGAAACACAACTCCTAAGCAACTGAATTTTGTAGAACTTTACTGTATCTTTGAGTTGCTGAGCCTTCTTTTGCGGATTTCCGTGCTTTACTTTTCTGAGCAATTGATTATCAAAATTCCGACAACAAATTCATTGATGCAACACTTGAGTGTGGTGGCAAAGGAAGGATTGTTTGAAAAGCAATATAAATGCTTACTGACGACTTGTAAGTGTAACTTGTGAAGAAGCTTAAAGAACATCAGGACGGTATGACAGAAGTTTTGGTGGTGAAAGTTTGGATGGATGCCTCAACGTGTAGGAAGTTGGTATGGATTGATGACTGTTGAGGAGATGGATGGAAGAAATGCGAGTGGCACAAAGTTTTTAGAAGAAGGATGAAAAGAAGATGCTTGATACGTCACATGAGATTGACTGCAGGTTGATGAATCGACCACGTCTGTAAGACTTGAATGGAATAGAAGCGCTGATGATCGCCTGCACTTAACTCGGCTACTTGTGGCTCGTATGACACGACGGTATCTGGGCGTATTGGCGATAAACAGTGAAGCTGAAATGCCATTTTTTTATATTTTAAATTGTTATTTACTGGAGAAAAAAAAGTGAAACTTGTGTGGTAGTGTTTGTGCTACAATGATGACTTGATTGAACGACTGAACGCCGGAAATTCATCTACTCATACACATTTACTCATCAATCATGGTGGCAACCAGACGACCGGAGGGTAGAGGGATGATTATTTGAGACCCATCTGCATCATCATGGAAACATTCTGTAATTGGCTTATTGAAAGAAACACAACTCCTAAGCAACTGAATTTTGTAGAACTTTACTGTATCTTTGAGTTGCTGAGCCTTCTTTTGCGGATTTCCTTGCTTTACTTTTCTGAGCAATTGATTATCAAAATTCCGACAACATATTCATTGATGCAACACATGAGTGTGGTGGCAAAGGAAGGATTGTTTGAAAAGCAATATAAATGCTTACTGACGACTTGTAAGTGTAACTTGTGAAGAAGCTTAAAGAACATCAGGACGGTATGACAGTAGTTTTGGTGGTGAAAGTTTGGATGGATGCATCAACGTGTAGGAAGTTGGTATGGATTGATGACTGTTGAGGAGATGGATGGAATAAATGCGAGTGGCACAAAGTTTTTAGAAGAAGGATGAAAAGAAGATGCTTGATACGTCTCATGAGATTGACTGCAGGTTGATGAATCGACCACGTCTGTAAGACTTGAATGGAATAGAAGCGCTGATGATCGCCTGCACTTAACTCGGCTACTTGTGGCTCGTATGACACGACGGTATCTGGGCGTATTGGCGATAAACAGTGAAGCTGAAATGCCATTTTTTATATTTTGAATTGTTATTTACTGGAGAAAAAGAAGTGAAACTTGTGTGGTAGTGTTTGTGCTACAATGATGACTTGATTGAACGACTGAACGCTGGAAATTCATCTACTCATACACATTTACTCATCAATCACGGTGGCAACCAGACGACCGGAGGGTAGAGGGATGATTATTTGAGACCCATCGGCATCATCATGGAAACATTCTGTAATTGGCTTATTGAAAGAAACACAACTCCTAAGCAACTGAATTTTGTAGAACTTTACTGTATCTTTGAGTTGCTGAGCCTTCTTTTGCGGATTTCCTTGCTTTACTTTTCTGAGCAATTGATTATCAAAATTCCGACAACATATTCATTGATGCAACACTTGAGTGTGGTGGCAAAGGAAGGATTGTTTGAAAAGCAATATAAATGCTTACTGACGACTTGTAAGTGTAACTTGTGAAGAAGCTTAAAGAACATCAGGACGGTATGACAGAAGTTTTGGTGGTGAAAGTTTGGATGGATGCATCAACGTGTAGGAAGTTGGTATGGATTGATGACTGTTGAAGAGATGGATGGAATAAATGCGAGTGGCACAAAGTTTTTAGAAGAAGGATGAAAAGAAGATGCTTGATACGTCTCATGAGATTGACTGCAGGTTGATGAATCGACCACGTCTGTAAGACTTGAATGGAATAGAAGCGCTGATGATCGCCTGCACTTAACTCGGCTACTTGTGGCTCGTATGACACGACGGTATCTGGGCGTATTGGCGATAAACAGTGAAGCTGAAATGCCATTTTTTATATTTTGAATTGTTATTTACTGGAGAAAAAGAAGTGAAACTTGTGTGGTAGTGTTTGTGCTACAATGATGACTTGATTGAACGACTGAACGCCGGAAACTCATGTACTCATACACATTTACTCATCAATCACGGTGGCAACCAGACGACCGGAGGGTAGAGGGATGATTATTTGAGACCCATCGGCATCATCATGGAAACATTCTGTAATTGGCTTATTGAAAGAAACACAACTCCTAAGCAACTGAATTTTGTAGAACTTTACTGTATCTTTGAGTTGCTGAGCCTTCTTTTGCTGATTTCCTTGCTTTACTTTTCTGAGCAATTGATTATCAAAATTCCGACAACATATTCATTGATGCAACACTTGAGTGTGGTGGCAAAGGAAGGATTGTTTGAAAAGCAATATAAATGCTTACTGACGACTTGTAAGTGTAACTTGTGAAGAAGCTTAAAGAACATCAGGACGGTATGACAGAAGTTTTGGTGGTGAAAGTTTGGATGGATGCATCAACGTGTAGGAAGTTGGTATGGAATGATGACTGCTGGGGAGATGGATGGAAGAAATGCGAGTGGCACAAAGTTTTTAGAAGAAGGATGAAAAGAAGATGCTTGATACGTCTCATGAGATTGACTGCAGGTTGATGAATCGACCACGTCTGCAAGACTTGAATGGAATAGAAGCGCTGATGATCGCCTACACTTAACTCGGCTACTTGTGGCTCGTATGACACGACGGTATCTGGGCGTATTGGCGATAAACAGTGAAGCTGAAATGCCATTTTTTTATATTTTGAATTGTTATTTACTGGAGAAAAAGAAGTGAAACTTGTGTGGTAGTGTTTGTGCTACAATGATGACTTGATTGATCGACTGAACGCCGGAAATTCATCTACTCATACACATTTACTCATCAATCATGGTGGCAACCAGACGACCGGAGGGTAGAGGGATGATTATTTGAGATCCATCAGCATCATCATGGAAACATTCTGTAATTGGCTTATTGAAAGAAACACAACTCCTAAGCAACTGAATTTTGTAGAACTTTACTGTATCTTTGAGTAGCTGAGCCTTCTTTTGCTGATTTCCTTGCTTTACTTTTCTGAGCAACTGATTATCAAAATTCCGACAACATATTCATTGATGCAACACTTGAGTGTGGTGGCAAAGGAAGGATTGTTTGAAAAGCAATATAAATGCTTACTGACGACTTGTAAGTGTAACTTGTGAAGAAGCTTAAAGAACATCAGGACGGTATGACAGTAGTTTTGGTGGTGAAAGTTTGGATGGATGCATCAACGTGTAGGAAGTTGGTATGGATTGATGACTGTTGAGGAGATGGATGGAATAAATGCGAGTGGCACAAAGTTTTTAGAAGAAGGATGAAAAGAAGATGCTTGATACGTCTCATGAGATTGACTGCAGGTTGATGAATCGACCACGTCTGCAAGACTTGAATGGAATAGAAGCGCTGATGATCGCCTACACTTAACTCGGCTACTTGTGGCTCGTATGACACGACGGTATCTGGGCGTATTGGCGATAAACAGTGAAGCTGAAATGCCATTTTTTTATATTTTGAATTGTTATTTACTGGAGAAAAAGAAGTGAAACTTGTGTGGTAGTGTTTGTGCTACAATGATGACTTGATTGATCGACTGAACGCCGGAAATTCATCTACTCATACACATTTACTCATCAATCATGGTGGCAACCAGACGACCGGAGGGTAGAGGGATGATTATTTGAGATCCATCAGCATCATCATGGAAACATTCTGTAATTGGCTTATTGAAAGAAACACAACTCCTAAGCAACTGAATTTTGTAGAACTTTACTGTATCTTTGAGTAGCTGAGCCTTCTTTTGCTGATTTCCTTGCTTTACTTTTCTGAGCAACTGATTATCAAAATTCCGACAACATATTCATTGATGCAACACTTGAGTGTGGTGGCAAAGGAAGGATTGTTTGAAAAGCAATATAAATGCTTACTGACGACTTGTAAGTGTAACTTGTGAAGAAGCTTAAAGAACATCAGGACGGTATGACAGTAGTTTTGGTGGTGAAAGTTTGGATGGATGCATCAACGTGTAGGAAGTTGGTATGGATTGATGACTGTTGAGGAGATGGATGGAATAAATGCGAGTGGCACAAAGTTTTTAGAAGAAGGATGAAAAGAAGATGCTTGATACGTCTCATGAGATTGACTGCAGGTTGATGAATCGACCACGTCTGTAAGACTTGAATGGAATAGAAGCGCTGATGATCGCCTGCACTTAACTCGGCTACTTGTGGCTCGTATGACACGACGGTATCTGGGCGTATTGGCGATAAACAGTGAAGCTGAAATGCCATTTTTTATATTTTGAATTGTTATTTACTGGAGAAAAAGAAGTGAAACTTGTGTGGTAGTGTTTGTGCTACAATGATGACTTGATTGAACGACTGAACGCTGGAAATTCATCTACTCATACACATTTACTCATCAATCATGGTGGCAAACAGACGACCGGAGGGTAGAGGGATGATTATTTGAGACCCATCGGCATCATCATGGAAACATTCTGTAATTGGCTTATTGAAAGAAACACAACTCCTAAGCAACTGAATTTTGTAGAACTTTACTGTATCTTTGAGTTGCTGAGCCTTCTTTTGCGGATTTCCTTGCTTTACTTTTCTGAGCAATTGATTATCAAAATTCCGACAACATATTCATTGATGCAACACTTGAGTGTGGTGGCAAAGGAAGGATTGTTTGAAAAGCAATATAAATGCTTACTGACGACTTGTAAGTGTAACTTGTGAAGAAGCTTAAAGAACATCAGGACGGTATGACAGTAGTTTTGGTGGTGAAAGTTTGGATGGATGCATCAACGTGTAGGAAGTTGGTATGGATTGATGACTGTTGAGGAGATGGATGGAATAAATGCGAGTGGCACAAAGTTTTTAGAAGAAGGATGAAAAGAAGATGCTTGATACGTCTCATGAGATTGACTGCAGGTTGATGAATCGACCACGTCTGTAAGACTTGAATGGAATAGAAGCGCTGATGATCGCCTGCACTTAACTCGGCTACTTGTGGCTCGTATGACACGACGGTATCTGGGCGTATTGGCGATAAACAGTGAAGCTGAAATGCCATTTTTTATATTTTGAATTGTTATTTACTGGAGAAAAAGAAGTGAAACTTGTGTGGTAGTGTTTGTGCTACAATGATGACTTGATTGAACGACTGAACGCCGGAAATTCATCTACTCATACACATTTACTCATCAATCATGGTGGCAACCAGACGACCGGAGGGTAGAGGGATGATTATTTGAGACCCATCAGCATCATCATGGAAACATTCTGTAATTGGCTTATTGAAAGAAACACAACTCCTAAGCAACTGAATTTTGTAGAACTTTACTGTATCTTTGAGTTGCTGAGCCTTCTTTTGCGGATTTCCTTGCTTTACTTTTCTGAGCAATTGATTATCAAAATTCCGACAACATATTCATTGATGCAACACTTGAGTGTGGTGGCAAAGGAAGGATTGTTTGAAAAGCAATATAAATGCTTACTGACGACTTGTAAGTGTAACTTGTCAAGAAGCTTAAAGAACATCAGGACGGTATGACAGAAGTTTTGGTGGTGAAAGTTTGGATGGATGCATCAACGTGTAGGAAGTTGGTATGGATTGATGACTGTTGAGGAGATGGATGGAATAAATGCGAGTGGCACAAAGTTTTTAGAAGAAGGATGAAAAGAAGATGCTTGATACGTCTCATGAGATTGACTGCAGGTTGATGAATCGACCACGTCTGTAAGACTTGAATGGAATAGAAGCGCTGATGATCGCCTGCACTTAACTCGGCTACTTGTGGCTCGTATGACACGACGGTATCTGGGCGTATTGGCGATAAACAGTGAAGCTGAAATGCCATTTTTTATATTTTGAATTGTTATTTACTGGAGAAAAGAAGTGAAACTTGTGTGGTAGTGTTTGTGCTACAATGATGACTTGATTGAACGATTGAACGCCGGAAATTCATCTACTCATACACATTTACTCATCAATCACGGTGGCAACCAGACGACCGGAGGGTAGAGGGATGATTATTTGAGACCCATCGGCATCATCATGGAAACATTCTGTAATTGGCTTATTGAAAGAAACACAACTCCTAAGCAACTGAATTTTGTAGAACTTTACTGTATCTTTGAGTTGCTGAGCCTTCTTTTGCTGATTTCCTTGCTTTACTTTTCTGAGCAATTGATTATCAAAATTCCGACAACATATTCATTGATGCAACACTTGAGTGTGGTGGCAAAGGAAGGATTGTTTGAAAAGCAATATAAATGCTTACTGAAGACTTGTTAGTGTAACTTGTGAAGAAGCTTAAAGAACATCAGGACGGTATGACAGAAGTTTTGGTGGTGAAAGTTTGGATGGATGCATCAACGTGTAGGAAGTTGGTATGGATTGATGACTGTTGAGGAGATGGATGGAATAAATGCGAGTGGCACAAAGTTTTTAGAAGAAGGATGAAAAGAAGATGCTTGATACGTCTCATGAGATTGACTGCAGGTTGATGAATCGACCACGTCTGTAAGACTTGAATGGAATAGAAGCGCTGATGATCGCCTGCACTTAACTCGGCTACTTGTGGCTCGTATGACACGACGGTATCTGGGCGTATTGGCGATAAACAGTGAAGCTGAAATGCCATTTTTTATATTTTGAATTGTTATTTACTGGAGAAAAAGAAGTGAAACTTGTGTGGTAGTGTTTGTGCTACAATGATGACTTGATTGAACGACTGAACGCTGGAAATTCATCTACTCATACACATTTACTCATCAATCACGGTGGCAACCAGACGACCGGAGGGTAGAGGGATGATTATTTGAGACCCATCAGCATCATCATGGAAACATTCTGTAATTGGCTTATTGAAAGAAACACAACTCCTAAGCAACTGAATTTTGTAGAACTTTACTGTATCTTTGAGTTGCTGAGCCTTCTTTTGCGGATTTCCGTGCTTTACTTTTCTGAGCAATTGATTATCAAAATTCCGACAACATATTCATTGATGCAACACTTGAGTGTGGTGGCAAAGGAAGGATTGTTTGAAAAGCAATATAAATGCTTACTGACGACTTGTAAGTGTAACTTGTGAAGAAGCTTAAAGAACATCAGGACGGTATGACAGTAGTTTTGGTGGTGAAAGTTTGGATGGATGCATCAACGTGTAGGAAGTTGGTATGGATTGATGACTGTTGAGGAGATGGATGGAATAAATGCGAGTGGCACAAAGTTTTTAGAAGAAGGATGAAAAGAAGATGCTTGATACGTCTCATGAGATTGACTGCAGGTTGATGAATCGACCACGTCTGTAAGACTTGAATGGAATAGAAGCGCTGATGATCGCCTGCACTTAACTCGGCTACTTGTGGCTCGTATGACACGACGGTATCTGGGCGTATTGGCGATAAACAGTGAAGCTGAAATGCCATTTTTTATATTTTGAATTGTTATTTACTGGAGAAAAAGAAGTGAAACTTGTGTGGTAGTGTTTGTGCTACAATGATGACTTGATTGAACGACTGAACGCTGGAAATTCATCTACTCATACACATTTACTCATCAATCACGGTGGCAACCAGACGACCGGAGGGTAGAGGGATGATTATTTGAGACCCATCGGCATCATCATGGAAACATTCTGTAATTGGCTTATTGAAAGAAACACAACTCCTAAGCAACTGAATTTTGTAGAACTTTACTGTATCTTTGAGTTGCTGAGCCTTCTTTTGCGGATTTCCGTGCTTTACTTTTCTGAGCAATTGATTATCAAAATTCCGACAACATATTCATTGATGCAACACTTGAGTGTGGTGGCAAAGGAAGGATTGTTTGAAAAGCAATATAAATGCTTACTGACGACTTGTAAGTGTAACTTGTGAAGAAGCTTAAAGAACATCAGGACGGTATGACAGTAGTTTTGGTGGTGAAAGTTTGGATGGATGCATCAACGTGTAGGAAGTTGGTATGGATTGATGACTGTTGAGGAGATGGATGGAATAAATGCGAGTGGCACAAAGTTTTTAGAAGAAGGATGAAAAGAAGATGCTTGATACGTCTCATGAGATTGACTGCAGGTTGATGAATCGACCACGTCTGTAAGACTTGAATGGAATAGAAGCGCTGATGATCGCCTGCACTTAACTCGGCTACTTGTGGCTCGTATGACACGACGGTATCTGGGCGTATTGGCGATAAACAGTGAAGCTGAAATGCCATTTTTTATATTTTGAATTGTTATTTACTGGAGAAAAAGAAGTGAAACTTGTGTGGTAGTGTTTGTGCTACAATGATGACTTGATTGAACGACTGAACGCTGGAAATTCATCTACTCATACACATTTACTCATCAATCACGGTGGCAACCAGACGACCGGAGGGTAGAGGGATGATTATTTGAGACCCATCAGCATCATCATGGAAACATTCTGTAATTGGCTTATTGAAAGAAACACAACTCCTAAGCAACTGAATTTTGTAGAACTTTACTGTATCTTTGAGTTGCTGAGCCTTCTTTTGCGGATTTCCGTGCTTTACTTTTCTGAGCAATTGATTATCAAAATTCCGACAACATATTCATTGATGCAACACTTGAGTGTGGTGGCAAAGGAAGGATTGTTTGAAAAGCAATATAAATGCTTACTGACGACTTGTAAGTGTAACTTGTGAAGAAGCTTAAAGAACATCAGGACGGTATGACAGTAGTTTTGGTGGTGAAAGTTTGGATGGATGCATCAACGTGTAGGAAGTTGGTATGGATTGATGACTGTTGAGGAGATGGATGGAATAAATGCGAGTGGCACAAAGTTTTTAGAAGAAGGATGAAAAGAAGATGCTTGATACGTCTCATGAGATTGACTGCAGGTTGATGAATCGACCACGTCTGTAAGACTTGAATGGAATAGAAGCGCTGATGATCGCCTGCACTTAACTCGGCTACTTGTGGCTCGAATGACACGACGGTATCTGGGCGTATTGGCGATAAACAGTGAAGCTGAAATGCCATTTTTTGTATTTTGAATTGTTATTTACTGGAGAAAAAGAAGTGAAACTTGTGTGGTAGTGTTTGTGCTACAATGATGACTTGATTGAACGATTGAACGCCGGAAATTCATCTACTCATACACATTTACTCATCAACCATGGTGGCAACCAGACGACCGGAGGGTAGAGGGATGATTATTTGAGACCCATCTGCATCATCATGGAAACATTCTGTAATTGGCTTATTGAAAGAAACACAACTCCTAAGCAACTGAATTTTGTAGAACTTTACTGTATCTTTGAGTTGCTGAGCCTTCTTTTGCTGATTTCCTTGCTTTACTTTTCTGAGCAATTGATTATCAAAATTCCGACAACAAATTCATTGATGCAACACTTGAGTGTGGTGGCAAAGGAAGGATTGTTTGAAAAGCAATATAAATGCTTACTGACGACTTGTAAGTGTAACTTGTGAAGAAGCTTAAAGAACATCAGGACGGTATGACAGAAGTTTTAGTGGTGAAAGTTTGGATGGATGCCTCAACGTGTAGGAAGTTGGTATGGATTGATGACTGTTGAGGAGATGGATGGAAGAAATGCGAGTGGCACAAAGTTTTTAGAAAAAGGATGAAAAGATGCTTGATACGTCTCATGAGATTGACTGCAGGTTGATGAATCGACCACGTCTGTAAGACTTGAATGGAATAGAAGCGCTGATGATCGCCTGCACTTAACTCGGCTACTTGTGGCTCGTATGACACGACGGTATCTGGGCGTATTGGCGATAAACAGTGAAGCTGAAATGCCATTTTTTTATATTTTGAATTGTTATTTACTGGAGAAAAAGAAGTGAAACTTGTGTGGTAGTGTTTGTGCTACAATGATGACTTGATTGAACGACTGAACGCTGGAAATTCATCTACTCATACACATTTACTCATCAATCACGGTGGCAACCAGACGACCGGAGGGTAGAGGGATGATTATTTGAGACCCATCAGCATCATCATGGAAACATTCTGTAATTGGCTTATTGAAAGAAACACAACTCCTAAGCAACTGAATTTTGTAGAACTTTACTGTATCTTTGAGTTGCTGAGCCTTCTTTTGCGGATTTCCGTGCTTTACTTTTCTGAGCAATTGATTATCAAAATTCCGACAACAAATTCATTGATGCAACACTTGAGTGTGGTGGCAAAGGAAGGATTGTTTGAAAAGCAATATAAATGCTTACTGACGACTTGTAAGTGTAACTTGTGAAGAAGCTTAAAGAACATCAGGACGGTATGACAGAAGTTTTGGTGGTGAAAGTTTGGATGGATGCCTCAACGTGTAGGAAGTTGGTATGGATTGATGACTGTTGAGGAGATGGATGGAAGAAATGCGAGTGGCACAAAGTTTTTAGAAGAAGGATGAAAAGAAGATGCTTGATACGTCACATGAGATTGACTGCAGGTTGATGAATCGACCACGTCTGTAAGACTTGAATGGAATAGAAGCGCTGATGATCGCCTGCACTTAACTCGGCTACTTGTGGCTCGTATGACACGACGGTATCTGGGCGTATTGGCGATAAACAGTGAAGCTGAAATGCCATTTTTTTATATTTTAAATTGTTATTTACTGGAGAAAAAAAAGTGAAACTTGTGTGGTAGTGTTTGTGCTACAATGATGACTTGATTGAACGACTGAACGCCGGAAATTCATCTACTCATACACATTTACTCATCAATCATGGTGGCAACCAGACGACCGGAGGGTAGAGGGATGATTATTTGAGACCCATCTGCATCATCATGGAAACATTCTGTAATTGGCTTATTGAAAGAAACACAACTCCTAAGCAACTGAATTTTGTAGAACTTTACTGTATCTTTGAGTTGCTGAGCCTTCTTTTGCGGATTTCCTTGCTTTACTTTTCTGAGCAATTGATTATCAAAATTCCGACAACATATTCATTGATGCAACACATGAGTGTGGTGGCAAAGGAAGGATTGTTTGAAAAGCAATATAAATGCTTACTGACGACTTGTAAGTGTAACTTGTGAAGAAGCTTAAAGAACATCAGGACGGTATGACAGTAGTTTTGGTGGTGAAAGTTTGGATGGATGCATCAACGTGTAGGAAGTTGGTATGGATTGATGACTGTTGAGGAGATGGATGGAATAAATGCGAGTGGCACAAAGTTTTTAGAAGAAGGATGAAAAGAAGATGCTTGATACGTCTCATGAGATTGACTGCAGGTTGATGAATCGACCACGTCTGTAAGACTTGAATGGAATAGAAGCGCTGATGATCGCCTGCACTTAACTCGGCTACTTGTGGCTCGTATGACACGACGGTATCTGGGCGTATTGGCGATAAACAGTGAAGCTGAAATGCCATTTTTTATATTTTGAATTGTTATTTACTGGAGAAAAAGAAGTGAAACTTGTGTGGTAGTGTTTGTGCTACAATGATGACTTGATTGAACGACTGAACGCTGGAAATTCATCTACTCATACACATTTACTCATCAATCACGGTGGCAACCAGACGACCGGAGGGTAGAGGGATGATTATTTGAGACCCATCGGCATCATCATGGAAACATTCTGTAATTGGCTTATTGAAAGAAACACAACTCCTAAGCAACTGAATTTTGTAGAACTTTACTGTATCTTTGAGTTGCTGAGCCTTCTTTTGCGGATTTCCTTGCTTTACTTTTCTGAGCAATTGATTATCAAAATTCCGACAACATATTCATTGATGCAACACTTGAGTGTGGTGGCAAAGGAAGGATTGTTTGAAAAGCAATATAAATGCTTACTGACGACTTGTAAGTGTAACTTGTGAAGAAGCTTAAAGAACATCAGGACGGTATGACAGAAGTTTTGGTGGTGAAAGTTTGGATGGATGCATCAACGTGTAGGAAGTTGGTATGGATTGATGACTGTTGAAGAGATGGATGGAATAAATGCGAGTGGCACAAAGTTTTTAGAAGAAGGATGAAAAGAAGATGCTTGATACGTCTCATGAGATTGACTGCAGGTTGATGAATCGACCACGTCTGTAAGACTTGAATGGAATAGAAGCGCTGATGATCGCCTGCACTTAACTCGGCTACTTGTGGCTCGTATGACACGACGGTATCTGGGCGTATTGGCGATAAACAGTGAAGCTGAAATGCCATTTTTTATATTTTGAATTGTTATTTACTGGAGAAAAAGAAGTGAAACTTGTGTGGTAGTGTTTGTGCTACAATGATGACTTGATTGAACGACTGAACGCCGGAAACTCATGTACTCATACACATTTACTCATCAATCACGGTGGCAACCAGACGACCGGAGGGTAGAGGGATGATTATTTGAGACCCATCGGCATCATCATGGAAACATTCTGTAATTGGCTTATTGAAAGAAACACAACTCCTAAGCAACTGAATTTTGTAGAACTTTACTGTATCTTTGAGTTGCTGAGCCTTCTTTTGCTGATTTCCTTGCTTTACTTTTCTGAGCAATTGATTATCAAAATTCCGACAACATATTCATTGATGCAACACTTGAGTGTGGTGGCAAAGGAAGGATTGTTTGAAAAGCAATATAAATGCTTACTGACGACTTGTAAGTGTAACTTGTGAAGAAGCTTAAAGAACATCAGGACGGTATGACAGAAGTTTTGGTGGTGAAAGTTTGGATGGATGCATCAACGTGTAGGAAGTTGGTATGGAATGATGACTGCTGGGGAGATGGATGGAAGAAATGCGAGTGGCACAAAGTTTTTAGAAGAAGGATGAAAAGAAGATGCTTGATACGTCTCATGAGATTGACTGCAGGTTGATGAATCGACCACGTCTGCAAGACTTGAATGGAATAGAAGCGCTGATGATCGCCTACACTTAACTCGGCTACTTGTGGCTCGTATGACACGACGGTATCTGGGCGTATTGGCGATAAACAGTGAAGCTGAAATGCCATTTTTTTATATTTTGAATTGTTATTTACTGGAGAAAAAGAAGTGAAACTTGTGTGGTAGTGTTTGTGCTACAATGATGACTTGATTGATCGACTGAACGCCGGAAATTCATCTACTCATACACATTTACTCATCAATCATGGTGGCAACCAGACGACCGGAGGGTAGAGGGATGATTATTTGAGATCCATCAGCATCATCATGGAAACATTCTGTAATTGGCTTATTGAAAGAAACACAACTCCTAAGCAACTGAATTTTGTAGAACTTTACTGTATCTTTGAGTAGCTGAGCCTTCTTTTGCTGATTTCCTTGCTTTACTTTTCTGAGCAACTGATTATCAAAATTCCGACAACATATTCATTGATGCAACACTTGAGTGTGGTGGCAAAGGAAGGATTGTTTGAAAAGCAATATAAATGCTTACTGACGACTTGTAAGTGTAACTTGTGAAGAAGCTTAAAGAACATCAGGACGGTATGACAGTAGTTTTGGTGGTGAAAGTTTGGATGGATGCATCAACGTGTAGGAAGTTGGTATGGATTGATGACTGTTGAGGAGATGGATGGAATAAATGCGAGTGGCACAAAGTTTTTAGAAGAAGGATGAAAAGAAGATGCTTGATACGTCTCATGAGATTGACTGCAGGTTGATGAATCGACCACGTCTGCAAGACTTGAATGGAATAGAAGCGCTGATGATCGCCTACACTTAACTCGGCTACTTGTGGCTCGTATGACACGACGGTATCTGGGCGTATTGGCGATAAACAGTGAAGCTGAAATGCCATTTTTTTATATTTTGAATTGTTATTTACTGGAGAAAAAGAAGTGAAACTTGTGTGGTAGTGTTTGTGCTACAATGATGACTTGATTGATCGACTGAACGCCGGAAATTCATCTACTCATACACATTTACTCATCAATCATGGTGGCAACCAGACGACCGGAGGGTAGAGGGATGATTATTTGAGATCCATCAGCATCATCATGGAAACATTCTGTAATTGGCTTATTGAAAGAAACACAACTCCTAAGCAACTGAATTTTGTAGAACTTTACTGTATCTTTGAGTAGCTGAGCCTTCTTTTGCTGATTTCCTTGCTTTACTTTTCTGAGCAACTGATTATCAAAATTCCGACAACATATTCATTGATGCAACACTTGAGTGTGGTGGCAAAGGAAGGATTGTTTGAAAAGCAATATAAATGCTTACTGACGACTTGTAAGTGTAACTTGTGAAGAAGCTTAAAGAACATCAGGACGGTATGACAGTAGTTTTGGTGGTGAAAGTTTGGATGGATGCATCAACGTGTAGGAAGTTGGTATGGATTGATGACTGTTGAGGAGATGGATGGAATAAATGCGAGTGGCACAAAGTTTTTAGAAGAAGGATGAAAAGAAGATGCTTGATACGTCTCATGAGATTGACTGCAGGTTGATGAATCGACCACGTCTGTAAGACTTGAATGGAATAGAAGCGCTGATGATCGCCTGCACTTAACTCGGCTACTTGTGGCTCGTATGACACGACGGTATCTGGGCGTATTGGCGATAAACAGTGAAGCTGAAATGCCATTTTTTATATTTTGAATTGTTATTTACTGGAGAAAAAGAAGTGAAACTTGTGTGGTAGTGTTTGTGCTACAATGATGACTTGATTGAACGACTGAACGCTGGAAATTCATCTACTCATACACATTTACTCATCAATCATGGTGGCAAACAGACGACCGGAGGGTAGAGGGATGATTATTTGAGACCCATCGGCATCATCATGGAAACATTCTGTAATTGGCTTATTGAAAGAAACACAACTCCTAAGCAACTGAATTTTGTAGAACTTTACTGTATCTTTGAGTTGCTGAGCCTTCTTTTGCGGATTTCCTTGCTTTACTTTTCTGAGCAATTGATTATCAAAATTCCGACAACATATTCATTGATGCAACACTTGAGTGTGGTGGCAAAGGAAGGATTGTTTGAAAAGCAATATAAATGCTTACTGACGACTTGTAAGTGTAACTTGTGAAGAAGCTTAAAGAACATCAGGACGGTATGACAGTAGTTTTGGTGGTGAAAGTTTGGATGGATGCATCAACGTGTAGGAAGTTGGTATGGATTGATGACTGTTGAGGAGATGGATGGAATAAATGCGAGTGGCACAAAGTTTTTAGAAGAAGGATGAAAAGAAGATGCTTGATACGTCTCATGAGATTGACTGCAGGTTGATGAATCGACCACGTCTGTAAGACTTGAATGGAATAGAAGCGCTGATGATCGCCTGCACTTAACTCGGCTACTTGTGGCTCGTATGACACGACGGTATCTGGGCGTATTGGCGATAAACAGTGAAGCTGAAATGCCATTTTTTATATTTTGAATTGTTATTTACTGGAGAAAAAGAAGTGAAACTTGTGTGGTAGTGTTTGTGCTACAATGATGACTTGATTGAACGACTGAACGCCGGAAATTCATCTACTCATACACATTTACTCATCAATCATGGTGGCAACCAGACGACCGGAGGGTAGAGGGATGATTATTTGAGACCCATCAGCATCATCATGGAAACATTCTGTAATTGGCTTATTGAAAGAAACACAACTCCTAAGCAACTGAATTTTGTAGAACTTTACTGTATCTTTGAGTTGCTGAGCCTTCTTTTGCGGATTTCCTTGCTTTACTTTTCTGAGCAATTGATTATCAAAATTCCGACAACATATTCATTGATGCAACACTTGAGTGTGGTGGCAAAGGAAGGATTGTTTGAAAAGCAATATAAATGCTTACTGACGACTTGTAAGTGTAACTTGTCAAGAAGCTTAAAGAACATCAGGACGGTATGACAGAAGTTTTGGTGGTGAAAGTTTGGATGGATGCATCAACGTGTAGGAAGTTGGTATGGATTGATGACTGTTGAGGAGATGGATGGAATAAATGCGAGTGGCACAAAGTTTTTAGAAGAAGGATGAAAAGAAGATGCTTGATACGTCTCATGAGATTGACTGCAGGTTGATGAATCGACCACGTCTGTAAGACTTGAATGGAATAGAAGCGCTGATGATCGCCTGCACTTAACTCGGCTACTTGTGGCTCGTATGACACGACGGTATCTGGGCGTATTGGCGATAAACAGTGAAGCTGAAATGCCATTTTTTATATTTTGAATTGTTATTTACTGGAGAAAAGAAGTGAAACTTGTGTGGTAGTGTTTGTGCTACAATGATGACTTGATTGAACGATTGAACGCCGGAAATTCATCTACTCATACACATTTACTCATCAATCACGGTGGCAACCAGACGACCGGAGGGTAGAGGGATGATTATTTGAGACCCATCGGCATCATCATGGAAACATTCTGTAATTGGCTTATTGAAAGAAACACAACTCCTAAGCAACTGAATTTTGTAGAACTTTACTGTATCTTTGAGTTGCTGAGCCTTCTTTTGCTGATTTCCTTGCTTTACTTTTCTGAGCAATTGATTATCAAAATTCCGACAACATATTCATTGATGCAACACTTGAGTGTGGTGGCAAAGGAAGGATTGTTTGAAAAGCAATATAAATGCTTACTGACGACTTGTAAGTGTAACTTGTGAAGAAGCTTAAAGAACATCAGGACGGTATGACAGTAGTTTTGGTGGTGAAAGTTTGGATGGATGCATCAACGTGTAGGAAGTTGGTATGGATTGATGACTGTTGAGGAGATGGATGGAATAAATGCGAGTGGCACAAAGTTTTTAGAAGAAGGATGAAAAGAAGATGCTTGATACGTCTCATGAGATTGACTGCAGGTTGATGAATCGACCACGTCTGTAAGACTTGAATGGAATAGAAGCGCTGATGATCGCCTGCACTTAACTCGGCTACTTGTGGCTCGTATGACACGACGGTATCTGGGCGTATTGGCGATAAACAGTGAAGCTGAAATGCCATTTTTTATATTTTGAATTGTTATTTACTGGAGAAAAGAAGTGAAACTTGTGTGGTAGTGTTTGTGCTACAATGATGACTTGATTGAACGATTGAACGCCGGAAATTCATCTACTCATACACATTTACTCATCAACCATGGTGGCAACCAGACGACCGGAGGGTAGAGGGATGATTATTTGAGACCCATCGGCATCATCATGGAAACATTCTGTAATTGGCTTATTGAAAGAAACACAACTCCTAAGCAACTGAATTTTGTAGAACTTTACTGTATCTTTGAGTTGCTGAGCCTTCTTTTGCTGATTTCCTTGCTTTACTTTTCTGAGCAATTGATTATCAAAATTCCGACAACATATTCATTGATGCAACACTTGAGTGTGGTGGCAAAGGAAGGATTGTTTGAAAAGCAATATAAATGCTTACTGACGACTTGTAAGTGTAACTTGTGAAGAAGCTTAAAGAACATCAGGACGGTATGACAGTAGTTTTGGTGGTGAAAGTTTGGATGGATGCATCAACGTGTAGGAAGTTGGTATGGATTGATGACTGTTGAGGAGATGGATGGAATAAATGCGAGTGGCACAAAGTTTTTAGAAGAAGGATGAAAAGAAGATGCTTGATACGTCTCATGAGATTGACTGCAGGTTGATGAATCGACCACGTCTGTAAGACTTGAATGGAATAGAAGCGCTGATGATCGCCTGCACTTAACTCGGCTACTTGTGGCTCGTATGACACGACGGTATCTGGGCGTATTGGCGATAAACAGTGAAGCTGAAATGCCATTTTTTATATTTTGAATTGTTATTTACTGGAGAAAAAGAAGTGAAACTTGTGTGGTAGTGTTTGTGCTACAATGATGACTTGATTGAACGACTGAACGCTGGAAATTCATCTACTCATACACATTTACTCATCAATCACGGTGGCAACCAGACGACCGGAGGGTAGAGGGATGATTATTTGAGATCCATCAGCATCATCATGGAAACATTCTGTAATTGGCTTATTGAAAGAAACACAACTCCTAAGCAACTGAATTTTGTAGAACTTTACTGTATCTTTGAGTTGCTGAGCCTTCTTTTGCGGATTTCCTTGCTTTACTTTTCTGAGCAATTGATTATCAAAATTCCGACAACATATTCATTGATGCAACACTTGAGTGTGGTGGCAAAGGAAGGATTGTTTGAAAAGCAATATAAATGCTTACTGACGACTTGTAAGTGTAACTTGTCAAGAAGCTTAAAGAACATCAGGACGGTATGACAGAAGTTTTGGTGGTGAAAGTTTGGATGGATGCATCAACGTGTAGGAAGTTGGTATGGATTGATGACTGTTGAGGAGATGGATGGAATAAATGCGAGTGGCACAAAGTTTTTAGAAGAAGGATGAAAAGAAGATGCTTGATACGTCTCATGAGATTGACTGCAGGTTGATGAATCGACCACGTCTGTAAGACTTGAATGGAATAGAAGCGCTGATGATCGCCTGCACTTAACTCGGCTACTTGTGGCTCGTATGACACGACGGTATCTGGGCGTATTGGCGATAAACAGTGAAGCTGAAATGCCATTTTTTATATTTTGAATTGTTATTTACTGGAAAAAAAGAAGTGAAACTTGTGTGGTAGTGTTTGTGCTACAATGATGACTTGATTGAACGACTGAACGCCGGAAATTCATCTACTCATACACATTTACTCATCAATCACGGTGGCAACCAGACGACCGGAGGGTAGAGGGATGATTATTTGAGACCCATCGGCATCATCATGGAAACATTCTGTAATTGGCTTATTGAAAGAAACACAACTCCTAAGCAACTGAATTTTGTAGAACTTTACTGTATCTTTGAGTTGCTGAGCCTTCTTTTGCTGATTTCCTTGCTTTACTTTTCTGAGCAATTGATTATCAAAATTCCGACAACATATTCATTGATGCAACACTTGAGTGTGGTGGCAAAGGAAGGATTGTTTGAAAAGCAATATAAATGCTTACTGACGACTTGTAAGTGTAACTTGTGAAGAAGCTTAAAGAACATCAGGACGGTATGACAGTAGTTTTGGTGGTGAAAGTTTGGATGGATGCATCAACGTGTAGGAAGTTGGTATGGATTGATGACTGTTGAGGAGATGGATGGAATAAATGCGAGTGGCACAAAGTTTTTAGAAGAAGGATGAAAAGAAGATGCTTGATACGTCTCATGAGATTGACTGCAGGTTGATGAATCGACCACGTCTGTAAGACTTGAATGGAATAGAAGCGCTGATGATCGCCTGCACTTAACTCGGCTACTTGTGGCTCGTATGACACGACGGTATCTGGGCGTATTGGCGATAAACAGTGAAGCTGAAATGCCATTTTTTATATTTTGAATTGTTATTTACTGGAGAAAAGAAGTGAAACTTGTGTGGTAGTGTTTGTGCTACAATGATGACTTGATTGAACGATTGAACGCCGGAAATTCATCTACTCATACACATTTACTCATCAACCATGGTGGCAACCAGACGACCGGAGGGTAGAGGGATGATTATTTGAGACCCATCGGCATCATCATGGAAACATTCTGTAATTGGCTTATTGAAAGAAACACAACTCCTAAGCAACTGAATTTTGTAGAACTTTACTGTATCTTTGAGTTGCTGAGCCTTCTTTTGCTGATTTCCTTGCTTTACTTTTCTGAGCAATTGATTATCAAAATTCCGACAACATATTCATTGATGCAACACTTGAGTGTGGTGGCAAAGGAAGGATTGTTTGAAAAGCAATATAAATGCTTACTGACGACTTGTAAGTGTAACTTGTGAAGAAGCTTAAAGAACATCAGGACGGTATGACAGTAGTTTTGGTGGTGAAAGTTTGGATGGATGCATCAACGTGTAGGAAGTTGGTATGGATTGATGACTGTTGAGGAGATGGATGGAATAAATGCGAGTGGCACAAAGTTTTTAGAAGAAGGATGAAAAGAAGATGCTTGATACGTCTCATGAGATTGACTGCAGGTTGATGAATCGACCACGTCTGTAAGACTTGAATGGAATAGAAGCGCTGATGATCGCCTGCACTTAACTCGGCTACTTGTGGCTCGTATGACACGACGGTATCTGGGCGTATTGGCGATAAACAGTGAAGCTGAAATGCCATTTTTTATATTTTGAATTGTTATTTACTGGAGAAAAAGAAGTGAAACTTGTGTGGTAGTGTTTGTGCTACAATGATGACTTGATTGAACGACTGAACGCTGGAAATTCATCTACTCATACACATTTACTCATCAATCACGGTGGCAACCAGACGACCGGAGGGTAGAGGGATGATTATTTGAGATCCATCAGCATCATCATGGAAACATTCTGTAATTGGCTTATTGAAAGAAACACAACTCCTAAGCAACTGAATTTTGTAGAACTTTACTGTATCTTTGAGTTGCTGAGCCTTCTTTTGCGGATTTCCTTGCTTTACTTTTCTGAGCAATTGATTATCAAAATTCCGACAACATATTCATTGATGCAACACTTGAGTGTGGTGGCAAAGGAAGGATTGTTTGAAAAGCAATATAAATGCTTACTGACGACTTGTAAGTGTAACTTGTCAAGAAGCTTAAAGAACATCAGGACGGTATGACAGAAGTTTTGGTGGTGAAAGTTTGGATGGATGCATCAACGTGTAGGAAGTTGGTATGGATTGATGACTGTTGAGGAGATGGATGGAATAAATGCGAGTGGCACAAAGTTTTTAGAAGAAGGATGAAAAGAAGATGCTTGATACGTCTCATGAGATTGACTGCAGGTTGATGAATCGACCACGTCTGTAAGACTTGAATGGAATAGAAGCGCTGATGATCGCCTGCACTTAACTCGGCTACTTGTGGCTCGTATGACACGACGGTATCTGGGCGTATTGGCGATAAACAGTGAAGCTGAAATGCCATTTTTTATATTTTGAATTGTTATTTACTGGAAAAAAAGAAGTGAAACTTGTGTGGTAGTGTTTGTGCTACAATGATGACTTGATTGAACGACTGAACGCCGGAAATTCATCTACTCATACACATTTACTCATCAATCACGGTGGCAACCAGACGACCGGAGGGTAGAGGGATGATTATTTGAGACCCATCGGCATCATCATGGAAACATTCTGTAATTGGCTTATTGAAAGAAACACAACTCCTAAGCAACTGAATTTTGTAGAACTTTACTGTATCTTTGAGTTGCTGAGCCTTCTTTTGCTGATTTCCTTGCTTTACTTTTCTGAGCAATTGATTATCAAAATTCCGACAACATATTCATTGATGCAACACTTGAGTGTGGTGGCAAAGGAAGGATTGTTTGAAAAGCAATATAAATGCTTACTGACGACTTGTAAGTGTAACTTGTGAAGAAGCTTAAAGAACATCAGGACGGTATGACAGTAGTTTTGGTGGTGAAAGTTTGGATGGATGCATCAACGTGTAGGAAGTTGGTATGGATTGATGACTGTTGAGGAGATGGATGGAATAAATGCGAGTGGCACAAAGTTTTTAGAAGAAGGATGAAAAGAAGATGCTTGATACGTCTCATGAGATTGACTGCAGGTTGATGAATCGACCACGTCTGTAAGACTTGAATGGAATAGAAGCGCTGATGATCGCCTGCACTTAACTCGGCTACTTGTGGCTCGTATGACACGACGGTATCTGGGCGTATTGGCGATAAACAGTGAAGCTGAAATGCCATTTTTTATATTTTGAATTGTTATTTACTGGAGAAAAGAAGTGAAACTTGTGTGGTAGTGTTTGTGCTACAATGATGACTTGATTGAACGATTGAACGCCGGAAATTCATCTACTCATACACATTTACTCATCAACCATGGTGGCAACCAGACGACCGGAGGGTAGAGGGATGATTATTTGAGACCCATCGGCATCATCATGGAAACATTCTGTAATTGGCTTATTGAAAGAAACACAACTCCTAAGCAACTGAATTTTGTAGAACTTTACTGTATCTTTGAGTTGCTGAGCCTTCTTTTGCTGATTTCCTTGCTTTACTTTTCTGAGCAATTGATTATCAAAATTCCGACAACATATTCATTGATGCAACACTTGAGTGTGGTGGCAAAGGAAGGATTGTTTGAAAAGCAATATAAATGCTTACTGACGACTTGTAAGTGTAACTTGTGAAGAAGCTTAAAGAACATCAGGACGGTATGACAGTAGTTTTGGTGGTGAAAGTTTGGATGGATGCATCAACGTGTAGGAAGTTGGTATGGATTGATGACTGTTGAGGAGATGGATGGAATAAATGCGAGTGGCACAAAGTTTTTAGAAGAAGGATGAAAAGAAGATGCTTGATACGTCTCATGAGATTGACTGCAGGTTGATGAATCGACCACGTCTGTAAGACTTGAATGGAATAGAAGCGCTGATGATCGCCTGCACTTAACTCGGCTACTTGTGGCTCGTATGACACGACGGTATCTGGGCGTATTGGCGATAAACAGTGAAGCTGAAATGCCATTTTTTATATTTTGAATTGTTATTTACTGGAGAAAAAGAAGTGAAACTTGTGTGGTAGTGTTTGTGCTACAATGATGACTTGATTGAACGACTGAACGCTGGAAATTCATCTACTCATACACATTTACTCATCAATCACGGTGGCAACCAGACGACCGGAGGGTAGAGGGATGATTATTTGAGATCCATCAGCATCATCATGGAAACATTCTGTAATTGGCTTATTGAAAGAAACACAACTCCTAAGCAACTGAATTTTGTAGAACTTTACTGTATCTTTGAGTTGCTGAGCCTTCTTTTGCGGATTTCCTTGCTTTACTTTTCTGAGCAATTGATTATCAAAATTCCGACAACATATTCATTGATGCAACACTTGAGTGTGGTGGCAAAGGAAGGATTGTTTGAAAAGCAATATAAATGCTTACTGACGACTTGTAAGTGTAACTTGTCAAGAAGCTTAAAGAACATCAGGACGGTATGACAGAAGTTTTGGTGGTGAAAGTTTGGATGGATGCATCAACGTGTAGGAAGTTGGTATGGATTGATGACTGTTGAGGAGATGGATGGAATAAATGCGAGTGGCACAAAGTTTTTAGAAGAAGGATGAAAAGAAGATGCTTGATACGTCTCATGAGATTGACTGCAGGTTGATGAATCGACCACGTCTGTAAGACTTGAATGGAATAGAAGCGCTGATGATCGCCTGCACTTAACTCGGCTACTTGTGGCTCGTATGACACGACGGTATCTGGGCGTATTGGCGATAAACAGTGAAGCTGAAATGCCATTTTTTATATTTTGAATTGTTATTTACTGGAAAAAAAGAAGTGAAACTTGTGTGGTAGTGTTTGTGCTACAATGATGACTTGATTGAACGACTGAACGCCGGAAATTCATCTACTCATACACATTTACTCATCAATCACGGTGGCAACCAGACGACCGGAGGGTAGAGGGATGATTATTTGAGACCCATCGGCATCATCATGGAAACATTCTGTAATTGGCTTATTGAAAGAAACACAACTCCTAAGCAACTGAATTTTGTAGAACTTTACTGTATCTTTGAGTTGCTGAGCCTTCTTTTGCGGATTTCCTTGCTTTACTTTTCTGAGCAATTGATTATCAAAATTCCGACAACATATTCATTGATGCAACACTTGAGTGTGGTGGCAAAGGAAGGATTGTTTGAAAAGCAATATAAATGCTTACTGACGACTTGTAAGTGTAACTTGTCAAGAAGCTTAAAGAACATCAGGACGGTATGACAGAAGTTTTGGTGGTGAAAGTTTGGATGGATGCATCAACGTGTAGGAAGTTGGTATGGATTGATGACTGTTGAGGAGATGGATGGAATAAATGCGAGTGGCACAAAGTTTTTAGAAGAAGGATGAAAAGAAGATGCTTGATACGTCTCATGAGATTGACTGCAGGTTGATGAATCGACCACGTCTGTAAGACTTGAATGGAATAGAAGCGCTGATGATCGCCTGCACTTAACTCGGCTACTTGTGGCTCGTATGACACGACGGTATCTGGGCGTATTGGCGATAAACAGTGAAGCTGAAATGCCATTTTTTATATTTTGAATTGTTATTTACTGGAGAAAAAGAAGTGAAACTTGTGTGGTAGTGTTTGTGCTACAATGATGACTTGATTGAACGACTGAACGCCGGAAATTCATCTACTCATACACATTTACTCATCAATCATGGTGGCAACCAGACGACCGGAGGGTAGAGGGATGATTATTTGAGACCCATCGGCATCATCATGGAAACATTCTGTAATTGGCTTATTGAAAGAAACACAACTCCTAAGCAACTGAATTTTGTAGAACTTTACTGTATCTTTGAGTTGCTGAGCCTTCTTTTGCTGATTTCCGTGCTTTACTTTTCTGAGCAATTGATTATCAAAATTCCGACAACATATTCATTGATGCAACACTTGAGTGTGGTGGCAAAGGAAGGATTGTTTGAAAAGCAATATAAATGCTTACTGACGACTTGTAAGTGTAACTTGTGAAGAAGCTTAAAGAACATCAGGACGGTATGACAGAAGTTTTGGTGGTGAAAGTTTGGATGGATGCATCAACGTGTAGGAAGTTGGTATGGATTGATGACTGTTGAGGAGATGGATGGAATAAATGCGAGTGGCACAAAGTTTTTAGAAGAAGGATGAAAAAAAGATGCTTGATACGTCTCATGAGATTGACTGCAGGTTGATGAATCGACCACGTCTGTAAGACTTGAATGGAATAGAAGCGCTGATGATCGCCTGCACTTAACTCGGCTACTTGTGGCTCGTATGACACGACGGTATCGGGCGTATTGGCGATAAACAGTGAAGCTGAAATGCCATTTTTTATATTTTGAATTATTTACTGGAGAAAAAAGTGAAACTTGTGTGGTAGTGTTTGTGCTACAATGATGACTTGATTGAACGACTGAACGCTGGAAATTCATCTACTCATACACATTTACTCATCAATCACGGTGGCAACCAGACGACCGGAGGGTAGAGGGATGATTATTTGAGACCCATCAGCATCATCATGGAAACATTCTGTAATTGGCTTATTGAAAGAAACACAACTCCTAAGCAACTGAATTTTGTAGAACTTTACTGTATCTTTGAGTTGCTGAGCCTTCTTTTGCTGATTTCCTTGCTTTACTTTTTTGAGCAATTGATTATCGAAATTCCGACAATATATTCATTGATGCAACACTTGAGTGTGGTGGCAAAGGAAGGATTGTTTGAAAAGCAATATAAATGCTTACTGACGACTTGTAAGTGTAACTTGTGAAGAAGCTTAAAGAACATCAGGACGGTATGAAAGAAGTTTTGGTGGTGAAAGTTTGGATGGATGCCTTAACGTGTAGGAAGTTGGTATGGATTGATGACTGTTGAGGAGATGGATGGAAGAAATGCGAGTGGCACAAAGTTTTTAGAAGGATGAAAAGAAGATGCTTGATACGTCTCATGAGATTGACTGCAGGTTGATGAATCGACCACGTCTGTAAGACTTGAATGGAATAGAAGCGCTGATGATCGCCTGCACTTAACTCGGCTACTTGTGGCTCGTATGACACGACGGTATCTGGGCGTATTGGCGATAAACAGTGAAGCTGAAATGCCATTTTTTATATTTTGAATTGTTATTTACTGGAGAAAAAGAAGTGAAACTTGTGTGGTAGTGTTTGTGCTACAATGATGACTTGATTGAACGACTGAACGCTCGAAATTCGTCTACTCATACACATTTACTCATCAATCATGGCGGCAACCAGACGACCGGAAGGTGAAGGGACGGTTATTTGAGAGACCTGAAAGCTCTATCACCATCATCATGGGAACATTCTGTGAGTGGCTTATTGAAAGAAACACAACTCCTAAGCAACTGAATTTTGTAGAACTTTACTGTATCTTTGAGTTGCTGAGCCTTCTTTTGTGGATTTCCTTGCTTTACTTTTCTGAGCAATTGATTATCAAAATTCCGACAACATATTCATTGATGCAACACTTGAGTGTGGTGGCAAAGGAAGGATTGTTTGAAAAGCAATAGAAATGCTTACTGACGACTTGTAAGTGTAACTTGTGAAGAAGTTTAAAGAACATCAGGCGTCTGAGTTTCGGTGGTGACTTCTTGGATGGATGCATCAACGTGTAAAAAGTTGATATGGATGGATGACTGTTGAAAAGATGGATGGAAGCAATGCGAGTGGCACAAAGTTTGTAGGAGAAGGATGAATGAAAGCTGAAATGCCATGTTTTATTAGTTTGAACTGTTATTTACTGGAGAAAGAGGTGAAACTTTCGCGGTAGTAGTGTCTCCGCTACAATGAAGACTTGAGAGAATGACTAGAAGCTAGAAATTTATCTTTTCACACACATTTACCTATCAATCACGGCAGCAATTAGACGACGGGATGGTAGAGGTGGTTATTCAAGAGATCTGAAAGCGCTATCAACGTAATCACTGAACTATTTTCAATCCATGCGAACTGCAAAGAACTCCTTAGACGAAGTTCCGGCTTTAGATTTTTTGAACTTCGCAATTATTGGAGCAAAAAATGCAGGCATGAACACCATCATCACTGACCAATCTGTAAATGGCTTATTGAAAACAAAATACGCTAGAAGCAACTGATTTTATAAAAAGTATACTGTATCTTACTGATCAGCAGCTTCGCCTGGATCAGAAGCGCTGGTAACCACCTGCACTCAGCTTGTTTGCTGCTAGCTTGTGACATCACAGTGCCTGGTTCATTGTCTTCGAGGCATCCTTTTCTCATTTCGCGTTGACTGACTGCCACCTGCACTCTCTGAACATACGCAGGTCTTTGGATCAGGCACCTGATCCAGTGCTGCTTCACCTGCATTCCTAACACACCCTGAACAGACGGTACCATTATGCACTTTTATTTAGTAAATCTTATAGAACTGTTGCTGCAATCAAACGTATTCAATCTTTTCACTATCACACATCCACTCACTTTCGAGATTTGAAACCAAACTGTGGATATTTCTGAAACTCATGGAATCCATTAATCTAATGTACAGATCTGTCTCTTGTGGCTTTTTACAACATTCATCATTCACCTCTGCCACTAACCTGAGCAGATTTTTCCATCCTCATATCTCGTCTTACATAAAAAAAAAGCTACTTTGACTACATATATTCTATTTAATAGTTTAGATAATAAACTTACTTGCCAGATCCTCTATGTTTACAATTTCATTTTTATTGTCATGCCAGAAGGTCTGCGTAAACTTGATTTAACTCAAATTTTTTTGAATAAACTTGAACATAAAATGCCAAACCTGCTTGTACAGCGCAAAGCTACTTGACAGCCCGCACATCAGTGACATAGAAAACCAGCTTGCTGTTTCAAGTGAAATATGCTAAAAACCTTCTTTTTATTTTTCCATGCTATATATAAAGGAGGCTACTTTACTGATGCAGAATTTCTATAGCCAGTTTACCCCGCACACCTTTAATATTCTTGAAACGTTGGCATTGATTTTTATACTTTTACCAAAACCACACTTATCAACCAACGTTATCCAACCTCACAAGAGTTTTGCGTCTAAACCAGCTATCCACCTCCAAATGAGCTTCCAGAAATGCCTCTTTTCTTATTTGGTACTCTGAAACCAATGAGTAAAAAATTCTTATCACTCAGTTCCAACGCTAAACCTGATACATGGTTATTAGTATTAGATAAAAACTATCTACCCTGACTTCTTCAATCAACTACTGCGAACTTCATCGCTCACTTATTTTATTTTACATCATTTTATGCTATACTTCACAGCTTCCAATTTATGAAAATTGAACATTACCACCATAGAATCCAAGGCTGAATATTAATTTTCTTGCATTGTTAATTACCCAACAGTTCTAAATCTGGTAGGACTGGTTGATTTGATGATCTGCGAATAAAATTCAACTAACTACTTAGAGGTTCATACATTTCAAATTAATTCTTCACATATTGTCAAAAACTGGTTAACGTGGTTCATAAAAAACTAGATGATGAATATCGCAAATCTAAGATTACTTCTTCAGTTGATACCACTGACACCTTTCAATAGGCAGAATTACTCCAGCTTCTAAACGCGGGCTACCTGTGACTAGATATTTTATAAACCTGTAATACCAAACCATGAATATGGATTTTAAGTTTTGAGAGGAACTCGACATGCAGACACTCACAGCAGTGATGAAAATAGCCATCACCACATCTTCGAAAAACTGATCTTATTCGTTAGTTTTAAGATAATATGTGCATGACGTTGAACAAACTTTTTATTAGTAACAAAAATTTGTTCAAGCTGTCCACAGAACCCTACCTTCAACTTGAAAAGTAGATTAAAATCAACTAGGCAAATGAAGATGGGTGTCTAATACTTGTTCTAGCAGTAAAGCTACAAAGGAGTAAGTGTCTGAAAGCATGAGAGTTCGGCACCGACAACGCTGAAGATAATCTCCAAATTATATTTCAAGAAAAATGTTCAATTCCTAGAAAGAACCGCCCGGAGAACATAAGTTGCAGGGAAGCGTGTACTTTTGACGAGTTGGCTAAAAAACTTTCAAGTATTTCAATGGCTTTTCATTTCTGCGTTTGGACAGGCGGGATTCTCTGGTGACCTTGCCGCTCAAAATATCGAAAATTTCGATAATGAAGTCAACTTCTCAGCGGACACACAATTTTTCTTGAGTTTGGATTCCTAAAAATGACTTATAACAAACTATCTCTAACGGATTTTGGAGTTATATTGAGCCAAAATGGCCGCCGAGTCGATCAACGGCTACAATCGACCTGAGGTAATTAAATTCTGTCTAAGTAAACTTTATAGAAACAAAAAAATTGATTTTTAAAAGAAAATAACTCACCTTGGTGAAGAAAGAATCATTTCAAAAAAACTAACGGAAACCAAAAATGCTTACGTGGAACGGACCTCGGCTCTTATAGCCTTAGCTTACTACGCAATAGAATAATGTCATGCATAAACAGAGAACATTCATAATGTTCTAGAAGCTTTCAGTGCATTTGATTTTTGGTATTTTATATTTAAATTTTAAAA
Organism: Branchellion lobata; assembly: GCA_947562095.1. Lineage (NCBI taxonomy): Eukaryota > Metazoa > Annelida > Clitellata > Hirudinida > Piscicolidae > Branchellion > Branchellion lobata. The sequence continues at coordinate 2,813,505 of OX387246.1, forward strand.
ATTTGAATTCAAAATAATTTAAAATTAATCATGAGCTCAAAAAAAATTTAATCTAAAAAAAATTTTTTTTATCAATTTCAATTTCACATATTATAGAAGCGCCTAATAATCTAATCAAATCATTTGAAAAATTAAAATGGCAGTTTCAATGAGAAAAAATTCCACTTTACGAACCGACAGCTACTTTATATCAATGATTTTTAACTTTTCATTAAATCTTTATTTAAGTAGAATTTTGAGTTTTGAAAGCTGTAACTCAATTAGAGAACAGCTTATTTTATATATAGTCTTTATCAGATCAAGTCCAGACATACGCTGGAAATGTTATAAAAACACGGCGAATAGTCGAACTAAAAAAGAAAATATTTTGTCACGCAGTGATTATTGTAGTTAGTTCTTGATGCTATGAACTCCTTGAGACCACGCTACACCCTTACACAAAAGCTTTTGATAGGGCTGCCCATTTAGTTTTTGGTACTCAAAATTTTCGCGTATACCTTTTTTTTTATCACTTCACACTATTTTCTAATCTAATCAAGAAATTTGTAACGCATCCTTTAGCATTAAGTTCAAAGGCATGGAAACGGCTTTACTTGCAGTGGGTTTTTTTTTGTAACATTTTTTTGCCTGTAGCATAATGTATTTTAATTCAAATAACGTTCAAAAGCTAAATTAATTTTATATTTATAATTAAAAAAGTAGGTTTGTTTTACCTCTTTTATTTATTTTTATTGTATTTATTAGATCAAGTCTAAACAAACGCTGAAAATGTTAAAAAACACGGCGAACAATCGAACTAAAAAAAATTAAAGTATACAAAAACTGAATGTTATCAGTCATAAAAAGTCAGCATTGAAGTTGTTAACAGAATATATCTAACAGAATCTTTGGTTAATAAAGTTGTGAAGCTTAACTTTCTTTCCCCTAACTATCTACAATAAAATAAATATTTTTATCTTTTGATGAAAGGCTGTTTTCAAGAGTTACCAGTAACCCGCATCATGTACTCTATTAAATCCTCCCACCTGTCAATTCTACATTCCGTGATATGCGGAGACGAACGCACAATCACACCAAAACGATCTTCTGAAAAGATTAAACATTTCTCTCTCATCTTCTCAATACTCAATAGGCAGATCACTATTCATCGTTTTCAATCTGAAACTTTTTTAATATAATTTTTTCTAAATAATTTTCTTTGCTTTATTTGTTGTAGACGATTGCCTTTTGAGCAATTCCCATATATTCCATATATGTCCATATCCATTTTTACTTTACTTTTCATGACATTCAGTTTTCGTAATTTTTATTTTTTTCTTTCATTTCGATTGTTCTCATCTTATCTAATCTAATCAGAAAATTTGTATAGCGATTTTTAACACCATTTTCAAAAGAGCTCCCATGGAAGCGGTTTTACTCGCGTTGGGCTACTAGTGGACTAAATGGCATCTGTACATTAATTGAGCTGCCGTTTCCAGAGCTTAAACCTGGGCTCACCCGATCACAATTTACAACGGGATAGGCTAATGAGCAGGCGCAGACGTTTGCCATGTTATGTACCATTACCAGCGTTTGTCTAATCTTATCTAATCAAATTCCTCTAGCATTTTGTTCGAAGGCATCAAACTAGTCATCCAAAGACGCAATAGGTCAAAACTTTTCGGCTACCTTTTCAGTGGCGAGAAAACAACATCGCAAGTAGTTGACATGCAAACTCTTGCGTTCCTTTGATGCGGACGCACCCCCATGAGGGATCTTCGGGGGCACCGAACGATGGAGGCGATCTTTCATCCACTACGAAGTGCGAAAGAAACCAAAATAACTCATTACTTGTGACTCACACATACGCAGATTGCAATGACATCAATCGTTTCTATATAATATCTCTCTTAAAGATTTTATTTCTTCTATTTTATGCCGCAAAAATATCAATATTTTTATTAATGCCTATGACACATTTTGTAAACAATTTTCTCGAATAAAAATAATTCACCACTGGAAAAAAGTAACATTAGATGAAAATATCAAAAACCTTATACTCCAAAACCAATATTTTCAAATGATTTTTCACTAGGTTGTGTATACACGATAAATTGAAGTGTACAATTAATAACACACCTCTAAAAATGCTATTTCTATGCGTCAAATGGAAGATCAAAAACAAAGAATGGAAAAAATCCATGAGACGGAGCTAATGCTTGGATAGATCAAACTGGAAATACTTGTTAAAAAGAATGTTCTCTACAGTTTCAAGATGCTACTCGTTTCAAGTTTAATTGCTGAATAAACTAAATGGCATTGGTAATATCAATTTAGAAGGTGCATAACGTCAAAAAGAGTAAAAACCAGCATGAAATCACCAGGACTCAACGGTTAATTGACCACTTCTTCAATGATACTAACAACGAAATGAAAATTTTAAAAATGACAAAAGAAAGCGGCTGAAAAGTTCAGGAGTGGACAAGTTCACTGTCGTGCTTCAACAAGTTCTTGGCTCTTGCAAACTCCACCAACTGCACCCTGTAAGTGGGTGTCAAGGTGATTATGACGTCGTCAAAGGTTATTGTGTAAATTATATAAAGAGAGATGTTATTAAATCAACCTGAAAGAGTCGTTGGTCAGTACACTCTTCCTTGCATTTTTCACATACCTTAAAAAGTATCAAAAAAAAATCAAGGTTTGAAAAAGGACATTCTTGAATGCAATGCTAATTAAAAAATGAATCATTTTTCTCAACCAAGCTACTTGTCTCCTTCAACAGCCCCTCCGACATACTTGCTAGCTGTGACTGGGCCCCATTGCTTGTGCAGCATGGTGTATGCAGTGGCCAGAGCAGCACTGCGATTGATGCCCATGATACAGTGGATGAGAGCTCGACCACCTGTCTTTCGAGCTTCTTCAATGGCTGTATGTGCTTCTGAGTAGTGCTCTAAAATGTTATAACCCTCTTCGTCTTCTGCTTCAAACTCCACATATCTGGTGTTCAGATATTGTATGGTCAAATAAGACTGTGGTTGAAAGTATGAATGCTATACTACACGTTTTAGTGGGTATGTTCATGTACCAACTTTTAACTAACAAATTTGGATTGTATTTGAAAAATATCATTAATATTTATAACTTCTTAATGTTGGGCCCATAAAAGTTATGTCCTGTGTTGATGTATGAAGAGGCACAGTTGATCACGTGGGTAATGCCCTTTTTTTTGAGCATCTGCTTGTTTTTTGCTTCATCTTCTCCGCCTAGAAACAAGAAATCAAACAATTGAGTAATTCCTTGAGGAAAGCCATAACAATTATCCAGAACGGCTGAAAGCTTCAAAACGTAAGGCTCGCAATCCATTTCGTGTTCTTCTGAATTGAATTTGGAGTTGCATTAAGATTTTTATTTCAGATTGCGGTAAAAGTACACTTACCGTTTCGATATTCCATGTTGAATTTTTTTAACATAAAAATAATGTATTTCGAAATTTATATAAATATAAGTACAATTTTTAATTTGAAACTATATTTTTTTCAGAAAAAATTATTTCAAGCGTTATATACCACACAGTAGCGAGCCAATATAATTTTACATATGATTTCAAATAACTAAAAGTAAAAACGATTATATAGTCTTTCAACTAAATTGACGACAGAACTTCCAAAATTAAATTTCCATTCTCTATGGATGATATTCAAAAAACTTTTTTAAAATCTCAACAGACTGGTTACTTATTTACAATACTTTTTTTGTATAGATCTAACAAGGTAGTATAACAAAAAACTAATCAAAACTATTATTTTATAATATAAAAAAGTAATAATAATAACAAAAAAAATTATAATAATTTTTATTAGTTGATTGATAAATTTTTTTGTCATTTTTACCATTTATTTATTTTCATTTCATTAATTTTTTAAAATTTTAAGATTAAAAAAAAAACTTTTTTTTCAATTTGCAACAATGCATAATCGGCGATATATGAAATGTTCGATCAGAATAAATTTAACAGAACAATACCATAACACCTCAAAATGAATTCTACACCAGGTTCTTTATCAACTCTGTTACTTTTTTAAAAATTTCGTTACAAAACCATAAAAGTTTTGGCAACCCTTCGACAGAATCATACTTTATGTCAACTTGTATGCAACCTTTGTCTTTCTTTCTAACCAAACATAATAACGAGCGTCTTACAATTTCGACTAAAAAACATTAAATCACACAATATAACCTTTCAACCGCCTTCACTACATTAAAGTAAACCAACACAAGCGGCGAAATGGTTTCATACGTCTGCTTTAGTTTCCAAAAACAATAAAACAAAAGATTTATTTGAGATCTTTGGTGTACTTGAAGCATCGATTTTTGAGCATTTCTGAAGGCTTTCAAAAATGCCAATAAGATGAAATAAACAATAACATACATAATTTAGGAGTTCTTTGAATAACAAAATGTTAGCGGTAAGAATATATTGAAAAGTATCATGAAAATTAGAAACTTAACAAAATAATTAAAACAGTTGAGATTATGTATGGTGACGAGCAAATTATTTAAAGTGATAAACATAGTCATGAGGAATAAAATAAAAGATGAGCTGATGGAACGCATCATTAAGCTTTATTTACGAGGTTATTGATCGAGCTTGAGGCCTGAGTTGCTAGAGGTAAGAACAGTTTATAGCAACATTCATCGGACAGTTGCTTCGAATTGACAAGCCTCAATGCAGCGAACCTTTTGACGAAATCCATATATTTAACTTTCGTTGGAGAAAATTGAGACCAAATAAACTTATTATCATCAAATTTTCTCTTCAAATTCATTATATTCACACAAATTCTCTCTCGTCTTCTCAATACTCAATAATCTCATAATACTCATTGTTCATCGTTTTTAATTTTAACCTTTTTTTTTTATTTGTTCCATTTTTTGTAAGTTTAATGCTGACTTTTATGACTGATAACATTCAGTTCTCGTATATTTTAATGTTTTCTTTTTTAGTTCGGTTGTTCACTGTGTTTTTTTAAATTTCCAGCGTATGTCTGGACTTGATCTAATAAAGACTATAAAAAAATTTAAAAAAACATTTTTTCGATATTCTTCATTGAATCAAATCTACTCAGACGTCGTAATTTAACAGCGTCGGAGAGTTTTTCTTTTTTCACTTTTTTAGGGACTCGAATTTCTATTGAGTGTTGAAAATGCAAACAAATACAACTATTGGTATGCTGCTGATTGAGAACATAAACCAAGATAAAAGAGTTTTATGAACACTAAAATCAATAAGCAATTAATCTCGCATGCATTCATGAGGAATATGACTGCACAGCAGGGATGCTATTCAAAGAGGACATCAAACCACCCCTCCCAACGGCAGCGTCAAGTCACCGAGTGTCTCTG
>OX387246.1:2826386-2833886 GCA_947562095.1 Branchellion lobata
ATCAAGCTGCAAAGTGGAGCAAAAAGACACGAACGTGCTGTGCAGGTGAAGATGCCTTCGTACGTGTCCACAAACACGAAGGAGAAAAAGATCAAGAAGAAGGCGATGTTAGAGGCTAAGAAGGTGAAAATGAGTCTGTCCTTGAAATACCTGCCTACCACCGAACTGATGAGCACTGTGATCAGTTGGAAGACGCCTATAGCGCTCATCACATTTGACGCCTGCTCTGTCGTCAACGACTTGGTTATCATGTAGTGGGGCTTGGGGGGAGGGGGGGTGAGAGGAGGTTGAACAGTGGATTGTCCTAACATGGAAATATTCAAATAAATAAACTATTATCAGTCAGAGCTTTCAGACGCTAATCAGAAAGTTTGTATAGCTTAGTGGCACACTTCTCAGTAGCGCTTAATCAATTTTGCCATAAGAAAAAGGCAGAGAATGATACCAGGATGGCTAAGAAGCCAGTGAAGACGGTGTTCGTGAAGGAAATGGTGAAGAAAAACATGGCCATTTCCAACTTGTGGTTTGAGTTTAAAAAAAACCTCCAAAAAGACTTTTTGTTTTTTTGTTTTTTTTCTTTGTTTTCATCTTTCTTCTCTTCTTTGTCATCGTTTTTTTTCCCATCTTCGGTGGGTTTCATCGTGTCTCCTTCCGCCTTTGTTTCTTCATCTTGTGTCGACGTATCCATCTTTTTCTTGTCTGCCTCTGCATCAGGGTGCCATGAAAGATGCTTCAAATGTTTTTGAAGCAAAGAAAGTTATAAAAAAAACTTAAATAGCGGTCATTCAAAATGGTCATGTTCGATTCGGAAGCTAAAACTTTGACCAAACCTGTTTTTTCCATTGATTGGTAAAACTTGGCCGCATGCTCTTTCAGCTTAATTTTTTCACTTTTTTTCTTACACTCTTCAACTTGCTCACTTGGTATTTCTTTAATATCCATGACGTCTACCACATCTTTTGTGTTCTGCAACATCGTTGGAAGTTGTGATGATATATTCCAAAAACAAAAAATTCTTGACTAAAATTCTTTGCAGGCTGAAAGCCTTTTTTACCCTGGAGCAAAAGGTAAGCGAGCTTGGGACTCCAAGGCAGATGCTGAAGCAAGCGGCAAAAACAAAAGTGCCCCTCCAGTTGAAGGCACCGATGATGAGGTAGAAGAAGGGATTGAAGATGATCATACCTTGTGAGGTGTGTGAGTTAGCAAGTTGTCGAACGAGTCGAAGTATGAATGGAATTGATGAAGCTAAAGGTCAAATGGGTTGATACTTTGAAGAGTATAAAATCTGAAAATGTTCTTCTGAAGAGGGTGTATTCAGCCCTAATACTTAGATCAGATTAGTTTTGAAACAACACTCTGAAAGGGAAGTGGCAGCAACTCATGGGCATGGAAGTGAGGGCAAGGGCACTAGCGAGAATGAAGTGAGGTGAGTCCTTGGGGAAGTACTCTCCAACGGCGGACATGGCTCCGATGCTGAAGAAGGAAGCTCCCAGGCCGGTCATGATGGAGTGCGTCAACAGCATCCAAGCGGGCTGTTTGTGGTATGTGAGTGTGGTTGCTACTCAAAAAATTGCATGAGTGCATACATTAGAGAAATATATCTGAGCAGGTCAGATGAAAAATTTAAAAATTCAAAATATTTAGTGGGTGGATTGAAGTGGGAAATGGAAAGACGTGGTTGACGGCTGAAGATCCCAAGCAGCCCATGGAGATGAGGAGGCATCCCATGATGGAGATGGCCATGTTTTGATTTCTGCTGAATTTGGTTCTCACCCACAGAGGAAAGAAACTGAACAAGTTGGACAGAACGGTGGAAAGAATTGCTATGGTGGCTGTGGGGAGGGGGGGAAGGAGGGGTGGAGGAGGAGAGGAAGAGGGGGTAAGAGGGGGGTGAGGAGGAGGGAGGAAGAAGGGGTGGAGGAAGAAGGGGTGGAGGAAGAAGGGGTGGAGGAAGAAGGGGTGGAGGAAGAAGGGGGGGAAGAAGAGGAGAAGAAGGGGGAGAAGAGAGAGGAGAAGGTGGGGTAATTTTTTGTGTGTTTAAAATTGTCTGTACACTAAAGTTTAATTTTAAAATAATTAAGAAAGATGAACAATCCTTCATTTGAGCAGCGAATCAGAAAGATGGAAGCAACTCACTGAGGAGAGTCATGGAGGATTGGTAAATGACCTCCAGCTCGGCAAGAACGATTCCGATGCCGTAAAGGAGGCCATAGCGAATGGTCAGTGAAAACCCAGCCACCACCACCACCACCCACTTCCAACAATCGTCGGAAACTGTGAAGCAGAGCTTTTTTTTTGAAGTGCTCATGACGTTTTGAGCAAATTTGAAACTCAATTTGCTTTTAAAACTTTTGCAGTGACGTCTTTGTCAACTACTATAAGAAAAAAAAGAGTAGTGGCTTATATGAGTCCAACAAGGAACCTTGTCACCTTGGCGATCAATGCCGTCAACTTTCATCAATTCCTTATCTCCTTCGTCATCTCTGACGTCCCTCAAGCTGCTCTGAAAGGTAGTGATTTCTGATGACTCGATGAACACCTTTAAAGATCACAAAAGATCGTGAGGGGTTTGCCGGCTGATGCGGCTTATGAGAGGTCCCCTGCTCACTCGTTCGCCGCCAGGCAGGTCTGGGGGCCTCTAACATCCTTCCAGCCTTCAACTTGTCTTTCAATTTATTTCGGGTATCTGCATATACAATTGCAAGGTAGGTAAATAACATGCGTGTGTTCTTGAAAATATATATAGAATGTGAGAGACAGGGTTGATGGTGCACATGCATAGATAGCTTCAATTTTCAGCTTGTTTCTAGGACCTTGCAGTGTCTGCTTGACTCGGAGTAGGAGCAGCAAGAAGGGATGTGTTTCTTCGCTCGAATGTCAATCGAAAGAGACTGCTAGCTGGATATTGTAATGTTGACAACTAAAAAAATCGAAAACATAAAAATAATATAGAAAAAAATAGAAAAAATAACTAAAGAAGGAAGGTAGTAAGACGAAAGCTGCGGTGAGAAGATGAGAAGGAGAGAGAAGATCATTTAATTCTTTTGAAGGGTGTTCTAACCAGAGCTGATTTCCGAATATATTTCTATCGTGGAGGAAATTTTACAATACTTAAAGGTTGGTAGTTATTTATAAATTTTGCTGTAATAATGTTAGTTTAAAATAATGTCTTTCCTCTTAACTCTTGCCCACTCGGAAATACAGTCACAAGTATAAATTAACTTTATGTTGCTTGAGGCTGGTTTCATCACTCATTGGTGAGATGGTTTGAACTTTCAAAGCAAAATAAAATCAATGAAATGACAAAATTAACACAAAAATGAAAAAAAATCCAAGATGCTGAATGATAAGCGAGTTGTGCACAAGTTTGGAAAGGTTCGATTTTTTGATGTTGAAATTGTTTTTAATGAAAAATCAATTCCGCTTCAAACATTTCGAACAAATTAAAGTTTCTCGGCTTCGAAGTTTCTATGATTTGAAACGCAATGCACATAAGGATTTTTGAAAAAAGTAAAACAATATTAGTACGCCTTCAGAGTTCAAAGCGAAAAAGAAAAATTGAGCGGTTTTGAACAGTGTGGAATCAGCGTTATGCAAAATATTTGATTAGATTAGATTAACTGAAGTAACAGCCACTGAGTATGGTTTTATATGACAAAGCTTCAAATTATAAAGACGTGTAGGGCTCATGACAAGTAGTTTTTATGGACTGAGGTACAGTGAAACTGTCACAAGACAACTGTCACAAGACAACTGTCCCAAGACAACTGTCACAAGACAACTGTCACAAAACAACTGCCACAAGACATCTGTCACAAGACAACTGCCACAAGATAACTGCCACAAGACAACTGTCACAAGGCATCTGTCACAAGACAACTGCCACAAGACAACTGTCACAAGGCAATTGTCCCAAGGCATCTGTCACAATACAACTGCCACAAGACATCTGTCACAAGACAACTGTCACAAGACAACTGTCACAAGACAACTGTCACAAGACAACTGTCACAAGACAACTGTCACAAAGACACTGACAGAAAGCGAAAAAGGCAAGGTTGAACCATCGAGCTGTCTAGAAAGACACACCACCAACTCAACACTTGTGCCTTGAATGAATAAAACACGCAGCCATTTCAATCATTTATGTCTATTTCAAATTTTAGTAGCATTCCGCGGAGTCTTGATTCATATAACTTTGCATATAGCTCTTTATATTTATCATTTATTTTTATATATACACAAATAAAATATTTTCTTATTTCGGAACATTAATGACGCTTTATAAATAGAAGGCGAGTAATTGAATTAAAGTGTGGCGTTTTCTGTATTGATCTGGCAGCAAGTATGCCGACGCAAAAACTCCTATACATTATTTTTCAAGCAAACATGAATGAGAGGTTTTGTGGTGATTTAATGAAAGGTGCGGTAGTGGAGTTGATGGCTGGTGAAGAGTTTGATGAAGTCATTGAGTGGTTTGTAGATGGGCTTCCTTAATAAGCTCTTGCAAAATTTAGACGCAACTGAATGCCTGGAGTTAGAGAAGAGATGGAACGGGTGCCACACCTCCGAACGTCAAGCACTTGACGCCTGCAACGAAGATGCACAAAGGGAAATTATGCCCCACTTTGAAGCTACATTAAATGGAACACTCGTCCATCCAACACTATAAAATGTAACATTCAACCTTCAAACACTATACAATGAAACATTCATCCTTCCTATTATACAATGCAACATCCATTCATCCCTATTATACAATGCAACATCCATTCATCCCTTTTATACAATGCAACATTCATCCATCTACCATGAGAAGGAAAAGAAGGAAAGACATTTGAAGTCACATAAAAGTCGAAAGGAATTTTCTTTATTTCTTTATGGAATTCAATGGTCTTTCTAGGATCAAACCAGCCCTGAACAAGTTAAAAATACATTAGCAGGTGCTGTGAGGGAAGAAAGATAGTAGGAGACATCAAAGCCATAGAGTGGCCTTGAAACCCCTTGGGGTTAATGCCACTATAACAATATCCGTATTTTTAACAGATTGCGTCTTATGATGTTTTTATGCAAAGCTTTGTAGAGTGCTGCAATGGGAACACAGCCCCACCAAAAGAAAACAACAACAACAAACAGACACACCAACACATACAATAAGACGGACAATATTTCCATATTGCAACTTATGCAGTCGTACACATCGAGCGACTCTGTGGCCACTCATGAATAGAACGCACCGAGGCCGTATCACAAACTGCTCTCGTAAATTATATTTCTTTCGATTTCATAATCGATACTCTTTCCACTCCTTTTCTCTCTCCTCTCTCTACTCCTTCTCTCTCCTCTCTCTACTCCTTCTCTCTCCTCTCTCTCTACTCTTTCTTTCTCCTCCTCTCTCTCTACTCCTCCTTTCCCTTCCTCTCTTTCCACTCCTTTTCTCTCTCCTCTCTCTACTCCTTCTCTCTCCTCTCTCTACTCCTTCTCTCTCCTCTCTCTCTACTCTTTCTTTCTCCTTCTCTCTCTCCACTCCTCCTTTCCCTTCCTCTCTTTCTACTTCTTTTCTCTTCTCCTCTCTCTCTTCTCTTTCTCTCTTCTTTTTCTCTACTCTTCATTTCTACACCTTTTCTCTATTCTATCTTCTCTTTTCACTCGTCTTCTCTCTTCTTCTTTCTTTCGATTTCTCCTCTCTCATCCTTCTTTACACCTTCTTTCCATTCTATCTCTCTTTTATATCTCTATTCTGTCTTTCCTCTTTTGTCTCATCTCTTTACTTTAAAAAAAATTTTTCACTTTTATTTTCACTTTTTTTTTATCCCTTTTTTTACTTTTTCTTTTTTTTTACTCTTTTTTCTTTTGTTCCTCCTTCAATCTTTTTCACCCATTTTTCTTTTTCCTTCCTTCTGTCTCTTTCTTCACACTTTTCAATATTTTTCCTAGCTTATTCTACTACTTATTCTACTATAGTTTTTAATGTTTTTTTTATTATTTTTGCTATTTCTGTTAACCTTTTTTAGATTATTTTTTAAAACTTACGTTCTTGGTGTAAATTCAACCACCTTTGAAATGTATGTATGCAAGCAAGCTCATGAGTGGAGAAATGGTGTGAGTCTTTCTTGAACATATAACGATGCCTCTAGATCATTTAACTCAAAACCAACAAATGTTACATTGGCAATTGAGTTTTGAAAGTTTGAAAAGCTTATCAACTTTTTAGCTAACTTTGTTCAGGTTTGTAATATACACACCCAAGCAAGCTGCGATTGTCGAGCAAGACAAATGGGTTGTTAGTAGCGTGTGCAGCTTGGGGAGGAGAAGCAATAGCAGATCGATCGTGGTCTCTGCAGCCGTTGATTACTCCTTATCAGAGGCAGTCTTATCAGCACCATAAACATATCAGCTCTGCTTGTAACTTCCTGGCTGCATACTGCACCTATTAGTTGGAATTTAATCTTCGCAGCAATTTAATAGCAATTTATGGTGATCTAATCTTCAATTTCAATGTTATCGGCTTTGCGTGGCATATTTCTTTGCTACCCTATCCATTCCAACCACTCTCGACGACACGCTTAAAGGAGATGCATGGAGGATGTTTGTCGAATTGATGCCTTCCTGCATATATATGCCCTCCTTTAACTCCTGAAGAGAATGTCTATTCTGATGCCTATTTTATATGGCGCATTTGTATGAGAGGAATTATGTTGAGAAGAAGAAGAAGAAGAAGCTTTAATTAAATTCTTGACTACGATAAGAAAATTAATAAAGGCAATCCCGCTGTAACTTAATTATTGCGAATGAGCCTCGGTCTGTATTGGCCTTATATTTTAAATAAATAACAGCTAAATTCATCACCTCGAGTGAAACAGGCTTGAACAAAGACTCGCTTATTGATTTACAACTGCTAACAGGGTGGCCAGGATGAAATAAGTAATGAAGTGAAATGACTGGGAGGAAGATGTTGAGGTTGAAGCAGATTCGAAAATTTAAAAACAACTCCAAGAATTCAGTTCGCCAAACAAATGGGGCCGATGGTTGTGGTGCTACAGGAGCTGAGGTGGTTGCAAGAGAGGCCTTAGTGAAGAATAATGCAAAAGTGGAACAACCCCATATAACTCTAAGCCTGAATTAATGCCGCTAAGAGAGAGAATCGGTATGTGCCCTCATAATATTGCCTAGCTGCCGAAATAAATAAAACCAATATAGTTGAAAAGAAAGGCAGTTGATGTAGGATTTTGTAGGGGAGGCGCTTTTAAATTGTTGTGTGGAGTTTTTCGCCCTTCACATCTCAAAGTTCTTTCGCAAAAAGAAGTGAAAATTGCGCCAAATGAAAATATTTTATGGTGATTATTATCTTTAATGGAATGACTTCAGAGGCAACCTTTTCGAAAACAAAATTTTGAACTTAAAATCGTACTGATGGCATCGTTTGTTCAATTAGAGGTTCGTTTCATATTTATGGGAAAGTAAATATTGCATTTCAACTACTGCTGCTCAGCCATGACA
>OX387246.1:2838886-2898886 GCA_947562095.1 Branchellion lobata
GATTTGCAGCCTTCATCGCAACCACTGTCCACCGCTTGCTCATGGCTCAGCAGGATTGCCAACGTCGGTTGGACGCGTAGTCAAGTATGTCATGGTCTCGCGTCACCAGGACAGCGTTCACGGCTGTTTCTCTCTCCACAGCTCTAAACCTCCTAATCCGCACCTTCTCCTCACCAAACCACTTCACCAACAACACGATCTTTCTGACTTGAATACACACAACGACAAACCACGAAACAACCAGCAACTTGACCAACACTTCACTCATTGTTCTTATTTCCCCTGTCAACCCTGCTGCACTAGGGAGCTACAACTTGAAACATTAAAACCCTTCATTGACGTAGACACATCGAGATTTTGCCATACCTCTCCACCGGTCCGATCCGCTTGCTGGTTACGTCTTTTGTTCAAAGGACCTCGACGCACAAGTCAAAACAGCAATTTGCCCTCTGCCGTAAAAAATTTAAGACTTGCTTTGTTGCTGGTAATGATTCTCGTCAGTTCCACCTTCAGCATGACCATTCAGCATGTCACCAACAACCACCCTTCCTCTAGGCCCATGCCACCACACTCTCAAGAAGACCATTCGCACCAATACCATCATCAACAACATCAACAACAAGAACAAAATCAACAACAACAACACAATCGACAACATCAACAACAACAAAATCAACAACATCAACAACAGAATCAACAACAACAAAATCAACAACAAAAACAACAATCACAACAGCAAAACAAGCAATCACCATCTAACGTGTTTCATAAACCAAACAACCAACAAAAACAAACAAAGAACCCATACCAACAAATCCATTTTGTATCTAGGCAAATGTTTCAAACACGAACAGACTTGAAGACTTTCTACAAAATGTTGTCTACAAAGCCACCGCCGCCACTGTATCAGCGAAGAAGACAACAGCAGCAACGGCAGTTAGCAGCGGCTCAGGGCCACTCAAGCCACCAAAAGCCACAAGCAGCTTCAAAACAGCTTTCGCAACCTTTCACCAACAACATTTCGAATCTCCGTCCAACGGGCGCCAAGAAAAGAATGTTCGAGGCGTTGAGGGCTGAAGACAGCCTCTACAAGCGGATGTACATGAACTACGTCACGTGGAGGATCTTCATGAGACAAGGTGGCCACAAGCGAGCGTACAACTCCTCTTACAAAAACCACAACAAGCCCTCAGTACATCTTGAAAAAATTAAAGGAACTTCAAACAGAACCTCACTCACGCATCAGTTCACCACGTTTCAAGATAAACAGTCGATACGAACAACTAGCTCCATCAAAGCACGCACAAAATCTCCTCTTTCTTCTCTTTTTCACAGCCATTTCACTCCACCACACAACGACCTTCAAACCCACAAGAACACACGTCCATACAGACGAACCAACGCTGGTGCTAGGAAGGAAAGAAAGACCGCCAACAACATTGCCACTCGGTTCGTGTCTCCCCTCACTGCTGCAACAAAGCCGCTCTTCTCAAGCCATCTCCCTTCACGATCCTCAAAGACTTTTTTGCAGAGCCAAAGAACCACAACGTTCTTGAGCCTATCAGCCACAAAACCCTATCGTCGTTCAGCCAAAAACATTTATCTGAAGCGAATTTTTTCAAATTCAAAGTTAGTGCACGGTCAGAAAAGCATAAATAAGTTACGGAAGCGCACTTTGGATATTAAAAAACACGCCGTTTCACGAAATTCATCAAATGTTGAAGATGCATCGTCTCAACCACCTTTCCGGCGCTTTTTCCATTCCTCCATCGCACGCCAACTCACACAAAAAACCCCACAAGCAATGGGGGAAAGAAAACCGTTGAAAACTCCCACCCCATCCTCACCTTCCCATAAAGAACTCTTGAAAGCTTTTTTAACGTATTTTTTTCCATCAGCTAATGTTAATGAATATTCCCCACATAAAAACTCTTCTGTTGGGGTAGTTAAGCACACTGGAAAGAATAGTGGCGGAGGTTATACAAATAATAATTCTGTCCCCCATCCCGCCAAAGTCAACAACAGCGTCAATGGTGATGCTTTCACCACAGCAGCTATTAACAAGCCACGAAGCGACAGTCGAGAGATGGCCTTAAGAGGGGGTGCTTGGAATTACGAAGACAGCGACGTTAGCGATAAAAACAAAAAGCCCAATTTGGAAGACCTTCAAGAAACCAAAACACCCCGCAAACGATCTGCCATCCACCACAACTCTCCTGACACCCACCACAACACTCATGACACCCCCCACAACCCTCATGACACCCACCACAACCCTCATGACACCCACCACAACCCTCATGACACCCACCACAACACTCATGACACCCATTACAATACCCATGCTTCCCACCATAACTCCCATGCCACACTGTCTTCACTCAGCACAACGTCGCTCTGTTCAACACCCTTCACGTCTCATTTTCCAATTTCTGATTTCATCAACTCTCACGGCTATTCGCTTGCCTTCACCCAAGTGACAGGCAGTCAAACAGATGGCCAGTCAAACAGACTAACGAATGCAGGCACGAAGAGAATGATGAAACGATCCAAGCAGCAGTCTATGGCTCACCACAGAGAAGTGGAAAGGCAAGTGTGGCAACTTGACAATCCTGATATGTTGGAAGGCTTTTGTACTCCTTTCCTGCCTCTCATGCCAAACCACTACCTCTCCCAAGCCGACAACCTCCCTTCTCCACAGTGCCTTGTAACCTCCAAACAACTCCACACCTCCATTCTAATATCTACTCCACTATCCGTTTTGACAACCTCTTTGAGTCACGCAGTCGACAATCAGCTGCCATCACCCAATCTGGAAGACAGGTCTCGAAATGAGAATGAAATTGAGACTGACGCGGGGTTTGAAAAGACAATCCGACCGTTTCAAAAAGCCTTTCTTTCTACGCCAACGAGCACAAGCACTCAATCAGCTTGCAGGGGTCTCAACCTGGACAGATACAATTCCCTACAGCGTCGCAAAGCAATCGAACTCTGCCGTAGCGCTCCGCGTGAAGTAGCATCTCTCACCCTGCCTTTCTGCAACCACCTGCACGTGAGAGACGCCATAGAAACGCCAGAGAGAGGAGGATGCAGTGGCATGGATGAAGAAAATGAAGACAAGGGTGGAGCAGAGAAGGATGACTGGACGTGTCTGGAGAGGCTTTTGAAGTTCGACATGAACGCCAGACAAATGCATTCGCTGTTCGAACAGGCCACTCAGTACTATCACTGCCAAGACACCTACTCCATTTCCACCAACTGCCAGCAATGCACGGTACGACTTCAAATTTACTTCAGACAATTTTTCAATTCTTACTTTGAGTGTCTCCTTTTCTAATTTATGTTGAAAGTGTATGGAAGGAAGAGAAGAGTTTTGCACCAGAGTTATAACAGGTCAGCAGGCGAATGCTGAAGAAGCCTCCAGCTTGACAATATAAAGCCGAAATTGTTAAGGAGTGCTAGGAGGCGGGCCAGAAAGCCGGGTTGTCTTGTATTAGCAGCTCATGAAGACAAACAGGCCACATAAAGAGTTATCGCCTGGTCGTAGAGGCCCCGTCGACCTATGCAGCTTTATGCGCCAAAGCCATTCATTCTCGAAGTGCATTAGAGCCTCTAAAGTAATTGAGGTGTTTGCACGCATTCTTATGCACCTAGTCACTGTGGAGCCACAAAGTTGGTGGGGTGGTTTGGAAGGTGGCTGGAACATAAACGTTGCTGAAGCAACAGAACTACAGCTTGAGGAATAAGTATGATCATGAATATAAATTTATCGAGGTGCAATATCTTTTAATGGATTGGTTTCGGTAAATACTTGGAAAACGTTGCTTTGGGGAGTTGTGTTAATTTTTCGGGTTTACTTGAAATTTGAGAAACACGGAGCTCACTGGGATGAGAGCTCGGTAGAGGCAATAATGACCCTTCATTTGAAAGCCACTTTAAGAAATAATAGAAACGAAATATGAAACGTGGATTTTGAAATGTTTGAGACTTGAGACATTAGCAACATTTCAGTTTTGAAACATTTTATGAGTAAAAATATACTTTCTAAAAAGTCTGATGAGACAGAATAGCAACACAACTGCAAGGTGCCAAGCAGGCGTCACAACTCCAACGTCGAATTGTTTGACAAAGAGCAAAACTGGAAACTAGCCGGATGCTCAGAAAATTATAAATCTTCGTTTGGAAGAAGTGACGTTTCCGGATAACTTTGACAGATTTGAATATTATATTGATCATGCGCGAAATTGAAGTTTCTTTTAATATTAACGAATAGTTGGTGGATTGTGTTCGGAGTTACGAGACCCACATCAGCGTGCGACTCTTAGGACGCCATAAATTTGGAACAATACTACTTTATGACGACAATAAGAGCGAAGAATAGCAGGTAAAGAGATATTTGGAGGCGCTATTGATTTGCCTACCAAATAGCATGGACTTACATGGATTATTTTTGGAAGCAAGACTTTCCAAATCGATTTCTTGCGCGGTGCAAACATCCCACACACTTTCGATACTTTTCGTGCAAGCTGTTATGATTCCGTCCATGTTGCCACTGCAAATTGCTGTGTGCCCATGGCAAATAATAACTCTAATTAAAAACTTGAAACAACCAACACCAAACGAACTCTTCAAACAAAGCTTAAATAAAAAATTCTTCCCTACTTGCTGCCATAATTATTCCGCCGAGAATATTTTTGAGTTTCGAAAAAATTTTTATAAATTATTTTAAATCGAAAAAGAAAACTGTTGGAACAGAATGGAATTGAATTAGAAGAATTAGGTGACGGGAAGTTGTAGCGTCGATAACAAACCGCAATTTTTCGTCTGCATCCCACAAATGATGCGGCTCTTGAGAGATTATTTGCTGAGGGTTGGTGTTTTAAGTGGTGTTGCAAGATGAAAAAAAAGATTCATGATGAATGCATGAAGGATGCACGAGGGATGCATGAGGGATGCATGAGAGATGCATGAGGAATTCATGAGAAATGCATGAAGAATGCATGAGGGATGCATGAGGGAATCATGAGGAATGCATGAGGAATGCATGAAGGATGCATGAGAAATGCATGAGAAATGCATAAGGAATGAATGAGGAATGCATGAGGAATGCACGAGATGATGCACGAAAAGATGCACGAGGGTGTGTTGATAGATGTGTGAAGCACGTGATGCTTTCAGAACTTCCACCACTGCAGTCGAGCCATTGAAGTGGTGGCCTTGGGAGCCCGCTCGCTACTGCCGTGATGATTGTCGTGAAAGTTATTGATGCCTTGTGCGGCCTATGGAGGGTGCCTCTGATGAATGCTTCTGATTGTTCCCTGTAATTGCAATTTCGAAGCAGGTGAGACACCAACAGACTGGCCCATCATCATGCAAACTCTTTGTCACCTTCGTGCGCTCAACATTTAGGAAAATCCACACAGAAGCAAATATAAATACAAAAACGTGCACGCACGCACGCACGTACACACACACACACACACACACACACACACACACACACACACACACACACACACACACACACACACACACACACACACACACACACACACACACACGCACACACACACACACACACACACACACACACACACACACACACACACACACACACACACACACACAAAACTGACCCCGCAAGCACGCCAACCAATTACATATGCTTATGAGCGTTTGCTGCTTCCAAACATGATACTTTTATCGACGTCTCGACTCGCCAAGCATTCCGTCAAATTTAACAGATTCCTGCCATCTTCCATCACAATTCTTCTTTTTCTTCTAATTTTTTTATCTTCTTTCTCACGTTTCTTCTTTTGATTCTTTTTGTATTTTTCTTTATGATTCTTTCTTTTCTCTTTTATCCACCTCTTTATCTATTTTCTTTCTTTTCACCTTCCTTCTTCACACCTTCCTCTTCATAGTGGATGGTGGAGGCTTGTTGTTGTAGTAATCGTTTTGTGCATTAATAATATCATTATTGCTTTATGATTGTGTTGAAACGTTCGTATAAAAATATTCCAGCGCACAGAATTAAGAGTTACAACAAGGGAATATCTACCTTCTAATTTTTGTCTGCGTTTGTTCATTATTCCAAAATAGAAGTTATAGCCTTATTGTTTGAATGCCATGCCTAGAATTTCACAAAAACTTCAATGGCGCTCTGAAATTACACTCCTAAACCCCCCCCCTATCCCTCCTACCCCACCCCATGTCCCCCATCCCCCCGTTCTTTCTATCCCACCGCATCCCCCCTCCTATTCTACCCCAACCCCCCTTCCCAACTCATCCCAACCCACCCCATCCCACTTCAACTCACCCACTCCATTCCACCCCAACCCATCCCCCATCCCATCTCATCCTATTTCATCCCTCTTACCTCATTGCACCGCTATTCCACCACCACCACCAGCATCTTCATTAACATTTGCGTGCACATCAGTTGGAGGCTAGAATTTCTGAATGGCAAGCAATCAGCCTGTGCAATATCTCGCAAGTTTAAAAATAAATTTCGCTTCGAAGCGAGAAATAAAAAAACGCCGAAACCACCGAAAGGAAAGTTTTGAAGGCATTACTGCAGTATTGAAATGCACAACGGCACTAACCTTCTCGTCGTGAATTAGCACTCTGCACGAACCTTGTGCACCGCACTCCGCTCAAAAGGCTCTCAAGCGTAATCTTCTCAAGATTGCATTAATGCGAATAAATTCGATAAAAATAAAATCTGAAGAAAGATTTAAAATTGGCTTCTTTTTAAAAAAAATTTTTAACATTTTTTTTAATACTCTCCATTGTTTGGCTCTTTATTGATTGACGCTGAATTGTGTTTCAATGAGGATCAATGAAACTGCCACAGTGCCTTCATGCCTTCAATGCCTTCAACATCTTTTGAATGTCCAACAACCACAGCCCCATTCAACATCAGCAAAGACTCAAAGAAGCTTTGAAAGGTTCTGGAAGGTTTTGAAATGAAACGTAGTGTGCAAAGAAATGAAACGTCCAAATAACTTCCACATGGACACGTCTTCCAGTTGGGAGTTCCTTCGGCTAAGGAGTGGATGAAGTGGTAGAGAAGACTAGGATGCAAAGAGACGTGAGTGATGATGGATGGCTGCTGCAAGAGTTAATTTCAACATTTAATTAACTGGCGTCTTCGATTTCTTGGCGAATAAAGTGGAAGCTTTTTTCGTTTTTTCTCGAAAAACTGTAATCGCTTTTGCGAAAAAAAATGAATTCGCTGGAAATATGAAAGTTGTTTTAGAGTTTACTGGGAACAGAATAAATCAAAGATATGTATCTTTTTCCCTCTTTCGGAAACTACCACTTACCGTTCTTTGCATTCTGGAGAGATTGTGCGCTGCAAGTATGCAGACGTTCGTTCAAGTGATCGTAACAAGGCGCAAGGACGCCTTCTAAAGTCTTGCAAGAACCGAGGAAGTCATAAATTTTGAAGAATTTGAAGTTTGATTTCAAACTTCAAACTGCTTATAAAAGTGAAAATTTAAATAAAAATGGCCGAAAGATGGCATTCTGTGGCGTGTTGTGGCGCTGCCGAGAAAGCCATGAGTTCGTGAAAACGTAATGAACCTCCAAATGGTGTTGAAATAACAGGCTTTAGTGGAACAAATTCAATTATATACAAGCTTAATTTTAAAGCGTGTCTAAGTGTTTTATGTCAGTACTTTTAAAGGCTCTTAAGTGGAGCCTTCTTTCTCCTCTTTCCTCCTTCCTCTTTTTCTTCTTCCTTCCTCCTCTTTTTCTTCCTCTTTCTTTTTCTTTCTTCCTCTTTCTTCCTTCTTCTTCCTTTTCCTATTTTTCATTCTTTTTTCATTTTTTCATTTTTTTCTTCTTTTCTTCTTCAACTTTTTATTAAATCTGCTGCTTTGATCATCTTCTTTCCTTTTTCCCCCTCTTTTTCTTTTTTTTCAGTTTTTCTTATTCTTATTTGTCTTCCTTTCTTTTTCTTCTTCTATTATTGTTCTTTTTCTTTTTCTTTTTTTTTGTTCATTTTTTCTTTTTTCATCCACTAGTTTTTCTTCCCCTTTATCTTAATTTATTTTCATATTCTTTTCTTTTTTATTATTTATTATTATTATTTTTTTCTTTTTTTATTTATTTATTTTTTTTTTTTTAATTATTTTTTTCTTTTTTATTTTTTTTTTCATTTTCTTTCTCAGTTTTTTTCTCCCATCTCTCATGCTGTTCACCTTTTCTCATTGGACTCTTATTTCCAATGGGAATTTCATGCTCTGGACCCCTCGAAGTGGTGACTTGTTGAGGGTTCATGGTAATTCGGAATGCACGTGTAATGGCCAATTAAATGGCCTTCTCGAAGCACCGAAGCATAAGCCATAACACTCTTGAATGAGTCGCAATATAAATGTTGGAAGCTTTAGAAGTTTCAGTTGTGCGAAGCATGAAAGGAACTCATAATTAGAGAAGGTTCGAGCAGACGAAGATGATTTGTGGCCTCGAAACTCTATTGGGTTAATGCCACTATAATAATATTCGTTTTTGTATTGTATTTTATTGTATTTCAAGGAGGTTTCTGAGAGAAAAGAGGATTGAAATAGTTCGAAAGATGTAGAAAACAGCGTGGGAGGCGAGTTGAAAGCATGAATTAGGCAAAGATTAATGAATCCATGGATTGATGGGAGATAGAATAGTTGATGAATGGATGGATGGAAGAAAAGGTTAAAAAGAAGGATATAATGGTGTCGACCGTTTCCACGGTCGCAGCACCTCTGTGGAAGCCATTTCATTCCACCTCCAAAGCTGACGCGTCCACCAGACGTCGAGCTGACTGGCACCACCACCACTTTGAGACCTTCCCTCACTCGAAACAACTCCTGAGCATCAGGAAACAGAGCGACAGCAATGCCACCTACAGAGAAAACTGGTGGCATACCGTTCGTTTTGTTGCTTACCTCAAATCTCTTCGCTTCTAACCGACCGGAGGCTTGCGGCGTCGGAAGCATTTCTAATCCAATATCTCTGCTGCAGTATCGGCCTGCTCGTCAGTGAGTGCCTCTGTCAGACCATTGCCCTTATGAGCCACGCCTGCCAAATTTTGTTGAACCAGAGCTTCAATAGCTTCTAGACTCATGCCTTTTCTTATTCTAATTCGCATGAGTGGGTTAACTCGATGCTTCAAATTTCTTGGCAACTTAAAACACTAAACTCTAAAAATAAACTTAAATTATAAACGTAAAGAAGCTAACTTTAAATATACAAGCTTGAAAACCAAATTCGAATTTTAAAACACTATTTAAGAGGCTTAAATGTGGAATAACGCGAAGGTTCATTAAAGCAGTACTTTAACACATTTCTTTGGCAAACAATATGCTGCCGAAAACCACTGTTTTTTTAAATTCACCACAACAACATCACCACCACCACCACCACCACCACCACCACCATCGCCACCACCACCACCACCACCACCACCACCATCATAACCACCATCAACCTGATCATCATCATTACCACCACCACCACCATCTTCATCATTCCCACCACAGCCACCACAGCCACCCCCATCATCATCATTTCCACCACGATCACAAACACCATCATCATTACCACCACCATCACCATCACCACCACCACCACCATCATCATCATCATCATCATCATCATCATCATCATCATCATCATTTTCACCACCACCAACACCATCCTCATCATGTTCACCACCACGACCACCACCGTAAGGAGCAAGCTGGAAGAGCTTTGCACTGTGTCCCCTTCGAACCTCCCACCTGCACCCTTCATTAAGCCTTTTCCTCTATCACTTTCAAAATAATCTCACAAATGAGGTTTTCTCCACCACAACAATACCGCCTCCCTTTATGTGATAAGCCCTTTATGTGATAAGCCCTTTTGTTAATTCACATAACCACAAATATCGCCTTCTTTCGCTCATACTACGAACAATTGTCGCTTATTATCAAGTGTATTGTCGCTTTCGCTAAGAACTACACAGCTGGCATGGTGCTTCTGGCATGGTTCACGCAAGTTAATGGAAATGTACAGTAGTTCCTTCTGCTTGCACTCTGAGACCTGCTTATGACGATGCATCCGCCACTGGGAAGTTTCATTCAGACGACGGTGCAGACTAGGGAGCAGTTAATACTCAAGAAGGAGTTTGATGAGTGATCGCTGCTCTTGATGACAATCTGGTCTGAAGCCTGCGTGGATGTTATCACAAGAATGCTTATTGCAGTTCTGTTTGTTTAGCGCTTATTATTTCGTATTTTGCTAATGCTTCGAAATGACACATTTCCGTTACCATTCCATCCACAGTTTTTTTTTCTTTTCTTTTTTTTCTCTTTATACAGCCGAAGTTATTTTGAAAATCTTTATATGCACAGCAGAGCTTTGAGTTTGGACATAGAAGCTATTGAAAACATCCCTCCAACATCCTCCAACATCCTCCAACATCCTCCAACATCCTCCAACATCCTCCAACATCCTCCAACATCCTCCAACATCCTCCAACATCCTCCAACATCCCTTCAACATCCTCCAACATCATCCAACATCCTCCAACATCCTCCAACATCCTCCAACATCCTCCAACATCCCACCAACATCCTCCAACATCCCTCCAACATCCTCCAACATCCCTTCAACATCCTCCAACATCATCCAACATCCTCCAACATCCTCCAACATCCTCCAACATCCTCCAACATCCTTCAACATCCTCCAACATCCCACCAACATCCTCCAACATCCCTCCAACATCCTCCAACATCTTCCAACATCCTCCAACATCCTCCAACATCCTCCAACATCCTCCAACATCCTCCAACATCCTCCAACATCCTCCAACATCCTCCAACATCTTCCAACATCTTCCAACATCCTCCAACATCCTCCAACATCCTCGAACATCCTCCAACATCCTCCAACATCTTCTAACATCCTTCCAAAATCCTCCAACATCTTCCAACATCCTCCAACATCCTCCAACATCCTCCAACATCCTCCAACATCCTCCAACATCTTCCAACATCCTCCAGCATCCCACCAACATCCTCGGACATCCCACCAACATCCTCCAACATCCTCCAACATCCTCCAACATCCTCCAACATCCTCCAACATCTTCCAACATCCTCCAACATCCTCCAACATCCTCCAACATCCTCCAACATCCTCCAACATCCTCCAACATCCACCAACATCCTCCAACATCCTCCAACATCCCTTCAACATCCTCCAACATCCTCCAACATCCTCCAACATCCTCCAACATCCTCCAACATCCTCCAACATCCTCCAACATCCTCCAACATCCTCCAACATCCCTTCAACATCCTCCAACATCATCCAACATCCTCCAACATCCTCCAACTTCCTCCAAAATCCTCCAACATCCCACCAACATCCTCCAACATCCCTCCAACATCCTCCAACATCCCTTCAACATCCTCCAACATCATCCAACATCCTCCAACATCCTCCAACATCCTCCAACATCCTCCAACATCCTCCAACATCCTCCAACATCTTCCAACATCCTCCAACATTCTCCAACATCCTCCAACATCCTCCAACATCCTCCCACATCCTTCCAACATCCTCCAACATCTCTGCAACAAGACTTAATGTCAATGCATTGGAAATCTGTCATTCTTTTGAGGTCTCGTCTGACTTAATAGAACGTTTTTATAGAGCCAAATCCACTTTGCCCGCCAGTGTTTCGCTTTTTTGAAAGAACTGTTAAATCTTCATTACAAAACATCACGTGATGACGAAAAAGTATAGCATTTTAATCTAAATAGCCTGCACGAAGTTTTCGTGGGTTTTGTGGGGGCCAGTCTTTAGCAAACATAAAGAGACAATTAAGGTCCCACAACCTGTAAGGCCTCTTTAACGCCACAACATTATTTTTTTATACAAAAAAAACTATTTAAAGTAAAAGTGAGACTTGTAAAAGCGGGATTAAAATGAAAATAAATGCAAATGAGGTTCTGCATGCGGGCGAAATTGTATGAATATTTTATGGCGTGAGAGGCGGTTATCGTGGCGGCAGAAGCGTCACTAAACGCGAATAATTGCGCTTATGTTTTGGGGTAGTCTGCCTTGCAGTCAGTGAAGAGGAGTCATTATCCCTCCTCCTTTTGCTCCAGTGCTGTCTTCATTGCAGCACCAACCGATTTAGCCTTTTCAAGAAGATCCTCCTTCATTACAAAGATTGTCTGACATTCAAAGTTTATCTGCACTGCCCTTTAGAGGCACTGGTCTGTGAAGGTGGTTACAAGTCGTCGATAGATGCACTACCACAGACATACTCATGAGCAGAAGCACAAATCAACAGGAACAAATACAAACAGAAGCACACATTAACAGATAGAAATTAAAAAAATCAAACACCAACAGAAACACACATCAACAGAGACACATCAACAGAGACACATCAACAGAGACACATCAGCAGAGACACATCAACAGAGACACATCAACAGAGACACATCAACAGAGACACATCAACAGAGACACATCAACATAGACACATCAACAGAGACACATCAGCAGAGACACATCAACAGAGACACATCAACAGAGACACATCAATAGAGACACATCAACAGAGACACATCAACAGAGACACATCAACAGAGACACATCAACAGAGACACATCAACAGAGACACATCAACAGAGACACATCAACAGAGACACATCAATAGAGACACATCAACAGAGACACATCAACAGAGACACATCAACAGAGACACATCAACAGAGACACATCAACATAGACACATCAACAGAGACACATCAGCAGAGACACATCAACAGAGACACATCAACAGAGACACATCAACAGAGACACATCAACAGAGACACAGTAACCAACAGAGCCAAAAACCAAAGGAGGCATTCAGAACTCCAACTACCAACCACAAATGCCACAGCAGCTTTCAAAGACGCTTTTAAAAGTTATTTTTTTATTATTTAGAAGGCCATGCGAGAGGTTGAAACAAGAGCTGGTGCGAGAGTGTGGAGTATCATTACATTAAGTAATAAAGCCAATTTATCTGGAAAAATATTTTTTTAATTTTTTCTATAATCTACTCAAAATGGGTGCATTAAGGCATAATCACTTTGGCATTTCATAAAAAGTAACTTTTGCTTCGTGGAGTCGTCAACGAAACAGTCGTACATGAAATGTCTGGTAGATGTCTTTACAGCGTCTGCACGTGTGTACGCCTCCATAGAAAGAGTCGTTCAAGGTGTTCGAATGAGCTTTATAGGCTGTGTTGGATTTTGGGTAGTTTTAGTGGTCATTGTGGTTGTGGCGGTTGTTGTGGGTGTAGTGGTTGTTGTGGTTGTTGTGGTTGTAGTTGTTACAGTTGTAGCGGTTGTAGTTGTTGTGGGGGTTTTAGTGGTTTTTGTGGTTGTTTTAGTGGGCTTCAGGGAGTTTTGTGAGTTGTGTGGGCTGTGCTTATTGGAGTGGGTTTAATGGGTTTCAGGGGGTTGAAAGAAATTGTGGTAGGTTGGAGGAAGTTGTGGTAGGTTGGAGGAAGAAGTGGTAGGTTGGAAGAAGTGGTAAAAAGACTTAAAAGATGTGACGGTTGTAGAAGGTCTTGCATCAACTTCTTCATGATGTTGATGCAAGGAAAACGCTCCCATTTCTCACAATTGGAAAATCCTGTTTTCCAATAAAAAGGTTCTGCAAGTAACGCTTGGATTATTGACGTTAGTGGTGCCTAGAGAGGGCAACCTTCGACATTAGCTCGAGGACACAAGTCACGAAACTCACAAAAACGTCCGTCTGACATTTATGGAACTTTTTGCGGTTTCTTTTGACGTTCGATCAGCGGACTGGTCGAGAGTTTTGAAGGGTGGCCATTACTCATTCAGTGGGCTTGCCACCACCACGCTCGTCTCTGCCAAGCAGCTGCAGTATCAATTTCCATTCTGTCTTCTTAACCACCTCATCAATATATATCACCCTTCTTCCTTTCATCTCGTCTTCACTTTCAAATATTCTCAATTTTTTTCCTTCAACGTCGTGGTGGTGAGTGGCATGTTCTTTTCAGAGGATAATCCACCTTCAAAGCGAAAGAAGTTCACTGCAATGCGCTAATAAGGGGATTTGTGATCATGAACTAAGTCCGAGCTGCGTCTTGAGCCTATCCTGCTTGAAGTCAACAAAGTGTCACATGAATCATAGCATACTTTAAATACTTCGTTTTTAAAACTTCCATAGGTGCCAAAAAAACCGACAAGTCGATCAAACCATGGCATGAAAAATGAAAAGAGGGGGGGGGGGGTAGAAAGGACGCAAAAGGGTAAAAAAATAAGGGGGAAATAAAAATGTGGAAAAAGTGATTAAAAAACTTTCATTGTTTGGAAGAGTTTTGATTGGCTGCTGTGACTCAGTGCTTCTCTCCCCCGGTGCCGAAGCTCCTGCTCGCTTGCCTCCTTATTATTTCATTGCACTCCGCTCATGCATCGGTTGCAGCTTCGAACGTTCTGGTACTAAGAGTGGTTTCAAGCTTCTTTTTGAAGAAAAATTCTCGGTGATAAAAATATGATTATTTCGGAATAACACTTCTTATCGGAAACCATTAAATCAATTGCCTTTCATTAATGGATCCACCAAGTGCTTAACACTTCCTTACGCCACTCCCGCTTCGATCGCCACTCCAACTACTAACACCACTAGCACCAACATCACCACCACCACTCCTATTACCACCACCACCATCACCATCACTACTATCACCACCACCTCCACCTTCACCATTACCACCCACACAACCACCACCACCACCACCAACATCTCCACCATCACCACCACCACCACCATCACCACCACCACCACCACCACCCCCACCACCACCACCACCACCACCACCACCACCACCACCACCACCACCACCACCACCACCACCACCACCACCACCACCACCACTACCACCACACTTGCACAGGCGGCATACAAGTTGTGGACGTGTTCCCTGCTGATTCCTCACTTTTCACAGCAACAGCGAGTGCCTGCATGCACCTACTACGAGCAGATCGTCGAGAATCGCTGTCCTTACCTCACCCCCCACAGAGACAGTCAGTACGCCGGAGAGGCGCTCTTCCAGTCAAGAAGTGAGTGCTCTTTGTGGTGATGGTGGTGATGGTGGTGATGATGGTGGTGGTGGTGATGATGGGAATGGTGGTTGTGATGGTGGTGGTAGTGGTGGTGGTGATGGTGGTGGTAGTGGTGATGTTGGTGGTAGTGGTGGTGGTGGTGGTGGTGGTGGTGGTGGTGGTGGTGATGGTAGGGGTGGTGGTGGTGGTGGTGGTGGTGGTGGTGGTGGTGGTGGTGGTGGTGGTGGTGGTGGTGGTTGTGGTGGTGGCGGTGGTGGTGGTGGTGGTGGTGGTGGTGGTGGTGGTGATGGTGATGGTGATGGTGATGGTGGTGGTGGTGGTGTTGAAATGGAAATTGAGATTAGGTCAAGATTGATGGTGAGAGATATGTGTACTGTAGAAATTTTCCATTTCAAAAAATAAACAAAGGTTAGTTGATCGATGGCGGCTAGATGTTTGACAAAGTGACAAAAGAATGGAAGTGATGGAAGGAGGGATGGTTGTTTGAGTCCTTCTTAGAATGCAACAAGATTTCACAATGGTTCCTCGCACCACGCAAGCTGGTGTGGGTGTATGAGGGTAGAATTGCTTGCTTACGTGCATACACATTGTTGTCTGGTCGGTTTTTTCTTCGCCACGTGACGTAGCAGCGGTCACGTGCTTGATGTGAAAATCGAGCATTTCCGTTTAAAAAACGTTCACTCTTCTCAACTGGAAGGCACGAACACAAACGAGTAAATAGAAAAAAGACGCCAATGAACGCACAGAAAAACCACCATACCATTTCCACTATTTCACCATCAGGTTGATACTGATTCTCTATTGAAAACCATTGAAAATACGCTATCACACATACCACCACAAATACACCATCACACTGAGTACCGCAACAAACACCATATATACCACCACCACACAACCACCACCACACAACCACCACCACACAACCACCACCACACAACCACCACTACACAACCACCACTACCCAGCCACCACCACACAACCACCACTACCACACAAACACCACCACACAACCACCACCACACAACCATCACCACATAAACCCCACCACACAAACACCACCACACAAACACCACCACACAAACACCACCACACAACCACCACCCCACAACCACCACTACCACCACATAAACACCACCACACAAACAAACGAGAAATTGCGTGCACACGCGATGAAGATATGTGCACGATGGTGTGGATAAACAATTAGAGGCTTGCGCAATAAAGAAAACCTCGGAGGCAGCTAAAAAAAATATTATTAAACATTTTTAAATGTGAACTTAAATAAAAACAATTTTATAACTTTGTCCGTTTTGATGTTGTGTTATTCCTCCAAAATTCAAAATCTAAGGTATTTTTAGTTTAAAATATTTTTTCTGCTTTGATTTGAGGCGAAGAGAGATTAGTTGAATTAAAACTTTCCCGAAAACTTTTTTTTCACCATTTCATCACTTTATTATTCTGCCAACTAATTGCTTGCGAATTTATGTAAACTAGTTCCCCTGTTTTTTTTACAAAAGCAATAAGCGAATCAATGCCACTGTATCAGAAAACACAAAAATCCGGAAGCTTTCGCGTATGTTTTCAACTTTGAAAAGACTTCTTTTGTCAAAGAAAAAACGCCAAAAACTGGATTCTATTTTGGTGAGTCTTTGACGGAATATTAACTCTTTTTCTCCACTTCCACAAACTCCTCCCACTTAATGTCACAATTTCTGAGCGGGTCTCCACCTCCAGACTCGATTAGCTGTCGGGTTGTTTTCAATTCGCACAATTACCTCTCAGGAATGTTTCTTACCACGCATTTACTCGCCTCTTCAGACCAGCGCATATCTTTTTCTTTTTCTTCTCCTTCTTCTTCTCTTCTTCTTTTTTTTCTTCTTCTTCTTGTTTTTTTTTTTTCTTCTTCTTCTTCTTCTTCTTCTTCTTCTTCTTCTTCTTCTTCTTCTTCTTCCTCTTCTTCTTCTTCTTTCACCATCCATTAACAACATTCTTTTCACTTTTTTCCATCCTCACCCTCCTCTCTCTCCAGCTTCTCTCCATTGAACGCAGATCTTTCAATTGCTGCCTTATCAACAATTGAGTGCCAGTCCCAGCCAAAAGTCCCTACGAAGCTTTCATAGATGCTCCTACTCACCCCATTTATTTTCAAGTCCGGTGCTGTAGAGAATGAATTTGCTCCTAATGATAGTGATGTTGGGGATGATGATGATGATGATGATGATGATGATGATGATGATAATGATGATGATGATGATGATGATGATGAGGATGATGATGATGATGATGATGATGATGATGATGATGATGATGATGATGATGATGATGATGATGATGATGATGATGATGATGATGATGATGATGATGAGGATGATGATGATGATGATGATGATGATGATTGATGATGATGATGATGATGATGATGATGAGATGATGATGATGATGAGGATGATGATGATGATGATGATGATGATGATGATGATGATGATGATGATGATGATGATGATGATGATGATGATGATGATGATGATGATGATGATGATGATGATGAGGATGATGATGATGCTGATGATGATGATGATGATGATGATGATGATGATGATGATGATGATGATGATGATGATGATGATGATGATGATGATGATGATGATGCTGATGATGATGACGATGGCGATCACAAGCCGCATATTGGCTGGAAATAAAAGCATTGGTATTAAAGGCATTGAGAACTAAGTGCTGATGGAAGCTGATTTGCTGACAGAAGAGACTAAATAATGAAAAGGAAAATGAGGAAGAATGAAAAAAGAATGAAAAAAGAATGTAAGAAAAATAGAAAATAATTAATGACACGATGATGGATGGTGAAGGATATAATAAGATTAAAAAGTGAATTAACTATTTCACATAAAATTTAAATTTTTTAAAGCATTGAAGACTCGCGAACAATTATTTTTTGTTTAGATAAATAGATATGACTTGCAATTATTTTCAATTTCAATAAAAACGAAAACTCAAAAATGTTTCTAAGTCACGATCAAAGTTCTTTGAAGACGAGAATTCCTTCATATTCGTCAGCGCCTGCATACACCGTGGTGCTGACCTCATGTCTTTTGCCAACCTCCTTCCCATAACACTCGTCAAGCCTGCAAGATAATTGCTTGCGCAAAACTTCGTTTTACACTCCTCAACGTTTTGGCTGTCCGTGCTTTTTATTTCGGCTCATACTTTCAATTAGCAACTGACGCTCTCAAGACCACACACACGCATGCTTCTCATCCTCCCTCAGAGCCCTCTTCCTTCCCTTTCTGCTCTATTTCTTTATTTATTCATCTTTTTTTTTCTTTCTTTTTTTAAAGTTTTTTTTTTCTTTTTTCTTATTCCTCATTATGTTTATCAGATTAGATTTTTTTTTGTTTTTTTTTTATTTTTATCTTTTTATCTTTTTATCTTTTTATCTTTTTATCTTTTTATCTTTTTATCTTTTTTCATTTGTTTTTCTTTTTTTTTCATAACTTTTTCCTTTTTCAGTTTTTCCACCTTCCACCTGATTCTTTTCCGAATCACAAAAGAAAAAATGCGCAAGTAGATTTCTTACCACGAAATATGCCCCAATTAATTCATTACGGTCACTTTTGTTAGCAAAAAGACTGACTTATGAAGACCCCTGATTGCTTTTGGTGGAGTTTATACCACTGCATAGATTCAACTTACAAGCAAGCAACTCCCGTCTCTTGCGCATGCGCTTCTGAAAAAATCATGCAGAAAACTGAAAAAAAACTTAAACTTCAATGGTTTCATTGACCGCTTAAATGAAACTTTGAAAATACTTCTTATGGTAACTTCGGCTGTTTAAAGGAATCATGATTCGGCATTTGAAGCACAACTGGAGACGTTGTTTCAAAAGCAGGGGCTCTTTATAGCTTTGTCAACAAAGTTTGATGTATCTATCCGGAATGGATTGAATCTCCATCAGCTGAGAGTTCGGAATAAAAATTCAAATAGAGGCAAACTTCAAACAAAAACGAGGTGTTTGATTACATTTTTTGAAGATGATCGGAAAAATAAAGCTTAAAGACGATGGATGCTGCTGATGGTGGTGGTGGTGGTGATTGTGGTGATGGTGGGGATGCTGATGCTGCTGATGGTGGTGGTGATGGTGGTGATGGTGGTGATGGTGGTGATTGTGGTGGTGATGGTGGTGATGATGATGATGCTGATGCTGGTGATGGTGGTGGTGATGGTGGTGATGGTGGTGATGATGGTGGTGATTGTGGTGGTGATGATGGTGGTGATGATGTTGGTGATGATGGTGGTGATGATGGTGGTGATGATGGTGGTGAAGATGGTGGTGATGATGGTGGTGATGATGGTGGTGATGGTGGTGATGATGGTGGTGATGATGGTGGTGATGGTGGTGATGATGGTGGTGATGATGGTGGTGATGATGGTGGTGATGATGGTGGTGATGATGATTGTGGTGATGATGGTGGTGATGATGGTGATGATGGTGGTGATGATGGTGATGATGGTGGTGCTGATGATGGTGGTGCTGATGATGGTGGTGATGGTGGTGGTGATGGTGGTGAGAATAGTGGTGCTGGTAATGATGGTGGTGGTGGTAATTATGGTAGTGATAATGGTGGTGATGATGGTGGTGAGGATGGTGGTGAAGATGGTGGTGATGATGGTGGTGATGGTGGTGGTGATGATGGTGGTGATGATGGTGGTGGTGATGGTGGTGGTGATGATGGTGGTGGTGATGGTGGTGATGATGGTGGTGAGGATGGTCGTGATGATGGTGGTGATGATGGTGGTGATGATGGTGGTGATGATGGTGGTGATGGTGGTAGTGATGATGGTGGTGGTGGTCATGTTGGTGGTGATGGCGGTGGTGATGATGGTGGTGATGATGGTGGTGATGATGGTGGTGATGATGGTGGTGATGATGGTGGTGATGATGGTGGTGATGGTGGTGGTGATGATGGTGGTGATGATGGTGGTGAGGATGGTGGTGAGGATGGTGGTGATGGCGGTGGTGATGGTGGTGGTGATAATGGTGGTGGTGATGGTGGTGATGATGGTGGTGAGGATGGTGGTGATGATGGTGGTGATGATGGTGGTGATGATGGTGGTGATGATGGTGGTGATGATGGTGGTGATGATGGTGGTGATGATGGTGGTGATGATGGTGGTGATGATGGTGGTGATGATGGTGGTGATGATGGTGGTGAGAATGGTGGTGATGATGGTAGTGATGATGGTGGTGGTGGTCATGTTGGTGGTGATGATGGTGGTGATGATGGTGGTGAGAATGGTGGTGATGATGGTAGTGATGATGGTGGTGGTGGTCATGTTGGTGATGATGGTGGTGATGGTAATTATGGCGGCGATGGTGGTGGTAGTTGTGGTGGTGATAATGATTGTGTTGATAGTGGTGACGGTGATGGTGATAATGGTGATGATGATGGTGGTTACCCCTGCAACACTCAATGCTTGCGGACCATTCCAAGTCACAGCGACTTTTGCAGCTGATGGATGTGAAGGCTTAGAGAGCCGCAACAACAACAAGGATGCGCACTGCAGTACCAACACTTTCGCTCGCCATGCCGTATGCGGTCATGTCGCAAAGATTTTTTGAACTGTAAAACTGCAACAATTATAATAAACATGAAAATAACAACAAAAACAGACAACAACAAAAAATAACAAAAACAACAAGAATAGACAACATAAACAACAACAAAAAACAACAAAAACAACAAGAATAGACAACATAAACAACAACAAAAACAGAACAACAAAAACAACAAGAATAGACAACATAAACAACAACAAAAAAAGAACAACAAAAACAACAGCAAAAACAAGCAACAATAACTGCATCATGGTACAAGTTTTCCGTTTCCGCATATAACTGCAGCAGTCTTGTTGACTCGCTGAAAATCACTGAGACGAGCGTCCCCTTGAAAAAATTAAAATTGAAAAAATTCTTTTTTTATCGTTTCAGAGACATGAAACGAAATGAGGCTTCCATCAATTTGGTATTTTTGGAAATTATTTATTTCCGCTATCATTATCCCAAGTGGATTTTCGTGTTTTAACGTCTTTCACAAAAATCTGTCCGGAAAATTGCTCAAGATGAGGTTTTTAATTTGAAAATGCCTTTTTATGGCTTCCTACTCCTCGTAGCTCGGCCACTTCTGTATTGCATATTTTGATAAAAGCTCACTAGATTTTCACGGCATGGTAGAACTCAAAATTTAATTTAACAAATTCCACGACTTTAGTGCAGCTCACAACACATCTTCTTTAATTATTGCTTGAAGCTTTATTTTTTATTTTCATAACACCTCGCTTGGAAGCTTTCGAGGCTGCATGGGCACTCACAAGGCAGAATCTGTAGCTAGCTTGAGGCTATTGAACATGCAGTATCGAAGTAACATACTCTTAACTTGGCGTGAATTGTTTCGAAAGGGTTCTATTCCACTTCAAAGTTTCTCCTGATTCGAAAAAATTTCATTAACTTCCGTTTTTGTCTCCCTTCTTCAGGAATTCGACGTCGTCATACACTTCTCGCTACTTTAAAAAGTGTCTTCTGTACAATGTAATAAAAGCATTGAAAGAAAGCAGGATGGACCGAAACAAAAAGTAATAAGGCGTAAATGAAGAACGAAAAATTTCTCGTTTCAAAAGCCGTCTTGGTGGTGTGAAGATTGAGATGTAGTCAAACAAAATAATTAGAAAAACAAACAAAACAAACACAAAAACAAAGAAATAAAAACCAAAGTATATAAAACCCGTTAGAGAACAAAGAGAACAGATCGTTTGTTAGCTCTTCTGTTACTAACACTGGTCGCCGAGGAAGACAACAACATAGCAAGCAATCCAAAAAAAGCAAACTTAGTATCAATAGCAAAAGAAAGGAAGCTGAAAGAACAAAACAAACAATGGGACAAACAGAAGGACAAACACATTATGTGTCTGAGTCTGCCTGTGGATTGGCCATGGAAAATCAATACAACTCCTTATCTTGTGTGTGCGCGTTTATATGTACGTGCGTATAAAGGATGCAAGGCTTTGCTTGATCTTTCCTTGCCAAACTTTAATAGTGCTCCGAATTGCTGGTGCTTTTCCTTGGCTGCCCATTTCACCAACGCTTATTCATTGCTCATGCAAGCGTTCCTTGTACTTCGACTTTTGTCTGCTTGTCGTCTGTTCTTTCACTCCGTCCTCTCATTGTCACGCTTCCAGACGAATGGAAGTTAGGTTGCGTGTGATAAGTGCTTTCAACACACACAACCCCTAAAACACACACCACCTCCAACACACACCACCTCCAACACACACCCCCTCTAACACACACCACCTCCAACACACACCCCCTCTAACACACACCACCTCCAACACACACCACCTCCAACACACACCACCTCCAACACACACCACCTCCAACACACACCACCTCCAACACACATCACCTCCAACACACACCACCTCCAAAACACACCACCTCCAACACACATCACCTCCAACACACACCACCTCCAACACACACCACCTCCAACACACACCACCTCCAACACACACCACCTCCAACACACATCACCTCCAACACACACCACCTCCAACACACACCACCTCCAACACACGCCACCTCCAACACACACCACCTCCAACACACACCACCTCCAACACACACCACCTCCAACACACATCACCTCCAACACACACCACCTCCAACACACACCACCTCCAACACACGCCACCCTCTAAAGCTACCTTCACACGCAAACCTTCTTGCGCACTACAATACGATGCAACGTAAATATGAGCATTATCCAAGAGGTGTTGGTCTGCAAGAGCTTCAAGACCACGCTGTGGATTTCTTCTACTTTCCATTTTTCAGGTTAATCAGCATAGTGCAAAATTAGTACGTGTTATACAAATGGTAAATTTCTGTTTGCGTGGCGGAGAGGTCTTGCGTTTGTGAACTCGATTTTTTCGAATGCTTTTAAGCAAGGAGGCCAATTTATTTGCACGACTGTAGAGGTTCGGTGGAGGTGGTGGGAGTGGTGGTGGTGGAAGTAGTGGAAGTGGTGGTGGAGGTGGTGGAGGTGGTGGTGGTGGTGGAGGTGGAGGTGGTGGAAGTGGTAGAGGTGGTAGAGGAGGAGGTGGTAGAGGTGGTGGTGGTGGTGGATGTGGGGGAAGAGGTGGTGAAAGTGGTGGTGGTAGTGGTGGAGGTGGTGGAGGTGGTGGAGGTGGTGGTGGGTTAATGTGGAGGAGCTTGAATGGGAGGCACTTAGTCGGCTACTCTCGCCCGCTTCTTGATAATACAATTAAATAAAAATCAACTTTTGAGGTGATTTAATAAACAAAAAATTTGATTTTATATTTGAAAATTTGAATAAAAAGCGCCCGGTGGCAGCTGCATACGCTGATACCAGAGACCATGAATTATAGAAAAGCAGGTTGCACCTGTGTGTGCACCCAAACAGCATTTATAACCGCAGTGTGATGAAGTTTGAGCGAGGAATAAATGTGGTCATATGAATCTAATTGGCGTAAAATGTGAAGGGCGGTTTTGCTTGGACGCGTCGAAGGGAGGGTTCGCAGCTGGAGTGGCGCTGAGGTGGCATGAAGAGCCTTTTGATTGATGAGTGTGGAAAGCTAAGTAAATAAATGAAAAGGAAAGGAATGAATAAATGAAAGCAACATTCAGAACATGGAGTTTAGTCCTTCTAGCTCTGAAAGGAAGCCATCAAGGCGCTTTGCTGCTGACGCTGCCACTGAACCTGACGAGCACAAGGTCCAACAAGACCCCCTCCATCGAATTTTTGCATACATTTTTAGAGTGATTCAAGGAGGGTTCGCTCGCATATTGATTCAATTGCGCTCTGAATATTTATTCTCTAAAACGTATGTGTATCGGCTTCAATCAAAGGCATTGTAGGAGGCTGGCTGATGGATGCCTATGCCAAAGACCTGCCGCTTCGTAGATGTTTAATTCAAGCGATTAATAAGGCATTCGTGCATATGGTGCCTCGTGCGTGAAAAGATAGGCAAATTGAAGTAGAATAGCTTCAATAAAAGGGTGATTGGATGTGAGGAAGGGGAGGTGCAAGGAAGGAAATGAAGACCTACTGAGGCTTTTCCTGTTTTTTTAATTACAGCTTCTTCATTGTGTGATCTTTAATTGGAGAAACAAACTCGCTACTTTCTTAGCAACTTCGCCTGTGGCCATTTGTTTTGATTTGCAAATGGCTGCGTGCAAAGGTTGTGCAAAAGTTTTTTCACACTGAAAAATAAATTAAAAATGAGAAACATCGGCTTTAAAAAGTTGCAAGAAGGCACAGACACGCCAAGCACGTGATGATGCAGAAACTCGCGTGCAAAAAGTACAAGGGATGATGCTGAAGTCGGCTTTTCGGGTGTTGTGGTACGCGAAGGAAGCCTTGAAGAGCGTATGTAGCAAAGAGTGTAGACATAAAAGTAAAGAGGCTGGACAGCTGCAGAGAAGAGGAAAAAGAAGGGAGGGAGAAGAGGGGAGGAAGAAGAGGGGAGGGAGAAGAGGGGAGGGAGAAGAGGGGGAGGAGAAGAGGGGGGGGGGGGGGAAGAGGGGGGGGGGGGGAGAGAGGAGAGGGATTAATGAAGAAGGTCATGCTGAATGATTCATGACTGTCACTTGTAACCCTTCTAAGCCACCACCTGTAACGCAAAAACAACCACACAATGTGCTTGCGAGTAGAAACATACGTTTTTGTGGAACTTTGCGGCGCTGCATGGTTCTGAGAATTAAAATGTATAAGTCCTCCTATGACTTATAAGAGGACTTACGTAGTTTCCATTTAATTCTTCTCAAAGTTTACGAGTGGGCTGGCATTTATTTTTTGAATAGCGCATTCATGTTCTTTCGAAATTGAAAATTATTTTTATGGCTTTTCATTTGATATACTCTGCCAGCCTGTACACTTTCCAAATTTAAAATTTATTTATTGAAATGGCTGTTAGGAAGGGACAATCCTTACAAACGGCCCAGTTCATGACCTCTAAGAATCCTTCCAGGTGACCTCGCCTCCATCAACGAAGTGCTGTCGACCGAACAATCCTCCAGACCCACCTGCCACTACCTATGCCTCACCCCAACCAGCCACCACCAGCCAGCCACCAGCCACCACCAGACAACCACCAGTGATCAGCAGCAGACGGATCACAGCAGCCACCACCACACCTTCCACCTCCACTCGACTACGTTTTCCTCTTCTCAGCCTCACGCACTCTCTTCCACGCCAAAGGCCACAGTCTTAGTGTGTTTGTCAAGCCAGCCTGGTGGACTCTCCGATTGGTCGTTCAACCAAGATGACGAAGCCATTTTGAATTATCAACCAACGTTATAATTTCCGGTTTAGGTTATACCGAAGCGCTTAGCATTTTTTTAATTTAGTATTTTTACGTCGTTTTTTAACGTCTTGATTGACGACAACGTCTTGCATAGAAGTTTTTACGCAGTCTTTTTTTAATCATTATATTTCTAAACTGCATTTTCCGGACATAATTTTCAATTCAACACTCGAAGATCTTTTTTAACAAAACAACTCAGTTGTAGTCTTTCTTCACCTGGCTTCTTAATTTACTTTCCAATTAGCGTGAGTGATAAAGAGGCGCTTGAGACTTCATGTGCCGGCTTCATTCATTCCTTGCCGCCATTAGACTTGTTCTATTAAAATTCAATTGCTGTGCATCCACTCATCTTCGTTATATCTACTTTCATTAAAAGCATCATTTGAAGACCATTCTGTATGTACTTCTTGTTACCTTCATTTGGTGATTCCTTCTTGACTGTGGCTCATGCCCGTGTTGCGTGGCTAGTGGTTGAGGAACGTGTTAGATTCTGACGCTAGATTCGAAATAGTTGCATATAACGACACAAACGAACTCACACACTCCCACGATGAAATACCCTAGGTGTGGTTTCAACGATGATATATAGATTGTCTCTCTCGTTTAATAGCAAATTGACATTTTTTAAAATTGAAACGTCCCATCTAGTTAATACCTTCTTGAATGCGTCCACAGCGCCAGCAAACTTAATGGTTCTTGATAGAATAATTCATCTCTCGGACATCACTGATCGCTGTGGAGGTGTCGATCTGAAGTACTGCTGTTCGTTCGTTGTTTGTGCCCAGCACTAGGCTACTTGTTCTTTGCTGGGCC
The DNA here is from genome assembly GCA_947562095.1 of Branchellion lobata. Lineage (NCBI taxonomy): Eukaryota > Metazoa > Annelida > Clitellata > Hirudinida > Piscicolidae > Branchellion > Branchellion lobata. The sequence continues at coordinate 2,865,220 of OX387246.1, forward strand.
ACGGAGCCAGCCACACCCACGTCGTGTGTACATATAATCCCGGTCGGGTGGTTTGGTTGTATGCCATCATTTGTCCTCTTCCTTCCTACTTACATGATAGATTACACCTTTATATTCATATGGACCCTACGGTGTTGTCAACCACTTCTAACATTATTTTAGGAATAAAAGATTGAAACATTTTGGAATTTTTCAATATTTTTTCTATCGATGGGGAATAGGATGAAAGTAAAAACGCGCTATAACGAGAAACAATATTTGCAGCTATTGCTAATCAATGCTTCGTGCAACTGAAGCTGAAAACCGGAATAATTCCATTCAGAAATATCAGTAACAAGGTTGAAGGAGTATAACAAAGATATGCTCGGTGGGTCCACAAACTGGTTAAAAATGTGCTATTACGATAACAACTCATCAATCGCTAGGTGAAACGTCATGAGAATCTATCGAGCGTTTGAGAAGAGTTCAAGGCAGACGGGTCTGGTACTTGCGTCTGATTTCCTCCAGTCTGGGAGGACAAAGTTGTGAAATGAGGTCGACAGGCAAGTGCGCAGGCAAATCTTTCAACTTTTCTCTGGCAGCTTTGGATAGAGGAATGCCCCAAAAGTCAGTCCAGGGGGAAAGATCTTTGGAGACCTGCTCGGAGAATGTCACATACCAGTGGTCGATGCAGTCCTGCAGAGTCGAAGGCGGATGTGCCAGTTCATTGTAGCTGCGAAACACCTTCTTGTACGCCTCCCAGCCGAAGTGGTGCGCCAGTTGGGCGTAAACGTACAAGGCGATGCCAGGCTCGTTCTGCCACTTCTTGAAATCGCTTCCGTCCTTCAAGTACTGGATAGTGTGCTTTATCTGGTTCTTAAGCCATGGGTGCGTGAGAACAGGCTGCTTGCAAATGGTGTGCATGCCGTAGAGAGTGAAGATGTTCACGGTGACCTCGCTGGTGCCTTCGAAAGTCCACGCAGTCTCCTGCATATTGTGACCCATCTCGTGAAAAATACCCCAAAACTTGCCTTCCAGGAAGCTCTTGTAGTTGAGCAAGAAGGCCTCCTTGTTGGGGTCGGTGACGTCGAGGTGGGTGACGATAGGGTAGCCTGCGTGCATGTAACCAGCCACCGGCTGCTCGTCACTCACCACCCACATCTTACGCTGATCCTCAATCCTGGTGCCCTTTAAATCGTGGTAAGCTTCCAGCAGGTGGTCGTACAACTCCAACACAGGCCTCGGATCCTCCATGCTTCTGACGCACTTGGAAGGGAAGGTGAAAATGACGTGCTTGCCTGACAAATCAGCCCAGAGGCCTGGCTCGCTCCTGCTATTGTTCCAGAGTGAGAGGTCCATGATGTCATACCTGGGACACAATACTACGTCGTCGATGTTCGCCTCAATGTGGCTATCAGACTGCTCAGGAGAGAGGAGGTAGATAGAGCCTCCGAAGGGCGTGGATAGTTGGTAACTCTTGCACTCGTCCACAGGCACCTCCTTCGAAATGATGGGCCAGCGTCTGCAGCAGTTGTCTGTGAGACAGTCCGAGTGCGCTCCCACCACCACCTTCCACTTGCCCTTCACTGACGTCACTTTCAAGTTGGCAATGCAGCCTGCAGGAATGTGGCATGAAGTCACGTGTGTTTCCTTGAAGGAAGACTTGAAAGCCACTGAGATGCACTTGCGAGGAGGAAGACTCTCATAGTCGCCAGGGAAGTGCCTGATTCCTTGCGCCTTGAGCGCCTTGTTTTGTTGAAAGGATACCAAGTTGCACCAAGTATCTAGTGTGATCTTCTCAAGGTGGTTCTTTGAGCAGACTTTATCAGCTGTGCACAAGGGAGCAACCTTACAACAGACCTCCTCCCATATTCTCAATATAGCAGGTTTGAAGACCGTGGTCTGATCCATAGGCAACTTACACAATTTGTAGACAAAACTTGCATCCCAAATCAGACTTTTCATTTCATCCTGCTTCTGCAAGCTTTTACTATCTACCAAATCTTTGCACGGAGGACTTCTGTTGATCTTCAACTCATTATACACCACTCCATCCCAAAAAGCAAAACCTACATTGTTCAAAAACTGAGCATAAGGGACGTCTATGATTGATTTTCCAGGATTGAGTTGTAACCACCCCCAAGGTGTGAATGCCTGCACAAAGCCTCCCCCCTCCTTCACATACTGTTCCAGCAAAGTCTCTGGAAGCTTCTCATTAGTAGTGTTGATGATAATATCAAACTTCTTCAAATCTTCTAACTTTTCCAAAGCAGGAGAACTCTTCAAGAAACACATTTTGATGTCCTGCTTCTTCCTGCTCAGCCACTTGCGAAGGTTCTCATAGATGACAGAATTGTCAAATGTTGACTTTTCATCATATAACTCGACTCCATATTGGTCATGAGAAAAAGCAGCCACTCTGCCTTTTCCATACTCAGCTGCTACCAGCACTACATCTTGTTCCTTGTCTCCTGTCACCAGCACCACTGTGGCTTGCCCGAACACTACCAAAATCCCGGGAGTGCCTCTTTTGTGAAATTTTTCAACGCCATTCAATATTTCATTTTGGTGTATTTCCATTTTCTAGTCTCATCTGAAAAAAGTGTTCTTTGATCGATTTCGTTTTCTTTATTGTTGATATTTGTTTAAATAAAATGATGAAAATTCAATTTCTATTTGATGAATATTTAAAAAAATAGAAATGGAAATAAATTTCTTACATGAAGAAACGTTACTTTTTTAATTACTTCCTCAGTAGTACAAAAACTTTAGACAAAAAGTCGAGATGTAAAACTTAGTTTTGTTCGAAATATCAACTTGAAATGACAACTATACTATAAAATAAAATGGTTTCAATTTAAAAAATTGAGAGTCTTACAGTTAATAGCTGTTAGTAGCTGTGAATGGAGTTTTAAACGTTTAAAAGAAAATTCGTGAACGTATATTGATCTTTTGAGTATAATATGAGCAATTTTCATGAAAAAGAATATACGAAACATTGATTTTTAATATGAAACCAAACGTAGTATGTGAAAAAAATATATATTTAAATATAACTATTGATTTTTCGGTTGCGTGAAAGTGTGTATAGTCGTTACTTTAATCTAATCAAATCATTTTTATAGTGCTGATTTCATTAATTTTGATTTAATTTATTTAAACTTGTTCTATAATCTAATTAAAATTTAAAGTTTCATGTATTAGCTATAAAAAAGTTAATTTATCTATGAGTTATAGTTGTTGCTAATTGCTATAAAAATAAAAAAAATTCTAATTTCCGAATCCGCCAATCTGTCCTTATTTTAATAAAATCCAATTAAACGCTAAAAATAATGAAAATGGTAATAATAATTCTCATTTTTAAAGCACCACGTAAAGGAACTGAGGTGATCCCGTTCAGTCAAGACGAATCGGGTTTTAAAGATTATACGTTAGTTTAAATAAATATGTTTTAAGTTAAGATTTTGAAAAAAAAATGGAATTTCTTCTCGTTGGTGGTAGGAAGTTTCAGATAAGAGAAGATGCATTTTTGAAAGATCCTTTTGATAATGTTGTTTGTGGCATATCTTTGCTTGAGGAGTGGGGCAGTTGAAGAACAAAGTATTTAGTATTTGGCTTTTGTTGGATGAGATTATTCAAGTAGATTAGTGTAGAGGTCGAGAGAGATATGAAAGTTAACAATGAAATCCTGAGAATTCGTTTCGATTGCACTGAAAGCCAATGAAATTGAATTAAGCTGCTTTGTGAAGAATGGTGGATGTAGTGGTCGAGTGAGTTAATGTTTATCACAAATATAGCTGCTTTGTTCGTTATTCGCTGTAGACGTGTTTGTTGGTGTTGTGTACTTTTGTAAAACATAGAGTTGCTGTAGTCAAACCTTCTGATGACTATAACAGCGAGCCAGGGTTGAGGCCATGTCATTTGTGAGGAATGGACAAATGTGAGAAATGGCACAAAGATGGTAGAAGACAGAATGACAGACGTTTTTTTGTCAGTGTCTTTATTGAAATAAATCTAGAAAGACACTAGAAATGGTACAGAACATGGGGAACAATCGAAATAAAATATAAAAATTAAAATAAACAGTAACTGAATGTCGTAAAAACTGTCAATTGTCTGTTGAAAAAATAAAAATATTGGCTCTAAAATTAAAATTTTGAATTTCAAAATTTAGAATAGAATGACTACTGAAGAATTTTTTTAATTTAACCAAAATTCTAATGTTACAAAGAATCTAAGAAATTTGAAAGCAAAATTTTTTAGAGTCAAATAAATGAGCCTTAATAGTTGAGAATTGAATCATAACTTATGATCACGTATTATAACACACAATTGAAATTAACACATATAATAGCTATCGAAGAATTTCATTCAGGTTATTCTTTTTATCTTCTTTTTTCGTTCTCATACATTTTTCATTCTCACACTGAGGTTTGTCTGGATACCACAATTCCTTGCAATGCTTTCAACATTCGCTCACTTTCTTGTTGTGTAATTGGCAAATGGTATTGACGTTGTCGTTGGTTGACGATTTCACTGCAATGCCTGCATTTCAAACATACTGTTTAAATTATAGTTTATCATCAAAGGCTAGCACCTTGAGCGTTTTATTGATATTGATGGAGGAGGAACAAATGTCGATGTTACAGAACATGGCGAACAATTGAAAAAGAGAACAAATCGAAAGTTAATTAAATTTCAAACTGAAAAATTCTGAACAGCATAAAAAGCCAAAATAAAAATGAAGGGCATTGAAAAAAGATGTAAAAAAATACAAACTTAAGCAACAATCAGGTATAAAGAAATAATTCAACTAAAAGTACAAAAAAGAAAATGTCGAGAGGAAAACTCAAATCAAAAACGATAAAACAATGTTTTGTTTATTAAAAAGTGAAAAGACGAGGAAGACGTTTTGACTTGCTTGAAGAAGAAGGTCGTTTTGATGTGGTTGTGCATAAGGAGTACATAGTGCGAGTTACTAGTGACGGGAAAACTGACTTTCATCAAGAAATCCAAACGTTGATTCTGTTTTTGAATAGCTAGGCGAAAACAGTGAATTTTTATGAGTTTATTAAGTAAAGATTGGAACTGTTTGATACGTTTTTGCTTGGTGAATCCACACTATGAAAGTTCTGCATATTTTATGCGAAATATGAGATTCAGTTATATCAGTTCTATGTTTCGTTGCCAGCGTGACGCCAGTTTGCCGTTGAGTTTTCATTCCTCAAATTCCACTATTTTAATCACTTTTTTAAATTTTTTGTCAATTTAATAATTTTTATTAATATTTCATTGCGTTCAATGTTATTTAACTTTTTCTCTAGCGATTTGTTCATTTCGATTTTTAGTTTCATCATTTTTGTTTTTCAAATTCATTATATTCTCATCTATAGGATAAAATATTCTCATTATGGTTTTAAAATGCTAGTTCGGACCTAAAATGAGTCGTAATACTAAAAATATATAATTTTTTACAGTCTTTATTAGATCAAGTCCAGACATACGCTGGAAATGGTACAGAACTATTTTTTTCTCATAGACTTTATTGAAGCAAAGTCATACAAACGCTGAAAATGGCACAAAACATGGTGAAAATCAAAATTAAAAAAATCAACAATAACTGAATGTCAAAAACTGTCAATTGTCTGTTGCAAGAGATCAAAAACTGACTACAGAATCAAATTTATTCAAAAGCAGAATTGTCTATTAAATCAAATAAATGAGTCTTAAAATTTGACAATTGAAACATATCATGAAACCACAAAACATAACTATTGCAGTGTTATTTCAAGTTATTTCTTCTTTTCCTTTATTTTCCATCTCAGTCATTTCTCATATTCACAAGGAAGTTTGTCTGGATACCAAAATGTCTTGCAATGCTTTCAACACTTGCTCACTTTCTTGTTTTTTAAGTTGGCAAACGATATTTTTGTAGCCGATTGGTTGACGATTTTACAGCAATGTCTTTTTCTTCTTCAGCCATTTTTCTAATTCACAAGTCCGTCAGGATAACACAAATTTTTGCAATGCTTTTCAACAATTGTTTACTTTCTTGTTGAATAAATTGGCAAACGTTAATTATGTAGGCGTTGGTTGACGATTTCAAGGCAATGTCTGTACTTCAAACGAGAAAATGACGGATTCGGCATTTTTTTAAAAATCTTTTCTAAATCTCCGTAATCGGCAAAAACTATAACTCTTAGGTAAATTGACTTATTTATAACTGATATTTGAAACTTTGAATTTCAAATAGTTAATAAAAATAGTTTGAATAAAGAAAATTAAAGTAACGGCCATATACGCGTTCGCGAAACAGGTAACTTATCTTGTCATTCCATCATCTGATGGTGATTCTTTGCAATTTTTTTTGTCATAGTCTTTACTGAAGCAAATTCAGCCAAACGCTGAAAATGGCACAAAACACGTTTCCAGTTTTCAGTTTCGCGAAAGCGAAGACTTTTTTTGAATTAGAATTAGACTCTTTATCTACATGGACTAATTTAAGTAATTTTTTTTTAAATCTCAAAAAATCTCATGAATTAACTATACATAATAACTATAATAATATAACACCCCCCAGTCTTCATCCATCTCTCCAACAAATTTCTTTCCTCACTATCCTGGGAGTCTCATTCACTGAAACATTCAACATCACACCCCATGTTGACAATATTATTACTAAATCATTTTTATTGAGGGGATGTACAGGTTTAAGAGAAGATGCATTAATAATAAAAGATGAGGGACCTAATACCGAACCTTGAACTATGCTAGAATTATAATTAAGAGTGGCCTCAAAGCTCTACGGGGTTAATGCCACTATAATAATATTTGTTTTTGTGTTGTATTGTATAAGGCACTAAATGTTTTGTTGAGAAATTTTGTAGAATAGGTTCTATTTTCAAAGAATAAAATAAGTAAATTGTGGATACTATCATCAAGTTGTAATGAGGCCATGTTAGTGATGAGAGTAGAATTATTGAGTGTCGAATACCTTAGAAAAATCTAAAACAATAAAACTTAAAAATTTGTTAGAAGTTAAAAGAGAGGTTATGACAGAAGTGAGATAAATTATAGCTGAAGTGGGTGAGCCAGTTGGCTTGAAGGCAAATTGGTCATCAAACTTAGAATTGATGAGGGGGTTAGTTAAACAAAGGTAGATATGGTCTTACACTATGTATTTTTCTAGGATTCTAATCTAATCTAATCGAGACATTTTTAACGCGCTCCTTAGCACGATGTTCAAAGGCGCTTCCATGAAACGGTTTTTCTGTGGTCTACTGGAAGCCTAGAGGACTACCAGGATCGCACTCTACAGCGGAACAGGCCAATCATTAAGCTGCATGCGCAAAGGTGTCTAAAAACACCATAACGAATAGTCAAAATATCGAAAGGCGCTGACAAGTCAAGTTAGAATTGAAGCAGTTTTGTCATCACAGCTTTGACACACACCATTAAGAACCTGGAGGAGAGCTGTTTCAGTGGAATGGTTGGGAAATCCCATTCAATGATTTTGGAAATAGTTGGGAGGTTTGATATTGGTCTGTAGTTAGCTGGAGAAGTGGAATCGAGGTTGGGTATTTTGAGAAGTGAAATAATTTGGGGTGTTTTTTTAAATGTTAAGAAAATGTCCTTTTTGATGGATAAGTTTGTTAATTTCTCAAAAATTAAATTGCTATTACATGGTGTGATGTTGATAGTTTCAGTGAATGAAACTCCTAGAATGGTGATGAAGGATGTCCATTTGAGATGGCTGTGGATGGGTATTGTTTTATTATGGTTGTTAAGTATAATTAATTTATGATATTTTTTCGAAATTAACAAATATAATCTAATTTATTCACCATCGTTTGAAAACATTCGAAACTCGCGATCCAACAATGAAACACTGATTTCTGAAGAAAAAACTTAAATAAATTAGTTATTTATTGAAAACAATTCAAAAAGTTGCTTAAGCCATTGGTGAAAAAGTTATGAATAAGTGAAGGATTTTGATTTTACAGATTTGTATAAAGCAATACGTCAGATAAATAATATGAACAATTTGAAGATTTATAAATGACATAAATTATGTAAAAAGCATCAGTTAGAAATCTAAAAATAATAAACAATTTTAAATTCATGATAATCAAGAGTGATTTGTTAGGTGTGTGCAAGTGAACATTTTTCAAAATTCAATGGGTTCGAATGAATGTGCAGAACAAATTTGACTTAGAACAGAGATGTTTGATTAGTAATTGGTAAAAATGAATGAAAGCTTGAATTCTTCAACAATTGGTAATAACAATTAAGTTACAAAAATAATTTAGTTCATGCACTCATGCTATTTCAAAGAAAAAATGTGAAGATTGATGAGTGACCAGTTTTTGAAAAGAAACTTAAAATTCAGAAGCAATGAAAAAATCAACCTTGACTTTTGATAGTACAAAAAAAGTATTAGAAACAGACCTTGACTTTTGATATTACAAAAGAGTATAGAAAAACCAATCTAAACTTTAAAAATTACAAAAGACTACAAAAAATAGTTGTAAGTGGAAGTGGATTACACCAGCTGAAGTAATCTTTGAAAATACAATGAAAACCTAAAAGGTTGATTAGAAAGTATAATTTGACCAGTTAAAAGTTTTTGAGGTATAAACTTATCTATTAGCTTAGTTGTTCAAAAATCAGATCTTGAACATCAATTCTGGAGAATTCCGTTGTAACATTTAATATGTCATGAAAAAACTTGAACGCGTGTTAACGAATTTGGCCGTTATTTTGGTGACGATGTTTTGACGTCTTGAGTGTGTTTGCAAATCCAGCTGAACTTCCCCTCTTTTTAATTTTTTTCTTGGACTCCATTACAACTTCCTCGTAGTTAGCGATTTTATTGTTAATACTTCGATATAGCTTGAAATTGAAGTAGGAAGAAGCAACGAAAATTGGCGATATTAATAGAAAAACGTTGAATAAAAACGTGTGTGGATTTTCACTCGCATATCCAACCAATTCTTCAATGAGAAAGTCGGAATAAAACATCTCGAGCGAAAAGTAATTACTTTGGGATTTTAGAACGTCGGCTAAGCCTGCTCTGCTGCACAAAACTTTTTAAATTAATTTTGTGCTTTATAATTACGTGAGCAGAAAAATTTGAGAATTCATAAATTTATGAAAAAATTAATTTATAAAACAGCTTCTTTAACTGAGTTTTAGAAAAACTAATAATTAACTGAACTTTTTTTTATAGTCTTTAGTGAAGCAAATCCAGACAAACGCTGGAAATGGCACAGAACATAGCGAACGATAGAAAATATTTGAAAAAATTAAATAAACAAGAACTGAATGTCATAAGAACTGTCAATTGTTTGTTGCAATGAATCAAAAAATGACTATAAAATACAATTTATGATTCTCAAACATTTAGAATTGAGTTATAGTTTATATTGAATGAATACTCAAGAATGTTCAATCAAATTTACTGAAACTGAAATGTTGAAAGTTTTGAGAATATTCCAAAGCAGAATTGTCTATTAAACCAAATTAATGTGTTTTATAAGTTGAAAATTGAATCATTGCTTAAAACCATATAATTATTATAACCATATACTATTGGGAAGTTGTTTCAAGTTATTTCTTTTTTTCTTTTATTTTCCTTTTTAGCCATTTTTCATATTCATGAAAAAGTCTGTCTGGATACTACAAATCCTTGCAATTCTTTCAACACTCCCTCATTTCTTGTTTTTGAAGTTGGCAAACGGTCTTCTTGTAGCCGATTGGTTGACGATTTTACAGCAATGTTTCTTTCTTTCCCAGCTATTTCTCAAATTCACAGGTTAGTCAGTCTGGATACCAGAATTCTTTGCATTGCCTTTCAACACTTTTTTACTTTTTTGTTGAGTAAGTTGGCAAACGGTATTTATGTTGGCGTTGGTTGAGGATTTCACTACAATGTCTGTATTTCAAACAAAAAAATAGTTAATTCGAAAAAAATTTCAAATTTTTTTCAAAATTTCTGCAATCAGCACACTCCATAACTCTTAGGTAAATTAATTGTTTTATAAAATATATTTTAAATGCTGAATTTCAAACAGTTAATAAAAATAATTTAAATAATTTAAATTAAAGTAACGGTCACACACGCTTTCGTGAAACCGATAACTCTGGCCTCCTACTAACCCGTTTACTTTTTCCACGCCTCCTATGGTAGTCTTTCCTCGATCTATAGATCTACCTTTTCTCCTTTTAACGTCCACTCAACTTCATACTCCGTCTTTGAATGTTTATTTTCATCATTCAAATCTACTTCCAATTTTACTTTTGTTATTTACCTTATTTATAGACCTCCTACTTCTTCTCACTTTTGCTTGAAACGTTTTCACTTTTAACTGAGACTTTCTATATGCATTATTTCTCTTTTTCGAAGATATATTAATATTTCTTATAATAATCACATAAATCCCAATTCTTCATAATTATATTATATTTTGATTTTTTCCTCTTACCTAACATGCTTATTTTCCAACACACTCCGCCGGGCACACTTGATTATATAATCTCTTGTTTTTTCACTAAGCCATCCAGCTCTGCCCAATGTGTTACCTTTCTGACCGCCCTCTCATTTATTCCTTATTTACTAATCCATCTTTTCCAATCTCCAAAGATAAAAATAGAATCAATATATTGGGACTCATATAGAAGATGAATGAGAAGATGGTAAGAGATTATAGAGAAATCAATTTTTCTCAGCCGTCGTAATTTCTATTTATATCTGTGTTTTTTATAAACTATTTTTGAAAATTTCAACTCACTTTATTAAGCAAAGATAGGATATCCATCTGTGAAGGAAACGTGGAAACAGCTAAAAACTTGTAAAAATATTGACATCAATTGTTCAAAGTTTCAAAAATCAGCGGATGTGAGCGTGTAGAAATTAAACTCAGGCCCTCAGAGGATGGTTGAAACGGAGAAATGAGAAAATAAATGAGTAAAAGTAAACATATAAAAATAATAAAACTGAAAGTGAATGAATTCAAAGATTTTAATTTATCTATTCCACTAAATGTTTTCATGGTGCTTTTAAGGCGCTCTCGTTTTACTCATTGCAAGACCACATGGCGACTAAGACACGTGACGTCTGTTTTTTACTTGAATTGCCGCTTCCCACAATTCATAGCCTGAAACGATTCTCTGGCTTGATGGCTTCGTATTCGTGAACAACAACTTGGCATGAATGCACTCTTAAAAGAATACGTTATAACGTTTCTTAGCATCTCGCACTCAAGCTATCAATAAATATATACTTTTTTAAGTTTATTTAAGTTTTATGAAATATCGTGGAATGGAATAATTGTTATTGTTTGCATAGTTGGTTTATTGAACCACAGCCTATTTTAAATAATAAAAAAATAATGTTAATAATTTAAAGTTTGTGACCTCGAAACTCTACGGGGTTAATGCCACTATAATAATATTCGTTTTTTGTATTTTTCCTCTCAACATTATTGTTCTTAATCATCCAATCTAACATTAATTTAACATTTTTAACATTATAAAACGCCTTATACCTTTTACTCGCTGCGGGGCTACTAAGCCACTCTAGGACGGCGTCTGTTCCCTACTCAAATCTCAGCTTGCTCGTTCACTCGTTACGGCGGAACAAGCTAACCATTATGTCACGGGCACAGACATGTTACAGAAGTTGTTACAAGGATGAGTCAAATGAACGAAAACCATAATGTGACAAAACATAATAATGAGAAATACGGGAAATTTTACGTTAGGACCGAATAAATATTCGTTAAAATCCACTCAATGAAACTTTGAATTATATAGAGACAATATCATCAAAAGCCAAAACTGCAAAGATGTTGAACTTGTAAGGATTGAAACAACAAGCAATTTATTGAAATCAATTTCAAAGGCTCACTGCACGTTTGTACATTCCTATACACTAATAAGGGCAGGTCTTTGTTGAAGCCTCCCGTGGAGATCTTTTGTTTCACTTGATGAGGCCTATTATTTAGGTCTAGGTTCTGCCCTGTTGCAAGCTGGAACGTTGTGATAGACACAGAGATGGTAGTTTTGAATGAAACGGAATCAAAGAAATCCAAAAGGAAGTGTTAGTTTTTATAATGCATTTCAATTGAAATCAGGGTGAGTTTGTAAATTTTTTAAAAAACCAAAAAAAAAAAATTTTTTTTTGAAACGTGAAAAAGACAAAACTATCAAAATTCAGCAGCTCTCAAGTTGAAAGTTGTTGTGGAAGATGATACTCCATCTAAATTAAATTTTTTTTTTAAATAATGTTTGAGAAGGCATTACGCTTAAAAGTTAGCCTATGTAAGCAAACGGGATTTTGTAGAGTAGGAATTTAAATTAGGTCTACGATGGGATGGTTTAAATCAAGAATTTGAGAAAGAAACAATTGAATATATAATATAATATACTATAATATAATTTAATATAATTTAATTTAATATAATGTAATATAATATAATATAATATAATATAATATAATATAATATAAGATAATATAATATAATATAATATAATATAATACAATATAATATCATATCATATTATATCATGTAATATAACATCATATCATATAATATACTGTGATATGATGTGATATAATGTAATGTAATGTGATATGATGTGATATAATATAATATAACATATGATATAGAGTAAAACTACTGAAAAGTGACGACGTCAAGGAGTTTTGAAAGAGAACAGGCAGAAAATGAAAATTAAAGCATCAAAGTGTTAAAAGGTGTCATAAAAAGTCAACTTACTGAAACAACAACATCAAGAGAGGGAGAAAAACAAAAAGTGATATCGATGAAACGCCTTATTTGTAAAGTTATTATATTTTTAGTAACTCAACATTGAGATATCATGTGCGATCAAAAAGAAACAAAGTGCCAAGCACGTTGAATAAATTTTATTTCAAGGTGCGAGAAACGAGTTAAACAGTTTACAATGGTGGATATATAAATGCAACGTGTCGCTATTAATTGAGTTGGTGAGCAAACCAAGCGCACGGAACAAAGGTCGCTTGTGATCATTGCTAACTAAACAACCTTCCTAATTTTTATCCACATTCTCTCATCTTATCAAAACATTCATTCCTTACTGATCCATGCAGTTCAAAACACTTAAAACCATATTCAACAGATTTTGTAAAAGTCAAAAGTTTGTATCAACATTCCTTCGAAGCACTTGGAGCTGAAGTGTAGATCTACAGGACAGCTTTAGCTGCTTTACACTCGGTTTTTTAACTAGCGCTATAAGACTTGTCTTCGCTCACGACGAACACAACATGCAAGGGATACACAGCTATTACAAAGCGGCTTTGGCCCTCAACGTGATGGTCCTTGTCTTCCTTAGCTACCGAGAACTCACAAGAAGAGAATGTACCAAAATCTACACTACGAACTCCACCACCAACAAAATCGAAGTTATGAGGAAAGAAGTTGTGGAAGAGAAAAAAAGACCGGTGCTTGGCTTTTTGAGTCACAAAGCTGATCAAAAACGACGTCTGAAAGCGCTGGTGCAACGAAAGGTTAGTGTTTTCTTTCATTGCAAAAATAAAATCGAAATTGAAAAAAGAAAGTTGCAAATGAAACGAGGCATTGAGACGACAGCAGTTATCGAATGCGACGGTGCAGGCGCCAGCGCTGGACGAAGAGTTGTTGGCGTATGTGAAGGAGGTGATGGACATACCAGCTCCCAGAAACCAAATCAAAATGTCGAGGACGCTTTACCAAACACCTCAAGCGGCCGAGATTGACCGAATACTTCGACAAAAAGTAATTTACATTTTTTATTACTGAAAACGGGCTACGGTCTATCTAATCAAATCATTTGTAAAATTCCTTTTAGCGATTTGCTCAAAGACGCTGATGAAAAATGAATAATTTCGGATATAAATGTTGATTTCTATAAGATATTTATTGGATGTTCACCGATAAGCGAGTAAAGCTGTTAGGCTCACCTTTCGATTCTCCGCTAGGCTCAGCTTTGAGTTATAAAATCTTGAATAAAAAATATATATTATTCTGAGATTTCCTTAATACCCAGCAAAAGTTGAAATTGATGATAGGTTGATGCTTTTGAAAGACGCTACAAACATTTTACTGCTCAACCTTGTCTTCAAACTAAACAAAGCGGTCTCACGTGCCCCCATGAATACATCAAAATTCCGATCGTGTTCACTTCAGTGTATTTTTATAATGTTGTCTACTTACTTTATTGTAAGTTATCTCACTCAATAGTTTTTTTAATAGTCTTTATTAGATCAAGTCCAGACATACGCTGGAAATGTTACAAAACACTATAGAAATATTAAAGGAAAAAATATTTTTCATAAATATTTCTATTTATTCATTTGGCGTCGGTTAGTTTGAAATGTTTTTATAGTGTTACTGTTAGGCAACTATGATATAGATATATCAGCGACACACCTGCGTGGTATTGAACACTCACCACAATAAAAACGAAATTGCAAAAGTTTTGTCGGAAAAGCGAAAAGACTTCTTATCTAATCTAATTGAATCTAATCATGACATTTTTAGCGCGTCCTTTATCACTATCTTCAAAGGCGATCCCATGGAAACGGTTTTACTCGCTGTGGGCCACTAGAAAATTAGACACTCAAGGAAGGCATCTGTACTTTAATTGAGTTGCCGCTTTCAAAACTCAAACCTGGGCTCACCCGATCACACTTTACGGCAGAACAGGCCAATCATCGTGCCGAAGGCCTAAAGATAAAATCCGAAAATACCAATAAAATTCTGGTCGTTGAAATAAGATAAAGTGAGCAACAGTGTCAAAAGCCGAAGAAATCCAAGCAAAGAGAGAAAGGTTGACATTGTGGGAAGAGAGCAAAGTCTACTTGCAAGTTTTGAAGAGGAGTCTCAGTGCTATGGAAAGAAGGGAATCCAGATTGGGGAAGAGGGAGGAGAGGATTCGTTTCAAGAAAGGAAAAAGTGGAAGATTAACAGGCTTTTACAATTTTTTAAAATTAAAAGAAAACTCAGATACAATCCACTAAAATAAAATACGATTATCATTATAGTTGCATTAACACCAGAGAGTTTCGAGAGTAAGGTACAGGTCTGTAGTTCAATAGAGGTTTCTAAAAAGACTTACATAAGAAGAAATATTAATAAAGTAAAGAATAAAAAGTTCGATTGGATAGAAGGGGGAAGCTTTTTAAAAATATAAGCAGGGATGAAGTCAAAAGATAATTTTAACGATACATAGATTATAGTCAATATATTTTTTAATTCCGAAAGATTTTCGAGAAAATGTTTATTCAGAGAAGCTTCGAAAATTCTAGCGAGAATTGAAAAGTGATTTATTTTATTATTCATAGAAGAAAGTGTATTCTTAAGAAATGGTGTCGTAGAAGAACTGCAGAGTGAATACATTACAGCACATGGACGAAAAATATTTTATTCGCATTAACCGCAGAGAATTGCCATGTCATAGGAAAGGAAACAAAATAAATTTGAATAAGAACCTGGGGTGAAAACCTCAGGTTGCTTTTGAAGAATAGGCTGATTTAATTGAATTGAATTTTAAAAACTATAAAAAAGAAGACCCTGCTAAAATATTTGTTCTCGGCTCTTTATGCCACAAAGGGATAGTGAAAACCGATCGATTTAATATATTATGATGAAGATTGTTTCAGTTGCGTACTTCAGCACCATGTTCAAAGGCGCTCAATAAGCATTTCAAGCCTCCGAACAGTTCTTTTGGCATAAGAGCATTTGTTATCGATGCAAGGAAGCTAAGAAAGAAGCAAAAAAGTGTCAGAAGAAAGAACATAGGCAGAACTTTCAAGAAGGAAAGCACTGAAGACTTTTTAGTCACTCTTTATCAAGCTACTCTCAGAAAATTAGGCCAGCTACTCACACGAATGTTTCTTTTTTTGTGGCGTATTCTTGAGCAGTAGCGACATTCAGACAGGCACTGTAAAAAACTAACAGAAATCAAGGTGGCATACTGAAACAGTAACAACATGAAACCGTTTAACAATGAAATATTTTATGAGTTCTTGCCTCCATAAAAGTTACTTAAAACAAGCGTCTATGTTTTATGTTTCTCGGCAGACTGAGTTCGTTGGCTTGATCCCCTTACTACTTATAGCTTGATCAATACTTGATCGACCACTTTTTCATTAATTTTTTTTCTTTTATTATTTTTCATTTATTATTGTTTTTATTATTGCTGGTAGTAATAATAATATTAGTTATAATCCATAGTTGTAGGCCGTCAGTACTAAATGTTTTCATCTCATTGCCTTCCTCGAATCATTGACGGGCTGAATGGCCGACCAATCGATGGGACAAGTTTGATGAATATGTTAGTACCAAGAGATCGAGACAGATGCATTTTATTTATTTTTTATTTAGAGTAGAAAAATACGCAATAGACAAGCGATCGATTTTTTGTTGTTGTGTTGTTTAACTTCAGTCGTTTCATTTTTTATCAGAGAAACGGCTTCTTCATAGAGGCAGGCGGCTTGGACGGCGAAAGATCTTCCAACACAATTTGGTTCGAGAAGGTTCGTATTTATTTCTTATCTGCTCCGATCACAACGTATGAGAAGCGCCGATTGCATCTTCAAGAGCGTGCAAGTCGAATTTATGACTTTTGAGGCTGTTAAAAATATGATTGAAGTCTAATTGTACGAAAACACACTAGTCGAGAGGGTGGACCGGTTTGCTGGTGGAGCCTGACCCTTACTTTTACACGCAACTGCTGGGCAAGAACAGGGCTTCGTGGTCCATCAACGCCTGCATCAGCCCTCTCACCCACGTCTCTGAAGTAGGTGCATGCACCAACTTCTTGAACTTCCATCACCTTCCTCTGAAACACTCTCTTCGACTTTGCAGCTACCCTTTTCAATGAGTCTTGGAGGCCTGGGCACACTGAAGATGAAGGAGAAATTAAGTAACCACTTTAAGGTGGGTTGTTCCTCCTCTTCTAGAAAGCATTGAAGCCACAAACCCGATTCATCTTCTCGCCAGGTTCCCTGTTACCCGCTGCAGACGTTGCTTGCTGCGTTGTCAGTCACACACGTGGACTTCTTCTCACTGGACGTGGAAGGAGCCGAAGGAATCGTGCTTGAGTCCATTCCCTTCGACAAGGTTGCTGTGCTGCGCTCGCTTCTGCCACCTCTCACCTAGCAACACTCGTCAATCTGGCAATTTTCTCCTCTTTCTCGAGGTCTCAAAACTCTAAGGGGTTGATGCCACTATAGTAATATTCGTGTTTGTATTGTACTGTATTGCAATGCCACCTTCTCTTTCCAGCTGGACATCAGCACTCTGGCTGTGGAGTATGCTCATGGTAACAAGAAAAAGTGTGTGATTTCTTCATTCACCATCTCTGCTCCTAACTTCACTTTCTATAAAACCGAAAATGTTCAATCGAAGGCTTCATCTGATTTTGTTAAAGCAAAGCGTTTGTTAAGCGTCATTCATTATCCTTATGAGAATAATGTGTAGGCGTTCTCATGTTCACACAACAGCACCTTATCGGCTAATGCTTCACAGTTTGCTTGTGAACTTCATGTTCCCTGTATATTGAACATTCTGCCATCACAGATACACCGATCTGATGCAGGGAAGAGGATACAACATGACGAAGGATTTGGTGGTGCACAAACCTGAGCTCACTCTATGGGTCGATGACTTCATATTCGTGAAGAACAATTTCAAATAAAGACACGCTCAAAATAACAACTCGTCTGCTTTTATAGCCCTCATTGGAGCAAGCACAGACGAACGCTTAATTTGTTATCAACTGAGAAGAAGCTTTTAAAATTGTCATTAGGCTTTAAGCTCTTCCCCTTAGCCATGTTAACAAGAAGACTACAAGTAACTCTAGTGTTCCACCATCGCAGAAAACTCTTCCATCCAATCGTATTTTTGTTTTTTTCTCTACTTTGTGTCAGTAAAGCTTTTGAAACTTACCTGCTTAAACAGTTCGTAGTAGCGTGCTCTTGAACATTGAAGTCAGCGCTACACAAATGTGTGGATAAGATAGGACTGACTCCATGTCATTAATTTTTGTTATGGTGTTAACTTTTAATGTAACATTCCCCCATGTTGTGATATTCACTTTTGTCGTTAAATTCATTTTATTATGACATCCAGTTTTGTTATGACATCCAGTTTTGTTATGACATCCAGTTTTGTTATGACATCCGGTTTTGTTATGACATCCAGTTTTGTTATGACATCCAGTTTTGTTATGACATCCGGTTTTGTTATGACATCCAGTTTTGTTATGACATCCAGTTTTGTTATGACATCCGGTTTTGTTATGACATCCAGTTTTGTTATGACATCCAGTTTTGTTATGACATCCGGTTTTGTTATGACATCCAGTTTTGTTATGACATCCAGTTTTGTTATGACATCCAGTTTTGTTATGACATATTCAAGAGCTGCAGAAAAGCCCTCAGTTGACGATTTCGGCCCAATGTTGCTTATTTCCTACGAAAAATGGTGGATGATTCTTCGTAACCAGCACAAGCTCCCGGAAAAACAAACTATTTACGACTAATTTATATTACTTATTACTAATATTTTAAACCTACTTTTTAATTTTTACTAAAAACAGTTTAACTAGAGTAATTTAAAAGATCAGACAAGCAAGACCACACTGTAAGCAAAGACTGTAACTTCTATGCAATACAATAAAAATACTAACATTATCATAGTGACATTGTTCTATGGGACAATCCTAAATTTACCCATCACATTTCTTTTCGTGAAGCTCTTGAAACTTTTTTGTTTGCAGTTCCTAACGGAGTTTCTACACAAGCTGCAATAGCGCCATACAACTCTTTCAATTTTCTTAGCTCAAATGTTTTAGTCCAGAACTCCCAAATTTTCTGAAGTTTCAGTGCTTTGGTTCTATGTTAATCTTATTCTACGTCAATTATTGTAGTCAATTTTCACCCTGACACCTCATGTCATTGCGGTTCTACTCGATTTGATTTTCCTATTTTGACTATGCCTTTTTGTGTAACACCTTTGCGCCTGTGGCATAATGGTTGGCCTACCCCTCTGTAAAGTGTGATCGGGTGAATTCTGGTTTGAGTTATAAAAGCGGCAACTCGATTAAAGTACAGATGCCGTCCTAGAATTTCCAGTCCTCTAGTAGCACTAAGCGAATGAAACCGTTCCCACGAGAGCGCCTTTGAAGATAGTGCCAAAGGGTGCGACACAAATGTGCTGATTAGGTTAGAAAAAATAAAAAAATTAAAACATTTTTTAAAATTTTCGTAACCAGCAAAAACTATAAATTTAAGATGGAATAACTATTTTATAACCGATATTTGAAACTTGAAATTTGAAATAGTTGATGAAAATATTTTAAATAAATTAAATTAATGAACAGCAATGGCTTTCGCACAATTGGAAATGATTGTGGTCTATTTATCAAATTTAAAAATAATAATATTTATATAGATAAACTATTGAAATATAACTTACTAATGAAATATGGTATGAAATAATTCGCTCAATATAACAAAAAAATCAACGAAATGTCATTTGATGGGGTTGTCCTGCTGGAGTTGACTGTTTGTTGGGCTCATACCCTATTCTTTCATGAACTGAATCTCTTTTCTGATCTTTTGCAAGATCTGTTTGTTGAATTGGATTTTAACGTTTCATGGACACGAAAGAAATTTTTAAAATGCTGGTCAGAGCATGTGGATGCAGAAAAAATACCAAAATAAGATGAATTGTTAACTTCCACCGTTTGAAGTTGTATTAGCGTCAGGGTTTCCTTTGTTTTTTTCATTTCTGACTAGTGTCCATTCATTGATGTTGTCCAACTGCATTTCAATTCTAGTGGGGTCTCTTCGCAACATTTTAAAAATATGATTATGAAAAATACAAATGGTTTTTGTTGAATTATATAATGAATTAAACTTTTTAATTACAGAATAACGTTATTATTGAACTTCTAACACTAGACAAACGGTTATTTTGTTAAAAACTGCGTAAATTAAAAAATTTCTAACTCCGCTACCGTTTAAACTTTTACTTAAATTTACCTTTAACTTATTTTTAGAAATTATGTAAATTTAATGGGATATATAAATTATTCTGAAATAATGAATGAAAAAATAATTTTAGATATAAAATTGTTTAAACAACAATGTTCAAAAATCAATTTAAAAGGGTGTGCCTTACCATATTGAGTGTCTTTAGTGAAGAAATAATCTATTGACAATTTTTAGTTTGTTTCTTGTTTTTATCGATACAAGTACAGTGACGTTTAGAAATAATCATGAATTTTTTAGGGCAAATGTTTGGCAAGAAAGGGAACAAAGCCCCAACACCACAAGAAGCTATACAACGGTTAAGGGAAACAGAGGAAATATTACAAAAAAAGTCTGATTTCCTAGAAAAAAAGATTGAACAAGAAATTTCAGTGGCAAAGAAAAATGGAACAAAGAACAAAAGAGGTAAAACTCTTCAGTTTCATCAATTTTTTAAAAAATTTTAGGTTTTTGATTGGTATGAATCATTGGGTAAGTATAATAAACCATAAACGAGTGTCCCAGAATGGGCTGCGTAAAACATGCTAAGAAAAAGGAAAAATCAGTAGTTATAATCAAAAACCAGAAAAAATTTCCAAGGTGTGATAGTTTTTGTTTATGTACCCTTAACAACGTTTGTTGCTCTAAGAAATTGAGGCTCATCTGATGTTTCAGCCTTTTTATCATATCAGTCAAGTAATTATTCATAATTTTATTTTTTTACTACAAATTTGAAATTTGAAGTTTTTTTCAAATAATACTAGACCACAACACCTCTTCTACTTTGTCAACAGCTGCAATTCAAGCTTTAAAGAGAAAAAAGAGATATGAGAAGCAGCTAGGTCAGATAGATGGCACTCTATCAACCATTGAGTTCCAGCGAGAAGCTCTAGAAAATGCTTCTACCAACACTGAAGTTCTCAATGTCATGGGTGATGCTGCAGTGGCACTCCAAGCAGCACACAAAAATATGTATGTTTTTCTTGGTGGTTTGAATAACAATTTAGTGTTGAACTTTTATAAGTTTTATAAGAATGTTCAATTTGTTCAATTGTGAATGTTTTCAATGTGTTCAAAGTTAAGCTCTCTTTATACATTCATAGTAAGAGGTTTCTGTGTTGAGAAGCATTTTTTCTCCCAGACAACTTTTCAGTGAATGAATGATTTGCATAATAGGAATGTAGATGATGTGCACAAGTTAATGGATGACGTAGCCGAACAAAATGAGGTGGCCAATGAAATCTCCTCTGCCATTTCCAACCCTGTAGGCTTTGGCCAGGATGTGGATGAGGTAATCCTTCCAATATATTTTTCATAATCACTTTTTCTTCAAAATCCAATACTCATCACATATCTAGTTCAAATGATCTCAAACTTCCTAAATCAAAACTTCTTTGATTCCACACACACCTCATACAAGAAAATTATATAGAGTAAAACTACAAACACACCACCCAGGACGACCTGATGGCTGAATTGGAGGAGTTGGAGCAGGAGGCGCTCGATGAGGAGTTGGTGAAGGTAGGTCCCACCTTCGACGAGCTCCCCGCCGTGCCCAGCCAGCCCATCGGCGAACGCGCTGCTGGTGAGTGTTATGGGGTGTTTGCAGTTGAGGCTGCAGGATGCAGTGTTTCATGGTAGCTCTCGAGTGTGATAGACTACTAAGGATTTTAGACTAATTATATAAATACTCATTCACTATGGAGTGGAGCTTTTATTCATCCTTCAAAACCTCCTCCACAGCTAAATCCTCTGCCGATGATGACGACGTCAGACAACTCGAAATGTGGGCCTCTTAAGGAGATGATCATGAATTTCAATGATGAAGATGTCTAATAATTTATCAAATAACCCTTAACCTATCTCTTTATCAGTTTGTTTAAAAAATCAAGCTGTTTAATCGAGTAATTTAAAGCTTTCAATTTAACGCTGAATAATGACTGTGAAGTAGATCAACACGCGTCGTGCACTTTTATACTGAGGATATGATGATTTCGGTGAAAACTGTTTTTTAAGCCGCATCATTTAAATTTCTCATTAGTTCATTGTACTTTCAGTTCTATGACGCATAATCGGTGATAAATTGACCTTTCATTTCAAAAAGTAACGCGGGGTTGGAGCTTTCGTCTTGCGTGTTCATAAACATGGGCGCCCAATATTTTTTTTTTTTACTTTTCAAGTTTTTGTATATGAAGGTAACAAAGATTCAGTACTTTGCCATAAAATACAAGTATGATGTGTGTATTCCTTAGCTTTGATCGGTCTTTTCAAAAAATAAAAAAGTTTCGATTTGGTGGAAAACTTCAGCTTGGAGGTGTGCCCCTTGCCGGACCTTGTCTGACACTTTTGGCATTACTCATCTTGGTAGCGACACAAAAGCTTCAATAATTTTCAATCAAATCAATGACTAAAATTCATAGCACCTTTTTTTACAATCGGCCTCGTTCTATTCATATCTTAGGCTTTCACTCCCCTTTTCCGAACTGCAAATAAAATAAGAATCGTTCATGGTTTTTCAAAATGGTTTTTTCATCTCCCGTGTATAGATCGTATATAACTCGTGTTTTGTTGGCTTTGTTCTACGATTTTGCTTATCAATGCATCTTTGTTGCGTCTTGCATACGGCAAAAATATTCTCATCATGGACTTTAGTAAGCCAAAATCAAAAAAGCGCTGAGAGTGCTTCAAAGCTTGGAGAACGATCGAATTAAAATTTAAAAAGTCAATTTAACACAAATTGTCTGTTACATAAATATAGAGTAATCTAATCTGAGCAACTCATTTGTATAGCGCTGACCAAGACTGTTCAAAAGCTCTCTGCTACGAACTGTTTAAATTACAAAGTTTTGAGGGCTTTACGAAATGAAAGAAGAGAAGTAATAGAGGTGAGATTGGAGGGAGAGATTAAGAGCACGTTTTTTTTAAATTTATTATTATTATTATTAGATTAAATTAGTTTGAACAAAGTGCTAATAGACACGCCACAAATGTCATGATTGGATTCAATCAGGCCAATTTATTATGAAAAATAGAAGGGAATCTGGGGTGTTCATTATATCTTTCTTTTCTTTGTTTAGTTTTTATTAAGTCCAATCCGATCAAATGCTGAAAATGTTACGGACGATGGAAAACGTTCGAAAAAGGAGAAGAAAAATTAAAGTTAACAAAAACTGAATGCTATGAACTTATCCAGCTTAAGCTGATAATGCTAAGATATATGAAAAAAAAACAATTTCAAAAAGTATTAAAGACAATATTTTTTAAAAGTGGAAAAGATGAAATAAAAACAGGAAAATTCAAAAGAAGAAAATTCAACGGCAAAGACTGACATCACGTTTGAAACGCACTAAAACTTTTCGCCTTTGAACCTTTTAACAGTGCTAAAGGGTGCCTCACAAAAGTTTTGATTAGATTGATTGTAACGGTGAGGCTGGACTGTTTACTCTACGACTTCCAGGCCTCTCTCCCCTCTTTACTTTTTAGTTTTATAGTTTTTTATAGTCTTCATCAGATCAAGTCACACTTTTTCACACGTGCCACATCTGAAGTATGACCAACTCATTTATATTTGCACTCTTGAGTCTCAAGTAAGACAACGACTCATCCACCGATCAAACATTTTTGTAGCTCCATATTATTGTGCTAAAGTACCTCGTCCCGAACTGTGAGAAAATTTTAAAAGTTGATCACCGTTTTTTATTTATTATGACAAATAAAACGTCCAAAGCTCGGAACAAGAATGACAGTCAGGAATAAACCATAGAGACTATGACACTTTCTATTCTCATGTATTCACTCTTATACCTCGATATCCAAAATCTTCGAATTTTCAAGCATATCTTTTCACCAACTTTATGTTGAAGAACTTATTATATTTTTATATTGTTTTCTTCTTTTCATTCAAACATTTTGCAATATTCATTTTCTCCCTTAACCACTTATCAAAAGCAGCAGTTGAAAGTGAACACTTATTTCTCACACAAGTGGCCTTTAATCATTGAAGGATTAGTTTTCATGAAACTGACATGGTACATTTAACAAATAACTACCAAATGAACTAGCTGTGAATACGGGACAATGTAAGAAGATCTAAGCTAATCTGATCAAATCATTTATATAGCGCTGATTCCACACTGATCAAAAGCTTTCCGCTACGAACTGTTTGAACAAAAAAGTTTTAAAGGCTTTACGAAATGAAAACAGAGAAGTAATAGAGGTGAGATTGGGGGGAAGAAAGTTCCATAGAAGAAGCCCACACTAGGAAAGTGCAAATTTAGCATAAGTACTATTGGAAGGTATCCAAAAAAATGAGAAAAAGTAGATCTCAGTCCCTCACGAGAAAGCAACCTTAAAAACTCAGCTAAGTAACAACTCGGTATGCGTTGCCAACATGATGGCAGTTATTGCCGCTGAGTTTTCATTCCTCAAATTTAACTGTTTTAATCAATTTTTCATCAAAGTTGTCAACTGATTTTTTGTTTTAAACTAATATTTCATTGTGTTTACTATTTTTTCAACTTTTTTCTCGCGACTTGTTCATTTCGTAGGTTCAATGCCGACTCTTATGACTGATAACATTCTGTTCTCGTATACTTCAATTTTTTTTATTTCAGTTCGACTATTTGCCGTGTTTTTGTAACATTTCCAGCGTATGTCTGGACTTGATCTAATAAAGACTATAAGTAGTTAGGTTAGTGATTATTTTTTATTTTAAACATAAAAGTGCAGATTTTGAATACTGTTCTTTTTAAAGAAGCAACCAGTGTAGAAAGATAGGAGTCAAACGAGAGCAATTATAAGTGCCAGAAACTAAGCGGGCAGCGCCATTGGAAGCTTTGGTGAGAGGGTGTAGCGTGGTCTCGGGGAGTGCATAGTATAAAGAGTTACAATAGTTAAAGAGGAACAAAATAAGCGAAGAAACTAGTAGTTTGAGAGTTGGATTGTCTAGGAAAGTTTCAGTTGCTTGACACGGTGAAGATGACAGAAAGATGATTTAGCTACAGATTTCATTTGTGGTATGAGAGAAAGTGAAGATTAAAAGGTGAAGCCTTAACTATGGATGGTGGAAGAAGGGGCGAGTGAAAAGTTTGATGAAATATCAATTGAGGGAAGAGATTCAATAAATCGAGAGAACTTTTTAAAATATATAAGATCAAAGTTTGTGGTATTGAGTTTGAAGAACATAGAATCGCTCAAAGAGAATAATCCATCGATAAAAGAAGAATCGAAGATGAAGATGAAGA
The DNA here is from genome assembly GCA_947562095.1 of Branchellion lobata. Lineage (NCBI taxonomy): Eukaryota > Metazoa > Annelida > Clitellata > Hirudinida > Piscicolidae > Branchellion > Branchellion lobata. The sequence goes on from OX387246.1 coordinate 2,890,501, forward strand.
AGAAATATATAATAAAAAAAACGAAAAAGATTGAAAAAAAATAGGAAAAGTGTATTTCGAAAATAGAAGAAGCAGAAATCAAAACGAAAAAATAAATAAAATAACAAATTAATAAATTACAAATTATTAAATGAAAAATTATCAAAAAGAATAAATATAAATATAATATAACTTTTTGTTAAATTGAAAATTAATAATTAGAAGTAAAGCAACAGAAAAACAGAACTAAAAAGTATAAAAAAATCTTTAAAGAAAAGCTTAAGAAGTAAAAGAAAAAAAGCAAGGAAAAAGTTAATGATAAAACTTAAAAAAAACAATGATTAAAAAAATTAAGGATGAAAAAGTAAATAAAAAATAAAAGATGAAAGAAAATAAAGAAAGGAATAGCTTTAAGAAAAAGATGCATATAAGAGAATAAGAATAATGAGAAGACATTTCAAAAAAGGTTAGAAAAAAATTGAATAAATAAAGAATAAGAAAATAAAATAAATAAATAAAGAATAATAATGAAAAAAAAGAGAAGAAAAAAGTATAACAGTACGAAAAATTGAAAAAATTATTAAAAGAAGAAAAAAAATAAATGAAAGTATAACCAAGAAAAAAGAGAAAATAAAAAAAAATAAAGTAAAAATAAAAACAAAAAAAGAAGTACTTCACACTTAAATAAAGACGGTGACTTTTAATAATTGTAACAATTTTATTGCATAGCAGCTATGAATACTTATCATTAAAAATGAAAATTCGTTTCAAAGTTATTTAATTATCCTACAGCACGTTATCTTATTAGTTACTTCTGAAGCATTTAAACGCCCATCTAATTTTGAAAACATCATTAAAAAACAATTATGGCGGACGTTCGTGGTTTTTGCTGTCTTTCGAAAAATGTAGAAGATAAAGAAAGCACTCTTTTAAGTGCCAAAATTGACAAACAGTTAGCCAAAGACAAGGAAAAGCTCCGAAGAACTGTAAAAATTCTATTACTTGGATCAGGAGAAAGTGGCAAAAGCACTCTGATGAAGCAAATGAGAATTATAAATGGCAAAGATTTTCTTCCCGAAGAAATTATTTTTTTCAAAATGACAATTTACGAGAACATTGTGAAAGGCGTTAGAGTTCTTGTGGATGCCTGTCACAAGCTTCAAATACCCTTTTCTAGGCAACAGAGCTCCGAACACGCTTCTTTCGTATTCAACAATTACGACAGCACCACCAAAATAAATGAAGAGCTTTTCAGGCGTTATAAGCCTTCAGTTGCTGAACTTTGGCGAGATAATGCAATTCTTGAAGCTTTTAGCTTAAGGAAGGAATTCCATTTGGTAGGCTGTTATGTTTCAATTTTTAAAAATACTAATCACAATCAATGTGAATTTTGAATTTTTGTCTTCTTTCAAAGGGAGATTCTATAAAATACTTCATGGAAAATCTTGACAGAATCAGTGACTCTGTTAGTTTTTGTTTCAATTTGTTATATAATATTCATTTTTTCAATCAATTTGGATCAATTTATCATTTTTTGAGATTTCATTCTATAACAATAAAATCAATGACATCAATTGAAATCATGACTAACCAATAAAAAATAATCAACAAAAATGAAATTCTTCATCAAAAATAATATTTTTTCACCAAGAATTACAGGCCTTCCAACCTTGACATTCTTCATGCTAGAAAGCCCACAAGGAGTATATCGGAGTATGAGTTTGATATAAAAGGTGTTCCCTTTCATTTTGTTGATGTGGGAGGGCAGAGGTCACAAAGACAAAAGTGGTACCAGTGTTTTGAGAGTGTCACTTGCATAATGTTCCTTGTCTCATCGAGCGAGTACGACCAGGTGTTGTTAGAAGACAGGAAGACCAATCGACTGATGGAGTCATGTGACATTTTTGAAGCCATCGTCAACAACAAAACTTTTGCCAACGTTTCCATAATTTTATTCCTCAACAAAAGTGACCTTCTTGCCGAAAAGGTTCTCCACTCAAGCATAAAAGACTACTTTCCTCATAACTTCCCATCTACTTCTGATCCAAAAAACCTGGAAGATGTCAAAAAGTTTGAGTTGGAGTTGTTCAATGGACGCAGACGAGAACTTTCTCGACCACTTTTCCACCACTTCACCACCGCCATCGACACTGCAAACATCAAACGGGTATTCGCAGCCACCAAGGAAACCATCCTCCAAGACAACATTAACGACTTGATGCTACAATGATCCCTCCGCCACTCGTGTCATGTGCCTGTTGTCATGGTGTCATGTGCCTGTGTCCTTGTTGCCCACCCACCAATGTTCCATTTCAATGTGTCTTCAAACTAGCAAATAATGATCGTCCAACTTCAATCAATGCCACACTTTTGTAAGTCTTTTCGATGTCTCCTTCACACCTCCATCAATAATTCACCCAGTTCAGCATTGAAGCATTTTTATTCACACGCCTTGGTTTCTTCCGCTCTCCCCGTTTGTTATTACTTTTTTTATAACACCTCCAATATGACTGAAACCCTCAACCTTACTGACGTCACAAGTATTATATATTTACGTTCAACTACGCTTCTTTCTAAAGACAGTAATTGTAAATACACGCAAGATGGCGCGTAGGAGCGTGTCGAGGGGTCGCCTGCTGGTGGTTGTGAGACTGTGCCTGTTCGCTCCTCCTGCCAACTTGAATGCGCATCAATGTTATTGCCAATGGTTGCTTCCTTGACGTACGTCCATGTAATGAGTATTGTTTGATTTTTATTGAGTTTTAGTTTGAGCAAACGCATCTTTGAACTTTTGTTTGTTTGATTCATTTTAATCATAGTTTTTTTAATCTCCACTTATTACATGGAAATACCTTATCCTTCAATTATACATTGACTTAACAGGTTACATTGCTGAATTTTTCAACTAATACATCTTCAAAGATATTTTTGATAATTTATTCGCATATTTTTGATATTTCATCAATTTGTTTTACATTTTCTACCAACTTTCACCTTCTTAATTGTTTTCTCTTCTTATTTATGAATTCAAAGTTATTAATTTTCATTAAATGGATTATTTCCATTACTTAAAGTAAATTCTTCATCAATTTCAAAACTAATTCATTGATTTTTGCTCCGTTTGATTTCCTAAGACATTTCCTCGCTCTTTCATTTCACGAATAAATCACACCAACTTCTTCCTTGAAATCTCTCCAATTTTCACTCCTCCACTCTACTTATACCATCTCCTCTTCAAATAGACAGCTTCTAAGCAGCTACCGATCGAATGGGAAGCCATCCAGGCATTATGTAATAAGCTCGAATATTCTTTTTTTTCAACATTATCATCATCATCTTTCAATTTATTTTTTTTTAATATTTCTCTTTTCTTTCTCTCAAACTTTTATATTTTTTTATTTTAAAGTCCTCTCAAAGCACGGTCCTGCAATCAATAACTTTTGATTAAGCGTCCAAGAGTTATTCGTCAGAAAATCCTATTTAGTTTATACCACTCCGATACAGTTGCGTGCTTGAAGAATATTTTTCGGTGAAAAAAGGCAGAAATTACTGCATCTACTCATCGGGAGCGAACAAATTGACAGGCGGTTTCGAAAATGAGTCAAATATATTCACGCACTTAGTAATACAAAAATGGTGTTCGCACGAGAAATGTGGAAACAAAATGATATAACTGTTTTCCTAGCTTCGTTTGCCACAGTTAATGGGGAATAAATTATTCATATTTAAAAATAATAAATAAAATTTCAATAAAAATTATTTGAGGATTTAGAAGTGGAAACTCAGTGGTTTTTATCAAGTTTCTTTGTTTTTTGTTTTTTCATTGTTTTAATATGCGACGATAATGGTAAAAAAGATTCGAATTTTTAATTCTAAGTGTGTAGAAAGTTAATAAAAAAAGTCTTGGAGTGCCTGCACGGATCTTGTGAACAAAATTATATGGGAGATCTTTCGAAAATGCAAACTTGGAGTGAATAAACTTTTATAAATTAATTGAAATTTTATTTTTATATTTCTTTAGTTTGATTGCTCGCGATGTTTTGTACCATTTCCAGGGTCTGCCTGGACTTTATCTAATAAAGACTATCAAAAAAAAATTTTATAGATGCAAATGAGAAAAATAATGTTGAAATAAAATCAGCGTTTCATCGGAACGTTTTTACTCAAAATTCTTTGTCTTATAGAATTTTGTTTAGAAGTGTTCCCATGGAAAAGTTTTTACTCGCTGTGGGCTACTAGATGTCTAGGCCACTCCAGGACGGCGTTTGTTCTTTCCTTGATTTACCACTTTTTACCCTTCAAACCTAAGCTCAGCCGAGAATTGAACCCAATGCCTCACATTTTTGAAGCGGGCTTACTGCGTCTGCGCAGACGTAAAAAAAACAAAATGATAAGAAAAATTGATTAAATGATGAAATATCAATTAAAAATAGAGTCAAAAAAATAAAATTAAAATAAAAGATTTCTGTTAGTTGAAATGAAATGAAGAATTTTATAGGAACGAAGATAAATTTTGTTAAAACTTATTGATTGTATCATGGAAAGTTGAGTGACTTAAAAAGACGATAAAATTAGTTTTTAAGATATGATAATTCTATCGAAAGAATGGGAACATGGATTTGAGCAAGTTGTAACTATTTGCAGTGGCTTAAGTACCTATTAGGACAGCAGTGGGTGAAATCGTTCTTTTGGAAGTGTCTTTGAAGTATGGTTGAAAGGCGCTTTGTGAATGCATTGGTTAGATTAGATTAGCCAGAAATAAGAGACAAAAATAAAATATTGATGAGGATATCTTTGGAGTTACGATTTAAGCTGAGGTTTATTCAAATATTTTTTAGGTATCATTGTTAGCTTCATAGTTACTATTCAATTATCGTATATTTTAATTTTCAGCAACATAAAACACTTTGCAATAGCAGTTTCATGTGCCTAGGTAGCAAATTTTGCGCTATAAAAAACACTGAATTAAATAATTAGGTCATTCATGTGATTATAGGCTATGGCTTAAGTTCAAAAATTTTGAAGACCTGATTTTGTTATCAATTCTGCTTTTAATTTTCACATGGGTTTCTTGTGACATTAAAGTTTTGGTTTATTTGTCTTTGGTCTCTTTTTTAGTTTTTGCTACTCTGTAACATTTCTTGTATCCTTAAATATTTTTTATTATTAAGCGTTTTGAGGTAATCTATTTTGCAAACTGTGTCTTATAACAAATTTCACATTCATTCAATCATAACTGTGGCCTTGAAACTCTACGGGGTTGATGCCACTATAATAATATTCGTTTTTGTATTGTATTGTATTGTATCATATGATATGATTGTGCCATTTCCTGTGTTTCTCTGGATTTTCTTCAATAAAGACTAATAAAAAATTTTAATTTACTTTTCAATTGAAGGCGTTTATCAAATTGGCTCTAATTTTGTTTGAGTTTACACTTCAATTTTTTGTAACGTTGCGGTTTTTATAACTCGTGTGCCTGTAGCATAATGGTTAGCTTGTTCCGCTGTGAGGTGTAAACGAGTAAGCTTAGGTTTGAGTTTTGAAAGCGGCAACTCAAGTAAAAAATAGACGCCGTCTTAGAGTAGCTAAATTATCTAGTAGTCCACAACGAGTAGAAGCCTTTCCCTGGGAGCGCTTTTAAACAAAGCGCTCAAAAGTGGTTTACAAATTCTTTGATTAGATTAGATTAGGTTAGATGATAGTATGACACCTCAAACAACACTCCATTTGATCCATCAGAATTCACACGGTTCTCCACTTTTTAAACATTAAAAGTCACTTTTGTAGATTAGCATTGTTTAAAGAAATGAAATAATCAAAATGTTTTTTATGTATGTATTGTATTGTAAACTTTTAAGTTTGCCAAAGTGCGTTATAATGAACAATGCCCTGAACCGTTTGTCAAGTTCCGAGACAAATGTAATTATCACCAAGTGAAGCCACATCCTGGAGGAACTAACAACCTCAAATCCGCTTCGAACTCAAAAGCACTTTTTGTGTATGCATGTCTATACAACCAATAAATTTTAAAGTTAATGAATACCCAATTGAAATTCATAAGTCTTAAAGTAAGGATTTGATGGTTTGCACATTTATTTTTATAAATCTTTTTTAAAATATTACGTGTTACACAATGTGAAAGTAATTTCAACGAATGACTTGTTCATCGAAGCGCATATGTAATGTTTGATGAGTTTCACTTTTAAAACTTACTTTAAAAAATATTTAATTCTATGTTGGTCGTGCTGAAAGTTCGAAAAATTTAAGCATCATTTTCGCATCCTGGATGTTTTTCTCAAATCCGCCTTGCAGATTAATTGCAAGTCATTTTGATGGCGCATTCATAATTATAGGAAACAACTGGGGAGTATAATAGAATATCTTTATAACAGAAAAGTAGGAATAATAATTATAACAGAAAACTATAAATGTGAAAATAGATAAATATTTTAAAAATATTTTTTTATTTTATTTTACTTATAAGTGAGAAACTTTATTAACTCAATTAATGTTTTCAGATCATTCGAAATAATTCATCCTAAATTAATCAATTTCCATTTTTACTCAGCACTTGAATTTTTTATTTATTATAAATAAATTATAATGAAAATTAATTTTTATTTTATTTTTTATTAATTTTTAAAATGAATTTTCAAAATAAATTCATTACTTACTTTCATCAACCAATTTTATTAATTATTTTTATGTATTAATTTTATTGAAAAATATTTTTCCACATCACTACACCTCCACAACTAGTCGACATCCAAACTCTTCCACTTCTGACAAGGATGCACCCCTACAAACGTTGGAGAAGGCCCCTTCGCTGAGTACACTAGGTACTCGATTAAATAATATCATTTTTTCTTTTTTTTTGATAATTCTGAAGCTTTTCTGATTTGTAATAGGGTATTTTGCTTTATATTCACTTTAAAATTGAAAAAAACTGAGTAATTTTTTTTAATTTCACTTTTTCTTAGGTCTTGATTTTTTGTCTTGCTTTTCAACATTTTCAGCATCTGGCTGGATTTGATTGAATAAAGACTATGAAAAAAAGTTTAAATGGCCTTGAAGAGCATACGAAATTCTTGAAATTGTTGCATATCCAGATAGTCAAAATCTGAAATACTAATCAAAAATATTTTTTTTTGAAAAAATGAATTCTGAAAATTAGTTTTATTTATTGGCTTTGATCTGTATTAATACTTTATTTTCTGGTATAATTAATTAAAACAAGGGAATGAGATAAAACACTTTTCTTTGAAACTAGTAACTCGACTTGTAGGTTTACAAACAATGCTACATTAACCGGTGCAGATAATAATAACAAACGTTTGCTGATTAATACAAGATAGAAAAACCAAGATTACTTTTAAAAACGTATACTGTAGAAAGTAATATTCTTGCTACCTATTATAAAAAAAAAAAAACAAAAAAAATGTTTGTATTTGTATATAGTTTAAACATGTTTGAATAACTTGTGAATCATCTCAATTTAATTCCATAATTTCATACCATATAACTGAATATAAACTTTATTTAAAACTTATTTAGACTCATCGGTAATTTTGTTATATCCGCATTTCCTGACCAATGAAAAGACAGAAAGACACTTTTAGCCAATAGACGCGATCAAAATCGTCTCATAACCATATATGGTAATAATTTGAATCTAAGTCTCATTCCGGTATCATAAAAACTATAAATACTTGTCATCAGGTTTGAACATTTATTTACACTTTATACCACAAGCTTGGGTTGGTTATCTCCTTAGTCGTGTAAATAGATGAGCATAAAATTCTGGAAATTTGAAGTAAAATTAACTACTATTTTCAGGTTAATTTTGGAACAAGAGTCAAAATGTGTGAAGACGACGTTGCCGCCTTAGTTGTTGACAATGGATCCGGCATGTGCAAAGCTGGATTTGCCGGCGATGATGCACCCAGAGCAGTTTTTCCATCGATTGTTGGAAGACCAAGACACCAAGTATTTATATTCTTTATTCAATTTTAATATCCTTATAACAAAAATCAAGTTTTTCGCTTCATTTATTTTTGCGTCTTAGTCTTGTTTTTTTATCATATATTATTTTATATTAATAATATATAAACTTTTTTAAGGGTGTCATGGTCGGTATGGGACAAAAAGACAGCTACGTCGGAGATGAAGCGCAAAGCAAGAGGGGTATTCTCACGTTGAAATACCCTATTGAGCACGGTATCGTCACCAACTGGGATGATATGGAGAAGATCTGGCACCACACCTTCTACAACGAGTTGCGTGTGGCCCCCGAAGAGCACCCAGTGCTGTTGACTGAGGCCCCACTTAACCCTAAGGCCAACAGAGAAAAAATGACTCAAATCATGTTTGAGACCTTCAACTCTCCCGCTATGTACGTCGCCAT
>OX387246.1:2903886-2911386 GCA_947562095.1 Branchellion lobata
ACGAATACATTGTATCTATCTATTCATATATATATATATATATATATATATATATATATATATATATATATATATATATATATATATATATATATATATATATATATATATATATATATATATATATATATATATATATATATATATATATATATATATATGTATATATATATATCATATGCATACTCATAAACAAATCTTTAGGAGAGATCAGCCAAAGGGTTTGGAAAAGCGCCAAAGAGTAAAGATGAGAAGAAAGCTTTATTGTGCAGAAACTAATTGGAAGCATCAACTAAATTCCCTTTGGCATCCAACTTGGTGTCTGCTTCATCTCATAGAGACACCATATTAAATTACTGATCAGCCAAATTGCCAAGTTGAGCCATAAATAATAATTCTACAAAATAAGGAAAAAAAGGTTTTTGAACCAGAAAATGACTTTGAAAAATCAAACGGCCATGCATCAAAAAACAAATGGTGCATGCTCCCTATATTTAAAACTGACCATCAAATTGCATAGAAAACTAACGCAAAGAATTTCACTGAAAGGGTATGTTAAGATATTCTTCAAGTTTCATATTAGAAAATATGATGGATCATTAAATAATACTCTCAACCTACATTTCCCTCCCTAAAATAAAAGCCTTTAAACATTTTTCAAAGTGATGGTAATTTAATTTTTTATAAATATCATTTTAAACACTTTTTGAAGTGATATTAACTAATTTTTTTAATAAAACTGAAATTATCATAAAATATTTGTATCACCTTTGAACCTCTTTCATTGAAAATAATTTCAGCCTCAAGCACAGTACCATATTCCTTTGGGGAAAATTTTAAAACAAGTTTTTAATCAATACATTTCTAAAAACCGTAAAAACGGAAATGAAACCTTCACAAGGTTTATAAGTTCAGTATCTCTGAATCTAAATGGGATGTTTGATATATGCAAACGTCTTTGCCGTGTTTGTGACAGAGGGAAAAAAGCCTGAAATAAAGGTTATTTTTTTCAATGAGAAACAAAATAGCTTTTAAACATACTTACGTTTGAATCCGAAGAAGCTGGACTAGAGAACTGACTTGTACTCATATGTGGTATTATGGCACATTGACTTGAATCTTTAGTAATACATTGCGTAGGAAGAAAGATTTGGTTGGGGTTTCTTGAAATATCTAAACTAGTCATGGGAGCGGAGAAACAAGAGGATTCTTGTTTAGTAGAAACTTCAAACAAATCCTGTAAATTATTTTGGTACTGAATTATTTGTAATAAACTTTGAAGGCATTCATAAATAAGACCCAAAAACGTACACATGCATTTAGAATACTTATCGGCCAAAAGGGTTCCCCGCTTTCCAATTTCGGTTGAAATATTTTTTGGCCAAATTCAAAAATAGGATACATTTGAAATATCAATAAATAAAAATTAATTTTAAAATAAAAATAAAATTAAAATTAAATAATCTATAAACAAAACAGCCATTTCAAGACGAGTAGCCAAAGATTTAAAGATAATTTTTAAATAATTGAACTTTAAAAAATTTATAAATTTTTCTTTAGTTATGAAATGGAAAAAAATACTTGAAAATTAAATTTAATTATTTTATTTAAAATTCAAAATGGCAAAATAAACGCATTTGAAGTTGAATAGATCATATAGGATAAACCTTGGAATATATTAGATTCTCTTTTTTTTTCACTTTCAGCGTCTTTTTTCAAATGAAATCAAACGTTGGAAATACTACAAAGGGTGGGAAACAATATAAGTGAAAGAAATTTTCGAATTCTCACAGTTACATAAAAACCATTTCGAGCAAAATTGACTTAGAATAAAATATAAAGTTAGAAATAAAACAAAAAATTAACATTTAATTGGTGAAAATAATCGAAATGAATCTAATCTTTTACTTGCTTTAAAAGCGTGGATCAAACCACAACATAAAATTTTACCCGATAAATGTATATATCTAAATAAAATTGAAGAAAAAGACATAAAAAGTCATGAAATTTTTCTATAACAACAAAATATTTCTCTGACATACATTTTAATTTACGCTATGGATTTGAAAATAGTAGTTTCCTTAACCAATGTAGAGATAGGTGATGAGCAACAAATTATAAAAAATTATACATTCTCAAAAGCGTCACCTTTTTAGCAAGAAAATCCGTCACTAAAGAATGGCTAGCCGACCCCATTAACATTTCCAAAACTAATTTACCGAAACTTTTTTAAAACAAAAGTGAATTTTAGTTACGTGTTCTTTAATATCCTGATTAAAAATGAAATGTTCATAGTATTTTGTCGATTTTTAAATTATATATTTTCAAATTTTATCACACATACACAAGAAATAAAAAAAATTGACCAAACGAGAAGAGGCCAAAAAGTTTACACCCTCTACCTTTGCATAGGGTTTTAATGCTTTGTATGCATCTATATATATATTCATATAAATTTGAGTGTAGGCGTGTGTTTTTTGGTGTTTATCGATATGTGAGTATATATGTATATGTGAGTTCAAATGTACAACTATGAACTATATACTTTTCTACATATTTTTGATATTCCGAATAGGTTCCGATGAAGTGTCGTGGAGGTTTCATTCATGCGTATCTTTGGCTTCGTTCTCGATTTCTTCTTCGTTCTCGTCTATCATGAGATTGTTACTTTTTTTTTCACTTTCATCTAACAAGTCTCTAGACCTATGGATGAATTCATTAAGTTGGATTAATAAAAAGTAAACTCGAATCTTTTGCTGGCAATTTTTAATGCTCAAATAAATTTACTTTATGCTCACCTTTCACTGATGATCACCCAGTTGACAACTATTATGACGTAGACTATAGTGAAAAGAATGTTCATGAAGACGAGAATGATGAAGGGACTTTTGACTGAGAAGATGCCGTTGAAGTTTTAAGTAACATAAATTTAATGTTTTCAAAGATATACGCACACTAGCGTGATGGATTTGAAAAACACAAATTGTAATGGAAAATAGAGAATTCCGGTGATCTGGTGATTGAGAGAAATATTAACTAACCTTTATCGCACGTGTAAGTGAAAGAAACGTTAGTGCCGGAAACTAAAAAAAATTAATAACAGATAAAAAAAACATCATAATAATTAATTTTAGTAGAAAAGTTCAAAATTTTTTGCAATTGCTAGTTAAGCTTTCAAGTTTTTTTAAGTTTTCGTAAGCTAGCAACCTAGCTTTCCCTTCAAGCAATCGTCTCTGGAATAACGATCCAGTATGTATAGGTCGTATGTCTCCGAATCTATGGTTTTTTCGTTCAGAGGTTTAGAATACAGCATACATGGACCCTCTTCTATGACCTTTCCATTGGCATCCTTTATGGAAATGATCAGCGCTAAATAAATTATTTTATTAGATTAGATTAAAAGGAAGGTGCAGAGAGTGAAAGAGATTTCATGATTGGAAAGGTGAAAAATCGCATGAGTTGGATTCAGGAGTTTGCAAATTGAACTACAGATGTTAAAAAATGTAAGTTTTTAATGCGTAAAAATAATTTTGCAAAAAGCTTAAAGTTTTTATTTATATTAAAAATTAAAAATTGTGAAATATTACATAAGACAAAGATAAAAAAAATAGATGAAGAATAAAAGCCATTGCGTATTTTTCTTTTTCAAAAATTCTTAAAAGAAGCGGATGGAGTGACAAGAGAGGAAGGCAGTTTCAGAAATGGACCTGCAAAGAGGAAATGAGAATCTTCGAAAGCGATGAAGATTATATTAAAGAAGTCACTTAAAAAGAGGTTAGATGAACCTAAACAAAGATAAAATGCAAAGTTATTTAAAAAAAACATGATTATAAAAATAATTTTGAGTTTTATGATTATAATATAAATTATAGGATTATAAGGCTGATTATAAATTATATAATTATAATACTGATTATAAATTATAGGATCATAAGATTAATTATGACGCATATTATTATAAAATTAATTAGGATGTATGAGAACTTGAGCAAGAATACCGCATAGTGGTCCAGCCTGAAGGCGATGCCATGACACCTCTCTGCTTCTTCAATGCACCTCTTTTTGCAATTTTCCAGGGAGATCTTCGGAAAACTAAGAAACTCTGACTCCATCTTTTTTTCTTCTTGCAAAACCCAATCGAACGGACATTCTGAAAGTTATGGACTTTCTAATGAAGGTGTGTAATCATTTAACTTCAATTTACTTCGAACTTCACACTCTACATACTCCGGTGGCGTAACGTGTGATATGAGAAAAAAACTATTTATTCATGAAAGCTTTGTGACTATCTCATGTACGGAAGCAAGTTACTCGAGCAAGTGACAATACTCACCACTTAGATAATTTAACGAGAATTTTAATAAAAATTTTTTTAAAGAAATATTTTTATTAAAATTTGTTTGCCAATTACAAGGCGTTTTACCCAGAGAGCACACCACTTCGAATCCTGTGATGGGCACACAATGCACCTGGAAGACTCCTTTGCCCTTGAAGAGATTCACCTCATCACAAGTCTTGTCATAGTAACCTGTGGGAAAGAAATAAAAACATGAAAAAAAACGAAAGAACAAAATGAATGAAAAAAAAAACGAAAGAAAAAAACGAAAGAACAAAATGAACGAAAAAAAAACGAATAAAAAAAGAAAAAAAAATCAAAAAATGAATGAACGAAAGGAAATTCTAAAAGAACAAGTTTCATGTATAAAATATTGAGTGTTTTCCAAAACCCAACGGTAAAATGCAGGACAACAAATATCTTGTTGAAATATTTTGCGAAGGTTCTGAATATGAAAGATTAGATTAGATAAGAAGTATTTGAAAGGTACCTGGAGTATTCACTATTGATCATTCATTGCAGTAGCTCTTATTTTACAATGCTACAATCAGTCCATCAAAATGGTCTCACTTGCTGATGCATAATAAATGATTTTCTGGGTACAATGACTTTTGTCTATGGTTCCAGTCACTTGGCCACGATAGCAAGGCGTTTTGAGTTGTTGTTCGAAGCCAACTCAAACTTTGTGGTGTTTGATGGATTATTTACTGCAAACTTATCCTCTCTTTATCGGCTGTCCTTCTCGCCAATATAAACCGCTTATAACTAAAAACGAATTTATTTATTTATTTATTAGAATTTGTGAAAGGCCTTTAAGCATTTTGTTCAAAGGTTCTGCCATGGCCTACCACTCTAGCACGGCGTCTGTTCTTTACTTGAGTTACCGTTTTTACAACTCAAACGTGGGCTTAGTCGAAAATCGAACCCTGAACCTCAAGATTTTTAAAAAGCGGGCCTGCTAACCCCTATGTTACAAGGGCAAAAAAAAAGTTCCAAAATGCGTTGATTAGATGATATTAAATGATCGTATCGCGCATTCAAAAATTAACTGTAAATCTCGTAATCTTGACATTTCTTCTTTTTCTCGCTTAAAAAGTAAAAAAGATGCGAAATTTCAGTCTAAATTCTCATTTAACAAAAACTTCGCATGACTACACAACCAGAGAGCACTTGTTCACACCCACCCATATCGTCGTAAGAATGGCCGCCATTCACCCACTTCCACTGCTGATTCGAAAATATATACGTATTTCAAAAATAATATTTATTTTATTCAGTTAATTCAATTAATTAACGCAATAATTCAAAAAATCCCAACTTATTTTTCAAACAATAATTCTTGCCACTCCAGAATACCTGGCGTTCAACTGCAACGGCGTTCAGAATGACAATACTGTTGTTAGTATTGTTTAAGAACTCTTTCAGTACTCTTTTGGAGCCTCTGTTGAAGAAGACGAATGTATTCACATTCAATGATCCACCTCATTGTCTGTTCTTTAAACAGTTCGTAGCACAGCGCTCTTGAACAATGTGGAATCAGCGCTATACAAATGATTTGATTAGATTAGAATTGATTCATATCAAGTTTTATTAGATACGGTGAAATAAACATAAATTTGCTAGCTTTAATTATATTCACTCCAATAAATTGAACTAAAGTATATAAAGAGGCGCTGTTGTCTTAACCGCCACTACCTTTCTGTGTTTTGTATGGGAAAGCTTTGTGGAACAATGGCCGCACAGAACTGCTGAGCTGCTTGCAGGCACGGCAGACTGAGGTTGCCGAGAGGAAAGGAAAAATAACAGAAGGAGCCGTAGTTGGGACACTTGCTCATCCACCCGTCGGCCAGGCTGATCAAATGTAAACTCAAAATAGCACCAAAGACATGACCGCAGCGATAACGTGGACGAAAGAAGAAAATCATTCTTTGACCTTTTGAAACGGCTATGATGATGATGTATAATAATATTTCGAAGTGACTTGACTCGTCACGCTGTAAAGCGTGAACAAGTGAGCTTACGTTTGAGTTTTATAAGCGACAACTCAACAGACGCCGCCCTAGAGTGGCTTAGTCATCTAGTGGCCCAGCAGCCAGTGAAACCTTTTCTCTAGAAACAAAATTCTAAAAAACGTTTTAAAAGTTATTAGATTATATGGGGCTTTATTTGGAGCTGATTTGTGCACTTTCGAGAATTACAACTTTCTCACATCGGAACCTTGTTGATTCATGATAGTTTCGTACGCTATTGTTAAATAACCAATGAAAATAAACAACGAGTGAGCATTAATTTACGATCTGCAAAAGTACAGCTAAGTAAATGGAAGAAGAAAAAAGAGTTAAGGTAAGCTTAATGATTTGAAATGTTATAGTTCTCTCTCCAAAAAGTTGTTTCAATCCAAGCTTGTTGAGATATTTATAATAACAAAAAAATTGCGCGTTTGTTTGGAATTGCTTCAATAAAGACTTTAGAAAGAAAAAAATACATATAATCTCGTGGCGGTGTGGCTAAGTTGAAAGCCAGCAGCCGAGGAAATGCTTGATAACTCGGAGATCTGACATTTTTTGGGAAAAAAACCATGTTTTTTGTTATATATTTTTTTCCATTTTTCACGGGTAGTTTTAAAGTTGTAGAAATACTAGTTAACACCTTTTAATGTTAGAATCTCTTCGAGACTCGTCTTCAATCAGAAGGTATGCATGAAATGCTGTTCTCTGCATGACTGGATAGGTAACGAAAAGTCATTTTTTTATATAAGTTACCGCAGATAACCTAAAATTGAAAATTACATAGCCGATTATTGAATTCTACTTGCGATTCAAAGATATTTTGGTCACCTTCTTATATTACAATTTAAATTGAGTCTTATATCATTTTTGTCAATAACATAGACACACACAAACACATACACGCACATATATATATATATATATATATATATATATATATATATATATATATATATATATATATATATATATATATATATATATATATATATATATATATATATATATATATATATATATATATATATATATATATATATATATATATATATATATATATATATATATATATATATATATATATATATATATATATATATATATATATATATATATATATATATATATATATATATATATATATATATATATATA
>OX387246.1:2916386-2921386 GCA_947562095.1 Branchellion lobata
ATAATAATAATAATAATAATAATAATAATAATAATAATAATAATAATAATAATAATAAAAATAATAATAATAATAATAATAATAATAATAATAATAATAATAATAATAATAATAATAATAATAATAATAATAATAATAATAATAATAATAATAATAATAATAATAATAATAATAATAAAAAAAAAAAAAAAAAATAATAATAATAATAATAATAATAATAATAATAATAATAATAATAGTAATAATAATAATAATAATTTACAATAACTGAATGTCATATAAACCGTCAATTTTCTGTTGCAAGAAATTTAACGATTTAACTGTAAGAATGTGTTTCAAACGAAAATTAATGGATTCAGCAATTTAAAAAACATCATCGCAACTCTTAGCAACAACCATAACTCTTAGCAACAACTATAACTCTTAGCAACAACCATAACTCTTAGCAACAACCATAACTCTTAGCAACAACTATAACTCTTAGCAACAACTATAACTCTTAGCAACAACCATAACTCTTAGCAACAACCATAACTCTTAGCAACAACTATAACTCTTAGCAACAACTATAACTCTTAGCAACAACTATAACTCTTAGCAACAACTATAACTCTTAGCAACAACTATAACTCTTAGCAACAACTATAACTCTTAGCAACAACTATAACTCTCAGAAACCACAATAACTTTTAGATAAATTAACTTTTTTATAATATTTGAAACTTTGAGTTTTAAATAGTTAATAAACTAGTTTAAATAAAGCAAATCAAAATAACGGCTTTACACGCTTTCGCGCAACCTTAAAAGCAAGTGCTTAAAACCATTACCATCGAGATCCTCTTCCAGACTCCCAAAAACAACTACACCAAGCCTATCGTCAAAGTTCCTTACAAACCCGCTAACAAAGTTCCGGACGCTGCAAGAGCTTGATGACTGTACCCTTTGATATTGTTGTTATTATTATCAAGCCTTTATATTTTTGCTCGTGTCACATTATTGTTATCATTTAAGTTCCTATTATAGGCCTTCTTAATGCAATTGAAGGTGGCTTCGTAACTCCGCGAGGTTAAACCCACTATAATGATAATTTCCATTGTTCGTATTATAGGTCTAATCTAATCTAATCAAACCATTTTTATAGCGCTGATTAAACTGTTCAAAAACACTGCTAGGTGGATAATATCACTTTTCTACTGTTTCTCCATTATATATAAACTTTCCACTTCCGGTTTCTTTGGGCGTACGAACCTTTTAAGAGGTTTTTCTTTCGAGAACTTGCTAGCGCTAATTGCTGTTTTTAATTATGGATATCAATGTTCAATATTAATTGAGATAAAATTTAATTAGTAATTCAATTAAACTAAATTAAAAGATTAATTTTATTACAAATCTCCGGATAAATTATTTATAAGCTTCAATGCATTTTTATGGCGCCAACTTTCAAAATTAAATAAAATTTTGGCTACAGTAAAAAGAATAATTTCAGTTTTCATTTAGCGTTGCATCTTGTGAATAGGCGTTGAACCAGAAAGAACGCAGCCATCGAAAGAATTTGATGGAAGTATGAAATTCCTGGCTGGATTTTTTTTTTAAATTAAAAAAACATCGAACAACATTGTAACTTGAACAACATAAGCTACCAAAGGATTACAATGAAGCCTTGGAACATATCCAGCGGATGTGTGCAGTTAATAAAATAATCTAAGCTAATCTAATCATTTATATAGCGCTGATTACACGCTGTTCAAAAGCGCTGAATAAAGAATATGAAAATGATAAAACCAAGAAGGTCGCCGAAACTAGATTTATGATGACCAGCCCCCATAAGCATATCAATCATCATTATATTTATCAACCGTGACACACCAAGCGAAACCTAGGCCACTCAACCCACCACTAGCAAACAACCGGTATGAGTGAGGTTGCTTTAACTCATGGGTACTTCGAAGTCCGCTAAGAATTTAATGAAAATAAAAATAATTATAATTGAAACGATAACTAGCTTGCCATTTAATAACCCGTTGAAGAAATAATGGTGAACAATGTTTGAAAGATAAAGAACAAAAGAAAAATAAAATAAAAACTAAATAAATAAAAATAATAAAAACATACATAAAAAAAGCAAATAATAAAAGAAATGAATAATAAAAAAATATTGAAAATAGTGAAATTAAAATAACAAAATTTCTTAAAATCTGATAAATTGCGAAGGCTTTGAAGAGGCCTGAGAGGAGTGGAGGGGTGTTAAAAGCCAGTGATGAATGGCTTCAGGTACTTGAGACTGACGTACGACGACTGACTCTTCTTTTCCAACTCTGCCAGTCTCTGCACTGCTGGTGCTAACGCTTCCACATGACCCTTGTAGGCGTTGGCTGTGGTGTGGTGTGGTTGTAGGCGTTGGCTGTGGTGTTGTGTGGTTGTAGACGTTGGCTGTGGTGTGGTACGGTCGTGGTGTGGCGTGTGGTATGGTGTGGAATGTGGTTGGGGTTGAGGGTGTGATTGTGGTTGTTGTTCTTGTGGTTGTTGGCCAAGTGGTGGTGCGATAGGTTGTATATTCTAAGTTATCTGGTCCCCAATAGATCGGAACGATATTGAAACATAAACATAACTGATGCACGTTGGGGAGATCAGAGTTCATCACCTGAGTTGGTTTTCTTCTGCCCGTATGTCACTTTGCCGTCGAATTCGTTGACTTGTATGTCGAACTGGTTGTCGGTTTGGTCTATGGTCACTCCCAAATGCTCCTCTATCTCGCCCAAATACTGTGGAGGTGGAGGAGAAAATGGTTGGAGAGAAGGGAAGAAAGTTGAAAAAATGAAAAAGAAGTGGGAGAAAACAAAGTGAAACAACTATCAAACAATCCCCTAACATCAACCACATAATATCCACACCACCAGCCACCCCCAAACAACCACCACCAGCCACCACCAGCCACCACCAAACAACCACCAAACAACTAACACTAGTCACCAGCAAACAACCACCATCACCAGCCACCACCAAACAACCACCACCATCACCAGCCACCACCAAGCAAGCAGCCACCACTAGCCACCACCAGCCACCACCAGCCACCACCAGCCACCATCAGCCACCTTGGTCTCATCGTACCAGATACAACAGCCACCCTCGGTGGTAAGTCGCGTGTTGAAGCAGCCCTTGCCCCGGTTGGAGCAGTTCGAGTGGTACCACACCTGTGTCGCGAGTGGATCTTCATTATGTCTATTGTTATCATGAGTGTTATTGTTGATATCATTTATGGTTATTACTATTGTTGATATAATTTATATTGTTCGTATAATTTTTGTTGGTATAAATTTCATTACTTTTAAATTATTATTGTAATTATAATTAGTATCGTTAGTTATAATTATTATTTTTATTATTTTCTGTTCCATTAAAAAGAACACTGCTATTGCAATGAAATAAAAACCTGTGAACAAGTCTCGAACCACCACCATCACCACCCCCACTACCACTACCACTACCACCACCCCACCACCACCATCACCCCCCCACTACCACTACCACCACCTCCACTACCACTACCACCACCCCCACTACCACTACCACCACCTTCACCACCACCACCCTCATCACCATCACCACAACCATCACCACCATCATCGCCATCACCAGAACCATCACCATCACTACCATAATCCCCATCACCACCATCACTACCATAATCACCATCACCACCATCACTACCATAATCACCATCACCACCATCACTACCATAATCACCATCACCACCATCACCACCATCACCACCTTCTCCTTCACAGTGGCTGCAAGAGAGATCGCAAGACCCATCCTTGAAGGGAGTGACAGTAGTTGATACTAAGTGGTCTTGGAGCCTTCATGCTCTGACGCCACTTTAACGGCATTGTATTGCACGGCAAGAGCTCTCAAAGGTATACAAAAGTACTATTATAACTTATAAATAAATCAAATAATAATTTTCGGAAAAATATATAATATTTAGTAAACAATAGAAAAAAAACTAAAACTTCAATTTTCATAAAATTGCGCTAAAAAAATTGTTCACCACGCATGACACCCCCAGCAACAAGCGGCTGCCTAGCAACCACCCACCCACCTCTCTGCCCTCCCCACCCTCCCAATGCGGTGCACGTAATTCTGCTTCTCGTCAGGCATCGTCACATTCACCACTGAGTGATGCATGGGTGAATGGATGCGTGAATGGATGAATGGATGAATGGGTGACTGTAGTAATGGCTGTGTGTATGAATAGTGAATGAATGAATGGGCGAATGTATGAATAGTTATGGTTGATGAGTGCATAGATGAATGGATGAGTGCAAGGATGGATGGATGAGTGAATAGGTAGATGGATGTGTGGAAATATAAATACACATGAATGAATGAATGAATGAATGAATTAATTAATGGAAGGATGAATGAGGTATGTATGAAGGGAAGACTCAGGCAACAAACCGTAGGGCAGTCCTGAGACGTCGAGTCCTCTGGCTGCCACGTCAGTGCAGATGAGGAAGCGAACAGCACCTGACTGCACGTGCATGTAATAAAAATAAAAACGAAACTTAAAAAATAGATAATAATAATAATAATAATAATATTAATAATAATAATAATAATAATAATAATAATAATAATAATAATAATAATAAAAGGAATAATAATGAAAATGAACAAATAACTATTGTATTATTATCCATTCTAAGCTAAACTGGATTAGAATAGGATATAGTGAAATATAGTGAAGCAGAGCGGATGAGCTTATGACCTTGAACTTTTCAAGGTTTTCTCTCCTCTCCTGGGGCCTCCTGTCCCCATGCAGACACACGCACGAAAACCTGCTGCTGTTTTTGCCTGCGAGCAGCAAGTGGTGACCTTCCTCACTAATTCTGGTCGATCAACCGCCACGAAACTAACAATATTGAGATAAAAAATCCACCAGCTCAAGAGGAACCAAAACCACCACTACAAACACCCACACCAGCACCACCAGCACC
>OX387246.1:2926386-2931386 GCA_947562095.1 Branchellion lobata
GGAGGAGGAGGAGGAGGAGGAGGAGGAGGAGGAGGAGAAGGAGGAGGAGGAGGAGGAGGAGGAGGAGGAGGAGGAGGAGGAGGAGGAGGAAAAGGAGGATGAAAAGGAGGAGGAGGAGGAGGAGGAGAAGGAAGAGGAGGAGGAAGAAGAGAAGAAGGAGGAGGAGGAAAAGGAAGAGGAGGAGGAAGAGGAAGAGGAGGAGGAACAAAAGAAAGAGAAGGAAGAGGAGGAGAAAGAAGGAGAAGAAAAGAATGGCGGTGAATGGATTGGATGTGGTGGATTGGTTGGGGTGTGGTGGATTGGTTGGAGTGTGGTGGATTGGTTGGGGTGTGGTGGATTGGTTGGAGTGTGGTGGGTTGATTGGATGTAGTGGATTGGTTGGAGTGTGGTGGATTGGTTGGAGTGTGGTGGATTGGTTGGGGTGTGGTGGATTGGTTGGAGTGTGGTGGATTGGTTGGGGTGTGGTGGATTGGTTGGAGTGTGGTGGGTTGATTGGATGTAGTGGATTGGTTGGAGTGTGGTGGATTGGTTGGAGTGTGGTGGATTGGTTGGGGTGTGGTGGATTGGTTGGAGTGTGGTGGATTGGTTGGAGTGTGGTGGATTGGTTGGAGTGTGGTGGATTGGTTGGAGTGTGGTGGAATGGTTGGAGTGTGGTGAATTGGTTGGAGTGTGGTGAATTGGTTGGATGTAGTGGATTGGTTGGAGTGTAGTGGATTGGTTGGAGTGTAGTGGATTGGTTGGAGTGTGGTGGAATGGTTGGAGTGTGGTGGATTGGTTGGATGTAGTGGATTGGTTGGATGTAGTGGATTGGTTGGAGTGTGGTGGGTTGATTGGATGTAGTGGATTGGTTGGATGTAGTGGATTGGTTGGAGTGTGGTGGATTGGTTGGGGTGTGGTGGATTGGTTGGATGTAGTGGATTGGTTGGAGTGTGGTGGATTGGTTGGAGTGTGGTGGATTGGTTGGAGTGTGGTGGATTGGTTGGAGTGTGGTGGATTGGTTGGAGTGTGGTGGAATGGTTGGAGTGTAGTGGATTGGTTGGAGTGTGGTGGATTGGTTGGAGTGTGGTGGATTGGTTGGAGTGTGGTGGATTGGTTGGAGTGTGGTGGATTGGTTGGAGTGTGGTGGATTGGTTGGAGTGTGGTGGATTGGTTGGATGTGGTGGATTTGTTGGAGTGTAGTGGATTGGTTAGAGTGTGGTGGATTGGTTGGAGTGTGGTGGATTGGTTGGATGTAGTGGATTGGTTGGATGTAGTGGATTGGTTGGAGTGTGGTGGATTGGTTGGATGTAGTGGATTGGTTGGATGTAGTGGATTGGTTGGGGTGTGGTGGATTGGTTGGAGTGTGGTGGATTGGTTGGAGTGTAGTGGATTGGTTGGAGTGTGGTGGATTGGTTGGGGTGTGGTGGATTGGTTGGAGTGTGGTGGATTTGTTGGAGTGTAGTGGATTGGTTAGAGTGTGGTGGATTGGTTGGAGTGTGGTGGATTGGTTGGAGTGTGGTGGATTGGTTGGATGTAGTGGATTGGTTGAATGTAGTGGATTGGTTGGAGTGTGGTGGATTGGTTGGATGTAGTGGATTGGTTGGATGTAGTGGATTGGTTGGATGTAGTGGATTGGTTGGGGTGTGGTGGATTGGTTGGGGTGTGGTGGATTGGTTGGAGTGTGGTGGATTGGTTGGAGTGTAGTGGATTGGTTGGAGTGTGGTGGATTGGTTGGGGTGTGGTGGATTGGTTGGAGTGTGGTGGATTGGTTGGATGTGGTGGATTGGTTGGAGTGTGGTGGATTGGTTGGATGTAGTGGATTGGTTGGATGTAGTGGATTGGTTGGAGTGTGGTGGAATGGTTGGAGTGTGGTGGATTGGTTGGAGTGTGGTGGATTGGTTGGATGTGGTGGATTGGTTGGAGTGTGGTGGATTGGTTGGATGTGGTGGATTGGTTGGATGTAGTGGATTGGTTGGAGTGTGGTGGATTGGTTGGATGTAGTGGATTGGTTGGATGTAGTGGATTGGTTGGAGTGTGGTGGATTGGTTGGATGTAGTGGATTGGTTGGATGTAGTGGATTGGTTGGGGTGTGGTGGATTGGTTGGAGTGTGGTGGATTGGTTGGAGTGTAGTGGATTGGTTGGAGTGTGGTGGATTGGTTGGGGTGTGGTGGATTGGTTGGAGTGTGGTGGATTGGTTGGAGTGTGGTGGATTGGTTGGATGTAGTGGATTGGTTGGATGTAGTGGATTGGTTGGAGTGTGGTGGAATGGTTGGAGTGTGGTGGATTGGTTGGATGTGGTGGATTGGTTGGTGTGGTGGATTGGTTGGAGTGTGGTGGATTGGTTGGATGTGGTGGATTGGTTGGATGTAGTGGATTGGTTGGATGTGGTGGATTGGTTGGATGTAGTGGATTGGTTGGATGTAGTGGATTGGTTGGAGTGTGGTGGATTGGTTGGAGTGTAGTGGATTGGTTGGAGTGTGGTGGATTGGTTGGAGTGTGGTGGATTGGTTGGAGTGTGGTGGATTGGTTGGAGTGTGGTGGATTGGTTGGATGTGGTGGATTGGTTGGAGTGTGGTGGATTGGTTGGATGTGGTGGATTGGTTGGATGTGGTGGATTGGTTGGATGTAGTGGATTGGTTGGATGTGGTGGATTGGTTGGATGTAGTGGATTGGCTGTAGGTGTGCAATTTACGTATTTCAATCTCTATCAAAAATAGGTTCATTTAAATTTAAACTAAAATTAATGAAAAATTTACTTCAGTCAATGTTCATTAGTGAAATAGTGGATGCAGAAAAGAAGTTGAAAGAGAAGGAATCAAGCGACAGCACCTTGGGGGGGTGCTTGAAGGGTGTGTTTCCAAAGTTGAGTTTCACTTCGGCATTCTGACGGACAGTTGTGGTGAGAATGGAAATATAATAATTAAAATTAAAATTATTATTATCTTAATTATAAATTAAATATCAGCCATGAAAGATACACCACTTCAATTATTGTCAGTAAGATTGTTTGTTGTCATAACAACAGTAACTTGGAGGAATGAGTATGTGGGAAGCTCCAAGGAAAGATAACACGCATAGAGGCTCTCTTGAAACCTCTTTGAGGCGTGTGTGGAAGAAAGAAAAAGAAGAGGAGGTGGAGTGGAGGCGAAATAAACAGAGAGGAACACAAAACAATGTAAAAAACACCACAAGACCGCCTCAAATATGAAAAAATAATGATTAAAAAATAATAATGAATCAAATTTGTAAAGCGCCAAAGCAAGAAACTGAGGCGGAAGTGAGTGCAGACAAAAGGCATGGTAAGGCTATGTGGCTTCGAAGCTTGGGATTGACGCCGCTATAACAAAGATGGTAGTTGATTCTATAGCGTCGATGGCTCACACCTTGAGGCAAATTGCAGGAAAGAAGATGGAGTTTTTGAGGCTGTTGACTATGTCGTAAGCCTTTCCTAGGTCGATGCCTGTGGTGGATGGAGGGATGAGGGGTGGATGGTGGGATGAGGGATGGATGATGGGATGAGGGGTGGATGATGGGATGAAGGGTGGATGGTGGGATGAGGGGTAGATGGTGGGATGAGGGGTAGATGGTAGGATGAGGGGTGGATGGTGGGATGAGAGGTGGATGGTGGAAAGAGGGGTGGATAGTGGGATGAGGGGTAGATGGTAGGATGAGGGGTGGATGGTGAGATGAGGGGTAGATGGTGGGATGAGGGGTGGATGGTGGGATGAAAGGTGGATGGTGGGATAAAGGGTGGATGGTGGGATGAGGGGTGGATGGTGGGATGGAGGGTGGATGGTGAGATGAGGGTTGGATGGTGGGATGAGGGGTGGATGGTGGGATGAAGGGTGGATGGTGGGATGAAGGGTGAATGGTAGGATGAGGGACGGATGATGGAATGAGGGGTAGATAGTGGGATGAGGTGTGGATAGTGGGATGAGGGGTGGATGGTGGGATGAGGGGTGGATAGTGGGATGAGAGGTGGATAGTGGGATGAGGGGTGGATGGTGGGATGAGGGGTGGATAGTGGGATGAGAGGTGGATGGTGGGATGAAGGGTGAGTGGTAGGATGAGGGACGGATGATGGAATGAGAGGTAGATAGTGGGATGAGGTGTGGATAGTGGGATGAGGGGTGGATGGTGGGATGAGGTGTGGATAGTGGGATGAGGGGTGGATGGTAGGATGAAGGGTAAATAATGGGATGAGGGGTGGATGATGGAATGAGGTGGATGGTGGAAAGAAGGGTAGATGATGGGATGAGGGGTAGATGGTGGAAGGAAAGATGGATGGTAGAAATAAAATATTGATATAGTTGTGGCCTTGGAGCTCTTTGGGGTAAACGCCACTAATACTAATGACATTCGGATGTGTATTGTGTTCGAAGTGTTTGGAGACACACAGACTACCAAATGGTGTTTTATTTCCTCAACAAACACTTTCAAAACAATGGAAAAAGAATAAAAAAATTATCAAAAAAAAGCAAAAACGAAAAAAAAATATTTGAAAAAAAAAATTAAAAAACAAAACAAAATAATTAAAAGAAATAACGAAATGAATATATAACGAGGAGCATTCAACGCTGACCATTCTTGGACCACTTGATTTGCAGGCCATCCAAATCTATGTAACACCCTATCACGTCTGCCAGGCCAAAACTCTGCAAAATAAATTAAATAAATAATTATTTATTTATTCTTTTATTAATTAATTAATTTATTAATTTATTCATTTATTTATTTTTTTATTAACATACGAACGTTGCATTTCGATGCATTTTCAAAAAAAAATTATACAACAATGAAAGAATTAAAGTTTTTGCGGAAAGCTATTGGAAATGAGGTGAGTTGAATGAAACAGGCGTAAATAATTTTGTTGTTAATATTTGGTCAGAATTAAAAAAACATTCCAGCACACCATTCTTCCACCCATCTATCCTCCTGCTGCCTCATCACTTCCAGCACCACCCCGTTCTCTCACCATCATCATCATCACACCACCATCACCACTACATCACACCATCAC
>OX387246.1:2933886-2988886 GCA_947562095.1 Branchellion lobata
TGAAAAATTACTTTAATGACAAGTGTCCACAAAATTGAAGAACATTTGAGTACATATATTTGAATATATTAAGTACACTTGTAAACTTATGGTGTGAGTTGCACTTTTAAACATGATTATAACAACTAAAACTATGATATGAAGGCATAAATTATTTAAATAGACTTAAAATGTAATAGCACTCACTCCGGTTTTGCCACTGCCTGTTTCTGCAGCCTTTGAATATGAATGATGGTTATTTACAAAGCTCTTACAAGGGAATTATAGCCTTCAGAAGCTTTTCATGAATATATCAATAAAACGTTATATATTTTTACTAAAAAATAAATATTCATTTTATTATATATTTTTTGAATTTTTAAATTAGAGTTAAAGAAAATTCAAACCATCAAAACGTCTCCTCCGCCAAGGATCATTGGAATACTCTCTGCTTGGATGTCTGTAGGGAGACTTTTGAAAAAACATAAGTTAATATATTTCAAACAAAATTAAAAACATTTTTTAAATAAAAAATAATAGAAAAATAATTTAATGAATGAAACTTCAATGCTATCAGTATACAAACTTCCAGTCCATTTCATCGACAGCCTGACTTATTTCGGGCATTACGCCCATTTCTGGATTTATTTAATTTGAAAAATATAAATAACTTATAAAATGCTTCGTCTGTTCACTTCTGCGGCGCGATACTTATGAACATTTTGACGTAATTTATCGCATTGATCAGTTTGTCGTCGGCAAAATGCTGAATAACGCTTCGATGAATAATTTATATTTTTAAAAATAATAAATAATATTTAAATATTTGCGAACCTTCAAAAGCAGTCATTTAGCTAGTCTTTCTGGAATCTTTTAAACGCAATGTTTCAATGATTTAATAAATTTTAAAAGTAAATTTTTATCTGTGATTTTTAAATTTAGTGTTATCGTTTAAATATTTTTTATTAAAACAAATATAACTTTATTGTTTAAATTATTAAAATTTTTTAAATAGAAAGAAAATTTAATTAAAAAATTTCAAGTTAAAAGCTCTATTCTGATATTATAAAATCAAGACATTTGTAGCGCGCCTTAGCACTTTTTTCAAATGTGCTTCCGTGGAAAAGGTTTTATTCGCTGTGAGCTGCTAGAAAACCATGGCACTCCAAAACTGTAACTGTACTTAAATTGAGTTGCCACCTTCAGAACTTATACATAACTGCTGATCACACTGCAGCGGAATAGGCCAACCATTATATGCTGCTAATATAATAAAAAAAAAACATTTTTATAACGCGGATGACTGTATGGAAGCGCTCTGATACAAAACTAGAAGTTAGGGATAAAAGTATAAAAATAGCTAAAAGTGAAAAAAGCAATATTCCAATAGAAAAATCAACAGTTAAACAATTCACCAAATTTCGCCTTTGAACATTTGCTTTGATTAGATCAGTTATTTAAAGTTTTAAATGTTTATTTTTTGAGCATCATAACTTTTTTTATTCAATGATTAAACGTTTTTTTAAAAGCATTCCAAAATTTCGGTTGTTCTGACCGATGGTCAGATGGTCGTTTAGTCCGTTCAACAAACCAAAAAATTGAAAGAGATAGAAGTGATTGGCTTCGCAATCGTACTTCGAGATAAGTTGAACCATCAAGAGCTTAGCGCCATCGTTTCAGACCCTGTCTGTTTACATTTCTTTCATATCAACAGCTTCAATGAGTTCAACTCCGTCATATACCAAACATCAAATAGTGTGCCAAGGCGGGTGTCTTTTCAGATGTATATGAGCCCGTTTTAAATTATTCAAAATTTTATTTTTCAATCTGAGCTAATTATTTGTATAGAGCTGATTGAACACTGTTCAAGAGCTAAAAAGATCATTGTTATATCCCTGATCAATAACGCCGTAACCTAACATGGGAATATTTCATTTATATATATATATATATATATATATATATATATATATATATATATATATATATATATATATATATATATATATATATATATATATATATATATAATAAATTATTTTTGATATAATGGATATTTAGTTTAAATAAAGATACTTCATCCGACTTACCGTTCTTATTTATCCGTATTCAAAAACGCTACATCGGATCTGGCCACTGCTACTGTAAGCGAGATCGGTTCACTTTATTAGCTCAAGACCCCTTTGAGTGACCCAATTTATTAGAAGCCGTATTGAGAGTAATTGATTTATTTGTATAAATTTTAATGTTATATTTATCATATTAATGAGTGAGGATCTCCACGAATGACGAAAGCTTTGAAAAGATTACTTTCTCGTTGGACTGCGGTGGAAGTCCACATTTCACACGGACGAAGGTCAAGAGTGTTTTCGTTGAGATGAGATGGTGGAAGCATTTTTTTCTTGTTCAGTTTTTCAAGATATTTCTGTACAAAAACTCAATGCAGTATGTAGGAATGATCTTTGTAGTCTGTATTCAGTGACTTGTGAACAGAGCGCTCTTGAAAAGTGTTAAATCAGCGCTATATAAATGATTTGATTAGATTAGTGAGTTTAGCTGGAAAGTATAGGGCAATTTATGTGATTTTTAAAATGAAAAAAACAAACACCGTGTTAGTGTGTTCTAGTCCCTTAGTTACTCAGCGGCTAAAGCCCTTTCCCTATAAGCACTTTTGAGCGCTTGTGTAAAGCTGCTATAAAAACACATGGATCAGAATGGGTGGATGTGTGACTCATCTTCAAAGACAAGCAACTTGTTTTTGCGAGCAGTTTCCGGAAAGAATATGACGTTTGCAACACCAAGCGGCTACAAACAATACAAACACGAATATTATTATACAAGGCATTAACCCCGTAGGGTTTCGAGGCCACAAGACACAAAATAACGGTTAAACCCAAACTATGAAAAAATGTCACAAGTAGACAGATAATTGCATTAAGTTATGGAATTCTGATGATAATTATTACATTGGGGAATTGCTACTTTGGAGCTTAAACAAGTCTTGAGACGAAGAGGCAGCTGAAAGCTGACTGATTATACGGGGTTTGATGAGTTCTGGCTGTGTACAATTGCGACTAATACTGATAGTAATAGAGTTATTTTCTGTGTGGTAGTCATGGAGACTTGGAAATTCACCCCCATCAAACATGATTGGACAGATAGGGACAAGCTGTGTGGTGTAGTAAGAGATGTGAAAGTTAAAGTTGTTGATTTTTTCATATTGATCTTTCCTGTATAAAAGTAAACTAGTGTGTTGCCTATTTTCTAGCTTATTTTGTACTGTTTCAGTAATGATAGAATACTTAACGGTCCGAAAGAGCTATCAGTACCTACAGTACATTAAGTGACTGTCACCAAGATACAAAACAATCAAACCTTCACACACTTTTTGCAACCTATTTCGAGCCTTTCAACATTGGTCTGCCAACTGGTTAGAGACTAGTAATATTTCATATTCATGCTTTGAAAATCTTCTGAATAACTTTTCAATAAGTGACATTGGGACGCTCACTTGGACGCATGATCGAGTGATGTGGATTGATGACTCCATGGAACTTGCCTCTGGAAGTGCAAGAGGATTAACTATGCAAAACCACTGAAGCAACCTAAACTGGAAGTGAGGAAATGCCTCAATGGCGTGTCAAAACTTTGTTTTTCAGTTCGTGTTTTGAAAAAATGGTTGAGAAAACTTTACGTTAAATTATATTTATTATGTAAAAACGATCAACTTGAAAATAAAATAGAAATATAAGTTAATTAACATACTGGCTTTCAAACTCATATTCATTCATAAAATGTTGTCAAAGAAAATCACATTTAAAAATTAAAACAAAAAAATAAGAACTCACAAAACTATTGTGATCTACACTCCAGCTAGTATACTTGTATAAAACAGCGTGACAATAAACTAAAACCTCTCACAATTCGAACATATTTTCAATTGAAATAAATCCGATAAAGTCAATGGCGCAAAAAATGAAACCTTGAAAAGAAAACAAGCGTATGCATTAAAAATTTAACAACATCCCATAACAATTTGCTCAATAGAAAGATCAAACAAAATTTGAAAATATAAACTTGTTACTATTCATTCAACAATCGAACATCTCCAGCGAGCCTTATCCAAAGAACAGGATGGAAAACAAATGTATAAGAGCCTACGAGGTGAAATCAAAGTGTAAAGGTAATCCTTAAGGCAGTAAGAACAGGAGATAATGATTAGCGATTGCGCAACGTGAAATACCAATAGCACAAACGTTATGTGTGGTAACAATGCCAAAAGTGATACATGATTATGAGAATGCTGAAAACGAAAGAAACGACGTCATAATCCAGAAGAAGCCCTTGAAGTCATCCACAAGCACAAGTAAGCTCGCAATGCAAACAAGAACACACCCACGCACGCGCATTTACCCACTCAAATACACACACACACACACACACACACACACACACACACACACACACACACACACACACACACACACACACACCCACACACACACACACACACACACACACACACACACACACACACACACACACACACACACACACACACACACACGCACACACACACACACACACACGGTGCTCATGAGTTGTAAGCGAGTTATGTATGTGTGAGCGTGTGGGCGTCTTATCACAATGATTGGCGGTCTGATTGAGGCTCAGACGACGTCGCTGCCTCAATCAGAACACAGCCACCCACCCAGCCCCTGTGCAACGATGACAATAGCATCGGCGAAACAATGAGTAGGAAGATACAGTCTCTAGCTTTCGTGGCAACAATGATGACGACACAGGACATCACGTGTTGACTTACATACATATTATCGCTCGTTTGCGGTTACACAAGTTCGTAAGCGTGCGAAGGCGTGTGGTCCTCAAGTTACAGGCGGTGTCTATGGGGGGGGGGGGGAGGTGAACTCAACAATCATACACAGACACTCACTTTCGTACGCGCGCACACACACACACACACACACACACACACACACACACACACACACACACACACACACACACACACACACACACACACACACACACACACACACACACACACACACACACACACACACACACACACACACACACACACACACACGCACACACACACAGCACACAAAACACACAAAACACACAAACGCACACACACAATACACAAAACACACAAACACACGCATATATGTATATATTAATGCTGAATGGCTTAAAAGTGCAATTAAATTAAAAACGAATAAATGAGAAACTTTAAATAGGACATACAAACGGACATTAGAAGTTATGGTTGTGAAGAAGTTTTTTTAAGTTACAATTAAATGAATGGAAGAGGAGTGATCGATAGAGTCTTCGTTCAAACAAACACCACAGTCATGAGGTTAACTCGGCCGTGAAGAAAATGAAAATGAGGTTAATGAGTTCCGTTGTAGGTTAAGGTAGATGAGTGTAAGTGAAGATATCGAGAACTTAAGCGGTCCTGCCGACAATTGCCTGGTAACAACAAAAACAAAACAACATCCTGTCGCCAGCTTTCACTCCGTCGTTCCTATGCAGCCATTGACGAATCAAATCGACAAAGAATTAGCAACAGAATCGCCGCTTTCGCAAATAAAAACCACCGCAACTTCCAAAACCACCAATGCTGTTGTCACAAATAACACAACAACCACTACCCGTGCACCTGTGATGACCAGTAACAATTCTTACGCAAACATAAAACCACCCCCGCATTATCACAACAACCACCACATCACCACAACCACCACATCACCACAACCACCACATCACTGCATCACCACAACCACCACATCACCACAACCACCACATCACCACATCACTGCATCACCACAACCACCACATCTCCACATCACTGCATCACAACAACCACCACATCACCACATCACCACAACCACCACATCACCACAACCACCACATCACCACAACCACCACATCACCACAACCACCACATCACCACATTACTGCATCACCACATCACCACAACATCACAACAAGCACCGCATCAACACATTACCACAATAACCATCACAACACCATCACATTATTACAACAACTGCTCGCATGCCTACAACATCCCTGGTTGCACAGTTCGCACTAGCCGCATAAGCGAAGGTTAGCTGTGGTTGGAGAAGAGCATCTCAATGAGAAGAGCACTTTCGCCTGCGTTGCCTCGCTTCACCTGGTCAAACAGGTAGCTCTCCAGCTTGAAACTCACCTCTTTCACCTCAGACAGCAGCAGCAGCAGCTGACCAACCTTGTCGTTGTTGGAACTCACGCAGTTGCAGTAGTCGAGAAGCGCCGTGCTCACCTCGCTCCTGAACTGATCCACCTGGTCTGGGTTGCCAAGGCCCGGGATGTCTGGAGGGTCGCGTGGGTGTTTTGGGCAAAGGATTCAAGTATTTATCGATATTTTATCTCTGGTGCTCTTGATGCCATGCTAGATTTAGAATATAAGGCAATAATTATTGTGGAGAATTGTAGCGGTTTGAACAGTGACGTTTTTATAATTCACAAATGGCATGATCGTAATAAAGATTCGGAAGTGTGACGTGATGCCAAATAAACAAAAACAAGTCACGCAAAAATAATAGAATAACAGAAATGATACCAATAACAACAACAATAACAACATTGAAAAAAAATAACAGAAAAAATAGTGATAAAAACAATATTAATAACAGCAATAATAACAACAACAACAAAAACTACAACAATAACAGAAAAAATAAAAATAAAAATAGCAATAAATCAGAGTGGTTAGGTGCTGAGAACAGGCACAAAGCATCGACTGAAAGAGGGACGCGTCAGGTATGAAGGACACCAACAGAAGGCTCGCAAATGGAGCTTTGAAATGAAGGCATCACGTAAGCAACAAAAAAAGCACCAACAACGAAACATATCACCAAAGGAAGTTGACTTAATAATTAGATTTTTCTAATTAAGTGTCGTCATTGATAAAAAAAAACATACTCGCCACCAACAAAGGTGAAAACATCGTTGTCAATGATAACAGAAATGTTGGGAATATGTTGCTAAAGAAAGTTGAATGGTTTCGACATGACCTAAATAAAATAAAATAAAATAAAAATATAATCATAGCAGCATACAAGGCGAATCAATCATTGTTTAGCGTATATTGTGAATCTAATATTCAAAATTAACTTTTTAATATAAAAATGAATGAGTTAAGTGAGAAACTTTAAGCTTTCCTAGTTACAGAAGTAAACAAAATCCTTCTTTTCTTCCACTTTACCACTTCAGCTACCCCCAGTACCGTCCTACAACCACCGCCGTCATCACCTCTTACACCACGACGCCATCACCATCACTCCACCCTCTTACCAATCACCATCACCATCGTCACATCCAACCACACCGCCCACGCCACACCATACCACACCCTACCACACCACACCACACCATACCACACCACACCACACCACACCACCCACGTCACACCACACCATACCACACCACACCACACCACACCACACCACACCACATCCCAACACACCACACCACAACACACCACACTCCATAACACCCCACCCCATCACCACCATCACCACACCCAACCACACCCCACCATATTACACCACACCGCACCACACCACACCACACCACACCACACCACACCACACCACACCACATCACACCACATCACACCACGCCACACCACACCCCATAACACCCCACCACACCACACCCCACCACACCACACCACACCACACCACACCCCACCACACCACACCACACCACAGCAGCTCACCTGGATTGAGAAGAACGATGAACTTGAGGCACGAGTACTCGTTGACGTCCATGTGCACGCTGCGCAGGCGCTCAATGAGGTCAAGGAGCTGGTCAAGGGCACTCTTCGGGAAGCCAATCTGCTCTATCAAGTCACTGTTGATGCGGTGATCTGTAATCTGGGAAGAGATTTAGTGGTGTAGTGTGGTGTTTTAGTGGTGTAGTGTGGTGGTTTAGTGGTGTAGTGTGGTGGTTTAGTGGTGTAGTATGGTGGTTTGGTGGCTTATCACGGTGGTGTAGTGGTTAAGCGTGGCGGTTCGATGGTGTAGTGTGATGTTCCCGTGAAATGGTGGTTGCGTGGTGTTTTGAGATTGAAGCTCTGATGGGTGAACATCTCTTTGAAAAGCACGCGAAAATGTTTCGGGTGTTGAGAGTGGAGGAAGCAAAGTACCATTATGATTTCCTTGCTTGAGGTGTTTTCCATTTGCTTGTAGAGCATATCCAACAACAGCAACTCTCCCCAACACTTTTCCAGTAACTTCATCTGATCAGCAACCTTTGCAAAGTGAAAAAACTCTTTAAATAATCTCAAAATGGTAACCAAACAAGTAAAAAAAAAATTAACTGAACAAATTAACTTAAACGTATTTTTATACATAAAATGTAAAAAAAATTACCAAAAGATCCTTGAAGAAGTGAATTTTTCTTGCCCAACTAACCAGACAATATAAAGCCTGATTCACCAACCTCAAAAAAACCTGCGCAGATAAAATGAGTCGTTTTATTTTTAAGATACGAAACCACTAATGCAAAGCACTCCAAACCATTCTCCTACTTGCCAATCCACCCCCCAAACATACAACATCATCGCATACATCTTCAATACATACATCTTTAATACAAATATGTTCGAAACATCCATTATCAACACATACAATGCAAATCCCCCATACAAAAATTTATGAAAACAAACAAAAAAAAACAAACAAACTACGTTTGGAGAACCAGCCCACCTGAATGATGTATCTGATGCACAGTTCACGCACGTCCTCCTTGGGGGAGTGCTGGCTCAGTTGGATGATGATGTCCTCGAGGTGGATGAGAAGGTTGTCCGAGAACTCCCTCAGCTTGCCGATGGATTCCACGAAGCGGTGGTCGTTGTTCTGCAGCTCCTTGATCAACTTCATCGACTTGGCATAAGCGTGGATGTCGGAAATTTTTTGGAAATTGTCATATGAAGAGACGCCAAGCTTTAGAAGGTTTTCAACGGCCGCGTCCTTGGAACTTGACTGGAGCTGTGAGTTGTCGGCAACTTGGAAAGGCGTCGATTCAAAGAGATTGATTTGACTTTCATCTGTGTTGAAAGGGGAAGAAAGAAGGTACTTTGCGCTTTGTTGAGGATCGCTGTTGGTGTTGGTGTTGTTGTTGTTGTTGAGAAGCATGAGCGAGAGCTTGTCCTGTTCAGGCATGGCGGATAAGTTCTTGCTGAGTTGGGTGTTGATGGAGTCAGATTGCTGCGTGGGTCGCGAGGAGGTTTTGTGTTGGAAGCTTTGGTCGAGAATGAGGTTTTGTGATTGCGTGTTGAGGTGGCTAGATGTTAAGAAGCCTCCAGACTGCTGTTTGAGAGACTCGAACGGCGTCTGTTGCAGATTGAGGGAACTCTGTTGCGGTGGCTGCGTCATGTCCTTGGCACCCTTCATGTAGTCTGTGCCACCTGAGGCGAAGTAGTTGCTGTAGGCCGCCTGATCCTCATCCACAAACATCCCATTCTGTTCGTTTTTGAACATGAACTCAGAAAAGCTGGTCCTGCCCTGTGGGGCATCAGTCGATGCCTTGATTTTACTGCTGTCATTTTTTTGTGGCAAGAAGAGCGACTCGTTGTAGTTTTCTGTGTTAATGTTAGCGGGGTCCTTGCAGATGTACTGGCCAGGGAAGGAAGGCTCGAGGCTGGAGGGAAGAGGGTTGTGGAGCTTGCTTTGCAGGTTGAGGGAGTCGAGGGAGGGCTTGATGTCAGGAGGCATAGTGTCAATGCCCTGCTGCAACAGCGCCTCCGAGGAATCCTCCTCCTCATTGTTCTCCTTTATTCGGAACCATTGTTGTTTGTACAAGGGATACAACAAATTCAATGTATTTACATTGTAATTATCATAATTGTTAATTATGTTGATATTGTTTATGTTATTACAAATATTATATATGCTGTTGTTATTATTGTCGTTAGTATTATTGCTGTTCGGATCAACGTTTTTATGGCCATCATTCAAGTTGCTGCTGACGTCATAGGCGCCAGTGTCGCTGCCTCCGGAGGCGCCCATTGACGTCACGAGGTAGGCAGCACTGGTGGTGGTGGTGACAATGACCGACTCAGAGGTGGAGGCTTGAGGAGAAGATAAGATGCCCATCTCAGCCTGCCTGGTCAGCAGCTGTCTGCGCAGAGCCCTGTCTCGTCGGTAGACAGGCCCAAACTTGTTGCGACCTCCCCGCATACGATCGGGTCTCACCGCTGTTGGGTGCAGACGGTTGTAGCGCTTTCAATAATAATGATAACAAATATAAGTTGTAAAGAAACAACATAAGCGACTGAGGCATGACATGACGTTACAGTCATTTGTTTGGGAAAAGATTGATGGGAACAATATGAAGCTTGTTGGCAAACAACAAAAAAAGAGGTTGGAGTAGAATTGGGAGAAAGCACCAACCCTCGAGCTTCATGCCGACCATGAGGCACTTCTGGAACCTGCAATAGGCACATCTCTTGCGCTGTGTCTTGTCGATCAGGCAGGTCTGGTTCTCAATGCAGGAGTACTTCTTGTTGTTCTGCACTGACCTTTTGAAGAAGCCTGGGAGTGGTCGTTATGGTGGCTGGAGTGGCTGTGATGGGTGTAGTGGTAGTGGCTGAAGATGTAAAGTGGTAATAGTGACCATCAGAGTAGTGGTAGTGGTACTGGTGGAGTGAGTGGCTGTAATAGTGATGGCTGATGAAGAAAAACAGCAATAGATGATGAGCAGTGAAGCATAGTATACAAACTAGTGCATAAGCCATCCCTCAATCAGCTAATGGTTGAACTGTTTGAATGTGGCATTTAACATACTTTGCAACCACTAATGAAATAAAGAGTATACTTGCAGTGCGTTTAAATTCCTGGAGAGTTACACAAAGTGCTTTAATAATCACAGCATGATTCATGACTCTTTTGAGTGGGAAGCGGGTTCAAGTGATGTGTGCTTTCAATTCCTCAGATCAAAGCTATGCTTTCCATGACCAAGTTAGCTAATAATAAACTCCTCATCTGGTTTCTTGTGCTGGCATTCTTAATAAGTGAACCCAAATGCCTTTCAAATTTCCACTCAATTGAGTGATGCATTGAGTACCAAGGTCCTCAGCCTGATTGAGTCATATATAATTGAATATCTAAACCACAGCCTCCAGAAGTTGCTTTCTATTATCACACAGGAATGATTTATGCACAATCAGTTCATTGCAGAGGTCTGCCTTACATGAATGCGGCCTCCTCTGGGAGCAGAAAAAATCTAAATGGTTTGAATTAATCAGCAAGTAAGTCAGTTTCTCTGCCTCTTCTCCTCCTGCATTCCTTCCGCGAGTGGAGGAGCAATGACTAAGTCTTTGTTTTCGAAATAGAAAAGTTCACGCAATGATTTGTATGGATGTTTTTTAACATAAACCTATTCACAAGTGAAGGAAGGCTTCTTGAATGCATTAAAGTTATGCACAACGCCACAGAGTTCATAAAAATGTATGTAAAAATAACTTAAACAAGGGCAATGTTATAGGTACGTTTAAAAAATTAAAATAAAAACACACGCTTACGAAGACATACACATAAACGTACGACCAAAAATACTTTTTGAAACTTGCAAAAAATGCGCCCACTTATTCGAAAATCATAAAACACGCCCATAAACAAACGCAAACATACATGTGCATGCTAACACGCACACACACACACACACACACACACACACACACACACACACACACACACACACGCACACACACACACACACACACACACACACACACACACACACACACACACACACACACACACACACACACACACACACACACACACACACACACACACACACACACACACACACACACAAACACACATTCAACATACATACACTTAAAAGTGTTCATACTGCCAATAAAAATGCTTGCTCTTGTATGCACTCTGCGAATGATTTGGCGCCGGGAAAACACCCTAAGTTCGGTGGTGCATCTTTTGTTGCGGCATGTTGCAAATGGTCTAATGTCCCTCCTGCCTCCTGGAGTGGACAGTGGCATGGAGTGGCTGGCTTCCTGCTTCAACAAACACCATTAAGCCCTTCCCACTGGCGCTTCATCAGAGCAACCTCGCGAAGCTGAACCAAAATAACTCCCTTCTGTGGAGTTCTCAGACGCCACAAGAGGAATATGTTGATATATTTTAATGCCGCCAATTTACCTTATCCACTCCAAATGGCGCAAAGGAATTATTACATCAGGTGCCAAATGTAATACGATCATTTAAAACATATGCATGCTTGCATGCACGAATTAAGATATGCTGAAGGTATATCTATGTGTTATGTTAAAGAGAGCGAATATTCAGTTATTTTTTCATCCATAATCAATTTAATCACTCAACTATTCATTCACAATTGAAATATTGATTTATTCAATTATTCATTCACTCATATTAAGTGGATGAATGATATAGTAAATAATTTATTTATTTATTAAACCATTAAAAATTCATTCATTCGTCATGCATTGTATTCATGTATGCATTCATTCGTTGAAAGCGTCCATATAAATGAAATTAAAATGTCATGCCATCACCTCTTTCGCAACATTTTCATTACTTTCATGAAATTTTGCAGTGTGTTTAGTTATTTGTATGCTGATTTAAATTCAAATTCTACATGCATTTCAAGGGTTATGGCTAGATCGGGTTGCGAAGGTTCTGAAACTGCGGTTGATTGAAAATGATGATTATGTGAAAAAATTTTTGTCTTCAAAAAAATTTGATTAGGAAGCTTATGGAACTCATACGCTTGTATTTAACCAATTAAACAATGGTCAAAAGCCTTTTCTTCATTGAAAAATCCATGAATTTCAGAAATACTGATGTACGTTTTTGCAAAAACGAAATTCTAGAAACTTGATTTTCATATATCGAACAAAATCAGTCAAATGGTAATGAAAAGAAGAAAGCTTTGTAGAAAATAATAAATTAAGTTTTAGTGAAGAAACGGATGATCGATCAAAGCATCGCACTAAAAGCAATTTCAATGCAGATTTAAAATGACCAACCTTTGCAACTTTCACATGTCTGAAGGCCATAATGGTATCCTGAAACTTTGTCGGAACAGACCGGACACTTGTCATCAAGTATGAACTTGCCTACCTCTGGTGAGATGGACGACAGAGAAATAGGCTTGCTGTCGACGTGTGTGCTGGAAATAGTGAGTGGTTGAAAGATGGACTTGACTTGTTGAAACTGTTGTTGTGGGTTGCCTTGATGTTGTTGCAACTGTGGTTCATGTTGTTGTGGCTGGTCAAGTTGTTCCTGCTGATCAAGTTGTTCTTGTTGCTGCTGTCGCGTTAAAAGTAGTTGTTGTTGCTGTTGTTGGTGCTGCTGAGAAAGTTGTTGTTGAAATAAAGTTGTTTGTTCTGATTGAGTTTGGTCAGCTTCTGAAAATCACAATTTAGAAAAATCATTCTTTAATTTTATTTCCCCTAAAAAAAATTTTTATTTCAATTTTGAATTGGAAAGTTTGAAAAGTTGATAAAAAAATAAACTTCAAAAACTCCAAAATTGATTTAGTCATAGAAGCACCGAACCAAGCGACATTTAAAGCTTTATTGAATCGTTATCATAAATGTTTAAACATGAAAGCATGCAAACCAGTTAGTGTGCAAAAGTCAAGAACTTACCCCTGCGAGGATTGAGGCTGGCCAGAGTCATGTCACCATCACTGCTGCACAAATCATCGTTTGACATTATAGTAAAAAACGGTATATGTTGTCTGGTCGTCCGCGTTTATGTTATTACCAAAATTATTTGGTATTTCAAATAATTTTTTACGGAAAGCTTGAAACAAGAATCCGATAGGACATAGCAACTGGTTGTTCCAACCATTTTTGTATTAATTTAATACTTAAATTGAAATATAAAATTTGTAAGCATTATACCCTTTTTAAAAAAATAAAAATACCAATATAAAAAGATAGGGTAGAATAAAATTTAAAAATATATCGATTGCAATACATAGATATATCGCGCTTGCGCAGTAGCTAGTAGGCCAATGTGCAACCTGAACTTCAAAATTGAAATGTTTAATAATTTTTAAATATTTCTTTAATTTGCTTGAATGTTTTTGAAACTATTTTTTATTTTTGTAAAAAATTAAATTAAATTGAAATAGCCGAACGTGTTTTCAAAATAATCTTTCACTTCATTTCAGCACGAAACTCTATAAATATACTGATACAAATCAAAAAATAAATATTTACTGAAACATATTAAGTGTATTGAGAAAATATTAAATTCAAAGTTTTTGTTAACCCATTTTTTCAAAAAAGGCAATTCGAGAAAATCAAATCAAGAAAGTCCTAATTATTACAAAATAATTTTTTTGAAAAAATGCCGAACTTTTTTTGAAAATCTTTTCATAGAAGTACATTCAAAAATCCATTTTTATAACATTTTTCTACAAGCTTTCCAAGCACTTTTAGCTTGAAAATCGGGTTTTTGTCCTTGAACTTAATCATTATAATGACAACTTACAATTCAATCAGATCCGATTATAATGACAATTGTTTTTTTTTTCCGCTGTAAAGGGTAAATGGGTGAGCTCAAGGTTGAGTTCTAAAAGCGGCAACTCAATTAAAGTACAGACGCCGTCCTAGAGTTCCCAGTCCTCTTGTAGCCTACAGCCAGTAAAAGCGTTTTCATTAGATTAGCTTAGTAAAACTTTTTACTGAGCAACTAGGCAACTACATAGATTCTCTTTTTTTTCATTGTTTTCATTGAAAATAAATGGTCAAACGCTGGACTTGATTTAACGAAGACTATTGGAATGTTAAAAAGCAGGCGAACAATCAAAATAAGAGAAAAATGTCAAACTAACCTATAAATAGCCTGAATCCATGTTTAAACCAAATCTCATCAGAACATTTGTAGCGTGCCTCAGAACTTTGTTCAGGCGCGTCCCCATGGAAAGGATTTTACTCGCTGTGGCTACCAGAAGACTAGACATTCTAAGATGGCATCTGTACTTTAATTAAGTTGCCGCTATAAGAACTCAAGCTAGAGCTCATCATATCACACTTTACAGAGGAACAGGCCAACCATTATGCCGCAGGCGCAGAGGTGTTACACGAAAAACCATAAAGTTACAGGAGTTAAAGTTTAAAACAAAAATAAAATGAACTAGAGAACCAAAATGAAAAAACCTTAAAAGTCTAGAGTATGAATAACTGGGAATAAAATCAAATAAATACCGAGGGATGTACATGGTCGAAATAGGAAAATTTAGCGAAATCAGGTCGAGTAGAACTGCAATGATACAGAAAATTAAGAAGGAAATTTAGTATAATAATTGATATAGAATCAGGTCGACATATAACATAAGCAATGAGACGGAAATTCTTTGGAGATTTTGAATCAAACCTTCCAATAGAACTTTGGCTAAATCTGCACTTTCCTACTGTGGCTCTCTTTTATGGAACTTTCTTCCCCCAATCTCACCTCTTTTACTTCTTTACTTTGTTTTCGTAAAGCCCTTAAAACTTTGTGGTTTAAACTGTTCGCATCAGAGCGCTCCTGAACAGTGTGCAATCAGCGCTATATAAAGACAATCAAGGCACTTTTATGAGGCTTGTTGCAGCCTTTTGAGGCACTGTTCGTTGGGAACTGTTCAAACAGGATAGTTTTAGGGGCTTCACGAAGAGGGGAATGAAGTGATGGTGGGATTAGAAGGAAGAGTGCTCCAGAGTGAGGCACCGTGACAGAAAGGTGCAGATTTAGCATACGTGTGGTTTAAAAAAATCGTAAAAAAGGAAGAGTGAGTAGAAGATTTGAGTCTTTTGCGAAGAGCTGGCTTAATAAGGTGGGTAAGGTGATTAGGCGAAAAATTGTTTTCAATTTTGAACATTTTCAGAACTTTCACATAATAATTAAAATAAGAGTATAGATTTCGAAGGCTGATCTTTTCCTAAAGTTAACTATTGTGAGAAGGTAAGAGCAGGAGGTATGCGGGAGACGTGGGTAACAGAAACTAACCGGGCAGCACTGTTAAAAGCTTTTGTGAGGGTGTGTAGTGTAGCCTTGAGGAGGGCATGAATAGAAAACTGCAATAACAAAAGCGGGAAAAGATAAGTGAAGAGAAAAGTAAGTCGGTGGTGGAAATGTATAGTAGTTGGAATTGTTTGATGGAGGTGGAAAAAAAGATTTAGCTACAGACTTAGTTTGTGGTATGAAAGAAAAAGAAGAATCAAAAGTGAAGCCTAGGCTATGGATGGTGGAAGGGGGGCGAGTGAAAGGTCAAGTGGAATATTAATGGAAGAAAACAAGTCAAAAAAGAATTTTTAGATTTCCAAAAATTTTAAATCTCAAAAAAAATTTTATACAGCTAAATCCTGAAAAATAAAAAAAACTTGTTTGTTCTAATTACGGTCTATATAAGCCCAGCTCAATACATTGGTGGAGAAGAAGAAGAAGAAGAAGAAGAAGAAGAAGAAGAAGAAGAAGAAGAAGAAGAAGAAGAAGAAGAAGAAGAAGAAGAAGAAGAAGAAGAAGAAGAAGAAGAAGAAGAAGAAGAAGAAGAAGAAGAAGAAGAAGAAGAAGAAGAAGAAGAAGAAGAAGAAGAAGAAGAAGAAGAAGAAGAAGAAGAAGAAGAAGAAGAAGAAGAAGAAGAA
Organism: Branchellion lobata; assembly: GCA_947562095.1. Classification (NCBI taxonomy): domain Eukaryota; kingdom Metazoa; phylum Annelida; class Clitellata; order Hirudinida; family Piscicolidae; genus Branchellion; species Branchellion lobata. The sequence continues at coordinate 2,950,568 of OX387246.1, forward strand.
GAAGAAGAAGAAGAAGAAGAAGAAGAAGAAGAAGAAGAAGAAAAAGAAGAAAAAAAAAGAAAAAAAAAGAAAAAAAGAAAAAAAAGAAAAATATATATTAACGATTAGAAGCTAGTTCAAATAAATGTCTTTCAACCCAATGATCCCTTTATCTTTTTGAGCTGAATTAAATTAATTTAAGAATTAATGAAGAAAGGAACAGGAATTCGAATGAATACTAATAATTATGAACAGAATATTAAACAAGCAGAGACAAAAATGACAATTGAGCCAATAACGAATGTTCACGCTTAGTGGGCAACATTTACTTCAAATTAATAGAAAGGTACACTAATTGGCTTGAAATGATCAATAATCAACTTAGAATAAATAAATAAAAAAACAATTAAATTGGAATAAAAACAAAGAAATAATAATGACACTCGTTAAAGGTAGCAGCTTCGAAGCGTTGACAGCTTGACCTGTATGGCGACCTTCGGCATTGTACTGTAATCCAAGCTAACCGAACAATAGTGCTATTCCGCAGTCTTCAAGCGTTTGTTGAGAATTATGTCGAGAAAGGTATTTTGGCACTCTTGAAGCTTTGAAGTGCCTGATTCATGTTCATGTGCTAGACTATTCATACCTTTTCCATGGTCTTTATGGTAAAAAAGGCAGTCGGAAAATAACAATGTTACAAAGAATAGCTAACAAAATAATCCCGACTATCATGAAAGCTTTCGAGGTAAAAATACTAAGTAAAAAACAAAAAACATTAGAAAATAAAGATGAAAAAAATTACTTTAAAAGTAAAATCAAACCAATAAAAGTCAAGAAATTTATGTTCAAAAAAGAAAATGACATCACATAAACAAAACCAAAATCTATTTAATCGTCAATATTATTATTATTCTTATTTTTATCAAAATAATAATTATTATGTTTATAATGATAATAATTGTCGTCTTCTGTTATTATCATTTTTATTATTATTACTTATGGATAATAAAAAAAATTCATTTATTTTAATAATTATTATTATTCAATAAATTTTGTTCACAGATCGAGCATAGATCAGATATCGTGTCAACAGAATTTTGAAAATTACTGATGTACTGCCTATAAAATGCCCCATTGACCGCTTTCGTAACTCTACGTGGTAAAAAAGACTGTAGTAATATTTTTATTTTATCGTATTGAATTGTATTTTATTGTATTTTATTGTATTTCATTGTATTGTATTGTATTTTATTGTATTGTATTGTATTTTATTGTATTGAATTGTATTTTATTGTGTTGTATTGTATTTTATTGTATTGAATTGTATTGAATTGTATTTTATTGTATTTTATTGTATTTTATTGTATTGAATTGTATTGAAATGTATTTTATTGTATTTTATTGTATTGAATTGTATTTTATCGTATTGAATTGTATTATTGAAAATAATCAGTGAACTAATTAGAGGTTTAACGATAGAACAGTTTCCGGTTTCACAAAAGCGTGTATGTCCATTACTTCAATTTACTTTATTTTAACTCTTTTTATTAACTATTTTGAATTCAAAGTTTCAAATATTAGGTATAAAAAGTTGGTTTATCTAAGAGTTATAGTTTTTGCTATTTGCGAAAATTTCAAAAATTTTTCGAACTTGCCGAATCCGCCATTTTCTCGTTTGGAATACAGACATTGCTGTGAAATCGTCGACCAACGCCTAAATAAATAACTTTTGCCAAGTTACTCAACAAGAAAGTAAACAAGTGTTGAAAGGCATTGCGAAGAATTGTGGTATCCAGACAGACCTTCTTGTGAATTTGGAAAATGCTGGGAAAGAAAAAAACATTGTATAAAATCGTCAACCAATCGGCTACAAGAATACCGTTCGCCAACTCAAAAAACAAGCAAATGAGCAAGTGTTGAAAAAATTGCAAAGAATTGTGTTATCCAGACAGACTTTCTTGTGGATATTGGAAATGGCTAAAGAGGAAAATAGACGAAAAGAAGAAAGAACTTGCACTAACTCTCCAATAGTTATATTATGTAGTTTCAAAATATATTCCATTTTTAATTTTTGAGACTTATTTACTTGATTTAACAGAAAATTCTGTTTTTGAATTTCTAAGAACTTTTCAACATTTCAGTTTTGGTTAATTGGATTAAAAAATTTTCATTAGTCATTAAATATGAAATATGACTCAATTATAAACTTTTGAAAATAATAAATTTAATTTTATAATCAGTTTTTGATTTCTTGCAACTGGCAATTGACGGTTTTTATGACATTCAGTTATTGTTAATTTGAATTTTTTAAATAAATTTGTGATTGTTCACCATGTTCTGTGCCATTTTCAGCTTTTGTCTGGATTTGCTTTAACAAAGACTATGAAAAAAACATATTTTGGTAGATTCAATGTGTTGCAGGCAACTCCAAAGCATGAGCATATGTTTATCCATGTTTTAGTCGCACCATAAGATATTTTCACCTTCAAAATTTTCAATTCTGAGTATTGTATCATTAAAAATTCAAAAAAATTCTTATAATATATATTCTTCTCAATTGCAAAATAAAGTAAGTTTTTTTGGTTTTTGTTTATTTGAAATTCTTTCTACGCACCTTGTATAGGATACATCGTAATTCAAAATAAAATTTCTTTTTACTATTTTCAAATAATTTGAATTTTTGCTAAATTTAACTAAAAAATATCAGAAATGGAAAAGTTGACGCCCATTGAACTGGAGAGTATACACCTTCTGGACAGCAAGCCAAAGACTGTACCGACTCTGCAGATCCTTGATGTTGTGAGGGAGATATTTAATGAATTATTTTAAAGAATGATATTTTTGAATGCGAAAAGTTTGTGAAATCGCTTGTTACATAGTTTAAATAAAGTTTTTAAATAAACCTGAAATGCAATGGTATTTTTTTGAAATCAAATAAAAGTGTTGTTTTGTTGTAGGAAGAGAACATTAATACAAAGTTTGGGCCTGTTCGTGTAGTGGTTCATGGAGACAGAAAGAAGACTGCCATTATTACCTACCATGATATTGGCCTCAACAGTGAGGCATTTATCAATTTTTGCTTTTATTCCAATTATTGTATTTTTTATGACAGTATAAATTTTATTTCAATTCATTAAAAATACACCGAACTAAACTACATTATTTCTTCAACTTTAGCCTTCAAAGTGTTAGGTCTTTTTATAGAATAATACCAGAATCAAAACAGATTCAAAAACTTCAGCTTTCCCACAAGCTAACAATCACTCACACAGGTTCCTCTTGCTTCCAGAGCTTCTTCAACTACCCTGACATGCAGGCCCTCATGAAAACCTTTTGCGTCTACCACGTCAATGCCATTGGACAGGAAGAAGGAGCCAAGACACTGCCAGATGAGTCTGTTTCAGTTGTTACTGTAGTGCTGTTTTCGTTTTTGTTATAGTGTTGCTGTCCTTGTTGTCTATAATGTTGTTTTTTTTCGCTATAATGTTTCTATCTTCATTTTTATAGCTTTTCTATAGTTTGAATGTTGGTTCGAATGTTATTTTTTCACTGCTCTGGTCTTTAAGTTGTTGTTGTCATTGTTATGATTATGTTATGGCTGCATTACTTTTCCCATTCGCGTTGTTGTTGCTCTTCTGTTTGCTATGTTTTTGTTCAGTAGCTATGAACATTTTCATCCAATGCATTTTAGTGCCTCCCTAAAGCGTTCAATGCTTTTGAATCAAGCCCTCATTTGCATGCCTTATAGTCAGGCCCGTTAACCATTGTGTGAAAATTACAAGCATCACCTTGATCTTTTTCGAGTTTGAAGTAGATTATTAAATCATTAAAGCCAAAACTTTTAAGAAAATTATGCAAATGAGTTTCAAGAAAATTCCACAAACAATTTTCGTACCTTTTCTATATGTTTGTAACTTTTCATAAGTCACCCACTCTCCTCTCTCACAGCTATGTCTTCCCTTCCATGGACGACCTGGCCCTCACCTTGATCACCGTGCTTGAACACTACAAGTACCTGCTCCCTCAATAACTCAATGATTCCTCTTCATTGATGTATTTTATTGCCCAATTAACCAGACTAATTGAGTGAATGTTTGAGTGGCTTCTTAATTGGTTGAAATCATTGGTATGAGTAATTAGTTAAATTAATGACTGATACGTTAATTAATATAATTCATAAAAGCCAAGATAACATGATATAATAATAGCAAGAGTAATTGAGTTTAACTAGAAATGCTTATAAAAACAATAAAATCATCATAAGTCAACCATGACTTTCAAACAAAACAATGTGTTAGTTACTGCTCAGTACGAAATATTAATTACCATTAAGTACACTGTACTTACAATTGTTCAGTACAATACATTAATAATCTTATTTATTTATTTAATTCTATTTTCATTTTTTTACTATAATTATAATAATAAGACGTTTTGAGTGGCCTCGGAACTCTACGTGGTTGATTCCACTATAATAATATTTGTATTTGTATTGTGTTGTGATGTGTTGTAATAATCATTGAAGCTATAATCCCTTCCACCTCCAGTATCAAGACCTTCATTGGTTTTGGAGTGGGAGCCGGTGCAAATGTGTTGTCTAGATTTGAGGTTTGCCATCAGCACTCACCTCTTAACAGCTTCCACTGCGTCTTCCTTAACAATTTCGCAATCTATGCCGCCACCTCATAACCTTTCCTCCATTCAACCCATGGAAACATAAACTGACCTCACAGAACATGTTGCAACAACAACAACAACACAAAAATAAAAGCGTTACAACAATGATACAATAAAAACAACAAAAATACAATGAAAAACAACAACAATACAATAAAAACAACAACAACAATACGATAAAAACAACAACAATACAATAAAAACAACAAAAACAATATAATGAAAACACCACAACTATGATAATATCCACATCACAACAATATAGCCACCACAACAACAAAAACAATATCCATCTCACTAGCGGTAACACAACCACTTCCACAGCTGCTCAGACCAGAGAGGGTGGAGGCGTTGGTGTTGATCAACTGCAACGCCTCCCAGGCAGGCTGGGTGGAGTGGAGCTATCAAAAGGTGACTGTTCTACCTTGCTATCATCGTCATCGTCGTTATCATTGTCATCATCATCGTCAACATCATCATCATCATCATCATCATCATCATCATCATCCTTCTCACCTTGCTCTTTTATTATTCATAATCTTTGACATTCGATAAGAATTTTTTCGTTTTCACACGTTTGGTATTCCTTCAAGTACAACCCACGTGACGACTGTCACAAGCATTTCGTCCACCATTACAGCCACAACCCTCAGAACAACTAGCATCTCAAAGACTATGGCTTAAGTAACCACAAAATCTACCACCCTCAACAACACACAACCTCCATTTCAAAGATTACAATAGCAACAATTACTCGGCTAACCTCAACTCCAACTACGACAACCGTAACTGCACCACCACCGACTACTTCTACTACTACTACTACTACTACTACTACTACTACTACTACTGCTACTACTACTACTACTACTACTACTACTACTACTACTACTACTACTACTACTACTACTACTACTACTACTACTACAACTACAACAACAACCACCAACCGTAGTGGAACGCCTGGTACTTGAAGAGTGGCATGATGACGGCGGCTGTGGAGGATTACATGCTGTGGCACTGGTTCGGAATGGTTAGTTGGCCTTGAAACCTTAAGGAGGATGAGAATCGAGATGATGAGGATGATGATGATGACGATGATGGTGATGAGAATGATGATGATGATGCTGATGATGATGACGACTACGACAACGATAATGATTTCAATACAAATCCTCCTTACTCATCTGAAGCGACAGCAACGCCACCGCAGAAGACCATGGAGACGAACAACGACCTGATCGTGGCTTACATGGAGTACATCAAGTCCCTTAACCCCACCAACCTGGGCTACTTCATCTCCTCCTACATCAGGTTCCCTCCATCTATCCATATCTCTTCTTCACTCCTCCCTTTTACCTCTTCATTTTTCCATTCTTTATCTCTTCATTCATCCAACATTTCATCCTCTCATTTTTCCATTTATCTTGTCTCAATTAATCAGTCTTTTTCTATCATTCCTCCATCTCCTCATCTAATTTTTCCTACCTCAACCACTCCTTTTCTATCATTCTTCCTTCTCTCCATCCCTTGTTTCTTCTTATCTTGACCTTCGATGCATCGTTCAACTGGCCATCATAACTCACCTTCCATCCACAGTCGCACAGACCTGGGCATCGTGAGGGAGTTGGACCACTTGAAGAAGAACACAGTCAGAAATTTCCAGTCAGTCCCTCGTGACCTCATGCTCATGCTCATGCCGCCACCGCCACTACTACTACTACTACTACTACTACTACTACTACTACTACTACTACTACTACTACTACTACTACTACTACTACTACCACTACCACTACCACTACCACTACCACTACCACTACCACTACCACTACCACTACCACTACCACTACCACTACTACTACTACTACTAATACTAACAATAAAAATAATATTATCAAAATAATAATACCCTAGTTATTATTATTCGGGACTATAATACGATGTAACAGTGAGTCTTCTCCACTCAGGTGCCCCATCATGTTGGTGGCGGGCGACCATTCACCCCACCTCGACGACACCGTCAACATGAATGGTAGACTCGACCCTTCCAACTCCACTTGGATCAAGGTTCGGCAAAATATGGTTTATTAGCCGGTGTGATATGGTACCTTCTATACAGAAAGTTATCGATTTGTATTAATGTGTGTTGAGTGTTATTTAATGTATCATTTGTGTTTGTATATTGAAAATGCTAAAGTGTATTCTTTTTTGGTCTGTATTGTATTTTTTGCTTGATGCGTACTGTTGCATGTGACTCGCCAGTTCAACTGCGGAGGGATGTTGTTGGAGGAGGTGCCAGGCAAGTTGTGCGAGTCGTTCTTCCTCTTTCTGCAGGGCCTCGGTCATGGTACGTGGTGGTCAGGCCCGTTGGCGCTGTTACTCGTTACAATATAACGCAATGAAGTACAATACAACAAATGCAAAAATACAAAGTGAAATAAAATGTAATCCAATACAATAAATGAGGAAAATTACGCAAAAATGCAATACAATTGAGTACATTAAGATACAATGCAATGCAAGACAATTATAATGACAAGTTTTATCGAAGGGTGTCAGCCCATCGAAGGCCTCATGGCTAATTTACCTTTGCTGTGTTATCTTTTGCTCCGTTCTATTCGATCGTCCCTCTTCAAACCACGTGCCACACCACCCCACAGTGCCCACGATGAAGCACAAGGTGGAAGGTGAAGGTCACATCTCCCCCACCAGGCCTGTCGCCTATGCTTGAATCACCACCATTACCACTATTTTCCTCCACAGCTTGATTTCCGTCACCAAGTCCCATTTATACTGTAGCATCTCATCACTGGCAATCTTCAACTTCCATACTACTTTTGAAGCTTTTGATATCGTCGTTGTTCGTTTCTCGCTCTCACGATTCCTCCACGCCGCACAAGTTTGCAGCACATCGTTTTCATAAAGTCGGCTTGCACACGCGTTTTCATAGTCAGCTGGCGCTTTTTTCCATTCCCCCGCATTTGTAGCTTCGAGTGCTTTTGTGTACACTCACCATCTGTCTACACCATTTGATTATTCTACCTTGCGCCACCCTTCTTCTCAATTAATCGATCAAGCGAGTAATAAGCTAATTAAAGTAATGGCCAGAGTGAAGTGGATCGCATGAGTTGAAAAGTTTTGTATTTCATTTGCTGGTTGGTGGTTTGAGTATCGACCAGTGGCTTTTCTGATATCCCCTTGTCGCTGGACTCGTTCTTCACTTCATCATCGCGCATGTTAATAGTTGAAAACGAGATTTCCACGAATGGGCGTTGTATTCAATTGACTCAATTGTTTATTTTTATTCGTTTACCCCTGCTTCCTCAACGTGACTAACTTATTCGTCAATACTTTTTCACCTTATTCCTTCACTGCAAATTTAATCATATTGGTTTATTGTCAATATTATAAGAGCTACAGCATAAAACAATGGCGTAAAAAAATTATGCGCCGTTGTCTTGAGACTCATTGAAGGCCTCCTGGGCTTTCTTGTACTCATCTGTCTCGGCCAACTCCTTGTGTAGCTCCTGTGAAGTGGACAAGCTTGTCACGCGCACTCAAGTCATTAAAAAATAAAACTGAAAATCAAAAATAAGACTTAGTTTTTCTATTAAATAAGAAAAATATATTGAAAAAAAGTCGCTCAGTGGATTGTGTGTTATAAGAGGAAAAACATCAAGTGATGTTGAATAAATATGAGAGCTATATCTGAAGCGTCTGAGCTGTTACCAGTAAGCTGGTGAGTTCTTGTCGTGCCTTGTGCAGTCTTGAAACTGAGTCAGGAACTAGTGTCTTTGACTCTGTCAGCAACTCCTCCTTCATTGTTGGTGTTCATGGATTCTCTCATTAAACTACTGAAAACAAACTAGGAATATTTATGAAATTCCTAAGCCTCAAACATTCAAAAATAATCAGTTTTCGTGGAATTTGATATATTATTTGGAAGTCATAAATATGAAAGCACCAACTTGTTTCTTGATCATATATAAATCTTCATTTTCCCTCAGTCTCATTTCATCTATTTTCTTTTGTAAAGTGGCCACTTCTTTTTCATAGTATACTTTATCTTTGTATATCCTTAGGTTTCATATTTGTAATAATGTAAAAAACATCAGCATTCGATAGATTTGGAAAAAACTGGTTAAAAGACAAAAGTAACTGTATTTTAATTGTGTTGTAGTAACAAGCTAGTATGAAAACTTATATAGTAAAAAAAATTAAGCTAATCTATTTTGAAGAATGAAGGTTGTTTGCTAGAAAAAAGATGAACAAAGTCAGAACTGAATAGTAAAAAAAACAATGAGCCACAAAAAAATTCAGTGATAACTAAAATGAATCCGTGATAGAAAATTAGTGTAGACAGGGTTGAGAAAAAAATGTAGACGAAAAAGAATTTGGTTGGATAGAAAAGGTATAAATCAAATAATCTGAACATGAAGTTACGTTAAAAGCAATGAAAATATTTACACAGTTTCTAAGACACCGGCATTTTAAAGTTCAAAAAGAAGTTGCATGTTCTTTATCCTAGCTTTTTAACTTAATCAGAACATAGCTTTCTAATTTTTTTTCAATTTTAAATTAAAATATTGTCAAAATACCTTTTAACCATACCCGTTTTAATCTTCAAATCTCTCAACACAGAAGGATTAGACATTTTAAAGCGAGCACTTGATCAATACACTATCACCCTGTCAACAGCCAAAGGGCTATCTAACAGCAAATTAAAAAGAATAAAAATATTTAATTTGAAATAGTATTTAGTTTGAAAACTGCATTTCACAATGTAAAAAAAATCATATTTCATTCCAACAAAATTGAAATAAGAAGTTGTTGAACCATTTGAAATTTAAATAGAACAATGATTTTAATTAGAAATCGACGGTGCTTTTATGAAGTAATGTAGACAGTCTCTTAGTATTTTTCAAAACCATATACAAAATTTATTTTGTGTTCCAACACAGTTTTGAGGCGTTGAAATGATTATAATCTTTACATAAGAATCTATTATATGATAAAACATTTGAAAATTTATAGCGTTAAGTTTTTTCAACTCTTTATTATTTCTAACTAAAAAAACATATTACTTGGCAATAACCTTTCAAAAACTTTTTAAAAAAATCAAACGCCGCACTATTTCAGGAATTTGTTTTATCTATAGCTTAGTAACCTTTTTCACAAATGAAGATTTATAGTTTTTTTATAGTCTTTATTAGATCAAGTCCAGACATACGCCGGAAATGTTACAAAAACACGTCGAACAGTCGAACTAAAAAAGAAAATATTAAAATATACGAGAACAGAATATTTAAATATGTTTTAGACTACCATAATTATTTCTGTTTTTTTATGGGCTTCAAAAGTTCCAAAAGTAACACAAAGGAGGCTGAGACTAATAATAATAATAATAATAAATTCAAGTTGTAAAGCGCCAAGCCATGTAACTAAGGCGCAACTAGGTGACTAAGTCACTCCAGGACGGCACCTGTTTTTACCTCAGTTACCACTTTTTACAACTTAAAGCTGAGCTTCATCTGAAATTGAACCTTGAGCCTCACGTTATTAAAGTGGAATTGCTAACCATTGTGCTAGAGAAGCAGACGAGCCAGATACTTCACCAAGAGCAATGCCTTTCCCAAAACAAAATAATGGAAAGCTACAACCAAAACCGCAATAACTCATTTTCAAATTGCTTTCAAAAACAACGCAGTAATTGCAAGAAAAAGAAATAAATGTTGACGTCATCCAAATATCTAAATAAATTGATTTGAGAATAATTTAAATGAGCTGATGACATTTTATGAAAGTTTATGTGATGTGTGTCTTGGGAGAAATCCTTTAGCAACGCCTTCAACTAAGAGTTCTTCATTTTTTGAAAAACACTTCAAACTTGCCGTCACTCTCAAGCCATTCAACTCAGTAATCTCTGATTCTGCTTTCACTTCATCTCCTATGAACACTTTCAAAAAAATTAATAATGAAATGAAGTTATGAAACAAATTGAAAAGGCTCAAAATGGAAAACATTTAGCCACCTGGTTTCAAAAATTTAGTGTCTAAATGGAGAAGAACAGCTCCCTCTCCACAGAGTTCGTAAATCAATTTTGAAAACAACCTTAAACGGAATTTCAAAAAAAAAATTCATGTTACAATTTTTTTTTGCTTCTCACTTAAGACAAGAATGTTTGATATAAGCAGTAACCCAGTAGTAAGAACTCCATGAACAATGGGTTTTTTGAAAGAAGTTTTACTAGCATAATCCTTGTCCAAATGAATAGGATTTATATCTCCAACCATTTTTGCAAACACTTTAACTTCATCCTGAGTAAATGTTCTACTTGTGCTTAACTTAGAACCAACACAAAGTTTTTCCTGGTGTACATTTCTTTTAATAAAAACCCCGTAAATAAATTGAATTTGTTTTATATTTCGTGAAGTTCTTAACATTTTATTTTGAACTAATATTCTCCAAGTACTTTCGACTTGGTAACAGAGAAGGTTAAATGTGCACGTTAGTCATCATTTGTAGCGTAAGGATACATCGACATTTTTTTACTGTAATTATATTCATATTAAATATCTAAATTACTTGACCTTTTCTTATTCATAAATATTTTTATTTATAATTAAGTTTAGATGAACGGGAAATCCATTTCTAGAATGATAATGTAACGAACGAACTAGTTAAAATCTCGTATTGATCATCATTTTATTCAAATTCATTTTTGGATTTTGTACTGAAAGATTTTTTTTGTCTAAGCTTTGAGTATTCTCTAATGAACTCAGAGTTATCATTATTTATAAAAAATCAGATAATCTATTCATCTTCAGAAATGAATTGACTAGATGAGCCTAGAGTAATTTATGAGTTTCCCCCTCGAGCTAGTCTACTAAACAGAAGATATGAAATATTCCATTTTTTCACAACTAATTGATTTTTTTGGAAGTAGCCTTATTTTTTATGTACGGAATAAAATAAATAATTAGACACAGAGACGTTGTTTTTGTCTTTGAAAACTCACTCAATAAATTGTGATTTATGTGAATGTGATGTCATTTTTAAGCCTTCTCGTAAGGGAATGAGATCTTTTACTTATTATCTTTTTTTAGAATACCTTCTAATAGTACTTAGGCTAAATTTGCCTTTTCTACTGAGGCTTTTTTTCAGGGAACTCTCTTTTCCCCAATCTCACCTCTAGTACTTTTCTACTTTGTTTTCTTGAAGCCCTTAAAACTATGTTGTTTAGATAGTTCGTAGCAGAGCGCTTTTGAACAGTGCGATCAGCGCTATAAAAATGATTTAATTAGATGAGATTAGAAACATACTGAAATAGTATGCGAAAACCACTCAGCCTAGTGCTTCGTCTTCAACTGTGAAGTTATGAGCACCACATTCGATAGAATTCTGCAACTATCGCACACAACTTCACTTTCCAAATATTGAGCATCTAACATAGCTCGAATAAAAAGCGTCATTTACAATGATCTAAACGAACTTGGCAACATTTTAAGTAAAATTAAGAAAAACTTACAGATACTCACTTGTACATTTGAGGGGTTCTTGATTATGAAAGCAATTTTAAAAAATGTCCATTTTTTGAAACTTCGGATAAAATTTTCCAAAGCTTAAGCCTTTTTTTGCAAACGGAAATTTTGAAAAAATATTTTTTTAATAATAATAATAATAATAATAATAATAATAATAGAAATAACAATACTTATAATAGTTCTGATGATAATAATATTTTTTATTAGGATGATTGCTATAAGAATAAGAGGTCAACTTGAAAGTTGACCCAAGCAAGTAGAATGCTAATGGAAAAGTGCCTAGTTGAAGGCTAGCGGCTTGAACGACAAGGAATTTCGAATGGGAAAGAAGTCTTGTATAATTCTCCGATAATTTGAAAACATGAAAACAGCACAATCAAAGCAGTTGAAGACGAATTCGGTTAAGATTGAAAAACATCAAAGATACAAAAAATCAAAATGTCTTCGAAAGTGTAACACTTTTTGTCTCTAGACACGTTATAATGGAAACTAATACAATGTAAAAACCAAATCTAGTGATTGTGACGAACGGTAGCAAGAAGGCATTAAAATAGTTGGCAAAAAATTAAAAATCTTGAAGATAGGTTTCAATAATTATTTGAAACTTCAAAGTGTAACGAAAATACTTCCAAGTTTCAAATGTATAAGATTGAAATTTTTGTGAGAAAGATTGTGTTGACAGTACTGGAATAGACAGAGCCTTGATAGGTGCGGAATCGTTAGGAATTCGCGTAGGTGGTATACTCCGCTGTACTAAACAGTAGGCGACTTTAAAAATATAGGAAAATATGAAATGGGTTAACAACGTATTTCAATCAACGAATACAGATACTTGTATGGTTAAAAGGTATGAGAAAAACCTTGTAATTTCAATGTCGATAAAAACAATAGCAAACTTCATATAAGGCAGGACAGGTGTGTATATGAGTGAAAAAAAGGAAAGGTACACAGAGATGAGATAAAAAATAATTAATTTTTTCTTTGATAAAAGATTGAATCCCTGGACATCCGAAAACCACAATTTTCAACCTTTCACAAGCTTTGCTGTAGATGAAGCTTATTTCTAGATAAGTGAACACACAAAAGCCTGTTACGAGGTCATTACCATTTTGAATAAATATCACTTGTATTATTGATGCGTAAAAACTTCTTCAGCCATTTTCCCTGGAGACCCCTTCACATTTGTGTGGTTGGGATCCTCTTGGGGTTCTTGATGCGGTTGACAAGAAGGACGCAGTTTGACAACCTTCCTCCCCTCTTGAGGGGCTCTATCATGTGGATGGCAACTCTCGGGTAGTCAATCTTGTTGGCATACACCTGGTTGTGGGGTGGAAGCTCCCTTTGAGTGAGAATGTAACCATTCATTTTGGTCATTCACTATGAAATATTATACATTTATTCATTCATTAGGTAAAAACTGTGATAATAAAGTTTAAAAAAATTCTGATAATTATTAAAAAATGATTGAAATTCAACAAAACCCACCATTGATCCATTCGGAATCTGCTCGCTGGAGAGGTGCAGAAGGACGTTGTTGGCATAGATAACATTTGCAGCTTCATCCTCCTCCACCGTTATGTACTTGTAGCCAAGAGCTCCTGAGTTCTTTATCTCCTGTGGTGGTTTGAGTAACAGCTCTTGACTATTTCAAGTGGCCTTAAAGTCATTCAGGGTAGACGTTATTTTGACAATATTTTTCTTTTTTCTTAATTTGAAATAAAGGATAAAAATAGGCGCTATTCAAAAACTAGAGTGAAGTGAAATCTTTACTGAAGGAAGTAACAAGTTGGCAAGTATGTTACATTGAAGGTGGATTGTGCAGCCTTGGTCTTGGACACTGTCATCACCTCGGGACCAGCCATACTGATGTAGTCCTTGAGATGGATCGCCGGAGGATGAACATGCACCACAGAGGTTGAATACTCCGGGAATGCCCTAGCTACTGCCTGAGCTCCCAACATGTTTGTCCTGGTAGACAAGCCCACAATAATTTCCCTGCCTTCGAGTGAGATTTGTTTAGTTGTTTGAGACATTTCTATACCATAAATCAATAAATCAAGGATGTTGTGTAATTAATAACCAGTGAACAGAACATCTCCTCCTTCAACAATAGCCTTTTCTGTGTCCACCTCAAGAATCTTCAAGCCAATTTCCTTTCTTAAAACTTGCCTCACTACAGCTAACTAGAAAGTAAATAGTTTTAGTTGAGCTGATAAAATACACTCTATTACCAAAACATTCTTTTAAAATCTAAACACAAACAACCTCTCCTTGTCTAGAAGGCCTATTTGGCAAAGAAGGAGGATTGCAAATGAGTGCTGTTCCGTTGATAACAACAGCAATGTCATCCACAAACAAACCATCTGGTTGTCTCTCGTCACATGGAAGTTCAATCACATCCACTCCAATCCTTCTCAAAGCATCCACTAGCTCTTCGTGTTCTCTTCTCGCACGGTCGATGTCAATGGCGAATCTCGAATCCACCAGATCGTACGAGGAAGTATCGGAGAAGGAACTAGCAACTCTTGAGACAAGAGCAAAATTATATTTGAAACAAGGATTTTCGTACTCCATCTTTTATGAAAGTTTTATTCGAAAACAAGTACTGCTAAGCTGGCTTGACTTGAGTAGATAAGTGATTAATCAAAGCAGGAAACTTTTAGGCCAATGTAAATCTATTAGGCAAATTATTCAAATAGTGTAATAATAAATTTTTGATAGTTTTTCGATGAAGTAATTTTTGAACTCTAAATATTTATCCTGTTAATAAGGGCTTTGAGAATCGTATACTGACAAACCGGATATGAATAATAATTAGCAGAATAATGAATCGAATTCATATAGGTAAGCTTACATAGTATAAACTCTGATAAATTTCATCAAACTTCATTTTCATTTTTTATAAATAGGAATAAAACATCAAATGAATATTGGTTTTGATTTTTAATTTAATTTTTGAAAGCTATTTGTTTCAAAATGTCATTTTGAAAGTCCAAATTGAATCAACAATATTTGTAAGCTCAAAAGCAAAAAGTTATAGAAAAAATTTAGCTTTTTCGACTGCTTTGAGAAATTTCAAAAGGTGAAAAAGCTGCAAATTTTTCATGGGCTCTGAAACTTCTTGAATAGCATCAGGGCTAGACAAAGTTTTTGATTAAATGAAATAACACATTTTAAAACCTTATAATACCAAGCCGGCTGTTACCTTCAACTAAAAAAAATCAGTGAAAAAATAGTTTGTAGGTGTTTCTCTATAGAAAATACAGTGTGGAAATCTTAAGATGGCTAATTTTTGTGTTGACCTTTTACTACATATTTTGTGACAAATTTTAAACCGTGCTTTTTTTATGAGATTTTTATAAAACAACCCTTCATTAAAAAATCATTACACACCATTTTTGAAACATAATGTAATTACCAGAACACATTGTAGGTTTTTCTAGCAACTGATTCTGCTTCCGTTTTTCGCCAAAGAAACTTGGAAATTAAAAAAAATTGTGTTTTATGACTTCAACCGGTTATGCAAACTTCATCAATACCCAGAGGCGATTTCGACAGGTCAAATAGCGTGTTTAGTAGATTCTGACAAAAATATTTCGTAGCTGGTTTCAATTACGGAGTGGGCGTTGTTGGGGAGTCTGTATAAAGTTCCTTAATCGGGATGGCAAAGAAAATATGTCAAAAAGCAAATAAGAAATAAAAGGCACACAAAAATTGTTGGAATAGTTTCTTCAAACAAACTTTCTTGTGTAAGTCTGCGCCTGTAGTGTCCGGTAGTGTGTTCCGATGTAAAGCGAGAACGGATAAATTCATGTTTGATTTCAATGCGCAACTCTAGTAAAGAACAAACGTGCTAGAGTGGCTTAGTAGCACAGCAGTAAGTAAAAGTTTTTAGTGCGTCTGATAAAATTGAACAAAATGCTAAAAAGCGCTTTAAAAACGCATTTATTAGATGAAGTTAGATTGAAAATAAGTTGAAAAGTAAAAGGAAAAAAATGAACTATTCTCGGACCTTTACAAATATTAATGAACTATCATTCAAGAATCAACTATAAATTTGAAGTCATCGAACTGAATCTAGAGTAAATTTAAATGGTTTCGAGGACAAATCATACTATAATTTTTCTAATTAAAGTTTGTTAATTTCTCAATTCAGTTTAAAACTTAACTAATGAATTCTTATTTTATTTTATACCAATTTAATTGTCCTTTCAGTATGTTACGTTTTTAACGCGGGTGTGGATTTGCTTCAACGAGGTGTCTGAAATAAACGGCTATGGCTGCGTTCAAACGGAATGGCTGTGAAAATTAGGCCGAATTTATCTGAGGTATAAGGTATAAGATAAATTAACAAAAAAAAACTCAATAATCTTCTCAAGCGTTTGAATTCAAAAATTTTCGAATTCGTTATATTTATTGAATAAAAACAAGAAGTTGAAACAAAAAAATGATTATGTAATAAATGAGTTAATTGAAGAGATTTAGGCTGGAGAAAAATATAAACAGGTGGTGAATAAAATTGGTAATGTACTCAAATCATGATTAGAACATAAGACGTTGAAAGGTGCTGCGCCATGAGCGAAGAAACCATTTCCCACCTAGAGCTCAAACCATGGAACAGCCGAGACTTCTAACAGCATCGAAATTAGCTTCGAAGCAGCCTAACCATATTTCTAAGTCAATTAGTAATGGAAAGTACACGAAGGTACACGCGAATGTAGAATAAAAAACTGTTTTAAAGTTAGCAACAGACATCCCGCGAAGCTTACAATGACAAGGAAGAAGTATTTGAAGGTTTTAAAGAGATCACCACTCAGTGCCAAATGACAAGGACAAGTCAGCGGAGAGTGTACACTTATTTCGATATCTCACTAATGTCATCCACCCGACACCGCCAAGTCTATCTGAAACTCCTGATCGAACCTACTCTTTAAAGGCGACAACATTGAATTAATCTTTTATTTGTTGAATTTAAATACATATTAAATATATATTTATATATATTATATATATTATATATATTTATATTAAAGTTAGTCTTTGATTCTGGCCCACACATCATACACAAAGAAGTTCGAAGTTGATTTGAAAGTAATGCGAGGAAGACTGGAACTCAGAGTTTGCGGCCCATGTCGAAGTTTTGAGTGTAGTCGTATTCTATGGTGGGAATCACCGCTTGCACAAACTTCAGAAAGACCATCAGGTACCTGCATGAAGTGGTTTCGAATTGAAACCTTGGAAAACCCTTCAAAAAAGTGAGACGAGGCACGCGGAATAAGTTACTTCAGACGGTTTATACGAACAGAAACTGTTGTTTTACAAAGCACGCTCCAAAACACCACAAGAATTACTTGGTATCTCTCCACTACCTCATAATCTATTGTGAGTGAAGTGACGTGGTATGCAGACATATAATTTGGAGCTACAGTAGTTCCTAACTTAGTGTGTAGTATCCTTAGCCACAAAACAACACCAACACCAGTAACTTCACTCACACCAATAACTGATTCTACCATACTTCATCGTTCTAATTACACCAATCACACTAACCACACCAGCCACTCCAGCCACTCCAACCACACAAGCCACACCAGCCACTCACATGTGCACTCCGAGGTCATAGCCACCCTCAGCCACCACCTCGATCAGCTTCTTCATCACCTCGGCATGCCTGCATGGGTGCACTGAAGCCATCGGAGGCCGTGTCACGTGGGGGTGGGTCTCCATCGTCACCTTGGTGTTGTGGTGGTGGTATAGTGGTGGGAGGTTTTTGGAGAGTGGTGTTGTGGTGGTGGGTGTTGGGAAGTGGTGTTGTGGTGGTGAGTGTTGGGGGGTGGTGTTGTGGTGGTGGGTGTTGGGGAAATTTGATACGGTTGTGGATGGTGTTGGGGGGTAGTTTTGTGGGAGTTGTGGTAGGATGTTATTGGGGGAGTGGTGTTGTAGTAGTTAGATGTTGTTGGTGAAATTCGTGGTGAATGTAGTGGTGTGGCTGGTGGTGCAGTGGTTGGAGTCAAATAAAACTGGATTGAAATAAAAAGTTGAAATGTCAAATTGAGATCAAACACCGTCTTTTTGACGTGGTCCTGACTTATGTCTTCATACACTTCCTCCACTGTCAATGGCCTGCGATCCTGGGAGTTGTGGTGGTATGAGTGGTTTGTGGTGGCAGTATTAAAAGTAAATTATGGTGTTAATGTTGATGTTGTGGTGATGATGATTTGTGGTGGTGGTTTTGGTGAGTTGTAAGTAATAGTGAGTTGTGTTGTTGGTGGTGGATGGTGGAAATGTTAGTAGGTTGTACTGATGGAAGGTAGTGGATTCTAACATTGAGAATAGTGACCTGGTGAACAAAAACTCAAAAACAAACTTGGTAGTAGCTTGCTTAAACAAAGCTAACGAACAGGTAATGAAAAAAATTCAAAAAAATATTGCTAATTACAGCTTTCCACTCATCGAAAAAAAAAGATTAAAAGGTAATCTAATCTAATCTAATTTAATCATGACATTTGTAACGCGCCCTTTAACACTATGTTCAAAAGCGCCCGGTAATAATTGAACAAGGGAAAAATCAATCGCTGTGGTAACTTTTCAGCCAACCTCATCATATCCAAAAAGCCAAAGACGAGGAGTGCGGTAGTAGGTATCATAAGTGATATGAAGGTCATAGCTTCGAGTCTTGAGGATGTCTGAGTTTTGCGTA
Source organism: Branchellion lobata (assembly GCA_947562095.1). Lineage (NCBI taxonomy): Eukaryota > Metazoa > Annelida > Clitellata > Hirudinida > Piscicolidae > Branchellion > Branchellion lobata. The sequence continues at coordinate 2,969,471 of OX387246.1, forward strand.
GAATGAGTGTCACTCTTGTCCTTGACCTCATTGATAGGAGTGGCTTTTCCTTGCTCAGTGCTGGTTTGCACTATGTTCTTGTGGGGTTGTGGAGTGATGGAAACAGCACCAAGGAAGGGTTTTGAAAGGAAGGTTATAAGGTATGAATGAAGCGTTGTGAGAGGTCGGTTGAGCTAGTGATAAAAGAGCACATGAACGACATAATTCAAACTACATACTCCTGTCTGTGGCTTGGAGCTATTGAGGTACGCTTCCATGTCCACAGCCTCCTCATCTTCGTCTTCCTCATCACCATCATTGTTGTCGCCTTTGGTGAGGCCAGTCAATGGAATGTTGGTAGCAGCCTGACTTGCCTGATTCGAGTCATTCTGGCAGTATGTGATGGGAAGATTGAATGGAGATGTAGGAATAAATGTATCTAAAAAAGTACCTTTCTGTTGAGTGACATTTCGCCTACTGTATTCGATAAGCCACACTCTTCTGTGGTTCAAAGGTGGAGAGTAGTGTGAACCTTATGAAATTATTCAACACTAACACGCTGCAGCACCACTGAGCAACTAAGTTCAAAGCATCATTGAAATTTCAATAAATGAACTTGAAGTAGAACTAAAAATGACATAGTGTGATTAACCCCAAAAAAAACAAAATGTAAGTTAGACTATGAATGAAGCCACCTACCACTATAATAATGGGTGTCCACCCATCCCTCATCCCCATCCCCTTCCTCCAGAACTTTCTCCTTGTCATCTGTGTGGTCCTCTACCTGCCGCACCCTCTTGTAACAAGGAACTGTTGCAGTTGTGAGCCATTGTTGCAAAAATTAAGTTTTTAAACGGACATTTTAAAAAATAGTGAAAGAAACCTTCAATCTGAATTGGTAGTTGTAGTTAAATGAAAAAGAATGAAAAAAAACTGTAAAAATTAAATGTACTAACACTTATAATTGAAAATTCTAATTTTGAGTGAATAATCATTCTTTAGATTAGACAAAGAAAAAGGATTGACTAGGTCATTTACAACCTTCAATGAAATTTCATGTTATTTGAAACAAACCAATAAGATAATACTTACCATTCTTAGTGATGAGAAACTGCTTATCATCAGGAAAAAATTCTTTTTTCTTTCCTTCCTCACTTTTCATCCATTGCCAGGTTGGACATTGCTGAACCATATGATCTCCTGCTGCAACAAACTGTTTGAATGAATTAAACTTGAGAATGCTATTGAATTTGGAAACAAAATTAATGTGCATTATTTATAAACCTTTTAAAAGCTAGTAATATTTATTTTTGACATCAAAATTTATGTTTTTCTGTAATTTCGAAAATTTTTTTTTTTTCAATGGTTCATGGAAAATATGATTTAGGAATAAAATTCAATAACTTCTTCGGGAGTTAGAACACCGGTCTCTTTGAATTTTGATTCCTGGTTATTTAAATTATTTATTATGAAACTAAAAATTTAATTAAAAGTAGGAGATTCATTAGTCTATGAATTTGCAATTGAATAATTGAAAAAGACTTTACTTTGAGTAATGGTGTCAAATGTTGAGCTGCCTCAACAAAAGTTCTGGTAAAAAATTGCTTCACTGGCTCCATCACGAAGAAATTGAAACCATTCAATATCCTTATGAAATAGCACTGCACGTTTAAAAGTAAATTATTTCACCATGAGCAGCTCTGTAGTTATTTTTTGACGGATTCTTGTATTTTTGAAAAATAATTTTTATGAAAAAATGCAATTAATTGGAATTTGAGATTGAATCGATTTCTACTTGTTGAAACAACTTAGACTCATATATTGTGGTTGCTTTCCTACTGTGGGCCACTTCTGTAGAACTCTCTTACCCCCAAGCTCACCTCTATTACTCCTCTACTTTCATTTTGTAAAGCTTTTGGATTTTTGTTGTTTAAACAGTTCGTAGCAGAGCGCTCTTGAACAGTGTGTAATCAGCGCTATAAAAATGATTTGATTAGATTAGATAAAGTTTGGGCACGAGTGTGGCATTTTTAAAGAATTTTTACTTCACTCATTGTTAATCTACTTTCCTTGAATATTGAAAATTATAAATTTAAACGTATTTCAAAACTATTTACTTTTAGTCAGTTACAGTTTTTTGTTTAAGAATTCTTAGTCATTTTTATATTAATTTCTACTATAGTCTTCATTAGATCAACTTTGGACATACGCTGGAAATGGTACAGAACATGGCAAACAATCGAATTGAAAAAAGAAAAATTGAAATTTAGGATAGCTGAATGTAATTAGTCATAAAAGTCAGCATTGGACATAAAACAAACGGCAAAAAAATATTAAAAAGGAAGGTTCAAATTAAAAACGATGAACAATGAGTATTATGAGCTTATTGAATATTGAAAAGACGAGTGAGGAATGTGTTGTCTTGGCAGGAGTAAATTGTTATAGTGTAATTTTGCGTTCGTCTCCGCATACCATGCGATGTAGAATTGACAGATGAGAATCCGATGGAGTACATGGAGCGGGTTACTGGAAACATCTTCATTAAAATCTAATCTCATCTCATCTAATCAAAGCATTTGTATAGCGCTGATTGCACACTGTTCAAAAGCGATCTTTTTCGAAATATTCAAACAAAAAAGTCTTAAGAGAACAAAGTAGAGAAGTAACAGAGGTGAGATTGGAGGAAAGAGAGTTCCATAAAGGGAGCTAAAGAAGAAAAATGCAGGCTTAGAGCAAGTATATAACTAGAAGGTATTCTCAAAAATGAGAATAGAAAGAAAAATATCAGTTCCTACAAAGAGGCATCTTAAAATGTTTGTTTCTATTGTTCTTTATCAAGTTGATTCTTATTTCACACTGACTATTCGTAACCTCAAGGTTTTTTGTTCAACACCTCCACTCTTGCTGCACAATGATGGACCTATTCCGCTGTAAAGTGCGATTGGGTGAGCTAAGGTTTGAGTTCTAAAAGCGGCAACTCAATTAAAGTATAGATGCCGTCCTAGAGTGTCCAGTCCTCTAGTAGCCCAAAGCAAGAAAACCCGTTTTTTAATAGTCTTTACTGAAGCAAATCAAGACAAACGCTGGAAATGGCACAAAACACGGCGAACAATCAAAATAAAAGACAAAAGAAAGGCAACAATAACTGAATTTCATAAGAGCGCCTTTGAATTTAGTGCTAAGGGTGCGTTACAAACGTCTTGATTAGATTAGGTTATAAAATGGTCATTTAAGTATGCTACATTGTAGTGAAATCGTCAACCACATAAATTCTAGACTTTCTATATTTATTTTTTATTTTCCAATTCACCCAACAATATTTCAACTTACTAAACAAAAGTTGAAAGTTCGGAAAACAATTTCAATTCGTTGGGCGATAAGATCAAAGTGGCAGCTAGTGAAAAGTCAATTTCAGATAAGTTTGTCAAAGGATAGAAAAGAATCCCAAAAAGGCAATCAAAGCAAAATATCAGTGAAAAGATGAGCGAAATATTTTGATTTCATATGCTAACAAAAAATACAAGCAAATTGTGCCGAATATTTTTTCCGAAGAAATATTCCCGTGAAGATGAGTTGAAGATAATGAAGAAGGAATAACTCCTGGATCCTCTCTTAAACAACAAGGAAACATTCTTCAAAGATACTTTATGTGATTTTCATAAAAAATTCAACTCTAAATTTGTTAATAAAAGTAATTCGATTCTATAGTAGCTTTTCATCGTTTTGACTTCATTCCTACTATCTCTTTTCTAGTAAATGTTAACTTTTTATCTCTTAATAATAACTTAATAGTTTTAGAATTACTTATTTATTGTTATTTTCTTCACGCCAATTTATGTTTTTTTCAATTTTTAACTTTTTATTTTAGGAACTTTATTGAAGCAAAACCAAACAGATGCTGAAAATTTTACAAATAGGAGAGAGCAATAAGAGTTTCATAAAACAATGATTAACGCTAAAAAGTCATTTCTAAAGTTGAATTTAAAAGTAAAAGTATATAGAATTCACCAGAAAAGTGACGGTATAAATTATCAGCAAAAAATGATAATCGACCACAAATTTAAATCAAAAAACTTTGAAAATTCGGAATTATAACCCAAGTACATAAAATACTATTAAGAATTCTTCATTAGCACGGCCTTGGATTTTCTGCGTTTTACTGCATTTAAAACAGTAGAGTATATGAAGAAAAAATATGGCCATTTATAAAAATTTTATATTTTGTTCAGTCAACTCGTAAGACATTAGACTAATTAAATTTGAAAAAACTTAACTTAATTTGAAACTGACCGATAAAATAAATTAAAAACCATTTTGTTTGAAATTTGCGAAAAAGGTTTAAAAATATCATCAAGGCATGACAAGATCGATAAGTCAAAATATTTTTGATTAATTTTTCAATTACCATCCATAGCTGGAATACCACTGAATTTTGAAAAATGTTTTATTGTCTCCCATTTTAAATCAAGCCTTAATAAAAACATACATGAAGTGTTGAACCAAACTTGGTTAAGAGTTTCATAAAAATATAAATGATCGATTTTACTAGTCTTACAATAAAAAAACTAAAAATGATACAAATTAAATAGGAAGCCAGGTTTGAATTTAATAAAATCGAATCAATTTATAGCTATGGCACCTCTGGTTCAAAAGCACTCCTATAGAAGTGGTCTCAGTGGCTGGCATAAAGTGAGGAAATCACTCTGGAACGGCGTTTGATTTTTACTTGGGATCTCTTCAAAACTCAAACTTGACTTCAACTGCAAAGCTTGAGCTTGATGAATAACGGCGGAGCTGGCTGAACATTATGTTAGAAGCGCAATTAATATTTTTATTTATAATCTTTGTCTTTATTCTTAATCTTTTTTTCTTTCGTGTTTTTGTCATAATTTTCATCGTCTTTTCTTTAAATCCCCTTTCCGTTTTTTACATTTTCTTATTATTTTCTTCTTTATTATCTTTATTTATTTCCTCTCCCTAGTTTCATTAATTTTTTTCCTTTGCTAAATTTATTTTTGGAACTTATTGCGTATTCACGCTCAATATAATTGCGACGAGATTATTCAAAAATTCTCTTTCTCCCAAGTTGTATCAAGTTTCTCCGTCACCTTATCTGCATGCTCCGCCCACTACTTGTGTCTTTTTTTCCACTACATTTTCAATACAAAATTCCAAAGATAATTGAAATATAAGAAAAAAAGATATAAGTCTATGTGGTACAAGTAAGCTTAGTCTACCAGAATAAAGACGTCACACTGCATTAACAGACGGACAGACGAACATTTGAAGATTATCGACTCGATAAAGAAAGAAAAAAAAATTTTGAGAAAGCGAAGTTACACAAAAAAGTTAACATCGCATTTATTTGGAATAAAAATGAATAAAACTTTAAAAAATAATCTTTAATTTGATGAGTTGAAGATCTATTATTCTGAAAACTAAAGAAAATGACGCTTAATATTTGGTATAAAATATACAATATATTTCTGGAGATGTACTGCATTCAACAACGTTGAATACGTTATGCATCAGGATGTTATTGTTGGAGGAATATGACAAAAAACAAAGAATAAAAATAATAAATTTCAAACATGCATTTCACATACATACATACAATATTAGATACACACATACAATAAAACACACATAAAATAATACATGCTTTTCAAATAAATACATTAAATACTGCATAAATACGTACAACAATGAACACAAAATAATACATACATACATACATACATACATACATACATACATACATACATACATACATACATACATACATACATACATACATACATACATACATACATACATACATACATACATACATACATACATACATACATACATACATACATACATACATACATACATACATACATACATGCATACATACATACATACATACATGCATACATACATACATACATACATACATACATACATACATACATACATACATACATACATACATACATACATACATACATACATACATACATACATACATACATACATACATACATACATACATACATACATACATACATACATACATACATACATACATACATACATACATACATACATACATACATACATACATACATACATACATACATACATACATACATACATACATACATACATACATACATACATACCTACATACATACATACATACATACATACATACATACATACATACATACATACATACATACATACATACATACATACATACATACATACATACATACATACATACATACATAAATAAATACATACATACATACATACATACATACATACATACATACATACATACATACATACATACATACATACATACATACAATAATGAACACATACAATAACACATACATACAAAATACATAAATACAATAATAAATACATATAATAATACATACATACAATAAAACATACATTTTAAATAAATCTTCTCAAAATCAGTAACCACTGTGCGGGATGTTGTTTCTGGTGGATAAGGTAGATTGGGACGATCCATTTCAGCAGCAGCAGCAGCAGCAGCAGCAGCAGCTGCAACAGCAACAGCAGCAGGGTGATGAAAAACATAAGTGATGCGATAGGAAGTGCTTCGTGGAAGGATGCATGTATCGAAGTGCATGACCTAGGAAATAGTGAAAACTGAAAACTGCGTGGCGTATCAAAAAGTCACGACACCCCGCCTCTGCACTCTTCTCGAGAAAAGCCCCAGTGTAATGTTTCAAAATTATAAAAAAAACTCCGACTTGGAAGAGGTGGAATTATTATTTCTTTGGAGCGTTTGACAAAATAGTGAAGCGCTTCAATGGAAAGTGGCGTGGAAGCAACTGAGAAGCCCGGTGTAGGAAGACAAAACTTGGAAGACTGTTCTGATGGCATGCATCTTTGAAGGGCATCGAACAACGATGCTTTTCAAAAAATTATAATTTGAAGTGTTCACCTGATGTTGTTTTCCATACGTGGTCATACTTTCAGTTGGTGGCACGAATGAGCCAAGTTACTTGCCAAGTTCACATGCTGTTAAACTCTTGGATCAATGCATGGCCTCATGAGCAAATAAGTGAAAAAAGAAGCGAAATAAGCCGCTCAAAAATATAAGTTTCAACACGACTAGACAAAACGTCAAAACGGTTTCTCATGTACCTTCACAACTCACTTCTTTATATCTTCTAACCGATAAGAAACCTTACAAAACTCCAATTTGCCACGTCACTACACCTTCAAGAGTATCTGAACCCCTTCGTGTCTGACGCGAGAGCACTCGACCAACGACGAGGCAACCAGACGAGGAAGTACAACCCTTCACTACCAATGCTGGCAGCAAAGAAAAATAATGTTAATAAAATTTCAATGCGCTTCGGATTTTAAGATTTATTTTAGTTTTGATTTAATTTTTAAATTACAAAATTATGAATAATAATAATAATAATAATAATAATAATAATAATAATAATAATAATAATAATAATAATAATAATAATAATAATAATAAAAATAAAATAAAATAAAGAATAATAATAATATTATAATGGAATCAACCGGCGAGTTTCAAGGCCAAATGACTTGTAACTTTTCTAATTGTAATTTTTCTGATTTTTTGCTTCCAAAATTGTCGAAGTTATTTCAAAGAATTTTCAGCCTTCATCTATTATCGTCCATACTATATCTTAACATTGATTCACTTTTAATTTTCACATTCTTTTATTTCACTTCAAATCTTCCTCTTTCTATTTTAGCCAAAACAATCCCATATGCACATCTGTGAGCCAATTTGGCACAAAAAATTCTCATCCACTTCCGGATTTTTCAATGTTCGCAACAGATTGGTTTTCAAATATTCTTTATTATTATTATTATTATTATTATTATTATTATTATTATTATTATTATTATTATTATTATTATTATTATTATTATTATTATTATTATTATTATTATTATTATTATTATTATTATTATTATTATTATTATTATTATTATTATTATTATTATTATTATTATTATTATTATTATTATTATTATTATTATTATTATTATTATTATTATTATTATTATTATTATTATTATTATTATTATTATTATTATTATTATTATTATTATTATTATTATTATTATTATTATTATTATTATTATTATTATTATTATTATTATTATTATTATTATTATTATTATTATTATTATTATTATTATTATTATTATTATTATTATTATTATTATTATTATTATTATTATTATTATTTTTATTATTATTATTATTATTATTATTATTATTATTATTATTATTATTATTATTATTTATATTATTATTATTATTATTATTATTATTATTATTATTATTATTATTATTATTATTTATATTATTATTATTATTATTATTATTATTATTATTATTATTATTATTATTATTATTATTATTATTATTATTATTATTATTATTATTATTATTATTATTATTATTATTATTATTATTATTATTATTATTATTATTATTATTATTATTATTATTATTTTTATTCTTATTATTTATTTCTTTTATTTTTTCGGTCTCTAAAACTAGTTAACATTTCAGCGAGAGGTGAGGTGCTTGGTGTATGTGATACGCGTATCCTTTTATTTAAGGTCTCAATGCCTTTCAATGCAACTTACCTTCTTCACAATCATCAAAAATTCGTCTTTCAACTTTCCTATTTAATCTCAAAAATCATATTTAAATATTTTTAGATCATAATGTTCACACTAAAATTAATCTTGGAAAGATTTCTTCGACCTTTCATTGTCTGTGGATTAATATTTCACGCTTATTTTTAATAACCGCTTCAAAAACCACTCGAAGTCGTTAAAGCTAAAACCAATTGTTGGCGATTTCTTCGACAAAAACGACAATTGAGACACTCAAGTCATATTCAATACAGCCAGTAACCATTCAAACAACACGTGACGTCAGCTACACCTTCCACCAACTCTATCCCCATGCACTTCCACTTTCACTCAAACTTAAAACGCCCATCACAATAATCGTCATACCAAGCCATAATAAAAATTTTCAACATCTTGCACCTCACCATGCACCCACCATGCATCAACCATGCACCCACCAGGCATCCACCATGCACCCACCATGCACCTACCATGCACCCACCATGCATCCCACCATGAACCCACCATGCATCCACCATGCACCCACCATGCACCCACCATGCACCCACCATGCACCCACCATGCATCTCACCATGCATTCCACAATGCATCCCACCATGCACCCACCATGCACCCACCATGCACCCACCATGCATCAACCATGCACCCACCATGCACCCACTATGCATCTCACCATGCAACCATCATATGCCCACCATGCATCCACCATGCACCCACCATGCACCCACCATGCACCAACCATGCACCCACCATGCATCCACCATGCACTCTATCACGAACATGATGGCACCAGAGGAAGACGAGAAAATCTCCATTAGGAGTACTAATGTGGGTTGACAACTCGAAATCTGTCTTTATTCCACTTTTCAATATTTTTTACATAATTCTCTTCATACACAACACACATTCCTGTAACGTTAATGAATAAATAACACATTTTTTTCTCGTCTCCTCTAGTGTTTGATGCTTCTTCATTGCCTATGGAATTTCAGAATAAATTCCTCACTCGAGGGAATGGTCCATTTTTTATTTTTGAAAAGATAAAATGATCAAATTGAGTTTCGTTTAAGAGAACTTTGACTAACTTTTTATAATCACCATCAACCATTGTTATGCTAATTTAGTTTTTTTGGGTTTTTCATTCGTATCCATCTTATTTCTTCTCACATAAAACCCTCAAAAGGCATACGTGTATCGACTAAGCCTTATCAAACATTATACAAAAGGTTGCATCATATGAATAAACTCTTCCCGCCTCTACTTGACATGTAATTTTAAAAACCTTTTTCGTTTTTCCAAACATGATCTTGTTTTCATTTTCAATTTTATGTCCAAAGCCTCTTCCAGTCTACCCTCCCTCCCTCCCTCCCTCCCTTACATAGCTCATGCCTTCGAACAAATCAGAAAGTTCTCAAAAGAACTTTTATATAATCCACTTTGTTTTGATTAATTTTCATACTGCTCATTATTTTGAATTACATTATTATTATATCTAATTAACTTCTTTCACAGTACCCCCTATGCAAACGTTTCAAGACGTTCTCAAAAAATGTTTCACTCGCTGCTGGGTGATGAGCCACTCTAACAAGGCTTCTGTTCTTTAATTGATTTGGCAAGTTCTTACTTCAAATATGAGTCTTCTCGAAAACCGAAGTCTAAATTTCATGTTGGTTAACCATTGAGCTTGAGGCGACAGACCGGAAGGAAGGAAAATTTAAACAGATTAGCTAGATCCTTTGTTTTTTAAATTTCATTAAAAAATTATTTTCATTGAAAAGTTTATTACCTGAAAATAAAAATCTCACAAAATTAAAGAAAACCAAAATAATCCATTAAAAAAACTTTAAGAAGCAACTTAACCAGCTCATAGTACTCTATAGGAATGCTATAGTATCAATTACTTCAAGATGGCAGTCGAAATGAATAGTACAAAACGTAATCAACCATTCGGATGAGACGTTAGTAAAATATGTTGAGCCAGAAACTAAAATTGACCAAAAAGTTGGCAAAACGTTGAATTCTTCAATCGCACCGAGGGACTTCAGAAATTTCCATAATCTACGAAAAATTGATTTAATGTTCCTATAACAACATTTGTATTGCAGTGTACTGAAGAAATTCAAGACAGACACCACAGCAAGCAATGCCGATACAGTCTCATAGCTCGTCCGTTTTGTGAGCTTTTCCTACCATCCTCTTCATGGCCTGTCCGCTCTTGTACTCCCAAGTGTCTTCGTAACGGTGTCTGGTAGGTGGTCTAGGGCGGTAGAGCTTGGGTCTGTTAGGGTCGTACAGGTAGGAGCATCTGAAGCCCAAATTTTCTGCCCTGTAGCTGGGGCTTTTGCCTTTTCTGTTCGGTGAGTGAAGGGAGAGTGGTTGAAGAGAAATTAATTTGAAAAAAATGAACAAAGAATGGATGAAGGCTGATGGGTTTTGAGTTAGTGAAGAATGCCAAAGATGCAGCTATGTTTTTTTCATAGTTTTTATTAGATCAAGTCCGGACATACGCTGGAAATGTCCCAAAAACACGGCGAATAGTCGAATGTTATCGTTGGGCACTGTATTTTTGAATTTGCTTAAGTCAAAAGTTAGGCAGTTGTTAGAATAAAATATGAATAAAAAAAGTATTTAAATTTCGAAAAAAGAATTTTTTCCGTTTTTAAGTCGTAGACTGATGCGTGCTCAAAGCAATGAGCCACAGGTGTTATAGGGCTACAAGATGCATGTTTACTACACCATGGAGCTTGTAACCACTGACGAGTAGTTGATAGCTGTATGTTCATTATTGTTTCTTATCTTATCTAATATAATCTTATCTTCTCTTATCTTATCTTCTCTAATCTTATCAAGAAATTTGGAATGCGTCCTTTAGCATTATGTTCAAAAGCGCTCCCATGGAAGCGGTTTTACTCGCTATGGGCTACTAGAGGACTAAGCACTCTAGGACGCGTCTATACTTTGGTTGAGTTGCCGTTTCTGAGGCTCAAACATGGGCTCACCCGATCACACTTTACAGCAGAATAGGCCAATCATTATGCCACAAGCACAGATATAGTATAATAACAGTAATGATAAGAATAATAATAATAAAAATAAAAAATAAAAAATCACAAATAGTCAGGGTAAAAAGGGGGATAGAATTGAAAGTCAAAGTGACAAAAACTTAAAAGTTCTAGTGATCGAAGCAAGATGACTTCAAATAAGCCGGTATGGCAAAATCCGATATAAAATCGGTGGTAATGAGCTCGAGTGTAGTGAGAGATGTTGCTGATGAAGGTTGACTAGAATAATTGTGGTCGGTAGGATCGGAGCAATGAACCAGAAAAAAAATTATGAAGGCAATGGATTAAACCATTGAAGCTAGGACTAGGAGAATTGCAGGGTGATTTTGGAACGTTTCGCTAAGAGCAGCTCAAACAGATGAGTTTGGAGATCCTTACGAATGAAAGATGAGAAATGAGGGAGGTGAGGTTAAGAGGAAGTGTTCCATAGAAAAGGGCCACAGTAGGAAAGTGCTGACTTGTAGTTATGGTCATGGAAGTTCATGAAAATGTGTGAATGGGTAGAAGATCAACGTGTTTCGGGTGGTGGTGAGTTGACGAAGTGAGTCAAATGAGGTTGAACTTACTTAGTTGGTATATCATTTGCTTGTTTGAATTCTTATTCAAATGTGTTTATCCTTTCCTTGACTTCTTTTTTAATATTCGTAACGAAATTTGTATGCATTTCATGTTCAAAAGGGGAAACTCATCAGTAGAATGACGTCTTTTAAGTTCAAATTCAAAGAAGCTATCACAATGATCCACTAATGGAGATTTTTACATAATAAAAATTCAAAGACTGGTTATTCTTCAAGAAACTTTGAATAAAACAATAATTTAAAAAAAAGAAGTGAAAAATTGCCTCAAAAATTTTTCGGATCGTTTTGTCTGAAGTTATGTTTTCAATGGCCTCATAATGTTACATTACAGGCATTCAAATAAGAAGACAGAGGCCTTTGTCGGAGTTTTGACTGCCTTCAAGAAGAATACATTAAAAAAGGTATACGTTTTATTTTATTTCTTTTTTGTTTCCCGTGAATGTTTTTTATCCACTCAACATTGGCACGGGTTCTCACATAGCGACCTACTACAAGGCATGCTGGAGGATGTAACGTGCCAAAAGCTTTCATGCCAGCAAATAGGCTCGCATATACATGAACCCTACTGATCTGCCAACCCTCAATTTGCCAACCACCGATCAATCAACCACCGAATATCCAACCACCAATCAGCCAACCACTGATCAATCAATCACTAGTCAGTCATCTAAAAATCAACCACCCACCAAGCTGTCACCAACCTCATGGTCACCCGCACTTCATCGTTGAACCTGCCGTCGTAGGTGTCGATGAATGATCCTCCTCTGATGCTGTACTGTGGGTTTTTCGGGTCCCTCTCGACCCTGGGTATGGTGAAGATGGTGCTGGTCCATTCCCACACGTTGCCGATCATATCGTACATGTCTGTGAGCACGTTGAACCACTGGTCAAATGGGCTTCGAATCGAAGCTGTTCAAGCAGCAAGGCATTTTTGTTGCATACGCTTATTGATTGGTTCGAATTCCTTAGTAATCTAGCGATCTAGATTGCTGTTTTAGGGCTGATCTTGTTAATTAAAGCATAAAATATGCAAGCAAGTTGAAGCTATGACATCAAGGTCATGAAGCCTCCGTTACGAGGGATTTTAACGTCATGGCTTAAACGGCTTTTTGAGACCCATGTCAAAAATTCTAAGTGGAAAAGATTTAAAGGAGAGTAAAGTTCCATTAGGAGCGTAATTCTAAATCTTTCGCAACTAAGGCAACAAATTTCTCGCAAGTTCACTAATTTTTTAATTCAAAAAACCTAAAAAATAAACCGCTATATGAATAGTTTGACCTAAATTTCATGAAACAGTTTTCCCAGTCATTTGACCTTTGCAAATAAACCGTTCCACCAGGAAGCCCTGGGTACTAAAGCTTCAATTTGAGGTCTCCGCAAGAGTCCACAGCATTAGTTTGTCATCGAAGCTGCTTATGCAAGGAGCCATCATCAAAGCATATAATCACCACCAAAATACATGTTGTGGGTGGACTTTATGTATCAAAAGATTCAGCGTCTTTTGATTACCTCTCTAACTGAAAAAAAATTTCCTAATTTTTCCAGAAAAATCGTCCGAAAGATTAATTAAAAAAAGGCTTTTGACTAGAATTGCATGTAAGTTTCACAACCGCTGGGTACTTGTGGTTGAAATTACACCACTTGATGTTCCAAACGAGAAAACAAAGGTTTAACGAGAGGGAGAAAAAGAAATTATCTGTTAGGATAAAGAAATTGTGTGAACAGCTGTTATGAGAACAAAAGATAAAACCTGTAAGGAAAAAAACCATTTCAGAGCGGATGGTTGTAGAGTAAATGTTGGTATTATGCTAAGGGAAATGAAAACTGAAATAGCAAAAAATATGAAAAAAAGTGGTTAAAATGGCATACAGCTGACCGCTCGAGGAATGAGCAAGTGAATATGACGCGAGCATGCAATGCGGTAAGATTCAAAGTATTGAAATGCGATGCTGTTGAATAGAAATGGAAAAAAAAGATTATATACAACTGGAATTAAGGCTTGATGAAACTAGGAAAAACCAAAGAAGGAAAATAGAAAGAAGGTATAGCAACAAAGCGGGGATGAGTTACTCAATGGTTTGAGATTTTTGTGGGGACAGGACCTTAATAGAGGATAAATACAATGAAAAAAGTTGAAGAAAATGATGAAAAAAAATGGAATGAAAAAAAAGACGGAAAAAAAAGAAAAAGAAAAAAAAAGTAATAAAGAACCTAAAATAACAAAGAAACGAGACAAATAAGACAAAAGGAGAAAAAAACAAAGTATCTCTTATGACTCAGCATTGTGGTGACGTTGGCGATAAAGGCATAGCAGACTTCAATAAGGCCATTTAAGGTTTGTTTGGTGCAAGCGTGGAAGGCAATGCGCTGCAATTAAGAGGCGTTTGTGCTGAAGAAGTTTTTTTCAGTCATTTCGAAGCGTTCCAATGAATATTCAAGTAAAAAAGCAATGAACTAACTCTAAAAAACTATTTTCTCATTCGGATTAAAAAATAAATTGAAAAAAAAACAATGTAGCCAGAAAACATTGGCATTCTTCAATGGAACATGGAAATTAATTTTATGAAAAACGAAAAATCAAAATGTATGGGAAACAAAGAACTGAAATTTGTGAAAATATCTTTGGTACGAAGTCCACAGACCGTAGTCGTTCTGGGCCTCAAAAGCGTTCACGGGAGATATGCCTTCATGTCCGTCCTTGCCAAAGTCAAACTCTGGGAAGCGACCCTGTGGTGGGCGTGATGGTGGTGGTGGGCGTGATGGTGGCGGTGGTAGAGGTGGAGTTGGTGGTGGTGGTAGTGGTGGTAGTATGGATGGAGGAAAGATGTTGATGGTGGTATTAATATGGGTAATGATGCTGGTGCCAGTGATAATGGTGATGGAAAGGGTGGTGATGGTGATGATGAGAATGGTGATGATGATGGTGGTGGTGAAAACGATGATGATGGTGATGCTGGTGCCAGTGATGATGGTGATGGCATGGCTCATGGTGGTGTTGAGGACACTGCAGTGAAGGACCTGCCAGAGGTTGGCTTTGTGAAGGTCAGGCAGGCTGCCCCATGGAAGGGCCTTGTCTGCGGGGAGGAGCGGTGCTTGTTTGAAAAGACATTCTATTTTCATTAAACATCACGGCTTGATGGACCGTTAGAAAGATGGACATGAAACCGCATGAATGATTTATTAGAAGACGCTTGAATAAGCTCAGAAATTATTGTTTCGGTGCTCCCGAACCTTCCATCACTCATTTAATGCCTTTTCACAAGGTAAAAAATTTGATTTTTCTATAAAGCAATCAATTCTTCACAAATAACGGTTCATGAGGGCGGTTTAAAAGGTTGGGTGCAATGGATCTCGCATGGCAGAGCAGGCGCTTCTGAAGGTCGCTAATCACATTTGATATTCACCTAGCCTTTAATGACTGCTCGGTCTGGTTTCTTGATTCGAGTGGAGTTGACTCAACATTCTAATAATTTATTAAATTGTTATTATTAATAAAGTACCTCTACACTCTAATCTAATCTAATCTAATCTAATCTAATCTAATCTAATCTAATCTAATCTAATCTAATCTAATCTAATCTAATCTAATCTAATCTAATCTAATCTAATCTAATCTAATCTAATCTAATCTAATCTAATCTAATCTAATCTAATCTAATCTAATCTAATCTAATCTAATCTAATCTAATCTAATCTAATCTAATCTAATCTAATCTAATCTAATCTAATCTAATCTAATCTAATTTAATCTAATCTAATCTAATCTAATCTAATCTAATCTAATCTAATCTAATCTAATCTAATCTAATCTAATCTAATCTAATCTAATCTAATCTAATCTAATCTAATCTAATCTAATCTAATCTAATCTAATCTAATCTAATCTAATCTAATCTAATCTAATCTAATCTAATCTAATCTAATCTAATCTAATCTAATCTAATCTAATCTAATCTAATCTAATCTAATCTAATCTAATCTAATCTAATCTAATCTAATCTAATCTAATCTAATCTAATCTAATCTAATCTAATCTAATTCTGAATTGAAGGTCGAGATTGATAGTGAGGTATGCGTATAATTACTTTTCTTAGTTGCGCATGTTGGTGTGGTGTTAGAAGCGCACAAGACTACTTACAAGGCAATGCATGATGGCTAAGGAGGGGAGTGTGGTGGTGACTGCAGTTGGAATGGAACTCACATTGACTTCTTCGCATGTTGTAGGCAAACAAACGAATCCAGGAATTGTCAGTGGAATGGTGGCAGAAAATGAAACCATCATAAATAGGTGGTTGTTTAAAAAACAAAGTTTAGTAGGTGGAGTGTGGAAGGGATGTGTGTGTGTGGGTTGAATAAAATTTTTCACTCGTTGAGCTTGGTGTTCAATTGGGTTGCGAAAGTTGGAGGCGGACTTAGAGCTATGATGCCGTTTGATGCTTGGAGTTTGGTGAGTTTATGTTCACAAGACGGCAACAATGAAAGCAAAGCACACACATAAACAACACACACATAAACAACACACACATAAACAACACACACATAAACAACACACACATAAACAACACAAACATAAACAACAAACACATAAACAACACACACATAAACAACACACACAAACAAAACACACATGAATAGCACACACATAAACAACACACACATAAACAACACACACATAAACAACACACATATAAACAACAGACACATAAACAACACACACACAAACAACATACATAAACAACACAAACATAAACAACACACACATAAACAACACACACATAAACAGCACACACATAAACAACACACACATAAACAACAGACACATAAACAACACACACACAAACAACATACATAAACAACACAAACATAAACAACACACACATAAACAACACACACATAAACAGCACACACATAAACAACACACAAAAACAACAACAAACGCCTTAAACATATTCGCACACAAATTTCCCTCAGAGCTTCAAAAACTAAATAGAAACGAGACACGATATGTGGGCAAGAGATTGCGATCTTCGTTACCACAACATTCAGAGGCCCCCAAGCTATAAATCCACAAGGTCGCCAGCCCATATTTGCTTCGAGACCTCAAGCGTAAACATAGATTTATGCATACAACATTGCATCAATCGCTTTGTGAAACAACTTAATACGCCTATCATACTTTATGGGATTCTTTTAAATTGTTTTTTTTTTTTAATTTAAATTGTTGTTTAAACTGTGTTTTTTTTTAAATTATTATTTAAAAAAAAGTTTTTTATTAAATTTAAAATATTAAAAAAATTTTTTTTTAAATTTTTGAATTTATTTTTTGAATTGTTTTTTTTTTCAATAAATTAAATACATTTTTTAAATTAAAAAAAATTAATTTATTTTATTATTATTTTTGAGTTTAATAACTTTTTATAATTTTCAAATCAATTAATTTCTTATTTATTTCAAAATTTATTATTTCATTATTATTTTTTAATTTTTTTTTCTTTGAGTTTTGTGTCTTATTTGATTGCTTATTGCATAGCTTAATGTGCCATGTCGTTCAAGCCACTTTGGTCCTTCGACACTTTCATCGCTGTAAAAAACGAAAAAATGATTTTTTGCTCATCATTTCAAGTATCTATTCAAACTTTATACACGTATTTTTCAATTCTAGATTATTATTATTATTTTATGACTTCTTGATGTTGAATACTTTTATGACTACTTGAAGTTCGACTATAATTCTCTTCAATAATAACCGAGGTTTTAGACTGACCAAGACGTGTAAGAGCTGACCACAACAGTTAACTGCTAATCGGTTTTGAAAAATTAACGTATGAATATTTAAAGGAATTTCTTCTTTTCGCACTAATCGACCAAGTCACCGCTGACTTTGCATTAGGACTGAAAGCTTCTGTGGAGTCATTTCCTGTGGCCACATCACGACACGTTGATAATACATGAGGAAGACTTCCAGAAACTTTGCCTACCACATTTGTCAAAACTTCTCGCCAAAACAAGGCATCATTAACTCCTAACAAACTTTACTGCCATCTGTTGCATGCCCACCGTTTGCCTGGTGGACCCAAGCGGTCGGTACCTTTGAATTAAAGACCTGTGTTTCTAGATTTCCTCTTCCGTTTCTTTTTTTCCTTTTTTTTTGTTTTTTTTTTGTTTTTTCTTGTTTTTATCTTTTCTTGTTTTTATTTTTTCTAGTTTTTATTTTTTCCTGTTTTTCATTTTTCCTGACTTTTTTTTTGTTTCAAATTAAAAATTAATTGATTAATAAAACTTCAATTCTGACAATTTTTTCGTCCCATTAAGTACCAAAATTTGGTTCTTCCCCATGAGACTTCAACGCCTTCATTCATTGCTCGTTCAAAGTTTTGGCTGTACAGCAGCCCATTGTTAACAACTTCACGTTCTTCTTTTTCAACCGCAAGTCTTTGTATGTCTCCGCGTTTTTCAATAAAAATGCCGCAATGGTAATAAAGTTTCCATCGCCTACTATGCAAACTCCTGCTAGTTGGATACATTCATTTTTGATAGCATCTTCATCACCCATTAGACTTGCCTCTTCTACAAAACCATCCCGCCGTCTTTTATCTGCTTCTCTTCAGATATTTTTTTATCTTTTCCTCGCAGCCCTTTGTTACTATCTTCTAAAGGATCTTATCAAGTTTTATATTGATATTCGAAACGACCGCTTTTTTTTACGACCGTGTAAGAACTTATAATCGTTGTGGAACATTGTGCTGGAAACTTGGAATGCCCTCTAAAAACTCAAAAACTGTTTTTAAAAGCTGGCTGCTTGAACAACTGATAAAAACATGGAAGTTGGTTAGAGTAGGTCTGTAAGAAAATGAAATTAATTAAACAATAAATAAAAAAGTAAATAAAAAGATAAATAAATGAATAAATAAATGAATAAATAGATTACTAAAAGAATGAATAAATAAATGAATAAATAGATTAATAAATAAATGAATAAATAGATTAATAAATAAATGAATAAATAGATTAATAAATAAATGAATAAATAAATAAATAAATGAATAAATGAATGAATGAATGAATAAATGAATAAATGAATAAATGAATAAATGAATAAATGAATAAAA
>OX387246.1:2991386-2997018 GCA_947562095.1 Branchellion lobata
ACTGTCTGGAAGGAATTCAGCTATAATAAATATTAATATTCAAGTTTCAAGGCATTGAAACTTAATGTAAACACCGACTTCATCACACAATAACTTAGTGAATTAAAACAATGAAACGCAATACAAGGCAATGCCTCAAATGAGACTCGGAGTGTTATGATGCAACACAATCAATAATAATCAATATGTTTCAGTGCTCTGTAATTCAACTCCTTTAACGGATCATATTTGTGAATTTATCAACACATAAGTCGAATTGTTAATGGAAAAAATAAATAATGTGACGGTTTCATGGAAGGATTTTGGAAGGATTTGGAAAAAAATGTTAAAAGAATGTTTATTGCGAAAATTGCTAAAGTTTTTGTGAAGGGTTTTTATTTCGGCAAATAGAGAATTCCGTAGGCACATTGTGTTTTTTCATAGTGTTCCTTACTCCAGAGGGCAACGAGCGTTACAAAGCATGGCAAAAAATCGAAAAAAAAAGAAAAAATAGTGTAATGTCAAAAGAAATCCAAGCTGGAAATGAAGACCATGAATACAAAAACAAATATGATAACGAGATGTAAAAGAGGAAAAGATAGCAGAAATGTTTATACACTTAACAAACTTGCACCGCTGTACAGTGCTGGCCAGCCGTTATGGATGCCGCTTTTGATGTGCAGACTTCAAAACTAAAAAGCAGGTGTTCTTATGACTAATTTAAAGCTTGCACTCGCAGGACTGTAAAAGTTTAATTGCGGAATGACTCTAATGGTTTTTGCATTTCACGAGAACTGGGAAGTGGAGGTTTAACTGAAATGTCAGGAACTTTTAATGACAATTGCTGCAAGGAGATTTTTCAAGTAATTGATCATTTTAAATTGGAAAATTCCGCGAAAAGGGAACTTTTGAATTGAAATATTTAAAAGAAAAAAAATAAAATTAAAGATTAAAATAAATTTAATGTATTTTGGACTTTTTTTTTTCGCTCAACTTCATAAACGCTCTCAAGACACGCGGGCGTTAAAAAGAATTTTTTTTAAATTTTTGAAAAAGTAAAGAAAAAAGATTTCAATTTTAAGTTAAAATTTTTTCATTTTCACCGAAAAACCAATTTTAATTAAAAAAAGTAAAGAATTCTTGAAACTCTGAATGTTTTTTATTGGGTTTGAGGTGATGGGAAAACCAGAATGTTATAAATAACATATTTTAAATGTCATTTTGCATGCGGAATACATAATAGTTACTTTTAGTGTTGGAAAATTCCAAAGTAAAAAAGTGAATTTAGAAATGGACCATATAAAGCTTCAAATTTTAATAGCAGTTAAATTTAAATAATTTGAATAATTTAAAGATGTATTGAACTAAAACGATGAAACGATGGAACGTTGAAAAAAATGAAAATTCAAAAATTAATTTAAAAAAAGTAACAGTCACCAACTTGAAGTCTGCGTTGGTGACTGGGTACTTGTCCATGTAGAAAGACTTTATGCTGACCCGTCTCTGAGGGTGTTCCCCTGTGGAGAGAAGTTCCCTGTTGGAAGATCCCATGAGGAAGGTTCCATTCTTGAAGAAGGCTTGGCCCGAGCTGTCAGCTGCAGAGGTGGTCATGGTGTGGATGAGGTGTGGATGAGGTGTGGATGAGGTGTGGATGAGGTGTGGATGAGGTGTGGATGAGGTGTGGATGAGGTGTGGATGAGGTGTGGATGAGGTGTGGATGAGGTGTGGTCATGGTGTAAATATGTGTGGTTGTTATGGTCTGCCTTTATATGATCTGGGTGTTAGAATAGGGCTATTATGAAGAAGTTTTTGGGAAAAGGTTGTTGAAGAAGGCCATGAAACGAGAAAGTCATGGTGGAGAGTAATAGTTGAAAGTGCTTTTTTGAAAAACAAAAAAAAAATTATTTTTCTTCAATTTTTTTTATTGTTTCTATCAAATCAAGTCCAGTCGTGGGCTGCAAATGTTACAAAAAAGTAAAAACAGTTGAAAAGAAAAAAAAAATTAACACAAACTGTAAGATTACATGAGAGCCGAAGTTAAAAATAAAGCCAAACTTGACTATAGAATCGAACACATAAACTTTATAAACGAAGAATTGAACCATAACTTAGTCACATCAAATAAGCCTTGATGATTGTTTTATTCTGGTGATCGAGAAAGATGAATGAACGTGAGTGGTTTGGATGTCCGAATGAAGTGTACGTCACAGGCAATGGTTGTCACAGGAAGTGGCTCAAAAAGAACGTGAAAACCCGTGTGTAGAGCAAGTTGTGAAGGTTGAACGGTTTGAAGTGGAAAAACTTTAAAAATGGAAATTTTTATGGAGAAATAGTTATAACTGTGAGTCCACATTTTGTTCACAAGCGAGGCAGTCCAAGTCAAAATGGTCGATAAAGTCACTTTGGTAATTTCAGAGTTCAAAAATTGTTTGAAAAAGCCGTACATTTTTTCCAAAAAGATTACCAATTTTAATTCGGCGTTGCGGTCATTTAAAAGTTTTTATTAAATATTTTTTTACTTCTCACGGACAAAATGTTTGAAAGATTTTTTAAACTATGTGAATAAGCTGCACAAAGTGGCTTTTGATCCAATCCACGAAGCCTGCGGAGTCAAGGGAATCACGTCTTAATGAATTAGCTCCAGAGGGATGATGATGAAAAAGCCAACAGTAATCGAGTCGAACTTATACGATTCCAAAGTACTATCATGAATTTAGCCAGATGATTTATATCCCGTTGAATAAACTTTTGGCTTTATTTATAATTGAATAAACCTTGATGCTGAAAACTAAATTTGAAATTTATCGAACGAAGCTTTTTTGTGAGATGAATTTAATTTTAACAATAAACTTCACTTTCTACTGGAATTGATTTGAGTTTTGCAGAAATGCATTGAAATTTAGGTAAAAAAAATTTAATTGTCTGAATCATTTTCTTGCAGTTGAAAAAATTGATTAAATGAAAAAAAGTGATTAAGCATAAAAAATGTGATTAAATTATAAAAGAAAAAGAGAAAAAAGAAATAAAATGGAATAAAAATAAAAATTAAATTGAAAAAAATTAAAAAAAATAAAATTAAATGAATAAAAAAATTGATTAAAAAAATTAATTAAAAAAATAAATTAAATTAAAAAAAAATTGATTAAATTAAAATTAAAAAAAATTATAAAAATAAAATAAAAGTGATATAAATTACATAAGTGACGTTAAAAAAATTTAAAAAATCAGTCAATAGAGTGCTGATATTCAATTAAATAAATAAAGAAATGATAATTTTAATGAAAAAAATGTTGAAAAAATTATTTTCCAAAGTAATAAAGTCGAAAAAATGATTATTTTTTGAATAAAATAATAAATTTTATTTAATTAAGATGAAAAGCGCCGATTTACTAATGTTTATTTGATTTTTATAGTCTATATTAAAGCAAACTCTGACAAACGCTGGAAATGGTACAAAACATAGTGAGCGATCGAATTATAGAAAAGACCAACAATAACTGAATGTCATGAGAACTGTCAATTGTCTGTTGCAAGAAATATAAAACTGACTATAGAATCAAATTTATGAATCTTAAAAATTTAGAGTTGAGTCATGGTTGATGCTGAATGACTATTGAAGAATGACCATCAAATTAGCCAAAAATTGTCTATAGAATAAATGAGTCTCAAAAATTGAAAATTAAATAAATCAAATTTTCATTGTTGAATTGCTTTTTCGTTTTGATTTTCACCCTGTTTTGTGATTTTTTTCTGGATTTTCTTCAATAAAGACTATTAAAAAAATTAATTTTGACTTGTTACTATATTAAACTTTGACGATTTTAGCAGTTTGGTTTTATTGTTCATGGTCAATTTTATCCTTATTCCTCACTGACTATTCGTAACTTTATGGTTTTTTGTTTAACACCTCTGCGCCTGCGGCATAATGATTGACCTGTTGCGTTTTAAAGTGTTATCGGGTGAGCCCAGTTTTTATGACATTCAGTTATTGTTGATTTTTTTTTCATTTTGATTTTTCACCATGTTTTGTGCCATTTCCAAAGTTTGTCTGGATTTGCTTCAATAAAGAATAGAAATAGAACAGAAATCACATCTTAAAACCTCGTAATATAACTATTGGAGCCTTTCATCTGGTTATTTTTTCTTTTCTTTCTTTTTCTTTTTCACCTATTCCTCTTTTCACAAGGAAGTCGGTCTAGATACCAAAATTCCTTGCAATCCTTTCAACACTTGCTCACTTTTTGTTGAGTAAGTTGGCAAAGGTATTTATGTAGCCGTTGCTTGACGATTTCACTGTGATGCATGTGTTTCAAACGAAAAAATGGTGGATTAAACTATTAACAAAAATTCAAAACTTTTGTAATTAGCAAAAACCATAACTCCTAAATAAATAAACTTTTTTATAACTAATATTTGAAACTTTGAATTTCAAATAGTTAAAAAAACAGTTTAAATTAAGTAAATTGAAGTAACGGCTATCCACTCGCTTTTGCGCAACCGGAAACTCCAAAGAATGGCGTTCAATTTTATTGGCCGGGCTACTCATACGCGCCTATTCACCCGTGCAATCCCGCTACTGTCCAACACTGAAACTTTTGCCTGCTGTGTTTCCGCCCTGGTCCACTTCGTTCTCTTCATACCAACTGGCGCCTCTGGGTTCCTTTGGAGCCTCCATATTAGTGCCAGGCTTAGCGCGGACACCTGTTCTACATAGATAAGGTACAGACTGATAACACGACTTCAAACCGTCCTACAGTCCTGGCCTCAAATAGCTTGGTCACACGAGCACGCTGAAACTTTCGGCCAAAAAATGATGCGGATTATGAAGTGGTAATACGACAAGATTGAAGTTAAAAGCTGAAAGATTTTAACTTGATGGAGCGATCCATCTCAATCAAATTTAAAAAAAAAAAGCTAACATTTTATTGGAAAAAACTGTTTGAGTTTGATGAAATGATATAAATAGGAACAAAACTGAATTGTTATAAGAATACAAAGAACTAATCTCTGAAAATTGATGTTCAATAATAAGGAATTGATTTTTAATAATGATAAATAAAGTCTTAGTAAAAAAATAAGATTTCAAGTCAATTAGAAACAACAAATGAAAAAATAACATATAAAAATAAACAAATAAAATAAAAATAAACAAATAAAATAAAAATAAACAAATAAAATAAAAATAAACAAATAAAATAAAAATAAACAAATAAAATAAAAATAAACAAATAAAATAAAAATAAACAAATAAAATAAAAATAAACAAAAAAAATAAAAATAAACAAATAAATTATAAAAAAAGCTCAAAAAGAGAAAAAACCTTCATACATAGAAAATGAATCATAGTCTAATTAAAGTTAATTGTGATGCGAGGGAGGATGGATGATGAAATGCGTGATGGATTGGCGGACTTTATTAATTTTACAATTAATTAGAAAACTAATGATGTTTTCGAAATTCTGCGAGGTTGATGCCACTATAATAATATCCGTGTTTGTATTGTATTGTATTGTATTGCATTGCATTGCATTGCATTGTATTGCATTGTATTGCATTGTATTGCATTGTATTGCATTGTATTGCATTGTATTGCATTGTATTGCATTGTATTGCATTGTATTGCATTGTATTGCATTGTATTGCATTGTATTGC
>OX387246.1:3007218-3024718 GCA_947562095.1 Branchellion lobata
ACTTCCCAACTTTGATTCATTGAATGCATTTCTGACTGTGATGTCTCCTAGTCGACAATTTGTTATCGGTGTTTTTTTCTATTTTTTTTTACGCAGGAAGATGGTTATCAAAAAAAAACTAATACAGCTTAATAATAATAATAATAATAATAATAATAATAATAATAATAATAATAATAATAATAATAATAATAATAATAATAATAATAATAATAATAATAATAATAATAATAGAAATAATAATAATAATAATAATAATAATAATAATAATAATAATAATAATAATAATAATAATAATAATAATAATAATAATAATAATAATAATAATAATAATAATAATAATAATAATAATAATAATAATAATAATAATAATATAAATAATAATGATAATTTAAAAAAATAAATATAATAATAAACAATGCTTAATACTGTGACAAAAATAGACATCAAAATTCTATTTTTACAAAGTTCGTTATTTGGTTGTGTTTTAATTTTTGGAGCGCATTGAACGATTTGGACAAAGCAAAGCAGGATTGGCCTAAAACGTGAAAAGCTTTGAAAAAGTCAATCTATTGAATCGCTTATCACTAAATAATTAAATATCTGAAAGAACCTGTAAAAAGTTTAAGATTTCCGAAGGTAAAATGAGGACGATGAAGAGGATGATAAGGACGATGATGGTGTATGTGATGTAGTTTTCATCACTCGAACTCTTTCTTTCTTTCAACAACCCTTCTTTTTTCGTCTTTATTTTGTTCCAGTCGCTCTTTTGTCTGTCACCACTCGAGTCCTTGTTGGTGTCTTCTTCGTCGACACTTTTCGACTCAATACTACATCTATGAAGCTGCTTATGAGCTCGAGACTCGTAGTTGAGCTGACACGCACCAGAATCAACACCCTCCATTCTTCCTCTTTTAAACTCGTTCGAAACGTGACATTGTTGAGCTGACGTCACATGGCTGGAAGCTCTTGAGAAGGAACCTTCAGCAACCTCTTTCCACTCCTTCAGCCTCTCGTCCTTTTTGAGTTGTGACGTCATTTTTTGATTTTTTTCACTCTCACGTGGCTTTGATTTCACGCGCTTGAACTGAACCAATTTCATCACTTTGCTATTTTTTGCATTGGCTCGACCTCTTGGAGTGTAATTAGACCTGAAACACGCTTTGATGGTATTCTTCTTCTTCTTCTTCTTCAGACTGCACTTTCTGACACTAAATTTTTGGCTCAAAGCGACGCTGGAGGTGTTGGCGAGCGATGAGTTGGCGGTGGAGTTTGTGGTGGCCTTGAAAAGGGTGCGCATTGCGAAGGACTTTTTGATGGCCCTGACGAAACAAAAGTTGCACATGAGCATGATGAAGAAGGGCACCACGATGCCCGCAGTAGTCATCAGGATGTCGTAACAGTACTTCACTACCACGTTCGTGTTGAAAATCACGTCAGTTGCCATTTTTTGGTAGTAGAAACACCGACACTTATCTATCATTTGCGATGTTACATTGAAGTTGATTGATTGGTTGCTCTCCTCAGCGGCAGACGTCAGACTGGCGTCTTGAATGTTGTCCAATTTTAGCTTCTCTGCTCTTTTTTTTGTTTTATTTTTTCGTAAAAATAAACTTGTCTTTGAGTTTTTGTTAAATTGTTTTTTGATCTGATCTTCCACAGCGTTATGATTCTTTGCAGACGAACTTTCAACTATTTCATTTTTTATTAAAAAACCGCTGTTTTTATGCCTCGGAAAATTGAATCTCTCAATCTTGCACTGGTCGTGTAGTTTTTTTTTATTAAAAAAACTTTTCATCTTTGAAAAATGACTCGTATTGTCAACAAGGGTGAATCCGCTTTGGATACTTTTGATTAGACCTGGAACCCTCTTACGAAGTGTTTTTTTCACGTCGAAAAACATTTTTTTGTAAAACTCTTTTAAAAAACCATGAGAGTGAATTGTTTTTTCAAAAGTAGCCTTATCTTGTTGGCTTTTTTGAGACAGAATTTGGTTTTGTTTCTTCGCAAAAAACTCAATTCCTTTTTCAAAAGCTATTCCATGCCTTTGATTTTTGTCTTCCTTCTCTTCACGATCATCTTCACCCCTTCCACCACCAGCCACACGAGGCACTTGACCACTTCGAAAAAAAACTTGTTGGTCATGGAACGTGGAGAAGAGGTCCTTACAAGGGTGAGCAACCACATGGAAGCTGAGCATGCGAGGGACGTTGCAGAGGAAGGAAAAGATGACGATGAAGACGATGGACAATCGAACGCTCCGTGGGTTGACGAACGACCTGACATGCAGAGGTTTGCAGATGGCCACGTATCTGTTGAGCGCCATGGCGGTGGTGAACCAGATGCTAGAGTTGATGGCCATGTTGATGAGGGTCTCGTGATAGGTGGCGAAGTAAATGGGCAGTAGGGAGTCTTGGGGGCCTGAGATGCGTTTGATGTGCAAGAAGGTCTTGAGCGTGCACAGTACACACACCGTCAAGTCTGCTCCTGCCAGCGCCACCAGACCACAGTTGTAAGAGCGCTCGATGGACGAAGCACGAAGTCTCTGCTTGCGCGTAAGCACAAAGAGATTGAGGATGTTGCCAGCAATGCCAAAAAAGCCTATCAAGGGGAAGATGTACGAGCCGATGACGTCAGACACTGAAAGTCCTTGGTGCGAATCTGCACTAAAAAAGGCGGGAGTTGTTTTGTTGTATGCTTCCTTGTCGCTTGTAGCGTTAGAGAGTGACCAAAGATGCTGTTGTGCGGTCAAGTAATGCCTGGAGCCACTTGATGGTCGTTTCTTGAGGAAGAAGAAGGAGACGAAGGACAAGTACGGGAAACAAGAGGAGTCGTTCATGGTTACACCTTTTATGACTGTGTTGTCACAAACCTCAAACTAAACGTAAGCATGCAATTTTGAAATATTTTTCAAACTCAAAATTCAAAATATCTCATTATTTTGCTTCGTTCCCAAAACGACCTGTTGATATTCAGTTTTTCCTTATAACACCTCCCTTGGATCAAATTCCAATCATGTTTGACAAGCAATAAAACCTCTCACGTTTGCAAATGTCTCTCAGAGGTTCAGCATGAAACCAACTACGATTCAACTCATCCATCATGCAGGGTATGCTTGGTAGAACATTGGCACGCAGTCTTTTGCAATTCTATGAACTTCGTACGTTGCAAGGCCTCGTCAACAGACATCAGACACCTTTTATAACTCCTCCGTGCGTCCATTGGCCATCCTCGCTGCATGCTTCCAATATGAAGGAATGAATGAATGAATGAATGAATGAATGAATGAGTGAATGAATGAATGAATGAATGAATGAATGAATGAATGAATGAATGAATGAATGAATGAATGAATGAATGAATGAATGAATGAATGAATGAATGAATGAATGAATGAATGAATGAATGAATGAATGAATGAATGAATGAATGAATGAATGAATGAATGAATGAATGAATGAATGAATGAATGAATGAATGAATGAATGAATGAATGAATGAATGAATGAATGAATGGAGGAGTGAAGAGAAGAATTTATAAATGAATGAAAAAATGAAAAAATGAAAAAAAGAAAGAAAGAATGAATGAATAAATGAATGAATGAATGAATGAATAAATGAATGAATAAATGAATGAATAAATGAATAAATGAATAAATGTACAGATTGTTATAGCGCACAGTTTGCAAATGAAGTGCCCCAAAGGCGCTTAAGAAAGAAAAAACGCATTTAGTCATTAAAAAAATGAATCTTATAAAATATTGAGTGTCTCAGGATTTCCAAGTTATTTGACGATCTAGTTTCAAAAACTTGTTTTTAAGGAGCGCTACTTCTTAAATTATTTTCTCAATGGGATGTTGTTTGCAGTCATTAAGGCATTCAGCCCAAGGCTCTTCAAGATGTTCCTGTTTAAAAAAATTTATGCGTCAAAGGAAAAAAAAGAAAAAAAAACAGAAAAGAAGAAAAAAAAGGAGAGAAACCAAGAAAAGAAAAAAACAGAAAAAAAAAGAAAAAAAAAGAAAAAAAGAGAAGAAAACAGAAAAACAGTTTTTTCGGTGTTGTACACAACGGAGAGCCTATGAAAAAACAAAAAAAAACCTTAAACCACACGCGTGTGGTCATAAAAAATCCACTGAAGGTATGTTTATAGTAAGAAGTAGCAAAGTCACAGCCAGCTGAGCTACCATTAAACTAATTTTAAAAACTTTCATCAATTTTTTTGTTCGAGTTTGTAGGATGGTTAATTGAAAAAAAATGAAACGGCCGACGCAATAAACACAGTTTTTTTATTATTTTTTCTTTTTTTTTTGAATTCCACCAGAAGCTTCGTATCGGTGTTCATGTGAATAAACCCTGCTCCGATTTTTCTTCCAGGTATGAACTGTCAATTTCCAGCCCACCTCGAATGACGAACAAAAAGAATAAAAAACAACAACCACAACAACAACAACCACAACAACAACAACCACAACAAAAAAAAAACAAAAAAAAACAACAACAACAACAAAAACATTAACAACAACAACAACAGCTGCAAAAACGACAACAAAAAATAACTCAAGTTTCGTCCCTGCTGAAACAAAAACACCGAATCAACAAGCAGGAAACTGTGCGACCAATCACCACCAGCCTCATCACTCACAGCTCCTATCGCCAGCAACTGCCAAGAAATCAGACAGCTTTTCAGGGTGTGTTTCCGTGTTAGGAAGAGCAGACCTTCAGCTATGGACTTATCCCCTATCAACGCTTTCGCGTCTTTCTGATCGGCAGGTACCGATCTAAGCACATTTTGTGGGTAGGATGACCAATTACTCTCCCGTCTTTGATGTTTCTTTTGCCTCCAGCGGGCGCTGCTTTGCCACTTTTTAGTGCTGTTTTGAAGATGTTTCAGGAATTTTTCAAAGATTTGAAAAGATGTGAGTAAGTTTTAGAGAGATTTTAGAGCTGTTTCGAAGAGGTTTTAGGAACATTCCAATGAACGTATAATTCCATTTTGTTTGTATATGACGAACATATGACAGCTCTGTTTGAATTGTGTGTCAATTGTTAATGGATCTCATTCGTTTAGTATGCATCCTTTCAAACAATTCAGAGCCACTGGCACCAGAAAACAATGGGCGTGTTTGTTTTTAGACTTGAGTTGTTGGATGGGTTGACCTAATGGGTTCCTCGTCTTGTGGTGTGCTACCTCGGTGTTGTGATGTCTCACCTTGTCACGCCACACTCACTCCCCATAGAGCAAAACTGACTTAATGTTTTTACTAAATAAAAAATATTTTTTTGCTTATTACTTTTGTCACTTCCATGTTAATCTTACTGAACTCCAAACTCGCGAGAGTTTTTTTTCACCTATAAAACATACTAAGTTGTTTACATCATGAAGAATATAAAATTATAACAAATCAACAGGCAAGTTTCCAAGACTATTTTGTTTAGTCGGCAAGTTTTTGGTGAAGTTGAAGAAAGGTGCTCTTGTCTATATGTTTCTTCATGAATATTTTTAATTTTCATAAAAATCACGCTTTTTTTGGGTGGTTGAAATTCATCTTGAAAAATAAAAAGTTATGAAAATAAAAACGATGAACAAAAAAAGAAAAAAATTCTGATCAGAGAAACTTAAAATTGATTAACTTTTTAGTTTTTCTACGAAATGGCGAGGCGAACACCTTTTAAGCACCCATTGAAGTGAGTGATGTCTTGGCACAGAAAGCCTGCGTCTAAGTGGCCTCCATTGCTCCAGCCATACATCTTCCGAGCATTTTTTCACACCCATTTTGGTATTTTTTATTCAAATATTTATCTAGCGCTAATTAAAAACGTGTGAAATTAATTCGTTGAAATTAATTCAACGGGCGTTGAAGCGTGTCTGAGTTCCAAGTGACCAGAGCAGGCAGACAGCGTGGATTCTTGCTTGATGCTTTTTGATATTTTTGTTTGAAATTATTAAATTAGTTGTTTTGAAAAGGAAGATCCTGCCCCTCAGTCCAAGCAAGCGGGAGATTTAAGAGCGAGTCCGTTAAGTTCAACGGAGGATCGTAAAGAGATGATAATTACACGCAAAGCTCTCACTAATCGTTCCATAATCCCTCAGACAAACTCCCCCAACATTCAAAATTCCTCCCAACTCACTCTTAAATGGAACTGCTATACACCCTTTCATAAACATGACTTCTCTCTACTCACCAGTGAATAGGACTCCTCCCTCCGCAACTATAAATAAAACTTCCATACACTAACCCGTGAACCTTTTACTTTCACCGACACGCATGAGTCCTTCACACGGAAGAAATAGTTTTTGATACAACTAAATACCACTTATCATCGCTCCAGCAACATGTAATCCGCATCATGAATGATGGCCATACAGGCGTGTCACGCGTCTGGTAAATGGAGCTTGGTGATGCATACTTTCTCGAGAAAGAAAACCCCGACTCTAAGCTGATTACTACTGTTTTTCCAGTTGATTAGCAACCTAATGAGAAGCGGGAAGATTAATGATCATTTCAGAAATCCTCTGAATTCCAAACAAGAAGCCAAAAACTACAAACTGATAAAAAAATTTAACATAAATCTGAAAGTTTAAACTGGTGAAAATAACTGGCGAAAGGTGAAAATAAAGGATCAAAAGAAGGACCCTAAACAGCCAATAGGGTTTTTAAATTGGCTTTTTTGTTGAAGGGTTTTGATTTAATAAAAACAAACAATATGTCACCAAAACAAAGAAGATTTGATGAAGAAGATAACTTTGGTGGAATTTATTTATTGAAGTCCTGAAAGCATTTCAAGTTGGTTGGATCAATGAAAAGAAATAACAAAATTAGAAACTGATATGGTTATGAAAACATGCAACTTTCGTACATTTTAATTTCAAGCTCAAAAATGAAATTGTTAAAAAAGATTAATTTTAATAATTCTTCCGGAAATCAATTTCAAACAACATGAAAAGTATGTCATATTGACAGCTGTACGTAAGGCTTGAAACAAAAGATTGATCCTCTAACAAAACTCTCTTTTTCTTTTGTTCGTCTTTCTGTTGTTCCTAATGAGAGAGGAATCCAATCAGGAGGACAGTTAACTAGACAGTTTGGGATAGTTAAGGTTTCTATAAAAGTTCTTTATCTGCTTGACCCTTGCTTTTGGTCGCTATATGGTCGAGTTGATGGGTATCTAGGCGGTGAGAGAAGATTTATTCAAGTTTTCATCGGCATTCTGGGAATTAAATAAGACCTTGTGAACCAAACAAATCATCGTCAGGCTTTCAATTTAACGCTATTTAATTTTTAGTTTTGGAGTTTCTGTAGAATAAAGATAATTAGATTTGAACATTTTTGTTTCAACAGTTCCTACAAGAGCACTCTCGAGCCGTGTGATGAGCGCTGTACAAATATTTAGATGGTATCAGAACATTCATGCATGGGTTAATTAAGACTACT
Source organism: Branchellion lobata (assembly GCA_947562095.1). Taxonomy (NCBI): domain Eukaryota; kingdom Metazoa; phylum Annelida; class Clitellata; order Hirudinida; family Piscicolidae; genus Branchellion; species Branchellion lobata. Next base: position 3,014,652 of record OX387246.1, read on the forward strand.
CGCATTGACATTCCTTTCATTAATTGTAATTAATTATTTCAAAACAATTATTACACGATATTAGACCTTTTTATATTATTATACTCATCTTTATGATCGTATTATGTTTTTTTTATTTTGATAGTTTCAATAAATTGCCTATAAAATGGAATGTTCTGTTTCTTCCATGCCTTTATGTTACTTCCAATATAACCTCTATGCTTCGTGTATGCAAATTGATTTAACAATCTTATGGCCTATAAAAGAATAGTTAATAAAATTTCAAAAATATTCAACGTAATAAAACCTTAAAAAAATTAAAAATAATTTAAAAATTTTTATTCCGCATTGTTAGGGACCAAACAATATTATTTTCAACAAAAAATTAAAAAGTTGATTGAAATCAAAAAAAGCCAAGGGCTGGTGTATGGTGGAGTGGAGAGGTACTGAAGGTGTTTCCATTGGAGTTTCAGTAATAAAGAATGAATTTGGAAGGTGCATGGTGCTGGGAAGGTGTACTCAGGCATGCCTTGAGTGGCCTCAAAACTCTATCGGGTTAATGGCACTATAAAAATATTCGTATTTGTATTGTATTATAATAATAACTGTATTGTACAATACAATACAAACACGAATATTATTATAGTGGCATTAGCCCGGTAGAGTTTCGAAACGAATGTATTGCATTGCATTGTATTGTATGGGTAATAAGGATTGTATTGTATTGTATGGGTAATAGTAATTGTATTGTATTGTATTATATTGTAATAATAATTGTGTTGTATTGTATTGAAGTATGATAATAATTGTATTGTACTCTGTGACATTGGAGGAGCTGTCACCGAGAGAGGCAATCACGGAAACTGGACCATCCAACGGACTTTTGAAAAAGAACCTTCGAGAATCAAAATGAAAAATTCAAATAAATTTGAGAACTCAAAAGGTGGCAAGCACCCTTAGAAGGGATGCAGCGTTTCCGGTAGCAAGCACCATGGAAAACCGACTTTTGAACGAACTTATGAAACAGACTTTCTGGACTTTACTAAGAATTTTAAAGATAATTTTTAAAGATACTTTTCAAAGATACTTTTTAAAGATACTTTTTAAGATACTTTTTAAAGATACTTTTTAAAGATACTTTTTGAAGATACTTTTTAAAGATACTTTTTAAAGATACTTTATTAAGATAATTTTTAAAGATACTTTTCAAAGATACTTTTTAAAGATACTTTTTAAGATACTTTTTAAAGATACTTTTTAAAGATACTTTTTAAAGATACTTTTTAAAGATACTTTTTAAAGATACTTTTTAAAGATACTTTTTAAAGATACTTTTTAAAGATACTTTTTAAAGATACTTTTTAAAGATACTTTTTAAAGATACTTTATTAAGATACTTTTTAAAGATACTTTTTAAAGATACTTTTTAAAGATACTTTTTAAAGATACTTTTTAAAGATACTTTTTAAAGATACTTTTTAAAGATACTTTTTAAAGATACTTTTTAAAGATACTTTTTAAAGATACTTTTTAAAGATACTTTTTAAAGATACTTTTTAAAGATACTTTTTAAAGATACTTTTTAAAGATACTTTTTAAAGATACTTTTTAAAGATACTTTTTAAAGATACTTTTTAAAGATACTTTTTAAAGATACTTTTTAAAGATACTTTTTAAAGATACTTTTTAAAGATACTTTTTAAAGATATTTTTTAAAGATACTTTTTAAAGATACTTTTTAAAGATACTTTTTATAGATACTTTTTAAAGATACTTTTAAAGATACTTTTTAAAGATACTTTTTAAAGATACTTTTTAAAGATACTTTTTAAAGATACTTTTTAAAGATACTTTTTAAAGATACTTTTTAAAGATACTTTTTAAAGATACTTTTTAAAGATACTTTTTAAAGATACTTTTTAAAGATACCTTTTAAAGATACCTTTTGAATGTCAACAACTAAATTAAAAACCAAATTTAGCGTATGTAAAATGTTTCTAAACGTCTGAAATGTGTGGAGGATTGAATTTATTTGACAATTAGGGACTGAATTGGGAGAGCTTCATAGTTATTCGTGTGGAGTCCGCATTGGACGGCTGGAGTTCAGTCCATCAAACACGTCCTCAGTTCAACAATTTGAAGCTCAAAACTCGTCTACAACGACTACAACAAAAAAAGCAAAAAATAATAGTAAAAATAATGAATTAAAAAATAAAATAAAATAAAATAAAAATAGTAATAAAAAAAATAATAACAGTAATAACAATAATGAAAAAAATAAAATAAATCCAATTTTTGGTGCCAGACAAGCAGCTGGGAAGCAGAGGACAGTGTAAGAGAGTAAATGGAAAATAAAAATAAATAAAAATACAAAAATATTGAATAATTATGGAGTTGGAATAAATTGGAATCTAATGTTTTTTGAAAGTTTGATAAAGAAGAAGCTATAAAAAACTGAAATCCAAGAGTCACCTTCAATAAAGTCCACGTCATTTTTCGTTTGAAAACTAAGCGATTTTTTTTTTTTTTTTTTTTTTTTTTTTTTTTTTTTAATTTTGACGTTGAAAGGTTTCAAAACTTTGAAGTCTAATGATGAAATGGTTAGCAAAACGTGAAATTTTAACGAAGCTTTGATGATATAAAAAATTAATTAACTTTACTTTCGCCGTCTTTAGTTGATTTCACAAAAAGATTAAAAAATTATTATTATGAAGTTTATATTTGAAGATAAAAATAACTTTAAAAATATTTTAAGTTATTTATGGCCTTATGATTCATATGAAAGTATCTTTTTAAAAAATTAATTTTCTGAACTTTGGAACATTCGGCTTTTAAACGAATTAAACAAAAATTGATTGAATTTTTTTTATTTTGGACAAATTACTCTATTTTTCAAAGACAAATAGTTCCTGCCATCAAGTCAATGACTTCCGAGAATCATTTAAATTTTTTGATTCGACAATAAGTTACGGAATGGGCAGAATACTTAAAAAACTCAAAAGCTTCGAGCCGTTTGTTTCAAATCACCATTCTCATTGTGGCCTCGAAACTCTACGGGTTAATGCCACTCTGATAATATCTGTGTTTGTATAGTATTGTATTGTATTTTATTGTATTGTATTGTATTTTTTTGTATTGTATTGTATTGTAGTGTATTGTATTGTATTTTGTTGTATTGTATTGTATTGTATTGTATTGTATTTTTTTGTATTGTATTTTTTTGTATTGTATTTTATTGTATTGTGTTGTATTTTATTTTATTTTACTGTATTGTATTGTATTTTATTGTACTGTATTCACAAGAGGGTGAGGGAAGGAGTCAAAGCTTTAACTAGCTTTTTGTTGAATGGCTGATTTCCTTTGGAATTCCAAGAATGACTGTTCAGCTCATTCATTCAAAATCTTTTTTGACTTTCAAAAAATCGTTTGCATCGATTTTGTTGGAACAAACCCCAAGAAACGTAGTTTCTGAAGTTAATTTTTTGAGTTATAATATAAATAATAATATAATAGTAGTAATAATAATAATAATATAATAATAATAATGATAACATAATAGTAATAATAATAGCATAACAGTAATAATAAATATATAATAGTAGTAATAATAATATGAGATTGAGAGCATCGCAGAAGGCAACGGCGGATTGATGTTATGAAGCGGTGGAACTTTCATTCGAATGTTGACGACTCCGTAATGGAATAAGGAACCTGAGCTATGTTACTAATGGAAATAATAACAATAAAAACAGTAAAACATAATAATAATAATAATAATAATAATAATAATAATAATAATAATAATAATAATAAAAATAAAAATAAAAATAAAAATAAAAATAATAATAATAATAATAATAATAATAATAATAATAATAATAATAATAAAAATAATAATAAAAATAATAATAATAATAATAATAATAATAATAATAATAATAATAATAATAATAATAATAATAATAATAATAATAATAATAATAATAATAATAATAATAATAATAATAATAATAATAATAATAATAATAATAATAATAATAATAATAATAATAATAATAATAATAATAATAATAATAATAATAATAATAATAATAATAATAATAATAATAATAATAATAATAATAATAATAATAATAATAATAATAATAATAATAATAATAATAATAATAATAATAATAATAATAATAATAATAATAATAATAATAATAATAATAATAATAATAATAATAATAATAATAATAATAATAATAAAAACAATAATAATAATAATAATAATAATATAAATAATAATTAAAAAAAAATTAAAAAAAGAAAAAAATAAAGAAAAATAAATAATAATAATGATAAAAAGAATAATTAATAATAATATTAAGAAAAATAAATAAATTAATTTAAAAAAAAGATAATAATAATCATCATTTCATAAAAGGTTCGTAAGGATAAGTCCGGTGCATTTACGACGTCGTAAGTATGAGCTTCGCTCGTGACACTCGGAGACGCCTCGAAAAACATCGAAGACCGCCTTTGAAACTGACGAAAAAAAGTACAAAGCGATTACACAAGGGTTAATGCCACTATAATAATATTCGTGTTTGTATTGTATTGTATTTTATTGTATTGTATTGTATTGTACTGTATTGTATTTTATTGTATTGTTTTGTATTGTACTGTATTGTATTGTACTGTATTGTATTGTATTGTACTGTATTGTATTGTATTGTATTGTATTGTATTGTATTGTATTGTATTGTACTGTTTTGTATTGTATTGTATTTTGTTGTATTGTATTGTATTGTATTGTATTGTACTGTTTTGTATTGTATTGTATTGTATTGTACTGTTTTGTAATGTATTGTATTGTGTTGTATTGTATTGTATTGTATTGTATTGTATTGTATTGTATTGTATTGTACTGTTTTGTATTGTATTGTATTGTGTTGTATTGTATTGTATTGTATTGTATTGTATTGTACCCATATTATATTACAACAGAACAAATGCCTCTTTGGTTTATGCCTGTTGCTTTCCTTTCATCTTCTTTTGACGACCCGCAAAAGAGTTTCAAAGCGCGCTGAAGGGCGGATGATGGATCAGAAGCGTCGACAAGGTTGCTACACGTGGTCCCCAGTGGAGGTGTGGCTGGGAGAACTGGTAGGCGGTGAAAGAGATGGGAAACTAGCATGAACAAAACAAAAACATGTTTTGAAAGTGATATGAAAAAGCTGGAAAAAGACCACATAATCAAGAGAGGGCGAATGACTGTGTGATGGAGTGTGGAAGATATTTGTAGGGGGAACAACGGCAAAAAAGTGAAACTTCTGTGTGAGATGAAATTTATGAATGAAGTTTAAAAGTTACTCATGGAACAAACTGTGTTCAGACCGCATGGCTGCCTTATCGGAGTGTCCACGAGGGGCGCTGTTCTTGCTACATTAATTCTGTCGTTTGAAAATTTTTTTGTAAAGTAAAAAAAATAATATTTTTCCAAGTACGACCCGCAAAATGAATTAGTTTTGAAGTCGGAACATGCAAAAATAAAAAAAAGTTTGAGTGAGGAGAACATTCTTGAGGCGTGAAAGAGAGCAAACGACATCTTTCAGTGAGGAAGCAGTCACAAAGTGCGAAAATGGTGGTATAAAAAGGTGAAATAAAAAGATAAAACAATTCCAGTTTTCTGTCATTGGTGAAATAATCTCAACGCTGGCTGATAACTGGTACATGTGGGGATGAAGGCCTCCAACGCTAGTGCAGATTGAGTTTTTATGGTTGTTGTGGTAGTTGTGGTAGTTGTGGTAGTTGTGGTAGTTGTGGTAGTTGTGGTAGTTGTGGTAGTTGTGGTAGTTGTGGTAGTTGTGGTAGTTGTGGTAGTTGTGGTAGTTGTGGTAGTTGTGGGTGAAATCAAAGCCATTGATTGGTAGGGCTTCAAAGAAGTAGTAGCCATGAAGTTGATAATAAACTGCTATGTCTTTGCTGGAACGAAGTCTGTTTGAGTGCGTGACTGATTTATCTATGCGTTCAATTTTACGTCAGCGGTTACAAGTCCAGAGTTGTTGTTGCTGGAAGAAAAATGGATATTTGTGTTGTTTCAACGCTCGAAAGATTTTGGTGTCTCGAGGTTAATTTGTTGAAACAAACCAATAGGGAAAAGTGAACCGCTAAGATTTTGTTGGCAATTGAAAACCCTTCCAATAAATAAATAATATAAAAAAAATAATAAAGAAATAATAAAAAAACAATAAATAAACAAACCATTTCAATAAATGAATAATAAATAATATGAGTGAACCTATCGAATAAATATGTAATAAATATATAAATTTATAATAAATAAATAAACATCAAGTATATAAAACCATCCCAATAAATAAATAAAAGACAAATTAACCATTGCAACGAAACTACTTTAAGTTTCAAACAAACTGGACATGGAACCGATGCGCTATGCAGGCCCAGACGTGGGAGAGGTGAGTGTACTTGGTGGATACTTGGAGGCCAGAACTTGCCATTGCCGTCAAAAGTTTCGAAAAATCTCCGTTTTTCAAACCTTTTTGAAAATTTTCGGAGCGGAATTTAGTAATTGTGAGTCATTAAAAATATTTTTTTCAGTCTTTGTACGACTTCACTCAAATGTTGAGTATTCGAACGAGAAAACGGCGGAAGATTTTGTAAGTTTTTTTTTTAAATCTTCAAAACGAGCATAAAATAAAGCTCTCAGAGAAGTTAAAATCTTTGAATTTTGTATTTAAAACCTCAAAACTCGATTATTCAATAAAAACTAGTGAAACAACCTCTGTGAAGAGTCAGAGAAAGCGTCCATAAAAACTTGAACGGAAAAGTGTTCGAGCGGTCTGTAATTTTGTATGGTCTGAGTCAACTTGAGCGAAAGCTTCGACTCGGGCATACATCTTTGTGGGAGGAATAATTCATTAATTCCAGCAACGACTTTCCCCATTTGCAATTCACGCATGCCATTCATCATCTTCCTGCCTCTGCTGTGACATCAGGTAAATGAAACGGACAGATTACTTTTTTGCCTGATTTCAACAAAGTCTTTAAAGTAAACATCATAAACTTCATGTGGTATTGTAACACTGCACTTGATGCTTGCCGTCTGTAGTCCAGTGCTTATCAATCCAAGTTTCATAACCTATCAGACATTTGTAGCGGGCTTTCTAGCACTTTGTTCAAAGGCGCTTCAGTGTGAAACTCAAGATGTCCTTTCCGACCGGATCTAGCTTTGAGTAGTGAAAGGTGACACTGGAAGGAAGAAACAGATGCCGTGCTGGAGAGGTTGAGTGGTCGCTCAGTGGTTCGAAAGCCAGCGAACTCCATTCTAAGAAAGGTCTTTGAACGTATGCGTGCAAGGCCTCATGCAAAACAATCATTGAAATAGTTTGAACGGAATCGTACTTTCACGTGTTTCTTGTAGGACATTGAGTATCGGTTCTATGCAATTCGAAAGTATTCCATTGTTTTTCTCATCATGAAACAGCTTAATGCATCTTATTATAAGCTAATATAAAGTCTGTGCCTGTACATACCGGTTAGCAAAACCGCTTTAAAACCGGGAGGCTCAGGGTTCGATTCCTGGCTAAGCTTGACTAGTTCAGCTTTAAGTTGTAAAAAGCGGTAACTCAAGTAAAAACAGACGCCGTTCTAGATTGCCTTAGTCGCCTAGTTGCGCCTCAGTTGCTTGCCTTAGCGCCTTACAAATTGAATTTACTATTATTATTTTTGTTAATGCAGTGTTTAGAATTAAACAAGACACCCAATAAAACGCTACAAAAAGGTAGTTTTCAATTCTATTGGAAAGCCCATCCATCCAGTTAAGTTAATTATTAGTGAGTTTTCAATAGGGCGTAAGAAATTTTTTTTATTTTCAGAAGTAACTTTTGGTGAAATGATTTTGCAGCCGTTGGAGACTTTTTGATGGGTGTCTAGGCCTGAATGCAAAATAATATGTCTTATTTCGTGATCTACATTGAAGCAAATCCAGTCCGACGCTGGAGATGTTACAAAACATGACAAAAAAACTAAAAAGTAAAATCGAAAAAACCGTTGATGTTACAATAATTCTAAAAAACATTGGTTTATAGTTGAACAAATAAACTCTATTTTTTGTAGATTAATAGTTTTTAATAATAATTAATAACTATATAAGACTGTTTCATTCTGGCAAGATGAGCTTGTTGTGGGGGTCTGAGAATGGTTTTATGTTTTGTTTCCTCTTCGCTTCACAAGAAAATCAGTCATATGGCATGGAATGGAGAAGGTAATGGGAAGGGAATGTACGACACAACGACTATCATCATATCAATTGCCAAAGAACTAAAGTAATTTTTCCTAGTTGTTGAAATTAAAAGTAAACCCACTATTTATGGAAATTTAAAAAATTGCAGGTGTTTGTTCCATTATATCTAATTTCTCTTTTAGTTCTGAAATTTTGTAGAAAGTTGTTAAATTTTTTCAAACTTAATTATCAAACAGTTCGTGCAAAGCGTTTTTGAGCGGTGATCGAGGCTTGAACCATTTAAAAAATAGTTTTTATCGAAACAAATTCAGACAAACGCTGGAAATGGCACAGAACATGGTGAACAATCAAAATGAAAGAAAAAAAATTAAAATTAACAATAACTGAATGTCATGAGAATTGTCAAGTGTTGTAAAAATCAAAAACTGACTATAAGAATCAAATTTATGAATCTCAAAATTTTGAATTGAGTCATAGTTTATATTGAATGACTATTGAAGAATGTTTCATCAAATTAACCAAAACTGGAATGTTAAAAGGTTCTAAGAAATTCAGAATGATCTATTAAATCAAATTAATGAGTCTTAACATTTTAGAATTGAATCATATCTTAAAACCACATAACATAACTATTGGGAAGTTAATGCAAGTTCATATTTCTTTCCTTCTATTTTCTTGCTTAGCCATGTCTCATATTCACAAGAAAGTCTGGATACCACAATTCTCTGCAATGCTTTCAACACTCGCTCGCTTTCTTGTTGAGTAAGTTGGCAAACGGTATTTATGTAAGCGTTGGTTGATTTCACTGTAATGTCTGTATTTCAAACTAGAAAATGGCGGATTCAGCAATTTAAAAAAATCTTTTCAATATCTTCGCAATCAGCGAAGACTATAACTCAGAAATAAGGTAACTTTTCATAAGCGGAATTTGAAACTTCAAAGTTTAATTAATTGATAAAATAAGTTTAGATAAAGTAAACTAGAGTAACGGCTCATACACGCTTTTGCGCAACCGGTAACTGAAACATCAACTTTTGGTTAGATTCCATTGTACCCCCTCTTTCATTGAAGCCACGAACCTGAGACATAATTTGAAAAGCTAATTTTAGAGCTTCAATGAAATATATACTCAAAAATTTAGAAACTGCACGCTCGAACAAAGCTTTGAATCCCTTCGCGGGGTGCATGCCTTGTGAACGTGCATGGTTGAGACCGCCAATGAAGAAGCAGACCCTTGGAAATCTATTGTTCATAGTTTTTATCTTCAAAGGTTTTACTTCCAAAATTTTTTTCAATTATTCAAACAGTAATTTTTTAATTTTTTAATTTAAAACGATAAATTCTAGTTTGTTATGAGCACTAAAAATTTAAAAATAAAACTAATTTTCTTTTCATTCGCTAGAGGTCATGAAAACTTGCAAATCTGAAAACAAAAATACATTTTTTTGTTTTAAAATTGTGAAAAAAAATCAACTCTTAAATAAAAATTTATGTTTGAAACGTCTCAGTATTAGTTTATTAGTGCTAAAGAGCGCGTTAAAACGGTCTTGATTTGATTGGGTTAGAGGAGACTAGATAAGATTAGATTAAGTTAGATAAGATTAGATCAAATTAGATTAGATTAGATCAAATTAGATTAGATTAGATTAGCTGAGATGATATGATATTAGTTTAGATTATATTAGATTAGACTAGATTAGATTAGATTAGATTAGATTATATTAGATTAGACTAGATTAGATTAGATTAGATTAGATTAAATTAGATTAGATTAGATTAGATTAGATTAGATTAGATTAGATTTCCAGCCTCCAAAGTACATCGAATTAAATGGTTT